>CM034156.1:50226083-51426083 GCA_019776745.2 Taxus chinensis
ATATATATATATATATATATATATATATATATATATATATATATATATATATATATAAAATCTTTGGCGACAAGGATAATATATTGTAGTCATGTCTATTATGTTTTTACGTTTAAAACGAGGTATGTGAATTTTGGGCCTGATATTATAATGAAATGGAATCTCTTAGGCGATGCGTTTTAGTTGTCCTCAAGAATTGGTTACCCCTTCAAGGCAGGACTCATAACAAACTTTATTTGACATTATCGTATAATAACCAAGACCTGGACCTAGTAAATTTTTTCATTTATTTTGGCACACCATTTAGTAAGCTCCTCTTTTAGGTTTTAAACTTAACCGAGTCACATTTAAGTTTATTCAAGTAAATAATAAATCAATCAATCAATAAAATAAAGGTAAATAAAAGTATATATCCCAATTTTTGTCAGTACTATTTGGTTAGGTTTTAAGTCATGAAAATGTGGGCATTACATTTGGTATCAGAGCCATGGTTCGCACACGCGGACGCTCTGGGTAGAACATTTAATTGGTTATTAATGTTTTCATAACATTAAATGTAAAACAATGAAAATAATTTCTGCTAAACCGTTACATGGTTCAAAGCATCTCTCGTGTAACAGCATGGGAGAAATATGTTTGCTAACAAAATAGGTGGTAGACCCTAAACTTTCCTAGACTGTGACAGTATAGTAGAGCCTTTAGAGAGCTTTCCGATGACTATAAGAATGTGAAAAACGGACACTCTGAGCTCAAGTTATGTCCAGTCAAAGTTCAGTGAACAGGGAAGTCAACTTTGGTCAACATGTCAACAAGTGGACCAATGGCAAGGTCACACGTGGCAATTGGCGACAAGGAAAAATTGATGGTCTTGTAATTTTTAAAAAATTGGTTCCATGGTATAGAGCTCGTTGTAAGATTTCTGATGCATTTTGAACAGACCAAATCTAAGTTCGTATGCGAAAGATATGCATAGTCAAAGTTGTGGTCAAATGATGACGTGGCACACTCTGACATGGACAAATGACATATTATGGGCATGACACTTAGCAAGTTTTTAGTGGATTTAGATTTAAAATAATAATAATAATATTTTATTTAATCCATTCCAGGGGAATAAGCCTAATCCCATGGGATAAGGAGGATTTTGTGGACAAAAAGCTATTTAAAGGCTTATCTTATCCCTTTCCCACCAAATGTGGGGTCAATGGCTAAATTGGGCGCTTAAACCTATGGAAGGGGGATTTGAACCCCTAACCTCATCTAAAACGATAAGCGGCCTTACCAACCCGCCACCCTCTTGGAAGTGGTATAAAATAAGTTCACTTGTATTTGAAAAAAACAAGTGCCAGGTTTGTGTAAAAGAATAAGAAGTTTTGGAAAAGTGCAATTTTGGGGCACTTCTACTCAATTCCAGATCTTTAGTTATGTATAAAAGTTTCTCAAAATTTTGAGATGATCGTGATGGTGTGATCATTTATCTAATTTGGAGCTTTTGTGACAAAGTTATGTTATGTTAAAGTCACATGAAGGCATATAACCAAAGGGAGACACTGCTGCAAGTGGATCAAGAAGGTGAAGGACATAGGCTGAGCTCCATTAACATCCTTCAAAGGTCTGAAACATAGTTTTTCAGGTTTTTGATTCATTATTTGTTAATGTAAAGGTTTTGGTACAAAGCAAAAACTTGTCAATAACATTAATTAGCTCTGGAAAGAAGGTCATAATGAGAGTGTTAGTCTTTAGGTTTTCATTTTGTAAGTTTCGTCAGTTTCTCTATATATATAAGAATTGATGCGAGTTAATATAACTCATTTTTGAGTTGGCTCCCATAGTGGTGATTGACTTGGTTGATTGTGTTCTCCAGTGACATTGGAAGTCACAACATCATTTAAACCCAACTCATAAGATCGTTTGATCATGTAGTTAAAATCATTTTGGGCTCAGTTGATCACAATGTTGTTTGGGACAACAACTTAAGTCTAAGAAAATTCATTTCGATTTGGACTCCGTAGTTTAGGGAGCTTTAGTAGGAAATTAAAATCTACGACTTCTAACATTTCGAAATTTCTACATGTCCATTTGTTGGAGGAGTTATATTTGATAAAATGGAATGGGGAGTTAGTTTCCAAGCATATGTAGGGAGACCACTAGTCGTTTTGACACAAAACACAAAATTGACAATAACAAATTAATTAGCTCCGGAAATTAGGTCATAACTAGAGTTTTGGTTATGAGTTTTTCATTTTGTAAGTTGCGTTCAGATTATATATATATAGGAGAATAAATGTGAGTTGATAGAACTTATTTTTGAGTTGGATTCACTTGTTTTTAAGACCCATTTTGTAGCCAATTTCACTAAAAACATGTTGAAATACAATAACAAAACTCTAACAGTTGGCCCCGAAAAGGTGCTTCTAATTCAAAATCTATTTACCAGTTTAGGGAAATGTACGTGTTGATTGACTCTATATATAAAAGAGAATTTACTGGAAGCATCATTTTTTCTACCATTTGAGTATTAGGTACTTGTTTGGTAGGCCCCTTTTGATAGCCACTTTTGCTTAAATCGTAGAATAAAAGAACTAGGTCTTAGTTAAACTATTAGACTTCTTAAGGAACGCTTTTGGAGGGTGCAAGATTTCATAATATGATTATTATATTTGTTACATGTTTCATATAGATTGAATGTTAAGGCCAACCTTGAAAAATTAGTGTGCTACGAGACATTTTTGAATGCTACCTGTTTTGGTTTAGGTTGGTCTTTTTGGACATCGAAAAAGGTCTAGTTTTTGGTTTTAGAAATAAGAAGTAGGTCAATATAAGAATGTATAATTGTTACCATTGGTCTAAGGAATAAGTTTAAGGTGTTTGGTTAGTTGCTTCCTTTCTATGATACATTTTTTCTTTGGAATCTTAACCGCCATTGTTAGGGGTCAACCACTGTTAGGGGCACCTAATAAAACAAAACCCTTTTGGTATGTGTGTAAAATAAATAAGCCTGTATCTTGTAATTGAACCACCCAATGGGGCTGATAAAATAGTCTTCCACAATAAGATAAAATAAATCTGTCTTGAAATTTCATTATTATGAAATTGGAATAATTTCTACTCCTCTTGTTTATGTTACTAATCTTAATTTTATAACCCTTTTTATAAGGAAATTTACCAAATGACCTTATGATCTTGTTGTTTCCTTTTCAAAATTGTAATTTTAAATTAAGTATAATTGGATGAAAATGTTTGCTAACGTAAACTCCTCTAACTTGTCTCTAAACAATAAATGATAAAGGGAAAGGAAAGTTAGTTTCTCTTATTATACAATGGTGTTTCTCGAAGTGATAGTTCACAGACTAATTTATCCTCTTCTCGTAACGTAAGAATACATTGTGCTATTATAAAATGAATCTAGTTTTCACAAACTTCAAATTTTCATCAAAGCTCTCGGTATAACATTTAGAGTTAGCTTCAGAAATGATCTAGTTATTTTTTTAATCCTTCTTGAGCTCGATAAACCTATTTTCATACTATAACCACTTACTAAGTTTCATTGCAATGTAACTTGGTTAAAACCTTTTTACCTTAGTAAGTACACATGTGATTATAAACCTCCTCAAATTGATTAAAATGTTCTGAGTTAATCATGTTTATAACACTAATACTTACGTGTAGAAAATCATGGAATCACCCTCTTTCTAACCTCAACTCGTGGACTTAGAAGAACAATGATAATGCATATATATATATATATATATATATATATATATATATAACAATGATCTTTCATTGTCTCTCTCTCTCAAAAATAAAATAAAATAAAATGAATTAGTGTTGAATAATTTCTTGGTTATCCATTGTGGTGTACCAATGATGGTGTTGACCATGATATTGCAATGTAATATGGTAAAATAATGGTGAATTTAATGTTTCATAATCCACAAAAATATATATGAATATATACATAAATAAACAAAAATATATAAGCACAATCGTGTACATATAAATTATAAACAACAATAGAAATGTGTAATTATATGTAATTTGGAAAAATCGTCAAATATATAAGTAAACAACCTTGGTTGACAATAATCTTATCATTGCTACCCCATAAAAAAAGAACTAAAGTTGAGGTGATCATAAACTATTGTTTCAAATGGAATAAGTAATGTTTAATAATCTTAGTTTTGTGATATTCATATAATATGGATTACATGCTAAATGGTTGGAATTATGTAAGTAACTTAGGCATAGTGTTGTCCTCCTTCTATGTGAGAAAGTAGTATGAGTAATATAATGATTGCGATGATCTCACAAATTAGATATGCCTTTGGATATTGGACTCTTAGGAGACTCTTTCATAATATTTCTTTCACATTAGAAAAATCTTAGTAACTTATTATAAGATAAATGATGTGAAGCCCTTATTGTAAGGACTAAGAATAATGATTAACTATTCTTTCCACCTACCTTGGGTAAAGACATCCTTTGTAATCAGTATAAAACACTAGTTAAGAAATGTAAATTTGGAAATTTTCTAGGGTACTCTTTAAAAACATGGCCCCATTTGTTTTTACCACTCGAAAGGGTGGAAAAATTTAAAGTTATTTGTGTAAAATGGATTTACCCTCTAGTTGATGAAGTGTATACATATCTATCTCTAGCAACACAATGGGCCATTTACGACCAAATAATTGTTAAGTAAAGTTAACATAAGTTCCATATCTTGAGGAGCATTAGACTATACCTTTCCTTAAAGGAAAGAGTGTGTTGATCTCTTGTAATTTTGAGGAAAGTATACATAAACTAGTTCTATTCCATCAAAATTATAAGTGCCTAGTATTTGGATAGGTTCGAGAAGCATCCACTTTAAATGGATTTTGTTTACATAACTCATTATTGTTTTCTCTTGATTATAGTATTTAGGAAAATGATAAAATTTAAGTAAAAAATGTCTTAATGTCTTATTGAATTGAAAGTTTTTTGTTCCAGGATCAGTAAGTTAAATGTTGGCTTTGTGGGGATTTAGGGAGTTTGGCTGAATTCTAAATTGCTTTGTCATAGTGAGACCTTTCATGTTATATAAAATTTTTAAAGGGTAATGATACTATTCAATTATGTAGGGAGTTTATGAGTGAGAATTTCTAAAGAAAACCTTCAACCAAAATTAAAATTTTCTAGAAAATGGTAGATGCTATGGCACTTTGGAAACCAAACTAGAAAACTAGTCCTAACCAAGTGGTTGACTATATATTTCACCCACAAATTTTTAATACTATCATTTTGTGAACATAAAAATAATGGTCAAATTAAGCCAACACCTTTAATTATGCGTGGTATTATGTGAATCTTCGTCCTTGACCTTAATGAATAATGTAGATGCTAAGAACCATTATTGGAGAGACTCGTGAACCATTTTTTTTCAAAATTTAAAGTAATGATGAGCTAGGAGATGAAACCACATGGAGCTTGGAAAATTTTTCTCTCTCTTATTGTGTGGTATTTGTGACACCTTAGATAGTTTCCTTGAGTGGGCTCATATGAAACTAGTATGCAAACCCTGATAACCCTTTTAGAACAAAATTTATGTTCTCTTAGACCACCCCATCACTATTTTCCTTTAAATGTAGACCTTATATTGTACATCCTCTTAGTTGGACCCTTATAGGAAGGTTTGACGTTGAAGGAAATAAATTTGGTTGAAAGCTACAATTTTTCCTTGATTAATATTCTCCTAATTGAAAAATACACTTGACCTTGAACCATGTTTTATTGGATAAGACACGTTTGTGAAGACAAATTAAAATACAATAATGTAGTTCCTTTAAAGTGACCTTAATGTTGGACATACACTACGTGTGATCTTTTAGAGGGTTTCAACAATGATGTGGATAATAGTCCCTTGGAAGATATAAATTCCTTCAATTAAATTAATCTAAGTAAGAGAGACACTTAGCACTTGACCAAGTTTGAATTGGTGGGACATGCTTGTTGTGTTCAACAACCGCAAGATAGGACACGATACCTCATGAGATCATATCCCTATCCCACCTAGTGACTTCCAGGAGGAAGTCTAATTTTAGGAGAGGGGGATGTAGTGCCCCATTTTCTAACCTCAATTACCTGTTGACTACTTAACCCATAGTTATGATTTGACAGGGTTTTGACATATTTTGGACATTAGGTTATGTTATTTGACCTTCATGGACATGTGTGGTTATTCAGGTGTGTAGCGCCAAGTTAGCTTTAATTTGTATGTTGGCACATTTTATTTGTTGGGAATACTAACTTATTTGCTATGATATTTGGGCTTAATTGATATATGATGGATACATAGTTTAGTCACATGTCTTGATGCTATAGAATATTTGATTATTGATGAGGACACATGACGGCATGGTTATATGACATTTATATGTATTACGATGGCTAACATATGACGAATTGTGTGAGATTGTGCATGTCCTTCACATTTACGATTCCATGTGATGTTGTGATATCATAAATTTACATGTTTAGACTTGATCGTTTATTGAGTAGTTGGTTTACTCTTGTATTGGACAAATGTGTTTAATGTGTGTATTGAGTGTGCAAGTGATAGGTCACAGGAGAACGTGGGTTTTAGAGCGGCTACACAAATTGTGCACAAGCGGCCCATGAGGCTAAGTCCTAACCATGTTAACTGTATGAGGCCTTAGTGTATGTTTGTATTATTTGGGCACCATGAGTGACCCTCATTTGTAATGTTGTATGTCAGGTAAAATTAATTATGTTTAGGGTGTTTATTTTGTTTAGTAAATTAGGTTTGGGGACTTAATGGTCCCCACTTGCATTAAGATTTGTATTTGGGTAAGTGTGGATTAATTAGAGAGGATTAGGGTCACATGTGAACCCTTGAGTGGGCCCCACATCCTCTACACTTGTGCCCAAATGTGCCAAACCCGAAATTGGGCTATTTATGGCATTTTAAGTGACCCCTTTTAGTTTTGGGAGTTCACTTAGCATGAAAATAAGCCCTTGGACCCTACCTATTAGGTAGGGGGGCTTAATTTCAAGGCATAGAGGGAGTTTCCCTCCCATTTTGCCTCTCTTTGGTCACCATCCATGTAAGATGGATTGGTATGTGTGTTTTGTAAAATTTGCACAAACTTGTTTTATTTTCCTTTTGGGCAATTTTGAGAAGAGTGTTTAAAAGTGAATTTATCTTTTCTTCTTTTTATTTTGGGAATCTTTGACTTGGAGGGAAGAGAGGGGTGACACATGTCACCCCCTCATTGGTGAGGAATTTTTTTGGTTTCTCTTCAAATTCTCCCTCATGGGGGAGAAAGAGAACTTCTTCTTTTATTTTATTTTAGCTTTTGGCTTGGTGCTTGGAGACATTTTTGGAGCTAGAGTTTGCTTGGATAAGGAATTGGGAAAAACTTAGAGTGTTGGAGAGATTTTGGAGGTAGGCTCTTGATATCATTTTATGTTATCTTGCATGTTAGATCTTAACTTTGCTTATAGTTGAAATTCATATGTTTTGTTGCATTGTTTGTTGCTTGTTTGGGTTGTTTTGTATTATTTTCTCCATCCATCATATGGCTTGATGGATTTTGGAGTTTTATGGGGGAAGAGAGAGGGATTTTCCCTCTTAAACCTCATGGCTTGATGGGCAAGCCATGTAGGTTCCTTTTACTCCCCTCATATGGTTTGAGGTGGGGAAGGTGGTTCATATGGTTTGAACCCCCTTCCCCATTCTTGGAGAGGAAACCCAATGGGTTTGAAAATCCTCCCAAGAAGGATTTAGGTGAATAGGTGGAGCAATAAGGAGGGATTTTATTTTGGAGGAATAAGGAGGTTTTGTGAAGAATCTTTTAAGTGTGCATCCTATGGTTGGACCACACCTTTTGACATCTTTGGGTATCTCATCTACTCTTCCCCATTTTGAGGATGAATATGGTTTTCTCCTCCTCCATTTTGTTTGTAAAATGTTGTGTTTTTCTTGTGTATGATTATGTCTTGTATGTGAATGTGTTTGTTGATTATGTCTCCCTAAATCTTGTGCACATTTGTGGAAGATAGCTCTCTCTCCCATGGGCTTGGGGGAGGCTAGCATGTCTTCCAACCTTTGGAAAGACATGTAATGATGCCTATAGGTTGGGTGATAAAACAAGCCTTTCTCTATGTGTTTTTTTTTAAGACTTGTGGATAGCATGCATATTGAAGATTGGAGCTTGTTGGAGAAGATTGAAGACTTGTTTCATGGTTCCCAAATTTTGGGAGAGTTTACTTCATTTGGGTTTAGATGTGGTTTTGATATGTCAAGTGTATAGATCATCCTGTGTAAGAACTCCCATTTGCATGGGATAGACTATGTATATTTTGTACTTGTAGGGGTTGCTGTTGGTATCATCCCTCTCTTTGAATGTAGCTTGAATGATTGTAAATAATTTTATGGAAACGTGATAACTTTTCTTGACAGAAATGTCAATGTTTTGATTTACTTTATTATTGCTTGTATAGCATGTTATAACATCTCTACTCCTTCATTTGATAAATGTTTCCTATTATCTCATTTTTGAGGAATGTGGATATGTATACAACGTTGTGTGACAAACGGACTCAGAGAGTTGATATTGCAGTCTTGACTGTCTCTATGGCATATGAAAGAGGTTTATACTTGTTTCCTTAGGCATGAAATTATAGACATGGCAGTAATGACATATATTTGTTAGTGTGAATGGAATTAAATTATATCATTCTTTGGGATTATGAATGGAAGGTTACATTGTCTTGAATGGTATATATAAAAGAAGATTTGAGAAATTAAATGGATGGTTGTAGTGTCACTTATTCTTATTACTTATTATTTATAATATTCCTTACTTGTTGTGTTACCAAAGAAAGGAATTTTGGATCCACCCTTGCTTAGTTCAAGAAAGATATTGTAGTCATTCTAAAAGAATGTTTATCATTTAATTGTTTATTACTAAAGGTTTAGTGAAAATAACCATGTTTCTCTTTATGCAGTTTACTGTAATATAGGCCTCATGAAGAATTTCTTAAATTGATTTCTCCCATACAAAATTTAATTAACTTTCACATCACCCCTCATCCTGAAAATTAGAATTAATATATGTATGAGAGAAAAGGACTTAATACAAGGGAGACTGTGAAATAATGCTACCCTCAAAAACATCTTTCCATGGATATTCCCTACTATATAAGGTTATATTTTACATAAATAATCATATTAGGACAAAATATATAGCTTTAAAGTTCTGTGACTCATATTTTTGGTTGGTTAGTTGTATTTACCAGCAAAATAAATTAATTAAATTAAAAAAAGAAAAGAAAAATGTTGCCCTATCAAAAAAACACATAACCGTGATATATACCCAAAGTGGATTGATCATGGAGATCTGTGTTCACAAAAGAAATATTAACTAGCTAATCGCATGTGTATTGCATGCAATGTGAAAATCAAATAAGTTATTTGTTTTAGAGGGATAATTATTACATTTTCTAGTTAGGTCGCAGTCGCCATTAAGGGGTGTGATTTATTTTGTAAGGGTAGGAATTATAGATAAGGGCATTACATGTTAAAGGTTCATACATATACATTTGCAATGCCTTATATCATGAGTGCCTCCAGCGTGTTTGTGGACTATTTTATTATTAAACTATAAAAACATGAATACCCATGAAGCCACCCAAAATTTGAACGCCGAAAGGTATATATTATTCAGATTTAGAGGGATAGTTACATACAAAAAATGCAACTTTGACTGTTGATACATGGGTGTGATCGAAAAAAAAAAGTGTAGGAATATAGATGAACCACTTCATTTAAATGGTTCCATCTCTGCAGGAGAAACTTGTTACAAATTCAGAGCTCATGGCCTCAACATAGACATACTCCATTTAATAGAGGCTCCACACATGTCCAAATTTTATTATGGCTTGAGAACGCCACTGAGAAGTTGATGCAATGCGACTGGGAGGATACAACATTTATTGAGGTGAAAAACCATATAATATCTCAAAAGAAAGTTTAGGGTCTACCTGAAACCCCCTCCTGGCTTGCAATCTTGTATGGAAGTTTATTGAGGTGAGACGACCTTCTGTTTGGAAAAAGATACAACAGGAAGATTATTAAGGTCATCCTCTCCCGCATGTGGACCTTGAAGAACTTCTTAGATCCATGTATGAATTGCCACACTAAATGTTCTAAATTTTAAACATACTTGCAGGAAAAAGTAATCACCATTTGCAGTACTATATGGATACAATGCCCCCTGGGCCACGCAACCTACTTCATCCTTGTTCATTGTAAAGTGATGCTTCAAAATTAAGTACCTCCCTTCGAGAAACGAAGATAGATTGAACTAATCCAATAATCAATAACTATGATTATTTCCACCCTTATTTATGGATTTCAAATGGTACATTCCTGCCATGCAATTCTTAAGTATATTGCAAAATGTATGCTTCAAAAGTAGAGCAATCGTTTAGAAACCTATCACCAGGATACTATCCATATTGTAGTCAAGTCTATTATGTTTTTACGATGCAAATTCTCCATCACATATTGTGATCTACAAAATCCTACAATGAAATTCGAATCTTCAACAGACATCATCGGTAGGATTTAGTTGAACATCCATTGACATTGCTTTGATATCCACGCCCTTCGAGGCAGGGCTGCAAAATTAACTATTATTTGACAAGATCTATCAATTTCAGTAGGAACATCTTTAGGATCCTAGTGATTTGTACCTATAAATAGTCTTGGGACACCATTTAATAATTCTTGAAACTTCACCGCTGTGCACAAACCCCTCATTTCCCACGCATCGCACATAAATTTTGTTAAACCATTCACATGCCTTTTGTAATCTTCCACATTTTGTATACATGGTTATAATGGATTTGCAAAGATAACATCCGACAACAATCCACTTTGCCAATTGCATATACATGAAATTATAAATGAATGAGAAGGGAGGAAACCCATCATTGCCTGGAATGAGGTGGATTTCCTTTCATTTCTTCAGTTTGCAGCTGTGTTGTTCTCATATTTTCCCTTCCAGAGTTTCAATACCCGTGAATAGAAAAGAAATTATCTGTTAGAGCTCCGATTTTAATTTGTCTCATGCACTGTATGGATTCAAGCATATGAAATTTCTTTTATGAGTACAGGAATATCAGAAACAGAAAAAGATGCATGATACATAAGGTCAAAAATAGAAAGAAAAGCACAAGATATCATCATCTGGAAGCATTAAAGGAATTTCATAATTGTATCTTAAAGAAGAAGTAATGAAGAGATCCAAAGAAAAGAGAGGCCTATGGCCTCCACCCTTTTCTAGTTGTTTTATTAATGTGTAGGTACAGTTTCCAACATATCATCATGACTACTGAATCAGAATGAAGACATGTAAGATACAGTGACATGGAATCTCATGAGACATTATAAAAAATTCAGACTTTCAGAAAGAAGCTCCAAACAATCTACTTTCAGCATTTAGTATAAAAAAGACAATGATAGAAAGGAGAGTTGACTTTCAAAAAAATAAATTTTCAAATACACAACTATTTCATCATTCAACAATAGATTTTGGAAACAAGAAATTTCTACCAACTCATCAATATTTTTTAAAAATGTTGATTTCACATGATGTTGAATTTCAAAGATAGAATAAAAAGGCAGATTTCAATTCTAAATTTTCTTCACAGTCACAACTAAGGAGCAACTCCAGGGATATCCAAATTCAGGACAGAATCATTGCAAGGGTTACATTTATAAATGATGAATATATTAATGAATGGATCCATAGTTGGAGATAATTGTATTTCTTGTGCATGAAATAATCAAAATAGAAATAGACATCATCCCACTAAGGTACAACTTGCAAAGGATACCAACTTTAAGTTTTCAATCCCACGACAGAGTAAGCAACATGTGTATGGTAAGGAAACACTAAACGATTCAAAGAAAAGTGTTCAAAGTGGTTAAGTTATTACTTATGACCTAGAATAAGGTAAATGAAGGGGAAAATGTGGATCCCTTGGAGTAACAAGTTTGATCTTACAGCTATGTATTCCTCCCTCAACTTGGAAATATAATGGAGCATTTATGGACAAGTTATTCAAAGAGCTCAGCAGGTTGTATAAACAATATTCATCCAAGTCAAACAAAGAGGAATGTATCTATTATTAGTAAAGCTAGAAAACAATGTGTGGCTGATAGCCTGCAAAAAAACAGTGCTCCAGTTCAGGACAAGAAAAGTGCAATCTTGATAAAAGGAACTACACCCACATCTCATAATGAGTGTGACCATGACATGAAAGAGGTTAAGGATGCCTTTGGCAAGGTTTGATTTCCCGAGAGATTAAATGAAGATGCTAATTTGAGATCTAGAAGGTGAGAAAATCCCATGGAATCTCGAAAATTGAGAATGAGCTATAAAAATAAAATAAAGGCCAAGTTACCCAACAACATCAATTGCAAAAGAAAACCAGATCTCTAAATGAGCTCATCAAACAAACCTATAAGCGGAATCAAAGACAAGTTTATGTTGCTCACAAATATCTTGCTAAGATTTTGACATACAATGATATAGATCTCCAAGCGTGTAAGTGCACAAAGATGGTGAACCACAAAGTAGACACAAATATGTTTTTTGGCCATTTTAGCCATAATGTGCTCGCGTTATGGCTCGGTTGCATTATAACATGATAGAGGAAATTCGAGGTTGTGTTATAACGTGAGTGCATTATGGCTTTAAGAACTTTAGAGAAAATTTGAAATTTTCCCACTAGAGATAAAGTCTTAGTAATCAAATATTCCAACTTTAGAGCCACTCATTACACAACATATTTCCAAAGATCTACAGGTGAATCTTGAAATGCAAAAGGAGTACCAAGAAATTTAAACATTTCACCATGGTTGAGCATCTTCCAATTATACATAGCCATCTAAGGGGCGCATAGAGGGAGGATTGTCTGTAACATTACATTTTACGCCATTGAATGGAATAAATTGAAGCTAAATAGAAAGTGTATATGAACTGCAGAGAAATGTTGTTGGTGGTAATTTCACCTTCAATAAGCTTAATGAAGGAATCATCCCGAAATGACCATTAAGTAGTTGGGAATTAGTGGAGGAGGGTCTAGAAAAATTCCCCTGACAAGCCCCTAAGATTTTTCTTTCGCAAGAAGATAGCCAAACCTTTCAGCTATAAGGACATAAAGGGCTTGAACCAGCAAGCATCCTTGCCACATAGATCTAAAGAGGCCAAAAGGGGTCAAGATGTGCCTATTCATGGTGATCTAGGAGGATACATGCACAAAGACCATCTTGATAGATTGAATGAAATCAAGACCAAATCCTAGGGCTTGAAGCATATATAGAGTGAAAGGCCACTCTATATGGTCGTAAGATTTCTCAAAGTCCATTTTGATAAAGGGGGTTTGTTGGCTGGATCTACGCACCCATTCCATGCCTTCCCAGACTGTGATGATATTGTCAAGGATATAAATCCCTTAGATGAAACCAATTTTCTTTGACTAGATAATCACAAGAAGAATGTGTGACAACTAAATGGAAAGAGCTTTGGAAATGAATTTGTAATACACATTAACCGAGGTTATAGGATGTCAATTACTTATGAGCTCAGGATCCCCAGGATTAGGAACGAACTTGATATTCTATTTGTCAATATGGGGGCTAAGAAACTGTTAGGAATATTCCTTGGATTAGTACTCAAATTATTGTTTGTAATAGTTAAATGTAATATTCATATATTACATTAGTAAGTTAGTGTGTTAATAAGATATTAATATTGTTATATTAATATCATATTTGTGTGAGAAAAATAAAAGATTGTAATATTATTAATATGAGTCATAAAACAACTCATTATTAATAATATAGGATATTTTATTAGTTGTGAGTTTGTTGAATAAACAACTCACATAGATTATTGTGTGTGGAGATATTGGTGGGATATATGAGAGAATAGTGGTGAGTGATCATAGGAGAGATTAGTGGGATGATATTGGTAATCCTCATCTCCTTGTTTATAGGAAATGAAAAGGCTATACATTGTAAGCTTTATCACCATGTAATGAGCTCCAAATTATTCAATCAATAATATAGCGTGTTTATTATATTTTTTCTCTTAGTTTGTGTTTATGTTATTATCTTCATTCTACAACATTGTCTCTTATTGATTTGTACAATTATATAATGTAATTGTTACTTATTTATATTATATAAGCTATCAATTTCACATCATATGGTATCAGAGAAGGAAAGGAAAAACTATGAGAGTGATTACAAGAAAAAAATGTGGCCTCTAGGATGCATATCTGAGAGTTTTGAAGCTTTCATTGCTATTTTATTGTTTCTGATCTTTAAAACAAACGAATGGTAATTCATGTTTTTCTCAAAAACCCAGATTCAACATTTTCTAAATTTTTTTGGGTTTGTTTATTTATATTATGGAAAACGTTTGACAAAAAATTACAGAAACCCATTTTGTATTTTAAGATAAATCATGGAAACAATTTTGACGTTTCTAATTATTCCGTAAAAAAAAGTTAGTGATTTCCAACAATTAAAATATGATATGCTTTATTATTTTGGATAAATATAAATCTGATTATTATTGTAAGGGTGCATTATCGGTTGAAATTGACACCTAGTAGAATTTTAAAATGAGCCTCAAAGACAAATTCAATTGAGTTAGCATCATCACGATGGAGGAAGGAGGCTACGAAGGAAGGAGGTTAATCAGTGACCTCTTGCCAACCGCAAGCGAAGAGGCCACACAATGAATTTGTGGCATTTAATTTTGTTGTGTGTTTAATTTTCTGTGTGATGTAATAAGAATAGACAATTTATTCATGTTCACTCTTGTAATAAGTGAGTTGCTGCGTGAACGATATTTCTTATATTTTCCCTTGAATGTAAAGATGGGGGTGAGGAAACATGTACGCTGCTATGAAAGTGGTTAGTGGTCCACTAGAAAACTAATTTGAGTGTTTTTTAATCTCTTAGAAAATCACATACAGAGTTGTTAATGGTTCCACTGGAAAACTTGTTGGAGTTGATGGTACTCTTTGAAAACCATCAGATTGTAGAACATGAGCATGTACTAGAAAAAAATCACCCATGTTCGCACTAAGGGGGGAATGTTAGGAATATTCCTTGGATTAGTGCTCAAATTACTATTTGTAATAGTTAAATGTAATATTCATATATTACATTAGTGTGTTAGTAAGATATTAATATTGTTAAATTAATATCATATTTGTGTGAGAAAAATAAAAGATTGTAATATTATTAATATGAGTCATAGAACAACTCATTATTAATAATATAGGATATTGTATTAGTTGTGAGTTTGTTGAATAAACAACTCATGTAGATTATTGTGTGTGGAGATATTGGTGGGATATATGAGAGAATAGTGGTGAGTGATCATAGGAGAGATTCTATAGGAGAGATTAGTGGGATGATATTGGTAAGCCTCATCTCCTTGATTATAGGAAATGAAAAGGCTATATATTGTAAGCTCTCTCACCATGTAATGAGCTCCAAATTATTCAATCACTAATATAGTGTGTTTATTATATTTTTGCTCTTATTTTGTGTTTATGTTATTATCTTCATTCTACATCATTGTCTCTTATTGATTTGTACAATTATATAATGTAATTGTTGCTTATTTATATTAGATAAGCTATAAATTTCACATCAGATACAAACTCTTAAGTCCTTCCAGGTAAACCTGAAAAAGGTCTAGGCTAACCATATCCCATAGAAATTTGTAAAATTTACAGGGGAAGCCACCACATCCTGGTGCCTTATCATTGGCCATTTGTATGACTGCTTCCTGCAAGTCATCAAGGGAGAGCATGTGATTGCATAAATTTTTTTATGCTTGAGAAAGCTTGCATGGCACCACAGCCAAGCATTGCTCTAAGGAAGTTTTTCGCTCCACCGAAGGATCTTGAGCTTGGAAGACTTGCATGTAGTGAGAAACAAAGGCCTATAACATATGTTAGGGATACGTGAGCTAACATCCACCATCATAGATGGCCCAAATTTTCTAAAAGGAATGTTTGGATTTGAGCGATTGAAAAAATTCCTTTGAAACCCGATCCCCAACCTTGAGCCAATGAATGCGAGCATAGATTTATTCGCCCCAAGCATTATGATTGTCTGTAATTTGACTTTTCTATCTAATCTTTGCCACCTAGTGTTACAAGGCTTCAAAGAAGGGATTTCCCTTAAATACCACCACCACCTAAATGAGAGTGAAGGAAGTGGAAAAATACAAGCAATGACAAATGTCGGCCAACTTTCTACCATAGATTCTAAGGAATTTAGTTGTCCTAGTCATTGCATACTCTCACCACTGAGTCTAGTTGGATAGAAGAGGTGGATGGTAGTTATACAAGTGATGTGGCCAGGGCATTAAGTTTCACACTCGCTTGATATGACTGAGTGTGGTTATGTGTTTTTCTAAGATCGTGTTGAGAAAAAATATCCTTTATGACTAAAAGGCCTCATACCTTTCCAATTGATATGAATATAATAGGGAAGTGGTCAGAAAGGATGAAATTTGACATCACTTCCACATGCAAGGAATAAATGTTGTTAAACTCAAAAAAAAATTGAGTGGAAAACATGGCCATGTCAATCTATTTAAGAACTTGATTCAATCCACTTCAGAGATTAGACCAAGTGAACTAGGTTTTAGAGGTGGGTCTGTGGGAGGCATTTGGGTCATAGAACTTGAATTTATCATGCATATAAAGCCACGCCTCCTTTTTGTGAGTTATCCATTGCATTGGTAGGTTCCCACATTTATCTATGGGTAAGTCAACCATATTAAATTCACCGCAAATGAACCAATAGGCATTAGATATTTCATTATCTATCCACCTCCAAAGATCAGTCCTTTTAGCAACATCATTAGAAACCAAAAGGGCAACTTTAAATATTAAAGAGAGGCCAAATAGCTCTATTGTTGGGGTCTGTGTCATGATCCATAAATAAGGGCCTCCATTTAGGGGTGAAAAAAGAGATTAAACCCCCACAACTTCCATCATGATTACTGGTGAAAGCTAGGTTGTCAGGCCAAATGGATTTATAAACCATTGACAACTAAACACGTGTGAATTTAACTTCTTGAAGACACAAAACATCTAAGTTGGAATTTTTTTGGCAAGCATCATAAATGATATACTTACGATTAGATTTTGTAAAACCCATTACATTCCATCACATACAATTCATGAGAAACGTGGATCGAGGGCCATACCATCAGCATTTAAGTCATTCAAGGAATTGAACTTCTTTTGTAGGTATTGAGCAGTATTGTGCTTCATAAAATCTTGCAACTAAAATTTCCTTCATCTAGCATACTCAATGTTATACTCCTATGTTGACTCCAAACTGCGCATCGAACTGTGTTCACAGCTTGCCATGGGGTGTCAAGAGGGACTTCAAGCCCTTTTGGATGGGCCCTGTGAGCCAGTTGTTAAAAGAAACTATGAATTCAAAAGTGTCGAGGAGGTCCAGATGGAGTTTGATGAGTCCATGAGAACTATGGCCACTTAGGCATGGTTGAGCACTTGGGTAAGGGGACTGGAGAATCTTGAGAGACCGGCTTTAAGGAGTGACATGGACCGGTAATATGTTCCTTAACAACTGGCTCCTTAGAGCAATTGTGACCTGTTGCCGTCGATTGAGCCATTTTATTCTTATTTTTTCATCCTTTGACATTTTTCACTCTTCCTCTTGTGAGGGCTTAAAGGATTCAATAGTTGCCTTAGGTGCAAGGTGATTGCATGACATATAAAGTGGGTAATTCTTGATCTTGTGATCAGAGGCCTAAAAATGAAAGCATGTGTTAAGTAGGTTGATGTACATAACTAATTGGTCACCCATTTGGATCTTCACAAATTATTTTAATTCTTATGAGAGGTGTACTTTAATGCAGAATAATGTCCATGGGTGGGCGTTGTAGAGGCGTTGAGGTCCCATGCAAACAACTCACCCAATAGAGGAGGCGATTTGATGAAGAAAATGCACACATGGAAGCGGCAAGCCAAGACACTCCACCTAGATCGAGAATTTAAGAGATGTAAACTCAGACACTACAAAGTCCTTAGTCTAGGGGAGAGAACCAATAGTGAGTTACGAACATACTAGGTAGTTGAATGGTTCAGGATAGTTGGGGTATGTGAAGGGTCAGAGAACTGGAAAATGAAGAATCTTTTAGTCATTTTTTACACACTTTCAAGCCTGATGACATGAGAGGCCCATGTTGAGTTAACCCAGGACTTAAGACTACTTTCAGAGAGGATATGACCAACAAAGTAACCAATAAGGAATAAATGTTCAAGCCATTGGAACACAACATTAAATTCAGAAACATGTAATACAACATCAGGAAGAGAAAAATTACTTCATGGAAGACCTTTGGGACGTTTCTGTGGCAGTGCCATTGTTTGTAGCTCCACTAGCTCCAGACTTGACATCAATAGTTGAGATTGAAGGGGAGGGGGAATTATATAGGTGATCCTAGATGGTGAGAAACCCTAAAATGTAACAAGAGAAGTACTATTTTGCAATGCCTGAAGCAGCCACGGTATGACATGCAAGTGAAAAAGCCTAGCAGAATGATTTCAGTGTCAGACTAGACACCAATATTTTCACCTATCTAAACTTTGAATCAACTCACGTCAAACTAAAAACCACACATTATGGTGCCATTTTCTGTCGAAATCCAAGTGTTGCATTTATTTTATGTATTTTTAAGGATGAACATTGACGGATAATGAAATGGTAATTGGTTTGAAAGTGTCTCAATACTAAGGGAGTGTCACACATGGCATGCATGTTGGATATTTTCCATGTTCAACAATGGAAGATAGGATCATGATGAATCTTGTACTCGACATTGTGCAAAAAATTGATTAGAGAAAAAACAAGGGATTTGACAGTGAGTTGAATTTTGTATGCAACAAGTGAACATTGACATATGGTCCAATTAAAGGTGACCCTGAAGTTTAAAATAATTATACACATATTTGGATATATCAACGGATATTTTTTTATGTAATTTTGTTTCCTCTCATTTCAGTGTTTCTAAATTAAATCTTTTTAGTTCTCCATACCATGGGAAATGATGGATTGTTATAATGCCCTGCCTCGGGACATAGGAAAACACACCTAGTGGTAGTTAAAAATTTGGGTAATTTCTTTTAAGTAAATACTAATAATATACTTTTCTTATTCCCTATATTAACTATTTTTTTAACAATTTGATTTGCCCAATTAATTAACTACTTGTCTAATTCCAACTTAATTATTTATTTCTCATCATGGTTACTCTACAATATATTTGTTGGGGTTACATTAGAAGGTCTACACACCCCTTTTAATTTAATTAGCCCCCACACACCCTTCTTTTATTTTATTTCCTAATCCCACAAAATCTCATGACTTGAAAGTTGTGTAGGATTAAATGTGAACCCTAGGATCAATCTAATCTTGGCCCTTGATTTTATGTTTCCCTAGAAATGCCTGTTAATGCAAAATCACAGCACCCTCAGATGAGTTCTAAAGATCTACTTTTCTAAGGCAGAATCATTTAGTGTGATTGCATAACATTGAACTTTCCCTAAGGTGTCGGACCTTGCAAAATGGAAAAGCTCTCCAGATTAAAGGTTGGTTCCTTATTCCTCTGTTTAGGTGCATACGTAGAAACTTGAAGAGGATCTATTCTTAATCCTAATCTAAACTTTACCAAGGAGATAAGGATAGAAGGAATACGTAAATTAAAACAAAGCTAAACTATGAGGTGATGCACCAAAGGAATGATGAACACTTGTTTTGCTAATAAACACAAACCAACAAAATGCATACAATAAAACAACACAGATAGATAGATACATAATGGAAGGCCAGATGAAAGCAAAAGAGACAAGAGAGGATCTAAAATCGATCACAGATGTGTTTTATTTCTCTGTAGATTGATACATTCCATTACAAAGTAGCCAAGAGCTAGAAACGTATTACAATTTTAGCGGAAGGCCTGAACCCCACATATCCCTTTCCTAAGAGGAAGAGGGAACCTACAAAACAAAGAATGTCCAACCCTTTACAATGCATCTTGCCCCCATATTTATAGATTCAACCTGAAAGAAGGAAAGAGAGAGAAGCGTGAAAAAAGGTTGAAGCTCAACCACCGATGTTAATGCCTTTGATGAAATCTCTCACCAAATCTGTCTTTACTACATCAATCCTTGGTTCAACACCTTGAAGGAAGAGGAAACAGTAAAAATAGATCGAATTTGATCTGGTTGTTGAGACAGATGGATCCCACATTGAAGGTCCAAAGACGTTTCCTCCATTTTCTTCACCTAACCTCCTCAAAATTAAAGTTTCAGACCCCATGGCATGCGTAAGGCCGAGATCTTTCCATCGACATCGAATTTACAATATTTCGAGCCTTGAGTCGAAAGATACGCCCCTTGAAGTTTGTATCAGCTCTGTACAAGAGGTCGGGAAAACAACTCAAAAATGGGTCCCCTTTCTTTTGATTCCTACCTTGGCTTTGACTCAGGCCCAAATTTTGACTTTTTCCTTGGGTGGAGTTGCGGGCTATTTTGCAAATTTTACCCCCTTTGAGATAACAATGGGAAAAGAACCAAATTTTTCCCCGACGGTCCGCTTTGTATTCTATTTCCTCTTATGCGGGATTGCGGTTGATCCAATATTTGGCATGGAGTGAAATATGGATAACAATTTGGTGACTCACAGGGGTATTTGCTTGCTAGATGAAAAGACCAATGGCCTTAAAGCATCCATTGGGCATGGAGTCAAGAATGATGGCCTAACACTGATCCTTCTTATAAAATAGACTCGCTAACTCTCTGCACTTTTTGACCCTTGAGCCTCTTGGAAACTTGCCGAAACTGAAGTTGGAATTCACCAAAAGCCAACTGAAATGGACTATGCAAGAGTAAAACAACAGCACCAAAAACTATGTACAAACTGAAAATCATACATACCTGTTGTCAAAATTTCACCCCCCCTGGGTAATTTTGATAACATGCATCAGAATATTCAAGTCCCAGGAAAATTGATTGATTCGGGGCCAAAAATCATGTTGCTAGAGTCCCCTCAAATATTTTCTAAGTTCCCTGTCTGAGAGGAAAAGAGCAAGCTCTGAGAAAATGCGAAAAAAGGTTGCAGAAGGCAAGTAGGTTGATCCAGGAAAAAAATCATAAAAATGACTAAGTCCTAGTCCTAGGGGCAGTCGGGACATTTGGGACAAAAAGGCCCGAACCGGCCGGCTCGGCAGAAGTAAGCACAAACAGCCCGCAAAGCAACAGGGACATCTGGGACAAAAGTACACGGTGGGCGCGAAATGCCGGTATGACCGAGAAAAAATTGGCTAACTGCTGAGAGGGACGCAAACGGGACAATCAGGCCAAAAAGGCACGAACCGGGCGAAAAAGGGCCAGTCCAAAATCAAATGGGACATCTGGGACAAATGGACGCGAAATGCCCGAACCGGCCGAAATGAGCACAAAGGGCCCAAAATCAAATGGGACATCCGGGACAAATGGAGGCGAAGTACGCAAAGGAGCCGAGGACCAATCAGAAACTGCCACGTGTCCTCACAGGAGAAAAAGTCAAAAGGTCAAAGGGGCAAGTTATCGAGCGCTGAACTGAACCAATGAAATGGTGCCACGTGTCCAAGTTTAAGGGGCCCACAAGCAATTTCAAAAGGAAAGCCCGCGAAAGACGGAGGAGAGAGAATTTCTCGTCCAATCAGCATGTGCCACGTGTCGTCCAGATGGCGAAGAGCGGGAAAACATTTTAAAATTCGTTTTGATCTGTTCTGTGCCCTAAATCTTCAGATCGCCATATCTTTTGATCCAGAGCTCGGATTTCCACGTTCTTTATATCAATGGAAAGCTGTTGAGATGCTCTACATGATTCTGGGATCAATCTCGAGTTTTGGTGTAGTCTGAAGAGAGAAAATTGAGAAACGGCTCTGACGTGTGGTAATGGCCAGAAGCGACCTTTCAACAACCTGTTTTAATGCTAATGGGTCGCATTCTTCTTCTGCACGGCCAGAAGTGACATTTTAGCGGCCAAATTAATACAAATGGGTCGCATTCTCCTCTAAAATCGCTCAAAGTGACAGGGTATGGGTTGGTAAGATCCTCCATGCTGATTTAATGCATCTGCAGTCAATGAGGAATGGGCTTGCACGTTTTCCCACGTTTTCTGTCCCCTGGGCTCGACCCATGCAATGTAAAAGCCAGATTTGGCTCATTTAAAAAAAAAAGAGGTTGTTCATTCTTTCGGCTCGGCCCTCCCTTCTTTTCTTCTCTAGGGTTGAACAATGGAGTTCGAGCCTCCTCCCCTGCTCTGTAATGGTGTTTTTTTCCTTTTACTAATGGAATGATGTTCTGTGCAAACTTCTGGAGCAAAAAAAACGTGTTCTGTGATGCATTCATCCATCCTCTCTCATTTTTGCTTGTTCTCTCCTTGCCTCTCTTCATTTGCAGGTATCTGTGCATGTCTAAATGTTCATTGCAGGTTTGGAGCTGTGTTCATTGAGTTTTGGGACATTTTCTGTGTGAAATCTATCCTTGGGCCTGTGATGCATCTGTCCATCTTTCCCATTGCTCACCCTCTCTTTGTCCCATGGCAGTTTTGATAGATGTTCAACATCCTCCTTCTCTAATGTATCACCATTTTAGTGTAGGCTTTTGCTGTTTTTCCCTTCTCTCTCTCTCTCTCTGTCTCCTTGGCATGGTTAGATTAGGATTAGATTAGCTTGCCTGCACTGGAATAGCTTGTGGCAGGTAGTTTAGGAGCAGGAACTAGCCTTCTCTGGGATTCCTCTCTCGGTTTCACAAGTCCCACGCTTGGAGAGAGGTTTCCATGTTGTGCAATCACACTGGATGCCTGAACATCAACCTAGAAGCCTGATGTGCGTCCAGGGGTACTGTGATTTTGCACTAACAATACCCCAAGTGGGATATGCAGAGTGTGCAAGAGCACTTCTTCTGCTGAAAAAAAACTGCTACCTACTCTACCCTAACCAGAGTAAAGGGAACTCAAACAAATGCTACATACTGGCAGGGAGAAGTAACTCCCCTTCCTCAAAAATGGCAGCCATGCAACTGATTTGGCATTGAACATGGTTGGTTGGATGAGTGAAAAACTAAGAATAAGCCGGTCCTCCACCCCAAATCACCAAAGTATCAACTATTAGATAAATCAAATACCTCTTTTAGTTGACTCTGTATTTAGACTTCTGAAGAGGTGTTGACAACTGATCCTTGGTGCTTTGCATGCTCATCCTCATGCCCTGAAATGGAGCATGACTAGTTGTGGTTGCTCCTTTGGATCCAATGAAACCAAATACCCTGATTGGGAAAGGTCTGATCCGTTTAGATATGCCCATAACATTTCTCTGATTTTCAAACTCCTAAAATGGAGTCTTCTTGTAAACCTCTTTAGGATGAATGGTGTGAGACAGATGATGACACCCCTTCGATTGTTTCTCTTCCTCCTCCTTTGAAGAACATGGAAGATCAAGATCTTCCAACCTTGGTTCTAGAGGGTTTTTATGAAGTGCAGGCTACTATTCCTAAATGTTCTCCTCCATGACAGTAGGCTCATGTGTTTGGAAGGATGAAGACTGGAGGAGTGGATTTGATGTTATCTCCTATGAGCTCCTCTCCATCAAGACAATCCTCCAAGTCAGACAAATAATCTGCCTCCTTGCTGTCCTACTGTAGGTGCTCAACCTCCTCCATGGTGTCCTTCCAATCTAAAATTTTCTCACCACGGTTCCCCTCATCTTCAAACATGAAGTTTGAAAGATCAAACTCTTCCTCAACATCAGAGCTTGAAGGGGATGAAGTGGGAGGAAGAATTGAAGGTTCTTCTGTGGCCTGCTTCGCACTTGGAGCCTCTGAAACTGTATGGTCCTCCTCCATAGTCAGAATGTACTCCTCTTCTTTTGGATTAGGAGTAGCTCCTTCTTCCCCTGCTTGTGCTATAGCTGGAGCTTCCACCACTTACGGCTTGACCTCAACCTCCTCCATAGGCTTAACCAACAAGGGAACCTTTGAAAACTCAAATTTAGCAGCCCAAATCTTCAGATTTTCTATCATTTCTTCTATGTTGGGTTCCTCTGTTTGATGTTCTCCTTGGCTACTTTTTTTATTGTTTTCTTCCCAACATGGGTTTAAGAGAGGCAGGAGGAAGTGATGGGTGGGATTTACAACTAGACTGTTGCAATTGTTTGTGGCAGTAGGGGAAGGTGTTGCTTTTCGTTCTTGTAGAGGGGGATTGGATTTGGGAGGGAAAAGGGCAGAGAAGTTGAGGTGAGGATGGAAGACTAGAAGATGGATAAATGATTATCAGCACTTGGGGCAGCAAGTGAGGAAGCTTGACTCTTGCCTCTGCTGAAATGATAAATATGGCTGAGGAATGAGGAAAATGAAAAACTAGGGAGGTGGTGATTCACTTACCCATTGACAAGGTTGTGTAACACTTTGCTCATAAGCCCCGATCTCCTCAACCCATTGTGTAAGCTGAGGCGACACTTCAACCATGAAGTCAAGCTTCTCCTGAGGGCTGTAGTGTCTTAGAAAAGGGCCTTCCCATGGACAAGGTGCCCTGTAAATCAATTTTGAAAGCCCACATTTGAGCTGTTGCCATTAATTGAACCATGCCAGCCTCCATTTTTTGAATCTTCTCCAGTAGACTAGCATAGCCTCTGCATAACTATCGCCATCATATGCATCCCCTTGTCCTTGATAAGCTTCATAGTCAAACTGGTTTTGACACTGCTCATATGGGTAAGCATAATAGTTTTGGATATGACCATAATGTTGATCCGGAGGATTTGGGAAATACATTGGAGGTGGATTGTATTGTTGTAAGTGTGCGTTCTATGAAGGGAACTAAGTCATGATTGCACAACCTTATGGAATGGGAGAAAATGAAAGACGATGGAAGAAGAAAATGGATGGAATGAGTGGAAATGGATGGAAAAGGTATGTAACTAAGAGAATGGGTTTTTGACCAGATGAAGTCACAAGATGTGCTTGAAAGTGCCTCCAAAGGCTGAAATCTTCACCAAGAGCACATCGAACCTGATGAAGTGAAGTGGTAAGGTGCTTCAAACCTATCCCATCAGGCGTGTAAAAACTATTAATGCAAAATCACAGCCCCCCCAGAATGAGTTCTAAAAGATTTACTTTTCTAAGGCAGACTTATTTGGTGTGATTGCATAACATTGAACTTTCCCCAAGGTGTGGGACCTTGCAAAATGGCAAAGCTCTCTAGATTAAATGTTGGTTCCTTATTCCTCTATTTAGGTGCATACGTATAAAGTTGCAGAGGATCTATTCTTAATCCTAATCTAAACTCTTACCAAGGAGAAATGGATGGAAGGAATACAGAAATTAAAAGAACAAAGCTAAAGTACAAGGTGATGCACCAAAGGAAAGATGAAAATTTGTTTTGCTAATAGACACAAACCAACAAAATACATACAATAAACCAATCACATATAGCCAAATATATAATGAAAGGCCAGATGAAATAAAAAGAGACAAGAGAGGATCTAAAATCAATCACAGACGTGTTTTATTGCTCTGTAGTTTGATACAATCCATTACAAAGTAGCCAAGAGGCAGAAATGTATTACAATTTTAGTGGAAGGCCTGAACCCTATAGATCCCTTTTCTAGAAGGAAGAGGGAGTCTACAAAACAAAGAATGTCCAACTCTTTACAACGAATCTTGCCCTCATATTTATAGATTCAACCTAAAAGAAGAAAAGAGAGAGAAGTGGGAAAATAGGTCAAAGCTCAACCACTGATGTTAATGCCTCTAATGAAATCTCTCCACCAAATCTGTCTTTACAACATCAATCCTTGGTTTGACGCCTTGAAGGAAGAGGAAACGACGAAAATAGATCGAATCCAATCTGGTTGTTAAGACAAATGGATCCCGCATTCAAGGCCCGAAGACGTTTCCTCCATTTTCTTCACCTAACCTCCTCAAAATTAAAGTTTCAGAACTCATGGCATGCATAAGGCCGAGATCTTTCCAATGACATCAAATTTGAAATATTTCGAGCACATGATTTGAAAGATACGCCCCTTGAAGTTCGTATCAGGTCTGTACAAAGGAGGGCGGGAAAACAACTCAAAAATGGGTCCCCTTTCTTCCGATTCCCACCTTGGCTTTGACTCGGGACCAGATGCTGACATTTTCCTTGGGCGGAGTTGTAGAGCATTTTGCAACTTTTACCCCCTTTGAGATAACAAGGGGCAAAGAACCAACTTTTTCCCTGACGGTTCGCTTTTGATTCTGTTTCCTCTTATGCAGGATCGTTGTTGATCCAATATTTGGCACAGGGCAAAATATGGATAACAATGACCTAATCCATCATTATGTTTTATTTCTCTTCTCATTTGGTTTTATTTTTTTTATTTGCAGGTTTGGGAGAGGCCTTGGATGGCCATGAATAAATTTTTTTGCAAGGTATTAATGGAGGACTTTCTTCTCCCCCATTTAATTCCATGCTAGTCCCATTTTTTTGTATTTTTCGTTTACTAGAAATATTCTCTGGTTGGGTAAATGTTATACCCATTTTTTTTGGGTATAATGAAGGAAAACTTGATCCTAAATGATAATGTATATATATATATATATAGACCACACATTCACACACACACACACACACACACACACACACACACACACACACACACACACACACACACATGCGTTTTGAAAAGGAAGGCTATGACCCCACCGTATGTTTACCTAGCTTGCAGGTTTCAGACGGAGTGGGCGCGTGCTTTGGATTGGGGATTTGGGTTACAGATGAGTGGTTGGGAGATCTGTGGTTAGGTGCGTCCACATGATGGTGTGGGTGTGGGAGTCTGTCAGAGGGCACGTGTGGTGTTGGCCGTAGGCCACACCACAGTTTCGCTAGTGGGTGTGGTCGCTATGTCCATTACCACCGTAAGATTTTCAACGCACGGGTTTGGGGGGTGGCTCGGCCCCCTCCGAAACATTTGTTTTGTTAGAAAACATACCAATCACTAAAACATTTGGCCGCAATAATAATAAAAAATTAATTTTTATTTTATATAATATATATATATATAAACTATATTAAATATATATTTAATTTATTTTATATTATATATTATATTAACAATTAATACAAAGTAGTATAAGGATATATTCTATTTTGTCTTATTTTTTATAAAGTCTGCAACTTTTTAATTTCAAGATGACTATATTTAAAATAATTTACTCCTTTGTGTGATAAAAAGGAAGAGTAATAATGTATTTCAATTAATAAAAGAGGGCTTGGAAACATATTTAAAATTTAGTAAGGAAGGAGGTATATTCACAATTGATTTCCTAATATAATCATTTGTTAAGTTTCACATGGAAAGGAAAGTAAAACTAATTTCATTCCCTTCAATAATGTTACAAGAATTTACAACGAGTTATATTATAGAAATGGTAATATTTTCATTCAATATTAAACCTCAAACTTCATGTTACAACTAGATTTCCTTTCAAATGCAAAAGCAAAATAAATACTACAGATTTCTAACAAGAAGGAGATCCCACAAATAAATATCACATTTTCTTTTAGTGTTCTCAACATCACATTTTATGTTTTTATTGGGGAAAGCATATTACCAAATAACAAACTTTCTTTCAAAAATGAAGTTTTAACAATCCATATTAAAGGATCAACTATTTTACAAGATTTCATTTCCAAGAAGCTTAAGCTCACAAATACAACATATTTCCAAAATACTTAAGATACACAAGGAACCACATTACAAGGCTTCTTTCCAAGATTGAAGGAAGATTACACATACTAATGTAACACTAGTTTATACAGCAATCCCAATCACAAAATGGGAACTTTACAAGGACATAGAACTTCCAATAAAGACATATTCACATGATTATAATAGGTAAAACTCTCCCGAAAATTTGGGAACAACATGATGCTAAGATGACAAGGAAAAACTCCAACCATCTTCCAAACTTGAGCTCCAACTTTTTTTCTCTTCAAAGAGACCAACACAAAGAGAAATGCTTGTTTTACCACTCAACCTATAGGCATCATTACATGTCTTTCCAAAAGTTGGAAGACATTTTAGCCTCCCCCAAGCCCATGGGAGAGAGAGCTAGCTTCCAAAAATGTGCACAAGATTAAGGGAGACATAAACACAAACATATCACATACAAAACTAATCCATACACTAAATAAAACACAACATTTACCAACCAAATAAAAAGAGGAGAAAACCATATTCATCTTCAAAAATGGGGAAAAGTTGATGAGACATCCAATAATGCCAAAGAGTGTGGTCCAACCATAGGATGCACACTTACATGTTCTTCAAAAACCTCCTTATCCCTCCAAGACAACAATCCCTCCTTATTGCTCCACCTATTTTCCTAAAATCCTCCTTGGGAGGATTTTTAAACCCATTGGGTTTCCTCTCGAAGGATGGGGAAGGGGGTTCAAACCATATGAACCACCTTCCCCACTTCAAACCATATGAGGGGATGAAAGAGAACCAACATGGATTGCCCATCAAACCTGGAGGTTTAAGAGGGAAAATACCTCCCTCTTCCCACAAAAACTCCCAAATCCATCAAGCCATATGATGGATGGAGAAAATATCAAATAACACAAACAAGTAACCATACAATACATGCAACAAGACAAAAATTTCAACCATAAGCAAATCTAATCTAACATACCAAATGACATAACATAAGATCAGAGATATTACCTCCACAAACTCTCCAAATCTCTAAGATTTTCCCAATTCCTTGTCCAAGAAAAATTCCAACTCCAAAAGTCTCCAAGCACAAAGAAAAAGTCAAAAAAGGCTATCTTTCTCCCCCATGAGGGAGTATTTGAAGAAAAACAAATAATTTTTCTCACAAATGAGGGTGTGACATGTGTCACCCCTCTCTTCCCTCCAAGTCAAGATTCCCAAAACAAAATAGAGAAAAAATAAACTCACATTAAAACACCCTTCTCCCAAATTACCCAAAAAGAAAATGAGACAAACTATTGCAAATTTTCACAACACACACATTCCAAGCCATCTTACATGGATGGTGACAAAAAAGAGGCTAAATGGGAGGGAAACTCCCTGCATGCCTTAGAATTAAGCCCCCTACCTAATAGGTAGGGTCCAAGGGCTTATTTTCATGCTAAGTGAACCCTCAAAACTAAAAGGGGTCACTTAAACTACCAAAAATATCCCAATTTCGGGTTTGACACATTTAGACACATGTGTAGAGGATGTGGGGCCCACTCAAGGGTGCTCATGTGACCTCAATCCTCCCTAATTAACACACACTTAGAAAAATACATACTTAATGCAAGTGGGGACCATTAAGTCCCCCAACCTAGTTTACTTAACAAAAATTAAAAACCTAAACACAATTAATTTTTAGATGAAATACAATATTACATATAAGGGTCACTCATGGTGCCCAAACAATACAATAAAGCAATTAGGCCTCATTCAGCTAACATGATTAGGACTTAGCCCTATGGGTCGCTTTTGCAAAATTTGTGTAGCCTCCCTAAAACCCACATTCTCCTATGCCTTGTAACCCGCACACTCAATGCGCACATTGAACACATCTGCCCAATATAAGTGTAAATCAACTACTCATTAAATGATCAAGTCTAAACATGTAATCTATGATATCACAACATCAACATGTAATCATAAATGAGAAACATGCACAATTTCACACAATTCACCATGTGTTAGCAATCAGAATACATATAAATGACATACATCCATGTTATCACGTGTTCTCATCAATAATCGAATAATCTATATCATCAAGGTGTGTGACTAAACTATGTATCCATCATATATCAATTAGGCCCAAATAACATAGCAATATGTTAGTATCTACAACATCTAATAAAATGTGCCAACATATTAATCAAGCGAAATTGGTGGTACACGCCCAAATCACCATATATGTATATGAAGATCAAATAACATAACATAATGTCCAAAATATGTCAAAACCCCTGTCAAATCATAGCTATGAATAAAGAAGTCAGGAGATAACTGAGGCTATAAAATGTGGGCACTACAATTACAAGATACTATTGAATAGTGATAGGTTGATCATCTTCATGTACTAATGTATTTTTAATAGTGATTTCATTGAATGGTTGATATTAAGTTTACAGAGTTCGTTTACTTTTTTTACACTTCCAATTTAACCACTTCAAAAAGATGTACAAATTTGGTTTATTAGCCTCCATTGATAATTGGAATTTGAATTATTATTGGGTGATAGGCCTTTCTAAAATCAATTTTCTTGATAAATGTTGTTTGAATTGTCATAGTAATTTCTTCACATTTTAAATTAATTTCATTTAATTAAATTAATTTTCTTGATAAATGTTGTTTGAATTATCATAGATGATGCTTCTCTTTTCACCCATTTCTTCTATTCATTTTCTGATCTTAATCCCCAAACCTTCCAAGTTACCATCTCTGAAAATAACCAGCAAAGCATCTCATACTCATCATTAATGTCGAGGCCAGATCCTTAGGAAAACTTCCTTTGCTTCTCACAGAAACTATCTATTTTTCACATAAATTCTTTGCATGGGGGCCTTTGGGAGAGCACACCATTGCCTCTGTATCTCAAAACCTTTATTGGGTGAACATTATGAAATATGATTTCCATGGAAAATGGGAACCTAATTGCACTAGTGCTCACGTGGCTCTGTACAATCCCCAATCTAATTCTAGCACCAATTTTGGCATCCAATCATGTCTCAATGTCAGCTTGTCCCCTAAAAAATTGTTGTGAGATTTCCTATTTACGGACATTCCTAGAAACTACAAAACCGAACATATGTGGGGATCAGATCCCCAGTTAACGATGTAGCCATACCCAACTACAAGGATGGATTAATCTCTTACGTTGATATTTATAATTTCATACGCAATACGGGAGTGAGAGAGGTTTATGATGCAAATGCCTTCTCTACTTACTGTTATGCGAGATTAGATTGGATTGGCTATGACAATGTGGGTGTCAAAGTGGAATTTACAAAAATAAAGGATTACGAGGGTATTTCTTCAGGAACGTTACCTAGGATGGCAATTCAGATCTCTCCAGGAAAGGTAATTAACTGCATTGCTTTTAGTATCGTTTTCATTTTAATGAATTGCTATTATTATTTGTTGATTTTGTGTTTAATCAACCTATAGATTTATGCTATTTTGAAGTTGTAGCTTCTTAAACCTAGAGCAAATAAATAATGGAAATTTTTGGTCCTGGTGGATTCGATTCCATTTTATGGTTATTCTTATGTCAATAAAAATGTTGATAGGTAACTGTAAAATAATTCTTGATTGCAACATGTGTAGGTCAAGAATTATTTTCCACCCCTCGAATAAAATGAAGCTTCACTGATCAGAAAACAAAAAATAATGTGGATATGGATAGAAAACAATCCAATGGATTAGATGTCAACCTGTGTGTGAGATATTTTGATCCATCCATAACAGGAGCTCAGATCATATATGATTCAGAAAGGATGATTTTTTGCATGAGGGATTGAAAGCACAACAGGATTCAAAAATAATAAAGAAGGAAACACTTACAGATGGAAGCCCCATGTTAATTTCATGGTGGCCAATTTTGATGATATTAAGGGCCAAATGATTTTTTGGGGATGGATCAACCAGTCTCACTTTGTCTATGATGACATCATAAAATCACGGGCTTATCTTCAGGTAAATATACTCAATTTTTTATTTTATTTTGAGGTTTGTTGATGATCCCCAATTAAATAGAGGTTGACATTTTCTTGAATATCCTCTAAAGACATAATCATGTATATATTTTCGGCGCACATCTCTTTCAAAGTATTTATCAGTTTCAGAGGCCAAATAGCTCATGTAGGAATCAATTATAGACATGGAAATCTTGTGAACAAAAGGGTTCAGGTGACTCTGTTACAATCTTTAAAAAATTTATGTTGATGATGACATGGTGAGATTGTGATGTGGCACTGGAATCGCATGACCCGCTTGGTACTTCGTCTTCCAAATTCACCAATGAATTCAAGCCAAAATTTATCTCTTACCTCCTATGTGGGCATTTGTAAAATGGTTTTTATAGAATATGTATGGTAATGGTGGAAAAATTCATGTTGCTTTAGTATGTTTTCTACCTTTGAAAGGGTTAAGGAGTAGAGTTAGAGGTTAAATGTCAAATACACATGGGATAAATTTAATATGTTTGTGGAGGATTGCTAAGGATCAGATTATAGTCACCAAAATATTCCAGTATAGTGATGAGGTACCCATCCCTATCTCTACATCTTTTACTAACTATTTTTAAATTATATGGTCGTAACCTATTTTCATTTACTCTCATACCATGATTTGAAATGTCATCCCTATCCACATCCCAGTCCTTACCCACGTATTCATGCGGCTCATGGTGAAATGCATGACCTGCCTAGTACTTGGTGTCAGTGTGGCCTTATCCCTTTCGAATTCACCAATAAATACAAGTAAGACTTTATCTCTTACCTCCATCGAGAGCGCATTAGCTAATGTGTCATATTAAAGATTTTTCACATGATCTTGTAGTCATCACATGTATAGGAGGTGTTTTGTGAACCAATTTCTTTATTTTATACAGGTAATTCTGGATATCCATCCATTCTTGGCGTTGATGATGCTGCCATGGGGGAATATGGTGGTAGTGTGTTATCTTTATACATGTGGTCTTTCATGATTTTCTTTCATCTGGTATTCTTTGGGCATATGTGAAAAGAATGAGCTTATTTAATAGAGGCACCTTTTGTAATAATCTTGCATTCATGTATGTCATCTATTGCTAGTTGATCTCCTTCGAGGTGGGTTCTAAAAGGCATTCAGTTGAAAATTTGTGGGTGCTATCTTGGGGCATACTAATCTTTCTCAACTTTATACCATATGTTAGTTCTTGGGCTTCTTGTTTTGAAAGAGTGAGGTATTTTGATTTAGGATAGGTAATAACCTTAGGAGGTTGTTGCTTCTCTTCAGTCAAGAGGTTACTGTTTCGTGACTGAATAGTCATTGTTTATTGTTTATTTTTCATAGTGCATCATTTGATTTAGAGGAGTTACTGTATTGACAAATGAACTATACTATTAATGGATTTTTTTTGGATGGGAAAAACATGCATCACATCTTATTATAATAGTATTTTAATAATTCAAAATTTTAATTAATAAATTTTACTTTTATAAGAAACATTATAAATTAAAATGGTCAATATTATGTAGCTTTATTTATGATATATATTTATATGTATGTGAGATTATTTTATTTTGTTATTTTTCCCTCTAAACAATAAGTATGTGCTTATTGGCTTCCACAAGCATCTATGAATGCTTTTGCAAGTTAGTATTTTTTTACTAGCAGTTATTGAGATTTGAAATTTTTTTAGTGAAGGTCTTATTTTTCAATTTTTACATACATACATATAACACATTATTTCACTTACCTCGAGAGATGAACAATATTCAATTTTAATAGATAGAGAATATATTTCTTCACTTCTCATTTTTCCAATTGTTATATATCCAAATATGTATATTCTTTCACTTGTCATCAAAGATGGAATAATAATATTTGTTATTTAATCTAAGTTACATGGCACTAATAATCCACCTTCAATTTTATTCATGCCAAGAATTTAGTTTTTAACTTGATAAATGAAGCAACAGTAACATCAATTATTACAATTATTTCTAAATTCTTTATTTCTAAGCTCTCCTTCTCTAACACATCATAGATTTTATTTTATTTTATCGTAAATAGATAAAAAAAAACAATTCTAAAGATAAATATAGAGTGATATTGACATAATTTAACAAAAATTATATTAATTAAAGTATTTTCACACAAACTAATATGTAGATCAATTGAAGACATTAAAACATAATTTATAACCATAAGAAAAAGGTACTAATGACTTTGAACCTTAAGTTAAGGGGCGCATACAATGACTTAATAAGCATATACTTAAAAATAAAAAATACCCAAAAAATTAGTATGGAAAATATTTTTTTAAATAGATTTAAATGAGATAATTTTAAATACAAAGAAATATATTGTGGTCATTATTTAAGAGTAAAATATATGTTCTATACTCCTAAATGACACCATTTTATTAACAAAATTATTGATATGACTTATTTTATTATGTTTTAATCCAAAACTTAACATATACTCAATTTAATTTAAACAATTAGTAATATTTACAATTATTAATTACGTTGAAAGAGTTTTAAATGGGAGTAGAACCCCCTGTAGCTGAAAATTGTTAGGGAAACCAATGGTGGAAAGGAACTACTGGATGGCGATGTTGAAGTACAGGTGGTTTTGGGCCATTGATGATAAAAAAACCTCTGCAAAGGCTACACATGTATTCCTAGGAAACATAGAGAGAAACCAGGGTAACAATACCATTTAAGAATGGGGAATGATTTTGAGTGATCCAAAACTTAGGGGCTTTGGGATTAAAGGAAAAAATAACAATTGTGCCAATGTAAATACTTAAACTATCTCTAAAAATAAATGTTTATTTCTCAAAAGAATGATATTACAATAGTTATCTCTGTAAAGAGATATGTGTCCTTCCCCTTGCGGGTTACATATACTTATATACTATTTTTAGAAATATGAAGAGGCATCTAGAATAATCTGGAAGGTCACCATATCTCATCTCCCCCAGCCCTAGCCATCTATCTATTAGGGAGGGCCCTCGAGAGAGAGATAGAGAGAGAGATAGAGAGAGAGATATGTAGTGAGTAGAGTAGAGAAGGGTTTCTCTTTTTATTATATCTAGTTAGAAGCCTTATCTCTCTATATAGGGCCCTCTATATAGATATGGGAATGGGAATCATTAACTCTAAACTAAACTAGCCATATCTATGGGTTTTGGTTTATTACAAGCTTGTTGAACACCTTGCAGTGCTTACACAGAAATGCCTAACAAAGTGATGGTCTTTCACCTCGTACGATAACTTGTATAGATTAATATTTCCTTCTTAGATGCTTTCAACAGTTCTTCCATACTGACTTGTCTTCCTGGCACTGCATTCTGGATACAACCAGTACACCATTGGTTGGCCCAATCCAGTTCTCTCATACTAGGGTTGGCTCCTCATAGTTATCCTTTCAACTCAAGGGAGACAAGGAGGTTCATCTTCTGTGAATTATATATGCCATAATTTCACAAAATTACTATTTTTAGACAACACTACAAAAATAAAATTTTGAGGCATTTAGAAGAGGATTTTAGGGGTTAAAATTTTCCAAATAGATCACTTCTCCCTTTCACCATATTCTACGCATTCCTATATTTCTGACGCATTTTGAACAGAGTCAATCAGAGATATGGTGCAAAAGTTATGACTCCTAGAAGTTTCCCCACTAGAATTGTTGCATGGGTTTTTGTCTGGATCAACGAGTCTTTTCATAGAGTCATGCAAAGCCACATGCACTATTTTGAAAACCCAGCTGATATTGTTACGGCAAAGGTCACTGACATTGCTTTCTTTAGTGATTAATATGTTACATTCCTTTCCCCACCTTCCATTGTTTATTAATTCATTGACAACATCTTTGACGAGCATATTTGTTTCATGTTGTAGAAAATACTAGTCCTTGTCCTCGATGTCAAATCTCAAATACTCCCACTTCCACTTCTTTGACTCAGTCATCATCAAATTCCTCTCTTCCCTTCAACTTAGTTCAATTCTCCTTTGTCGAATTTTGTAAACGTCGGCTTGTCGAATGTGTAGAAATACACACCCTCCCCACTTCATGTAAACCTTTTCAATTAACATACACATTCATGTCAACCACGTTTTCTTTCAAGTGGAATTCCTTGCAAATCGACATGAAATTAGTCCATGTTTAAGACCATAAAAGTCTAATATTACTTTTCTTCAAGGGTGGTTTTTACTTGTTCTTGTGGTTTTGGGTTTTTGGGCATCTGGTATGCCGAAAATCCAAAGATAAAATGAGTATGATGAAATGATTACTCAAAAAATTTCAAGAATTCTTGTTAATTTTTAAAAATATTTTTAAGGGAATATATGATTATGAGAAATTCTTGATTAATAAAATCAAGAATGTGCCTGCAAAATATGTAACTAAGGGTCTTTTATGTTATATCTTATTGTTAATGTTGAGTAAAAGTCCACATAACAACACACAATGTCCATGAACATATAGAATGTAATCAAAATTCAGCTTAAAAAATTATGTCATGTATTCAAGATTCCTATTGATTTTCTTTATACTGAATAGATGGTTGGGTTCTGAATAAATAACCTATTAGATTTTTCCCATTTTTAATTTCAGCCCATTTAAATACCAATTGTAATCACGTGAATAATGCTAACGAGATTGAGATGATAAACTGGAGCACATGGAGCAGATATTATTTAGGTAGGGATAATCTGAGTTGTTTAACAAGTGTGGCACATGCACATATTTGACTCCAACCTTTTTCTTTCCAACATTTCATTCATAATTTTTTCATATCTAAAAATTTAACTGATGTTCAATTGAAAATATTGATGTCATAGTTTATACTAGAAATCGTACATGAGTTGCAAACTATGTCGGAGAGTATAACAATGATAAGTTTACTCCAGATGTAATTTACATTTTAATTTTTTTTACTAATTGACTAATTAAAAATAATAATCATGGATTTTTTTAGTGGCGAATATTCGTAATTTGACAAATATTCCATTTTAGGAAAATTTGAAAAGGCGAATGTTTTGGAGCAGGTCAGTGACTTGTTCGTCTAAAACTTACAATATATATTTTTTTAGGGCTCGGCTTCACCTACATTTGAAAACATATCCTATAAAAACATAGGTGATTTGTTGGGTAGTATGCTACTAACTTACTACTATTTTACTGAGGTACCGGCATATCAAGTACTGTGAACTTGCAAGGTAGGTTGTTGACGCACGACAGGAGGTTTTTTATGCATGGAAGGAAGTTGTTGACACATGACATGAGGTTTTTGATTCAAAAAAGACCTATGTTTTTGACGCACAAAAGACCTATGTTTTTGATGCATGACAAGAGGGCAAAGGCTGTAGATGCTCGACAAAATATTTGCAGTCATACAACAACAAGGTTATTATCGTGTGACAACAAACCTCTTGTCATGCGACAGTAAGGTTGTTGTTGCGCAAAAGTAACATTAGTATCACATGACAGGAGGTTTGTTGTCACGAGACAACAATGTTGTTTTCGTACTACAAATCTCCTGTCATGCAACTACATCCTTTATGTCACACAAATTGAAAATGAAAGCTTCTTTCAGGTGAAAAATTTGCACACAAACCCCAAAAAAATTGTCGTGTTCGCGAAAGTGGTTTCGGGGATATTCGCTAGGAATATTCCACCTTTGAATTCCCATAGGTCTCTTAAAATGAACCCTGATAATAATAATATAAAACATTTGAGGAATGAATACAAAATTCCATAACACTCCATTAACATGTAATGCACTTTGGGTAGAGAGTAAAATATGTAAGAGGTTCTTTTGAGATATTACTCATGAATATTTATCACCGAAGTAACGTTTGATATAAAATGTTGGAAAGATAATTTAAAATGTTTCTAAGGGATAAAAAGGTTTCCTTTCCTAGATCCTATCATTTTATTATCAGTTTTTGGTGGTAAAATATTTCATTTTTATTTTATTACCTGTTGAATTTGTTGCTTGAGTAAAGTTTAGCATTTTTATGCCATCATTAAGGAACTTTAAGAACAAAAGATTAGAAAAAAGCTACTTGCTAATGAAATGTTGACCAAGAAATGTGAGGAATGTGGGCTGAATTTGGAAGCCTACTAAATTTTGAAAATATCAATAAAATTCAATAAGTTTCATTCAATCAAGGAAATAAGGTGAAAGATATAGATTAAAATCCTTCACTTTTATTTACATTTATATTTGACTAAACTATGTACAATCATAATGTCATTGAATACCGTAAATAACTCTGATCTAATAAAACTCCATGGTTACATGCTAATAAAATGAAAATTAGGCTTACATGGTTAGGGTATATGCCAAAATACTTCACTATTTCGATGGTTTGAGATCATCCTTGTAAAAACCTTATTTTTTCATACCCTATAATCAATTCATTCCATGAAACCACATCCATATATTAAATTTGTTGAATAGTTCACATACGTTAATCGCAACCCACAAGAACAAATCTCAACAAGGCATTTTTTGAATATTTTATCCTTCCATATATAGACACAAAATCACGCACTTTGGGTATTATTTAGTCACAGTCTCATACTATTATTCATATGGTTTTTGAGTGAATAAATCAATAATTAATCCATGTCCTTTGGCCTTTTTTTACTTTCTTTCTGTCATCACTTTCGAATTTCTGCGTGTACTTACCCAATCTATTTTGTCTCTCTGAATTGTTCCTATCCCTGATTAAGGTGCCTAGCTAGGACTGGGGTGCTCCAGATGCTCTAGTCCCATTTGAGGTGCCCTAATCCTTTTTGTAATTTTCTTCCGTCTCTTGGGCACTTTCTATCCGTTTGAGCTTTCCATATTTTGGTGTTTATCCTTTTCGAGGTTAATTACGAAATTTGAATAAGAGAACCATATAAATATAAAGTTATGAGACCATAATGAGGGACCAAACACTAAGCACTTACTATGACCACCTAATGTTACATCCATCACATGAATCTAAAGCTCCATTTGTATCTATCTAGCTCCATCACAAGGAACAAGGATGGTTCATCTACATCACACTTTATAGGAGGGGAGTTTATTCTATTCCATCTACCATATATTTACATTTTTACATCTAGTTATTTCTCACTACTTCACAAAGTGCGATTGGAACAAGAGCACCTAGGGCGGAATTTTCTTACACACACACACACACACACCTAAAACTACATTTAGGTCTTAAATGTAGTGCAACGCTCAATTATTAAGTCCACCATTTTGGCTGTTGAGGATAGTCCAACCCCTTCGTATGCAACTTTCTATTTTAGTGTTTTAATGTTTAGCTTGTGTACGTCTCTTCTTCATCTCTAATTTACAGCGACATCCAGTGTAGTCCAGCAACATCAACGTGATATGAAGCGAAGGTAGACGATCACTCAACGACACCTCATAGGAGGTTTCCTAGTCATTTCTAAAGACCATGGTGCCCACCCCAGATGCCCTAGTCTACTCAAACAACTCAGATCTACACTTTTTGGAGCTCTTGTACAGTCACTTCTTCATTCTATTCACCTGCTCTTTAATGTAACTCATTCCCATCTCATATGCAAATCAACTAAGGCCTTTCTAATCCTATTTGCACATTTATGGTTTCATATATCATTTACTTAGCTCCTTGGGTCATTTATTTTATTTATTTAGTTTTTATTTACTACTTCGTATAACATTATATTAGACTAAATTAGGCAACCATTTTCCATTTTAATTTAATCATTTTGGTGAACCCATCCTTCAACTCCACCTTCCGTCTAGGGTTATTATTCTCCTATCATTGCTCAATCTTATGATGATTTTACTGATGCACATCTTAAGGCCATTAATGCTCATATTGTTTAACATCCCCAAGATCTAGACTTGCTTTTACATGTTGCTCGTGAGGAAGATACTAATCTGGTGGAGCTCACCACTTCCACGACCATACCAAATTTTGTTGCCACTTAACCACATGCCTACCTATTTCTATCATTCCCATTTCTATCAATACCTACTAATCACTTCACACCACCTTTAGTTTCTCATACACGACAGGTTTCATTTGTTGGTGCTCAGGACAACTTTCGTTTATTAGGAGCTCTAAGAGCAAATTCATCAGTTACATCAAGTTACTTCTCGCGTGTCTCCATATTTAGATTCCAACTTGTTATGGAAAACTCCATTCACACATGCCATCTCCACTTATCCACTTCCTCCTAGTTTATTTACCCCTAAGATTCCCATTTTTAATGGGCATCATGACCCACAAGATCATCTTAGAGCATTCCATGTAGCTTGTCTTGATTTTGCAAATGATCATATTATTTTGGCTAAAATATTTCCTCGTAGTCTCCATGATTACACGATGTGTTAGTTTTATGACCTACCTATTCATTGGGTAACTTCATTCACACATTTGAATGATGTCTTCCTTACTCACTTCTCTATCAATATCAGCTCCAAGATATCTTATGCCCAAGTAGCACAACTTAAATAGGGATCTAATGAACACCTAGCCAATTATATTTAGTGATACAAAAACAATCTAGCTAAGATGTCTAATGTTTTCGCAGACTCTGAGCTTCAAGACTTATTCATTCAATGTCTCTTACCACCACTCTAGGAGAGTGTTCTCTTTGAGACCTCTCCTTCGTTCGACCAACTTTATCACACTCTTAAGCTTCGTGAATCAAAATTATATCCATAGGTAATCTTAAGTATCAAGAGCAAGCATCATTTTCCACTCATTTTCAAAATAAGAAAACATTCAAGTTATCTAGAACTAAACCAACTGACACCAAAATCAATTTCAATGCGGTCACTACTACTAAAGAGATTTAGTCACAACTGTCTCGGCACACGTTTACTAACTTTCCTATGGCCCCATATCTTATATTGCAACAAATTCTTGAGATAAATCTTATTACACTTCGTCCACAACTTGAATTAGACCCATCGCAACCAAAAGGTAGGAATTGCAAAAAGAACGTTCGGTGCGACTATCATAGATGTGTGGGACATTCTAAAAATCAATGTTTCAAGCTCTGTAAAATCATCCAAGATCTTATTGATAACAACAAGATTGAGTTTCTGGAGCCTATATACTTTGCACCAAACACTAAAAAGCGTAAAACCAAACTCTTTAATAACCAATCCCAACAATGTGACAAGAAAGCATCCGACTCTTCCGCTAATCATGCATATCACGTAGTTTCTCCTCCTGCATTAGCGGATATTGAATTTTTAGTTGCACATATTGACACTTCTCCGCCGATCATCTCCTTCTCAGACCACGATTATCACGTGACTTTTACATCTAATTACTCCATATCAATGGATTTATTTACTCGATCTCCATCAATAATACCAAGGTTGACCTACCTTGGCCCATTATCAGGTGAATTTTATGTCTAATCACTTACATATCAATGGATTTATTTACTCGATCTCCATCAATAATACCAAAATTGACCCATCTTTTCCCATTAGTGCATGCTCTATTCCCCTTTTCAAAGCTATCGGTTACCCTCTATCGCAAATTGCATATCCGATGAAAAACTCATATGGTGTTGTTAAACTACATGTTACATTTTGTCCTCTCACTTTTCTTTTCCCTTTCCTATTTGATCAAGCATTCAATGGATGTGACATGTTACTCGGTCTCAATTGGATTCTTAGGTCTAAGTCTATCATATCTATGAATCATTTATGACTCAAATTCATTTATAACACTCATTTTATCTCTATTGACAGTGTGCCTTCATCTACTCCATGGTTGTCATCTCCTCAAGCATCAGATAACACATATTTTACTTCATCTAACACATCACAATCTATGTTACTAAAATCACAATATACTCATAGTTCACCTAATCACACATTGTCTACGTGGCCTCATCACTCAGCTAGTCCTACACATAGGTATAGGCCCATTCCTAGGATAGTTACTGTATCTCGATATAGATCACCACCTCATTTCATTCCACATGGGTGTCCATCACCTCCATGCTTAGCTTCACATAGATCTCCATCACCTACACATTTTATCACACCACAACATTCATCATATATTCGTCCATCGCATGCACATAGACTTCACTGACCCATATAGAATTTATCTACCATACCACCACTACTAGAGAAAGGAAATACACTTTCATCAACACATGCATCAGATAGAGGACCTTCTTCCTTCACGGTTATTTGATATTTCATCCATTCACACATGTTTGGGGGGGGGATATCATTCACACATCCCCCCATCTTAGCATTAACACATATCCCATTCTTGCATCATTATACATCCTACTCCTAGCATAGGCATATTTATCTACACTTTGACATCATCATTACTCGATGCCACACTCTTGTTCTTTGATTCACACTCGACTGTTGAGGGCATACTACACATGAATCCAATGCATTGCAAAATAGACACTACAAATCACGTATCTTCAAACATTTCGCATCTGTCCTACTACATCTTGTATTTTTTTCACATCATTCATGTCTTAACATCTGCACATATACACATCACACCCACTCTACACACCAGACTAGTATTCATCAAACATGTATCACACTCTTATTTTCTATAAGTCTAGCATTATGTATTCCATCATTCTACATGCTACATAGCACACAAATTCACACTATTCGGTTATCCACACATCTTGAATTGCATTCTACACATCACATATTTACATATTATTCTTATCACTTGGTCGTATCTCCTCGTCCAACATACCACATCTACTTGTGTATGTTGCACTCACCACCCTATGACGCACTATAGTTCCTTGGTCCATACTTGATTACCGAGGGTTTATAAATCAAATAGACCTTATAATACTCACATGATCATCATTCATCCCTCTATCATGCAACATTTCTAGGATAGTGATATACGCTATAGGCTAAATGGTCACATATCCCATCATCTTGTAGCAATATACACTTTAGGCTATATCACCACTCCCCCTATTCATCTTGTAGTGATATACGCTTTAGGCTACATCACCACTCCCTTTATTCATCTTGTAGTGATATACACTATAGGCTAAATGGTCACATATCCCATCATCTTGTAGCAGTATACACTTTAGGCTATATCACCACTCCCCCTATTCATCTTGTAGTGATATACGCTTTAGGCTACATCACCACTCCCTTTATTCATCTTGCAGTGATATACGCTTTAGGCTACATCATCACTCCTTTTATCATCTTTCGTGATATATGCTTCAGTCATAGGGTCATGTACGCATCATCTCTAAGTCACAAATAATCAATACACATACACAATCATCACAATGTGTTACACAAAACACACTATTTGACCATATCTTGATGAATAAATCTTGTTTATGGTTCATTCTTGACTACTGAGGGGGAAAAATTAATGAACCTCATTGCATATAACCCCATTCACTTAGGGGGCACATGACTCCTATCATCCATCTTGCATTCTATTCCATCCATCCATGACATGTTGCATATCTTGGTTGTTTTTACTCTTTTTTGTATTTTCTTGTCCAAGGTCGTCTTATTACACATGATAGATAGATATCTTATATGTCATTATCTTTACCATACACACATGTGTGTTCACATCCTTCTCTAGTTGTGATTGCAAATATAGGTCTCCTACATGCAACATGGATGCTTGGCTACTACCAGTCCTATAATGGTTACTGGGGGCATCCGCTTTTGTATACTACAAGTGTTATTGTTTCATTTTGTACTTAGAACTTTTCCATTACTCTGTTATACAAAATTTTGACATACTGGTTATTTCTCTAATATGCTAACGGGTAATTCCTGTGCAAAATTTGTTTCTAGGGTTACTTGCTTCCATGGCTATTTGTTGTTTGTACTTTATTACTATTGTTTTTTATTATATACAAGCCTTGCCCTTTGTTTGGTATGCACACTTGTTTGTTTGTATGCATCCATTACAGCCTTGAGTGTCTTGTGACATCGTGACTGATTTCCCATGATTAAAACCCACTTTGGTGGTCTATGTTGGATTCTTTCATGTTTACTTGCTTCCTAGCTTACACATTGTTTGCATAATTTACACTTGTCTTCTATATGCATGCTTGTTTGTAATAACACTTATTTCCTAGCCACTTGTTTGTGCACACCTTGGTTTCTACCAAGTGCATTCCCTTCCCCATACAGGGCACAGTTTACATGGTTGGTCCTCTTTTAGGGCCGCATCCTCCTATCCACGGCATCACATGTGCCCCAAAAGAAGGGGGCATCATTTGGGGTTTACACACTACACATCACTCTACACTAGTACAATTTAGTTTTCCGTCTTTGACATGGTGGGTTATATAACGAGTGGGTTTAGACCAGTCTATGAGCCCCATACACTACGGATTTTATAGGACAAGTTTTCTTTAGAATTTTGGGGAGCAGTTCCAGGTTGGAGGATACAATGGAATTTCTTCCCTACACTACTTAATCCAGCGGCGTCGGATCACTCAAAAAATTAGGTAGTACATAGATCTCTTCACATTCTCAGGGAAGTAGTTATAGGTTAGAGAATAACACAACTTTCTCCCTACACTTCTTTGGCCACAGGGGTGTGAGATCATCTAGAAAACTCACACTTCACCGAAAATTACAAGATATCCTTTTTGCACCCTTTCTTTCATCACAGATCAAGTGCACATCTTCCTTTTTTATTTTTATCACAATATTTTTACTATATACATGTTGTTTTTACATATATACATGTGTATTTGATTACTCGATCATCTTCTCCTTTGCAGGTTCATCTGTATGGGAATCAAGTAGTCAACAATAACAACAAAATACAACAACAACATCATCTTTCGGCATTCTCTACCTCATACTAATTTACATAATGTAGGTACCACACACACATCAACAACTACACATGCATTTCCACCCTAGGTTCACTGTCATCACTTTTTACTCTTTTGTATCTTTAGTCTCCACACTACATATTTTTTTCACTAAATGCTTTATCTAGTCCATCGACACACTTTTTACATCACTCTACATGGACATCAGGTGTGCATCTCTATCTACTTTATGTTACCGAGTGTTCTTCTCACCAACATAAAGTGGGGTAAAATGTAGACACAAAATCATGCACTTTGGGTATTATTTATGTAGACACCTAAATTCGGTATTTATACCCTTGATCTCCCATGTGTGCATATTTGTTTTAGTCATCCCCTTCATGTAATTAAATTACCATCCAATCCCCATAAATTAAATAATCCACATTAATTAATTAATCATTTAGTGTCTTAAATGCCCAATTATCCCATCCACATTAATATTTATTCCTATTAATTAGTTAATACCCATTATCTTTCCCTAACCAACCTTCTATTGAGGATGTTTTTATCCTAAATTCATCCCCTTGATTTTCTAAAGATTTTGTCCAATCTATTTTTATGCCCTAACTATTTACAAGTCATCCCCAAACAACCTCTTCATGCCTAATGCTTTAAAGCATTTGGCCAACTCCTAAAAAACAAGAAATGATGCCAACATCAGAAAATCTAGTCCCATTGGGGAATCTTTCCCCACAATCGACAGTGACCCAGCCCAGTCGTCATTGACCGTATAAAGCTAAGAGATTTCTTTTTATCCATCATCATATGCAGGAAACCTTGAGCCTTCTTGTGACATGAGCATCCTTCCTCATACATAAACGTTTCTACAATAATCATAGATATCCTGGACATCCCTTTAGCATGCTTGCATCATTCATGATCTTCTTTCATGAGATTTTTCCATCATTATTATCTAGATTTTTGGTATATCTATCATATTATTGTATATTATTTGTTCCTAATCTTTTATAGGTGTAGAACAACTTCTGTGACATCCAAAGAACATCAACATCCTTCTCTTACAGATCTTTTCACTGCAGGTTTCCATATTCATCCATCTATCCTTGGCTTTATATTCCTCTAATACGGTCATCGTTTATCCCTCCTGGTCGCCATCAACCAAGGTCTTATACATCCAATATCCTATCCAAATTATTTATTTTTATCTCTTTTCTCTTCCTTTCTATCTCAGAGATCATTTTACAGGTCATCCTTCAGCACCTACAGGTCCAGCTTGCCATCCAACCTCCCTTGGTACCATTTTCTATCATCCTTTGGTTTCTACTCCTTCAAAATCCCTCTGTAGGTTAACTCTAACATCTCTAGACCTCTGCTACATCTTGTCTTGTACTCAGAGTCTTGCAGGTTTACATAATCAGCTTACAATCCAAATCCATCCTCGCAGGTAATCGTCAACCTACCTGTGCATAGTCTAGGTCATCGTCGACCCATACTAAGTAACAATCAATTTACAGTTATTGCAATCTAGTCTGATTTTAAATCAACATTAGGCATTTTTTAGATTCAATAACATTGTTATTTTTGCATGATATCTTCTATTACAGTCCTTACATATATTTTCTAAACAAAAGGGGGTTAACATCCGTGAGAGGAAGCTAATCACTTATAGGAACCGCATTGTCAGCGAACCCCCACATATATCTATCTAATCCATCTTGATTCTAGTTATACAAGTATATCAAGTTGCAACGATAATCACCCCTTTTGCACCCGTATTCATCACATCATACATCTAAGGTAACATAAACCCTCCAAATATTTTTAGTTTCTAGTTTCTTTTATCGCTAGTTCATCCATTTGATTGGTGAGCAAGTTTCTTGTCCAATATTTTCTAGCAAGGTTGGTGGGACGCCTTTTCGGTGATCTTTTTATTTTCTTTCTATATTCTTATTTTTTTGTCTTTCACTAACAATGTAACGTGAGGCTTTGATTTATTGCTTTCTTATGTTTGTTTCATTGATTGGATCTCTCAATCCTCAAGAAGTGTAGATAAATAAGAAAAGCATTATCCAGGTATTCCATTCTTTTTCCCTATTTGCTCCTTTTTGCATCATAATTTCCCATTCTTGTTTATGCCCTCTCCAAATATCACACTTCATTTTCGGTTTTAAAATAGAATATTCTTTTGCATCTTGCTTGTTCATATATCTTAAAGAGGGGTTTAATCTACTGCATTACATATCTTATCACACACAACCTAAACCTCATGAATCAAATCACACATCAAAACACTCCATTTTCTAGTAGATTGATTAGGATTTGATCACCCAACAGGAAGTCACCTTAGACATTCCCTAGCCAAAACTTACCCAAAACTAGACATAGATCACCTTATCCTAGGTCCTTTGTTATCCATCCCCCTTTTCACATTGTTAATCAAAACATAAAAGGAATTATTTTCTTGAATTGTCTATTTAAAATGGAACCAAAATTCTCCTCGAACAATTTTCAATAGTCCACCATGGCCCCATCTACACCCTTGGTTGCTTCTAGACCTTTTTCCAGTCCCATCTATGACAACCTTTACCTTAGACCCACTACTTCTCGACCATGTTGACCAGTATATTCCACTCCATCCCTGCAATCTTCTATCACCTTTACTTCATCTAGCATGGACATCCCTGTCTGGCCTATTAACATTCCTCTCTCTCTTGTGTCAGATATCCCTTTCCAACACCCATCATCTTATCAAGATCTTGATTCTCCCCATTATATATCTCCTCAATCAATCCAATCTTCACCAGCTGATATCTTCAAACAATCCTTTCCTGGCCCACCACCAGCAAATTCAATTTCATCTACTGCACCATATCAATTCAACCCATTTTCAATCAACACCATACATTAGAAACCTCCCTTAACATCTATATTATCTACCTCATCATCCACTCTTATTCTATACATTGTACCTATGCTTCCTTTAGGAGCCATCCTCACATACACCATACCCACAATCCCATTTCCTACCACCTTAACATCCACTACCTCTCTTTTTTCTACATCCAGTGCTACTCTTACCACATCCACATCAGCCTTGATTGCACCTGTCTCTCTATCCACACCTATCATGCCTAAACCATTGACCATATCCCTTTCGAGCACACCCACCACTACCCTTATATCTGTTACATCCACAAACCCACCTAGGTATACCTTGACATCCTTGTCACATATTTCCTTGCACATGCCTATATCATCTATTCTATCCCAATATTATACATCTATTATCCCCCATCACATCTTATCAATCCACATCTACATCTACAATGCCTCCTGAGACAAACACAAAATGCATTCACACCTCTACTACAGAGCCCCTCATTTCTACATTGATTCATCCACCATCTATATCACCTCCCTCTCACATCAAACTCATCAATCAAATCATTGAAAGACCCCTTTCTATTTCTATAGCCACACCTAATACAATTATTAATTCCACACCCACATCTACCCCATTTACCTCAGTTTACTATACTCCTCCATCTACATTTATTCCACCTTTTTCGGTCATACCATCTCTAGAATCTATACCGGTTCCTCTTGTAGACATGAAAAATGTCAACATGGTCCTTTAACAAACATTATCCTTATAATACTATAGTAACCCATTCCCGTTATCAGTGATATAATAATTAAATATAAAATTAATTAATTATTATATGTAATCATACTTCAATTATTTCCTTTCATCATTCCATAATCCCATTACATCCTTAGACATATTAATATTTATACGAACTAATCCTATTTAACCATTTTCTATCAATTTAAAAATACTCACTCACCTACCACCTACCCTACACCTATTCTATGCCTAGCTTCTCCATCTAATCACTCCCTTAAAAATAATTAATCTCACCTAATCACAAGCTAAATGCCCCTCCAAATCTAGAGGCTTCTATTTCTAGAAGCCTCTCCATTCTTCCCTCCCATTTTCAAATATTCAAATAAATGAGCACTATTCCATTGAATTTTTAATTCAATGGAGAGTTCTCATGAAATCTAGAATTCTCCACATCTAGAAAATTCTCCACTCTCATGCATCCTCAACCATTGATCTTATCCAACATGGCAAGATCTCAACCATTGATTTTTACCTCCTCTAGCTATAAATAGAGGTGCCACCCTCCATGGCAAGCACCTTAGAACAATTACAAGTTTATTCTACCAAATTCTCAAGCAAGCTAAGCATTCTTCATAGCATTCCATTAAGCCAAAAAGATCATTTGATCAAGGGGAGGTGCTGTCAAAAATTGGTCCACACATCTGAAGCATTCTCATACCATCTCACAAACAAATTAAGGAGAAAATAAAAATAATCAAAAGAGGAGGATTTCACTTGTAAGTAAGTACAAGTATATCACTTTATGCCCCTTTTATCTTTTCTCAATCTGAGGTAGATGAACCATTGTGTTAGATTTTGTGTTGAATTGTTTTCATAGTCATTTCATATTTGCATGCTAACACAATTTTTCCTCTACATTTTGGTGCTCACCACGGATCTTACCCCCATAAATTTTTATTGAAATTAGTAGCATTTAGCACTAATAACAAGCTGTCAAAATTTCAGAATTTTTTAGTGAGATTTAAACTCAAAATTTTGAATTTTTTGTGGCTTTGTCCTGTTTCAGCGCGTATGACCTGAAATAGCACGTTCATCACCTGAAATGACCCATTTTTCTATCAAATTTAACTCTGGGTGTGCAACAAAACCTTTTAGTGTGTTTTGTGTATTCAGTGGCATGTGTACTATACTTTCAACACATTTATACCATGTAGTAAGCACTTTTATGTACTGACACTCTATCTGTGCAAGATCAATGCTTCTGTCACAACATCAACATGTTTATTAGACTTGTAGCATGTTTATTCACTATATTAGTGCTTTTACATACTGACATTTTTTTGCACAAGTTTCAGCGTGTTTGGATAAGTATCAGTGTTTTTATATCTTTTAGTGTGTTTGTTCCTGTATTACAGTGCTTTTGTCACACTGACATTCTTGTTTGTGCGGTTTTCATTTGCATTTCACATACGCGTGGATTACTATTGCTTTTGTTTATCACCTATATTAGTGCATCTATGATTTAACCTCTCGCTAATAGGAATATATCCATATTTCAATGCATTATCCTGATCTCTATGTTTGGTCCAGTTTTAGCACTTTTAAACTCTAGCACTTGTATGCCCACCTGCTATTTTGTCATAAAACATAATCACATTTGTTTCCTAAAGCACATTTATACCCTGTAATAGCATGTATATACTGATAATACCGTGTTCATCTTAAATAGTATTTTTGGTCTTGATATTAGCTAATAACTCACATATTTTACCTTTTAACAACATTTTCTAGAATCTAACATTATGTTTTTGTAAGAAAATTATAGAAACAAGGGGAAACTCTATCAGTTTTAGCATTTGATCAAAAAACTAAATAACATATGTGGCTTAGGATATTAAGTAAACTTAAACTACTAACCTTTGTTTTTGCAGCCTGAACAGTCCAAGTACATTGGGGTTTAAGTAAACTTAAACTACTAACACTTTATTTTTTAGGTTCCCTTGTCAAAGGCCCCCATCATATAAATTTTAATTTTCATTATTTTTTGTATCTTTTTTGTAATTCTTGTGTTGCTTGTTTTCAAACCCAAAGGTGACGTTGTGTATGCTCTCCTCTCACGTCCTAGGATGATCTTGAGGATCAGAAGTGGTTATTCTTCCCTACCCTTTTTATTTTTAGGGGGTAACGTGATGTGGAAGTGACATCCACACACTTACTATAGTCCTAGGGGTCTCGTGACTGTGGGATTCACCTCCATGCACGTAGACACACCCTGTATTCCGGTGGGGTATATAAATTCTTGGAGAGCTTTCATTATTGGTTAAGTGTTTTCTTGTTTTAAGAGCAGTGTGAAGTGAGGGGATTCCATGTCCTAAAACCCAGGCCTTAGACAACATCATTGTAACATGGACTTGGGCCCCACGTACCGTAAGGTATATCGGGGACTCCCCTAGAGAGCTCAATAGCCTAGAATAGGTAGCCCTTTGGGCCACATATCAAACTATAGTGCAAGGACATTACACTTCCCAAGATCACTCGCTATCCAATCACACATTGGCACATAGGTGGAGAGCCAGTTTTTGGCACCACCATCCATGTGTGGTATTGAAAGTGAGCTATAGTTTGGTCGCAATCCCACATGACTAGTTAGTTTTGTGCTTGCATGGTTGTACTTGTTTGAGTGTTTTTTTGAAACCAGTAAATAACCCTCACACTAATCCTCATAATTAAATCATACATATACTAGTCACTCATTTTGACCACAACCCTCTAACCTCAATTTTCAGAATATACATCATCAATCGTTGACCATATCTTCCTCATCATGTACCATTGAACATACTTACCACAATTATCATATAAAACCAAAATAATCCTCGTTTTTCACTTAATATATGAATTTTGACCATACATTATCCCCTTGTCATTATACATATCCCTTGTAAATAATAAACTAAAAATTTTCCACCATAAAATTTAGACATACACTACCTTCGTATAAATACTTTATTTAAACTTTCCACATTACCACAAAAATCCAAAAATAAAAACCAATATTCCTATCCCATTAAATAAATTTCATAATATCAATTCCACAATATCCACCCTTTATTTACTAAGAAAAATCACATAAATAATAATTTTTCTCATTAAAAATACGACATAAACACTTCCTTAAATCTTCCAAACAAAAATATTATCCTTCATCTTAAACCACATAAGTCATACCATATTAAATTACCTAGCGTTTCCTATTGGCATCTTAATTAACCTAGGCCTATAAGACTCTAAAAACTCATATCAATCACATACTCCTTTCATCAAAATTTGTCATAACCTTATATCCCCATACACATTTATATAAACACTTTCAATCCCAAACACCCCATTTACGATCCCTTTTTGATACGACTAACCTAATCTTATTAATCAACTTCTTGCTAATAAACAAAATAACCTTATCATCTATCTTATTCTTCTAAGCCCTTATAGCAAGGCACATCCTAAACCCTCTACTAACAAGGAAAATCCTTCTTCTATCTTCCCCCTTGGATTTCTTTCATCCTATAAGAAATAGTAGATTATTAGGATTATACATCGATTAACTAAGGAATCGTAACTCTTTTTCATTCAACATCCTTCATTTATCCCAGAAATTTTCATCTCATCAATACATCTCAATAACTTCATAGTCTAAATAGAACCTAGGAGAATAGTAACTCAATCCCAATCCGAAATGATGAATAAAGTCACCACAACATCAATCATGATATAAAGTCACCACAACATCAATCATGAAAGTCTAAATAGACCAAGATTGACAGAGCTATCAAGTAACGGGTTGTTGTGATGTTGTTTTTTGGCTACGAAGTTGCTGTTATCTGGCGGTTCTAGAGCTGTTTTTTAGCGGAGCTCTATATATTGTTTCTCTTTTGGTTTATTTTTTATCTTTCCTACTTCTTTTTGGATCATTGTATGTTTAGATCCTTTTTTCACTTATATTGTAATATTTGGCTGTTGAGCCCTCTTTGGTTGACAGTTTTGCCATTTTCTGGGTTGTTTCTCTTACCTTTACTATCTGGCTTTTGAGCCCTTTTGTATACAGGGTATAGTCCCTTCAAAACTATTTTCCCTTGATAAAAAAAAACATCAATCATGATATATTCAACCATGATTGTTATGTCGCCAATGCCAAAGAAAATTGACTTAGAGGAGAAGAAGAGGAGACCATGGTCAACACTAGCAGTGACGATGACTCAAGTACCTACTTTACAAAAGGAGGAAGAAGAGAAATGCTAAACTATTTCATTGAGAAGAATAAAGATTCTCTTTTGCTCCAACTATATCACATGGGGGGAAAAATTTCCTTCTGATTACACTCATAACCAACTCCAAAGTCTCCTCTAAGATGAAAATGATAATATCAGCCAATGACCACCATCCACACACTTTCATAATCCTAATCATTGTCGCATTATATACAAACAGGATGGCAGAGAGAACAAACCCAACATATCTAAAGAAACCATATTATCCCAACTATAACAAATGAGTAATCAAATTACTCAGTTAGCCTCTCGGATTGGACCACAACCATCCAATGATCATGGGTCCCAAAATTATCAATCCAACTTCAATCCACCACCTCCCAATCCTCCAAAACCAACCTTGGAGAAAGAAGTGAAATATATGAAGGAAATGACTCAAGGGTTGCAACTCAGCACACAGGGACGACAATATAAATTTGAGGAAATTTTTCCATATCCTTTTGACAGCGACATCTTAGGGTTCCCTTTTTCACCATATTTTGAACCACAAAAATTCCAAAAATACAAGGGAAAAGGATATCCCCGTCAACACGTTAAGGATTTTTATATGTTGTGTCAAGAAGCAATGTACATTGAATCCTATTTGTTAAGAATCTTCTCTATAAGTCTATGTGGTCCCTCTTTAGAATGGTTCCTCTGATTACCCAAAGGTTATGTTACAATGTTCACCAACTTGTCAGAAAAATTCGTTAAAAACTTCTCATATAATATAGAACATGATGTCACAATGATTGACTTGTGAAATTCCAAACAATGCAATGGAAAAAGTTTCTCATCCTTCCTACAACGATGGTGATCCCTGGTCAGCCGTATTCCATGGCCCATACCTGAAAAACAACTAGTTACCATTTTTTCTCTAACCTCAATTAGGAATTAGCCTTTCATTTACAAGTCCATTGCTCAAACACATTTGATGACATCATTAAGAAGGGAATGAAAATTAAGAAATCCCTTGTTGCAAATGGCCTTATTAAGGTATATTCTCGTGATAATCATAACCAATCCAATCAACCTTCTACATCGAAAAAACCTAAATACTTTAATAAGATTAAAAATATTGTTAGCGAAGGGGTAACAGATACCAAAAATATATAGCATGTCCATACAAAATCTTCCATATCCGTCCCTAAAGGACAACCTCGATCCACTCAAGACTCTAGAAGAATAACCTACACGCCTCTTAGAGAGTATATGGAGGTGATCCTTGAAAAATTAATTGCTGCCAATATGGTCATTTTTCCTCAAACTCAGCCCATCGATGAGTCCCGACCCAAACCTTTGTCGTTTAAGGAAAATGAATATTGCAAGTTCCATAAAATCAAGATTCATGTTGCACATAAGTGTATGAAATTAAATAATTATATTCAAGACGTTATTGACCAAGGTGAAATCAAAATAGAGGACAATTATTTTGCTTCTTCTTAAAATCATAATCTCAGGATCTATCAAAATACCCTTTCATAATCATGGCCATAATAATGCTTCTAACCAAGGTCAGTAGAAGTCTGGAAGTAAACCCAAATCATCTGGTCACCATTCCAACCATATCAATTACCATCATGTACCCCCTCCTTACATGTCACTTCTTGGCCATATCCACCATTTTCCCCACCAAGTAGCCACTATTAAAATAAAAGGCCCCTCGTAAAACACTCGGTGTGTTGTCACTACCCGAAGAAGCCATGTGGTGGTTCAAGGAGTCACTTTGTCCTCTTATAACCCAACACCGCAAGCACAATATAAATCCATCAAAAAACTTGATAAGACTCCCACGCAAATATCCATCATGGACCTTCTCAAGATTTCATCTATCCACAAGGACATTTTATAATGTGCCCTCCAAGAGACACGTGTCCCCACTGACATTGATCCAACACAATTTCAGGCCCTTGTTGCTCATCTCTATCCTTATCTAACGCTCCCACTCACCTTCACCCAACAATATTTTCCACCACATGGTCCTACCCATAATATTCCTCTCTACATCAAAATCTATATAAAAAATATTCATGTTAAAAGAATGTTAATAGAAAGATCTTATTATTTTTACCCTAAATCTCATCCATCGGTTTGGATACAACGACTTGGATCTTAAAGAAGATATTATTACTATTAAATCATATGAAAATACGTAGCAAAAATCAATCGGCACCATCTATTTTCCTATCAATGTCAGGCCTATCATGCTTCCCAACCTTGTCCATGTTTTAGACATCTAATTCCCGCATAATATCTTTCTTGGTCAGCCCTGGATTCATGAGATGTATGTCGTACCATCCACACTACATCAATGTCTCAAATTTGAACTTGCTGGTATAGAAGTCACTATCCACAGTGACCCCCATCCCTTCCAATATTTTTAAGCATTAGAAGGTGAAAGTTATCATGAACCTTACTTCCCTATCATTGAACCTTCATAGTCAACGCCACCACCATCACCTGCCACTTCACACCAAATAGCCTCCCATCCTCATCGTAACATGGGATCACCTCTCAAGTTATGGGACTTGGGCTTGAGGTGAACCTCCAGAGAAGGCTGACTTCCTCTTCCTAAACTAAGTGCTATACTACTCCTAGTGCAATAAAATGGTTATCTAGACCTATGCTAACATTTTCATGGGTTTTAGGGAAAGAGATTTGCAAGAAATGAAACTATACTAGGGATGGTGATGCACCAAATAAAGGGTGTTGCTAGACTCAGGAAGGGTTTATTTGAAGAGGGTGTTGTGCACCACAAGTCAACTTCACCTACTACAACTTAGAGAGGGTAACAAAATACCACAGACTAGGAAGCATGTGTTCCCTTTGTTAAACTCAATCAGAAAAAACAATCTATCAGTCTTCCAGTGAAGAAGGATGAACTTGAGAAGGGTAAACAAACACCACAACTCAACTGCATGCAATACTCCACCACTTGATAAGCACAAAACTCCAAGAACCTGCAATAGAAACTTGAACTTGCATAGTGTACCTGCAAGCATGAGAAAGGAACAAATAAGTATAGAAGGATGAAAGGACCAAGATTAGTCACAAAACACACACTTTTATTACTTCAACAATGTGCACAATGCATCATTACATTAGGAAGAGGAAATAGTTTCCATTACAATCTTGGAAGAGAGGCTTGAAAGTTCCCTCAACATACAAGAAAAACTTGTAGAAGAGAGAGGATTCTTTAAAAAAATATGTCTACTTGTCTAACTTGTCTAACCTGTCCAACCTGTTGGAATGAGCTTCCAACTTACATTTATAGAAGAATTTTGTGAGAAGAGAAGAGGAAAAGTAACAAATTCCTTCCTAAATTGAAGGTACATGATGGTTCATTTTTTAAAAATTTAGTTGAACCACTTGAGAAACTGCCATCATGTGTCATTAATGCCTAGTTTGACTTATTCTTCTCAATTAATTAAAGGAATATTTTAATAAAATATTTTAATAATAATAATATATTATTATTAAAATATTTAAATAAAAATATTAATTTAATTAATTTTATGGTGGGCCCCCCCTGAAAAACTGGTTTGCATTGAAAAGTGGGAGGGGGGTCCATGTGAATAAGTCAAAAATAGCCCAACTCGGTGGTTGGCTCACCGAGCCAACTCACTGAGTTGACCTTGAGCTCCTCCATTCAGCTTTTCTCTCCACCACTGCAACCAATCTAACCCCATGTCGAGCTCCCAAAATGAGCTCTCTAAGTTGATTCTTACCAATCTCTATTCGATTTCATTGTTGACCGATCACTCACTACAATCTCGACTTCTGCCATGGCTTACTCCATGATTCTTACATCAATCTCACCTTTGACCTGGATCATCCAGTTATTCTCTAAGTTCCTCAATCTCAAACTGAGATCCTGAGTATCCCATTCTCCATCGATCTCAGTCTCCATTTTTCAACACGTGAGCCATTGGCATAAGCTCAATGAGCCAATCTCTGAGCTCCCTCTTTCCAGATGATGTCCAACTTCACCTCACCATCCCATTCTATAATGACTTGACTTGGATTAGTCTTGAGTCACTTATCCATGCTGCCACTATATCGCTATCTCCATCCAAAGTTTCAAATTTTTCTCTTACCAAATCCTTTGAATGAGCTCGTACTCCATGTTCTTCATGCATCATACCGGCTCACCACTAAGTGGTCAGCCCAAATGAAACCCAAGCTCCCAACGCTTTGCACACTAGCATTCCATTTTCTATTGGCCAATCTTGCCCGAGTTCCTCATACAAACTCGTAGACAAGAAACTTGGCCCCATTCTACCTTCTTAGGTCCAACCATTTTGGGCTTGGTGAAGTTCATGAACCTCCATCGACATTGTGTATCATTCCTCTCTTATTGACTCAAAACTGAATCGGCCATGCCAAAATGTTTTGAGATCCATCATCCATTGAGTTATTTTACCTCAGGTGAACTCACCTTTTCAATTCTAAAAGCTTGATAAGTCCTTCGATTACTCTTTTCATCAAGCTTGCCACTCAGTCGTTCACCAAGCCATTCATATGAGTTGGTGAAATCTCTCCTTCATGAACATGCATGATTACCTATCCAACTCTCATTGTCAATGGATGAGTTAATTTCCATGAGCCAATCTTGTTGACCTTAACTTGATTTCCAACTCATTTGTTGAATTGTCCCTTATACAGATCTTATCATCCAACTCATTGACAACCTTGATTATCACCACTATCTCACTTGAGCTCCTCTGTTGAGCTCACCCCCTCATCAAGCCCACTCGATTGGCCAATCGAGCCAGTTATGTTCCTCTTTTTCCATTATTCAAAGAATTCCATTGAGCTTGATCCCTAAGTTCCTCACACAATTCACCTGTAACCATCTAAACAAGCCTACACCATGTCATCAGGTTGCTATGAGCTTGGATTTCTGGCTCAAGTTTGTGCTTAGAAATTGTCTTAATTCTAAATCGAGGTTTACAGATTCTTAATTTTGACATCCATTTGACAGAAACATTCAACTCAACTTATCCTTCATGTGCCAAGTTTAACTTGCCCTATCGAGTTGGTCTTTCCCAGGTACAAATTTCACCTGCTAAGATCTATGCCTTCATCTGATTCAAGGATTCAAAATGTCTTCACCTGAGACTCAATTTAGAGTACCTTGAGTGAGCTAAATAATCCCATGCTTATCCTCGAACATGTTCCTGAAGTCACCATGATATTTCCATGTACCATTGAATTAGCTTGTGTAATCCCCACATATTTGAGCTCTCAAACTACATGGCTCAGTCTTGACTCAGCTCACATGATCCTTGATCTCTATCCAACTGAGTGATTCAATTTCTCCTTCTTGGTTCAACACATTACAAGACCCCTACGACTTGATCCTGAGCCTTCTAATTCACTTAGTTGAACCTTAATATCCTCTGCACCATGCTTATTTTGACCATGAGCTACATCTATTGAGTTATCCTCCTCACACACACCAAGCTACCTCTTGCAGCTCAAACAAGCTCCCATTCATTAAGCCTTACTTACAACTGTGAGCTTTAACACTCAACTCTATTTCCATGGCTTACTTCTAAGAGCTCCTCCTAGAAATCCCAAGTTTCTTCTATAGATTCATGTCCAGACCAACTCTAGCTCCATATTTGAGACTCCTTGAATTACCATCGAGTTCACTGTGGGTTATTTCATCATCAAGCCACCTTCCAAACTCCTATCTGAGTGACTCGTTTCCCCTTGCCATCATCGGTTAATGCCATAACCTCAATCAGTTGAATGCACCCCACACAAACTCCTTGCATGAGCTCCATGAATCTCCTAGCTTCAATTTTGATCAATGAGTATGCACTCACATAGACTTATCTTTCTTTGCACATGAATCCCTATGACTTATCTTCCATCATGAATTTTCTCATATCATTATTGGTCCAAACTCATATCTTTATGGAAATACTGAGATAAATGAATCCTACAAATCTCAATCTTGATTGCACAGAATTTCCATTGAACTCCCACGTAGAAATCATATTGTCAATCCTCCATCATTCTTCCTTTTTCTCACTATTGAAGCATTCAAGTTTCACCCTAATGCAACTACGGGCTCAACTTGACCATATCTCCCTTGAGCTCTATGATTTTAGTTTAGGCTCCAACTCCATTTAAAAGTGACTTTTGATCAAATATGCTCACTGATCTAAACTTGAGCCACCCGAGTCATTCCTCCTGAGTTTTATTCGGTCTCACTGAAAACAACTCATCGTTCATTCCTTATCATGCCACTGAATCTAATCAACCAAAATTCAATAATGAAACTTACCTTGAAGCTTGACCCTATCTATGATCTTAAATTTTCCTCAACTCCATTCAAACCGGGTCTGATCTGAGCCACTAACTCAACTCGTTCAAATTATCTTACACATGAGTTTATCTTCATTGAGATTCAAAATTTAAACGATGTAAATCCCACATTAATCCTTATTTTTAATCACCATTTGACATTCTCTTGGCTACTTCTTGGAACTAGGGTTAAGTCTCAACTTGAAGAAACTCGACTGGACTTGATTAATTGATTTCGATCAGCTTTTACACACATTGATGTTAAAGTGGGGTAAATTCTGAAACCGAGCTAACACTGAGTTACCTCACTTGAGATTTGATCTCAAAAATTCGAAGAATGTTTAATGCTAGGTGAGCAACCATGCAATTCCGAAAATTATTTTAATTCAAAATTTATCAAAATGATGACCAAAATGAGTCCCTGAAGGACCAATTTCGGTATTTGATCATAATAGGACCCCGTTGTCCAATTTTTCCCCAAGTGTGTAAAATTGGATAACATTTTTGGTGACCTCTTGGGGATGATTTCCTACTAAGCATTATTACAGTAGCCTTAAGTTATCCATTGGGCATGGAGTCTAATGTTGGAATTTTAAATATAATTTGATCTTATGTGATACATAACAAATTCTCCTTGGCATTATTGATCTTGGACTCTTTCGGTAATGCTAGGAAGGAATATACTGAATCTGATGAATACTTGAGCATCTATAGAATATTGCAAAGTTTTGAATCTAGCATCTTTAAAGAATTGGGATATCTGAAACTCTTTTGAAACCTTGAACCTTCTTTCCTTTAAAAACCTCCAATGATGATACAGTGTGCAAGAACAACACAAAACACAGCAAAAAGGAAAAGAAAAAGAACAAAAACACACAACAATGTGCATAAGCACTTGGAGGAAAACACCTAACTAAACTATACAGGGGGTGGAATGATCTCAAAAGAAAGCTTTGAGATGTATCCCATTCACATGAATGGGAAGTTCTTCTCCATTGAGCACAGATAGATGAAATGAATTCACCTCTTTGCAACTCGTGATGATGTATGGCCTGCTCTAGAGAGCATCAAACTTGGTGTGTTTTCCTAGTTTGGATCTATCTTCATCCCATTTGAGAACTAAATATCCCTCTTGAAAATTCTTGTCAGATGCCTTCTTGTCAAAATATTTCTTAACCTGAGCCTGATGTTGCTCCAAAGTCTTCATAGCCTTGTTTCATACTTCTTCCAACTCCATGAGTTCAGAAAACCTGACTGTCAGAGGATCATTCTCCATAACTTCAAGCTGATGAGCTAACTCCAAAGAAGGTAACTCCAAGGAGAGTGGAATTTTTGCTTCTCTTCCATATACAAGCATGAAAGGAGAATTTTTGATGGCCCTTTTAGGTGTGATCCGATCTTCCCATAAAGTAGTCTTAAGTTGTGTATGCCAAGTCCTCCTGTTAGTCTCCATTGTGTGCTTGATAATCCTTGTGAGGTTCTTGTTGCTAGACTCAGCCAATCCGTTTCCTTGAGGATACTAATTAGATGAAGTCTTGAGGTAGAATCCATTCTTAACAACCCATTCACTCAACTTCACACCAAGAAAATCCATTGCGTTGTCTGAAATGACTATAAACGGAACACCGAACCTTGTCATTATACCTTCTAAGAAATAAAGAACTACCTTATCATTGCTTTCCTTCAATGTTATTTCCTCTTTCCATTGAGTAAAATAGTCCATTGCAGTAAGGACCCATTTATGTCCTATCACTGGATGGAGGATTAATCATTCTAATGAAATCCAACCCCCATTGAACAAAGAGTTGATCCACTTGAATTGGATGCAATGGAAGAGTTGTCAACTTCTATTTTCTAGTGAAAAGGGCACATTCCTTACACTTCCTTACCCAAAGATGGGAATCTTTGAACAAATCCAGCCAATAGTAACCAGATCACATGATCTTGGTAGCAGTTGTTCATGTAGAATATTGTCCTCCAGATAGGCCATTATGAAACTCTTCTAGTATCTTACTTACCTATTCTCGTCCCACGCACTGAAGGAGAACACCATTCAAATCCCTTCAAAAGAGAACATTATCTACTAGAACATATGGAATAGACTGAAGACAAAAAGTCCATCTTTGATTTTTATCCATGTTTATAGGATATACTCCTGAGAAAAAGAAAATATTCATTTCGGATAACCAGTCAACCTGATCATCACGTTCATAAGTGTTTAGGAGCGTCACATTCTCATCATCTTTTGATTCCATGTTTGCAGGAAGTTGTTGACACAAACCTTTACCTCTGACAAGTTTGGTAAATTTTATATGTACGTCATACTCCATCACCTTTGTGATCCATCAAGCATGCTTTTCATTCATCTCTTTGTTCAGCTAAAAGTCCTTGACACCTAGATGAGACACCATCAGATGAATTTCGTTGTTGGACAACATATGCTTGAATTTCTTCAAAGCTCAAATAACAGCAAAGAACTTTTTTTTCAACGAATGAATATTTGAGCTCATAGTATTTGAGGGATTGACAGAAGAAATAAAATTGGTTGCTCCATCAGATCATCATTTTTTGGGTGAGGATACCTGAAATGTTTTCTTGACCTGCAAAAGCATAAAGAATAAAATATTTATCAAACCTGGGGTTCACCAGTGTGGGAGCTTGAGAAATGGCCATTTTGATGGCTTCTAAGCTCTCCCTTCCTTCCTTTGTCCATGAGAATGGCATGTTTTTCTTTAGCATGGTTTTCAGTGGTTTAGCTAATGCTACAAATTGAGGGATGAATCTCCACATGAAATTTATGGTTCCTAGAAAACTCATGAGACCCTTCGTGTGACTTGGGAGAGATAAGGACATAATTGAACAGATCTTGGATGGATCAATAGAAAGTCCTTTCACTGAAACAACATGCCCCAAAAATTTTCCTTCATGCACTACAAAAATTCATTTCTTGGGGTTAGGTGAAACCCCAAATTCTCTACATCTTCAGAAAACCTTCCTTAGATGTGTGATGTGGTCTTTTGCATGCTTAGAGTATATAGTTATATCATCAAGGGAAAAAAATATGATTACGTTTGTTAGTCCCTTAAATGCCATTTCCATGGATCTTTGGAAAGTAGCCCCGACATTGGACAATCTGAATGGTATTTTTTTGTAAGCATGCGTGCCCCACCTTGTAGTGAAATCTGTTTTGAATTGATCGGATTCTTGAACCAGAATTTGATTGTAACCTGAATTTCCATTGAGAAAAAAAAATTGAGATCCTACCACCGTTTGAAGGATTCGCTCCATTTATGGAAGATGATAATGATCTGTCAATGATGTACGGCTCAAATCCCTGAAGTCCAAACCAAATCTCTTTGTTCTTCTTCCTTACAAGAACCAAATTGGCTACCCAAGAGGAATGTTTGACGGGAAAAATTATACAGGCCTTGATGAGTTTGGTTAGCTCCTTTCTCATTAGTGACTCAATTTTGGGATTAATTGGCCTCTATTTTTGACGAACTGGCTTGGCATTAGGATCCAGTTTGATGGTATGTTTTACTAGACCTAGATCAAAACCACGTAAGTCTTTGTAGCTCCATGCAAAAATGTCATGATACTCTTGAAATTTTTTGATGAAATCTTCTTTCTCTTCGGAAGTGCATACTTTTCTGATCTTCAGAAACTTTTCATTTGCTCCTTGACTTCCTTAAATTCTTCTTCTTTGACCACCATGTTAGAGCTTTGTCTTTTGGCTTGATCATCTTAATTGAAAATGGATTCCAGAGTAACTAAACCTTTTGTTAGCTTGTTTCTTTTCAATTGTATAATTTGATCACCATATGATTCTTGCAACTTATCTTGATAATTCGCAGCAAACTCCACCTCTTCTTGTCGGAAAAGAACAATTTCTTTATCACTATTGAACACTTGCCAACTACTCACATTATCAGGGACTACAGGTCAAACCACCATTTTGACAGATTGGCACCCTTCTTTCATGATATCAACATGTATGTTGTATTGTGAGCCAATTTTAGTAATCGTATCAACATTTTGATTTTGATTTCTAGGAATTGCATGGATCCCAATAGCTTCAAAATCTTCAATCAAATCCCAAACTCGATTCTTGTATGATCTTAAAAGATCATTTTTGGATGCACTGCATGCCATCATTTGATGAAAAACTAACTCATCGTCTCCAAAAATAGTCATGGATTTGATTCCCTTCTTTTGAGATAGTTGAATTCCTTGCACAAGGGTCTCATATTCAGCAACATTGTTAGTGTGTTGGTTCGAAAATCTGTCGATTGGGTAGATTTATGGATAGACGAGCCAAAAGTGTGCAGGGCATAGCCCCTCTTTGAGTCAGCAAAGAAAAACTGGTTTATTGCTATTCTACAACAGGAATCTGTGCAAGTCTCACAATATTCTACCTTCGGGGGTTTGGGATCTCATCCCAGTAGGGTGTTTCCGACTACGGAAAGAAAGGAATGAAAGAGAGGATGAAGAAAGATCAGGTCTGAAGGAATAAAAGAAATGAATTCCAAGGAAGAAAGGTCAGAGGGTTTATGTTTTGGGATTGGTAGTAAACAGAGCCAAACCTACTTGCATAAATGAACAAAGCAATACTGATGAATAAATGACAATAAAACAGAAGTAGATTCAACAGAATAAACACACAGATCTGACATAAGAAAGATCAAATGCAAATAACACACGTATTCAGCACAAAGTCTAAATATTTGTATTAATATTCCTTTCTGTTACAAAAAGCTCAAAGTCTTTTCTCCTCACTTCTATTTTTCATCTGAAAGATATCCACTGCCTCAAATACAACAAGTATTTGAGTATTTATAGAAGAAGGAGATGAAGGAAGAAAAAAGGAACCAACCACCTATTTACACAAAATATCTACAAAAATATCTCAAAGTCATGTTGACTTTTGACAACTTGATGGATGACATCATCCCATGGTGCAACATGGATGATGTCATCATTTGTGTCAACATACTTTAGACATTTTACAAAAAGAAAGTAGGAAGAGAGAGAGAAGAAGAGAGAATTTATTCATCGTCATCATCCCGCGGCTGAAAGGGGATATCCTGCTATTGCTGCTCGGGTGACGAGATGTGGAATTGGGCACGGTATTACATGAACTTGCTAATCATGGGCTCTAGCTGATCCTGGGAAGGATCCTTGTGTTGCTCACTGATCACCTCGCAAGTCTCCCGCTCATCTATGAGCTTCTCTGGGAGTTTGGAATATTCTTTCTCTTCTTCTATTAGGAACCCGATGAAGTCCCGATAGGCCAGCAGGTTATTGATGGACTCTGCGTCAAAAGTGACCTCTGGCCTCAGCCCTTGCGAAACGATCTCCTTGAAGATCTGGATGGTTTCATCAACTTTCCTTAAGGCGAAGGAAGGAGTAAGCAACCCTGGAGACATGTTGAGAACAATTTGCTCCATTTGGTGCATCGCGTCCAGGGATTCTTCCTTTACCTTATCGATCTTTTCAAGGATGAATTCCAGTTGATCCATCTGGTAGTCCAGAGTGGAAAGGATTTTATTGAGGGCCCTGGGATGACCGAAAACGCTGAACTTGACCAGATCTTCGACTGAACAGTCGAACATTGTTTGAAAGGTCTCACGTTGCAGCTTAGCATGGTCGAGCTCTTCTGATATGGGTCCTGCTAATGCCTGGAGTTTTTTGTTCGCCTTGTTGATGTTTAGGTACAAATCGGTGAACTTGGTGATCACTTTTTCACTGTCCTTAAGGATTTGGCTCCTCCAAGCAGAAACTGCCATACCCTGCTCGCCGATCTTTGCATATTCATCAATTTTATCTTGGCTCAGGAGTTTCGGTGGCAGTTGTGGGAGGTGCACTGCCCATCTTCTATAAGGCTTGGAGCAGATGTTTATTTTGCTCTTTCAACAACCTTTTCTCTTCTTTTGCTTCTTGAAGCTTCTTGCAGAGGGCGTCAACTGCAGATAGGGCCTCTCCCTGAAGGCTTTCAGAAGATGTCCCCATTGTGACTTGAGTCACTGTATAATTTGTCGAGGACAAATCCTTTTTATCCTTCAGAGGATTGGGGTATGCGATCTCCATTACCCTCTCTCCTGAAGCACTCTGAGAGAAACGTGTGATGGGCTTCTGCTTCTTTACCCCTTTTGACGGGATCATGGAGAAGTTCATCGGAGCGATGGGAACTTTCCTTTTCTGCTAACTCAGGTGTTGGGAGATCCAAGCTAGACTTATGGGAGAAGGACCAGAAATAGAGAAGGGGGCAGCTGCAGTAGTTGAAGGGAAAAAAGTGGGGAGACTTGGAGGTGGTATCGAGAGGGAGGCCGAGGAAGTGCTCACGGGAGGAAGGGATACTGCAGGAGAGGAAGACATAGGAAGGGAAGGGAGCTCAGAAATGAGGGAAGAAATGGAGGGGGATAGGTCTGCGAGAGAAGAGAAGATGGACAAAGAAGCAGGAGGGACAGAAGGGACCTTAGTTGTTACAGTAGTGGTGACATCCTGAGTGGATGGGCCTATTGGGACATCTTCCACTGTTTCTTTCTCTAGGGAAGCCAAAGTTACAACTTGTTCAGGTGCAGCGAAAGGAGGACTTTTTGGAGCTTCTTCTTGGGTGGAACTGGATTCACCCTCTTTACCCTTTCCTTTTCGTTTTGGCTACTATTTTGATCGAGGAGGTGCGTTACCCAATGGAGAGGTTGTGAAATCGACTCCGAGGTAGACAAGCCTATTCATTCGGCACCAATGCTCTGTTCTGCACAAAGTTTCCTTGACTCTTTCCTCAATTGTCTGAGGGGCTTTGGTTCTATCAATCAACGCAAAAGGCCAATCGTCCCCACCTGTGTCAAGATACACTTGATCCACTTCCTCCTCAGTAGTTTGGTATCCTTTGGGGACGATGGCCACCCTGTACTGGATGATTTCTGCTAAGGCTAGGTGAGAATGATCCTTCCTCCTGAGCTCAACCTCGTGATATAAGTCAATGTAGATATCTTCGATCTGAGGGATGTGGATCGGGTTGAGCTTGGCCCTAGGCAAACAATTTCTTGGATCGAAAGTGGGCCTTGCTGGGAAGTCATGTTTCAGATTCAGCAACTCCAGCTCTGCAAACATGTCCTTTGCCTTGTGGTGAGAGGGACACGTATACCTACCCACTGTGAGGGGGAAAGGAGTTCCAACCTTCTTTCTCTTTAGGAACTTTTCATGGTAAGTAATAAGCTGCCTTGACAGCTCCAATAGGATCAACTTGGGCCCGGCATATCTTGGAAGTCTAGTCAGTTCCCCCAAGAAATTAACTGCCCTCAGATAGGTGAATGTAGGGAACTGAGTGAATAGGGCCCCCCACTTCTCAGTAGCTACTACTATGCTCTTGGTCATGCGACCGTGAGTCATATTCGACCTCAACAGGTAGATGTTGAAGTAGAAGAATGCATCGTTGATCTTTGTGAATTGGGGGATGCTATTTTCCAGCTTCAGCTTTGGATAGTATTCATAAATTTTGACTTGGGGCCAAACCCCACACCGCATCAGAGCTAGATAGTCCCTTTCTAAAGCTACATCATAGACTACGTAGGAGCTCATATAGAACCTCTCCATTATGTTGAGTTGTTGTAGCTTCTCAGAGATTGTGCTGCTTATAATTTTTGCCCATTCAAAGTGTTGATCAGGCACATTTTTGTTCATTGTTTCCAAGTACCGCAACATCCACTTGTGAAAATAATGGGCGTCAGGAAGCCCAAAAACTCTACTCAGGAACGTAATGGTGTTGCTGAGTTCCTCTGAAAAGTCACTACGATGAATGACTTGTGGCCACCGAGTCACTGCTTTTTTGTTCTTCAGATAAACTTCATTCATCAGCTATATACACTGATCTTCATTTTCATCCTAGGCCTTAATGTAGTCTTCTCGGCTGACGGCCACAAAGTGTCGGTGATGAGGAATGCCGAGCATCATCTCAAAGTGGCGGGTAGTGAGGTTAATAATAACTTCACCCTTCTCCCCATGGACACATCTTGTGTCTTTGTTGTAGCATCAGGCTACCACCATCATAAATTCATTATTTACGGCACTGACTGGGATCCCACCAACAAGGTGTAGGGCACTGCCTATCAGCTTGTCCATCCACAGACTTCTCATGACCCTCTAGGTTCTGGCCCAGAATTCCTCCATGTCAATATGACCCAGCTTCTGAGTCTCTGATATCTAGGTCACACTCTACTTGGGACTCGAGCATTCTGACCCTCTGATACTTATACTTCATTTCTTCTTCTGTGAGCTTGGCCTTGCCTTTAGATTTGATAAGTTTCTTGCTTGATGTTGACATATGTTCTTCTGAACTTAGTTTCCAATCTACAAGAATAAGAAGTGAAACCCAATTAAAGAAAGCCATGTCAGCTGTTTGATTTTCCATTGAAATGCTGATAGAAGAAAGAGTTAGCAATTTTAAGGCTTCAGGGTGCAGGGTGCATGAATACTGTAGGCTCCAGGGCTAAATAGTAAGGTGCACAGGAAAGGGCTGTTACAAGGGGTAAATCAGTGCTAAAGGGCATATGGCGCATAGACACTACAGGCTACATTCTTTGTTGTTGTAAGCACAGGTGCGCCTGTGCCATATGGATGCGTTTTATAAGGGCGCACAGATTCTTTATTTTACGCAGAAACATGATGTGCCATTGGCGCATATATCTTTCATTTTGCATGGAACTTCGGTGTGCCAAAGGCACATATAAGGTGTGTGTAACATATGCTTTTTTTGTGCTTAAGGAAACCTGGCGCGGTGTATGAAGGGTCTGCATGACATGATGTTATTGCGGTGAGGTACGCGCCTGCCCCGTTTATAGCTTTGCACTTTGCGCATAGGAAAATACTGTTACATGGATGCTGGGTGCGCCAAAGGGCGCAGGAATTTGTAATGTTGCACTCAAGTTTGATGCACCAAGAGGGCACACGAGAAGCATTTACAGCAAGCGGGGGAAGTACGCCATGAGGGCGTAGCTTTTCTTTGTGTAACAAGGGTGACAGATGCACCAAAGGGGAGACAAAAATACAGTTCATTTCAAGCCATGATTCTTCTCAGAGGGGTTTCATTCTTTTAAACTTCTTCTACAAGGTACCTTGGGGTGATAGAAATGGCTTTAAACAAAGGTTTCCAAGCTATTATTTCAGGGACAGAGCTCCCTCTACCAATAGATCTGGAAAGAGGGGGAGGAATATGTGGAAAGACAACATGGGGAGCAAGTTCATGATTTCATTCTTTTCAATCCAAACTGAACCAACCTAGCCTTCAAAAACCCCAAAAACAAAATGCATGAAAGAAAGAAGGCCACTTACCCAGAATAAATAGTAAAGAACATGCAGAACGGGTCCACTATGCGATCGAAAGTGACAGGGCAGGTGCGCTAACAGGCTTAGAGAAAACAATTTTTTAAAAATAATCACGTGATAGCTCTGGTGATAATGACATTGCAGGCGCGCCTATATATAGGCGAGGTAGCAATAAATACACCACCAACCTTTTAAGTGGTGCCCCAAAAGAGCTGTTGACACAAGAAAACCTGTGCCAAAGGATTAAAAGGGGGCGCATGAACATTTGATGTTGCATAGTGATTATATGCACCTACCCAAAAAGACCAAAAATGGACTAAGTTCGAAAAACTAGATTTCCCGGGAAGGGATTTTGCAACGTTCCGAACGCAAGAAATCCCTGACGAGGGATTGGAACAAAATTTTAGGTAGGGTTATCCATAAAATTTCCCTTGCCAATTTTACAGGATAACATAGTGCAACTGGATTACAACCAAAAATATGAGAAGTACTTATCTCCCTCTAGATAAATCAACATGAAACTAGCACCAGATCCATTCTTACTCCTCAAGCCATTGAAGAACAATTGCCATAGTCTTGCAGAATTGCTTTGCATTTTGAGAAGTTGTGGTATGATCACACCTTCTTCATGAATGCAGTATGTACCCAATCTCGATTCTTCCACTAGCAAAAAACTAAATTTTTCCTCTGCCAACACATCCATATAGGGATCGTACTACAGGGATAATTTTAGTGGCGAATATTCGTAATATGGTGAATATTCCATTTTTGAAAATTTTGAAAAGGCGATTTTTTTGGCACGGGCCAGTGACCTGTTCGCCTAAAAATTACACTTTAATTTTTTTTAGGGGTCGGCTTCGCCTACCCTTGAAAAATATCCCCTATATAAACCTAGATTATTCGCCAGGTAGAACACTTCTACTTCACATTTTTCAACAATATGATATATCCCGTATTATAGATGTGCGACAAGGGGGTAAGTTATTGATGCGCGACAAGGAGGGTTTGCAGACAAGGAGATACTGTAGATATTGACGCATAGTAGACGCATGACAAAGATTTTGTTGACGAGCGACATGGAGTTTTTTCGATGAGCAAGAAGAGGGCAGAGGTTACAGACGCGCGACAAAATATTTGCTATCGCGCGTCAATAGGCCTATTGACGCGCGTCACTAAGGCCTATTGACGCGCGTCACAGGCCTTAGTGACGCGCGTCAATAGGCCTTATTAACGCGCGTCAATAGGCCTTAGTGACGCGCGTCACTAAGGCCTATTGACGCGCGTCACTAAGGCCTATTGACGCGCGTCACCAAGGCCTATTGATGCGCATCACTAAGTCTTAGTGACGCTCATCAATAGGCCTTAGTGACGTGTGACAAGGAGTTACAACAGATATTGACGCATAGCAGACGCACGAAAAAGAGTTTGTTGATGCGCGACACGGAGATTTTTTGATGAGAAAGCAGAGGTCGGAGGCTGCAGACGCGCGACGGAAGATTTTGCTGTCGCGCGTCAAAAAATGCAGTGACGCGCGTCAATAGACCTTAGTGACGCGCGTCAATAGACCTATTGACGTGTGTCACTGCATTTTTTGACGCGCGACAGCAAAATCTCCCGTCGCGCGTCCGCAGCCTTCTGTCATAGTGCTTGATAATCAGGTGAAATTTTTGATATACAACCCCCAAAAAAATCGCCTTCCCGTGAAACCGGTTCCGGGGATATTCGCCAGGTATTCTCCACCTCCGATTTCTAGGAGGTCTCTTAAAATGAACCCTGTCGTACTGATGATCTCCACTCACTTCATCCAGCATAGTATCGGGACTTATTAAAAAAGAGTGGTCGGTTCATGATCAACATCTTCTTCTTCTAGATCACCAATGGTATAATTCCCATTTATATGACTAGCAGTGTAGGTTTCTACATGATTATGGTAGATTGGTTCCACCCTTATAGTTACTTTAGTTTCATAGTGAGTCTTGAGAATCATATGTGACCAATCAGCTGATAAATAACCACCCTCTTAGCAGTGAAATCTCGTGATAGGCAAATGGCAAAGAGATGAGGGATATCAATGACTAATATGTCTTGGGTAAACAAAAAAGTCGAGCATGCATCGATGGTAAGTTGAAGTCCTTTGATAACTCCAACAGTTTTAACAGTTGTGCCATCCAACTAAACAAATCCTCTTGTAACTGGAAAATATTGTAGGCCTAGTACATCTGTAATGTGTTTGGGCATAACCGAACTACTAGCACTAGAATCGATAATGCAATTATGTACCAAATGATCACCAATGATTAGGGAAATATATAACGGTGGTGGTTTGTTTTCCTTAAGAATACTTTTCCCTTTTGGTTGACACAAACTTGTAGTGGTTGTTGCTCCACGACCCGATGGTCCGTCGGTTATACCAAAACTGTTCAGAGCCTCTCACAACAAGTTTCTTTGAGAATTAATTGAGAGTGCATCCCACATAGTAACACTCATGTTGGTCTTTGTAGTGCCTGATTTCCTTCGACACCTTGTGATATTGATCGTGATACTGCTAACTATATTATGGACATTGTTATAGTTTAATTTATCATGATGTTAGATGTTAGATCGTGGTTTATTGTGGACTTTGATTCATATATGGTGTATGATGATTATTAGAGACATTTTAGATATTGATGTTTATATATTGTTTGACATGGTTATATTATAGATGTTGTTCAGACTTGTGATATTTGGATATTTTGAGTAGACCTAGAAAATGAGAATTGAACTAAATTGGTGATGATATAGTTGTGGATGAAATTGTAAGTGATACTGTTGATTGTCTTGATGTTTTTTGTGATTCACGTATATGCCGATGATATTGAAATTATATTTATATTCATTTGTATGTTCTAATATGGCCATGATGCCAAAGGAGGTATTTGTATTTTGTAGGTTTAAAATATCACAACAAACATCGGGGGATTGGAGACGAACCATATTAGATTTCTTGATGAATTCAACAAAGTCACCATGGCAACTTGTATTTGTTTGTGTGTTGATTGTGTTAGGGATTCCCATGGGGGGATCACCTTTAAATGTGACCAAGGGTTATGTTTATTTATTTATTTGGTTCCTTTTTATTGATGTTTGTATGTGTTTATTAAGTGATGTGTTTACCCCTTTTTATTTAAATAAATTGTGGTATATAATGTGAGTAATCATATTGTTAAAATAAATTAACCATCTTGGGTCATAAGAAATAAATTATTGGAGTGGTTGACTCTTGTATTAAATGTTGTAAGATATGTGTAAGCAATATGTAAGTGATGTGTAAGAGATATGTAAGTAAAATATGGAGTATGAAACACTTCATCTTCTTTAGAATTCGAAATTGTCCTTGGAGATTGTTTTTAAAGGTTTGCGGGACAAGTTAAACTTGTCCCACACCTCTTAAATTTGCATACCAACCTTACCTATGGTTGGAGAGTTTAAATATAGCCTTCATTATGCATTTTTGTAAGTCTAGCTGAATGTTTTAATCGCACTTCTTGTTTGAAATTAATTTCAGTCCTTTGGGGTATGGGCTTGATTTGAGTGTGTAAGTAAACTGTCATATTATTCACCTACTTATTTATTGTGTCTTGGAGATTGAAGTTGACTTGTGAGTTGGAGTTGAGCATGTGTGGTGTGGCATCCTATAAAGATCCACCTCATCCTCCTCTCTTCTCCATTCTATATATTCAAATTCATTTTATTATTTTTTGGGTTACACTCTTTTGGTTGCTTCACTTTTGCATACTGCTTTTGGGGAAAAAAAATTTTGTTGTTTTGAGCTCTTTCTTTTAGAGAAAGTTTACAGAATGTTTACAGGCCTATGTTTTGTTGATCTTGAGTTGTTTTTCATTATAAATCTCGTCATTGGGAACTTGGAACAAATTCTAGTATGGAGAGGTAAGAGCTTCACTCTTGAAATGCTCTTCTTTTATTTTTGCAAATGTTATTTTTGTTAATGTTTTGGCGTGTGTGTGGGTTGTTTGGGTAGATGGCCTAGGGATGGTGTAGGAGAAGACTATGGGGTATTTTTGTGGGAGGTATAAGTGTGGAGGGAGTTGGGATTTGGGTTCCACCTTAAAAATAAATAGCTTGCATTTCTTTACTCGTTATAGGGTGCCATAAGAGGTTGGGGAGGCATAAGGAAATGTGAGGAATAAGGGGTACTTGGGGGAGGCATAAGGGCATGTCAGGGATCTGAAATTATATATATATATATATATATATATATATATATATATATATATATATATATATATATATTGGCGGTTTGTTCTCAGGTGGTGATACCCATTTCCCCTTTGGGAGGCATAAGCATCATCCCCCATGTTTCTTGCTCCTTTGGCTTGCATGATGAAGCCTGAGTGTTGTTTGTTGTCTTTATTCTATGGTTGCAAACTGCAGTTTTATTTTGGACTGTGTTTTGAATGAGAAATTTTTCTGTGTTGTCGAAGCTTGTTGTTGTCATGTGTTGGAAAACATCTCTTATTGCATTGTGGTTGGGGATCGGGGGCTAATGAAGAAGGATTACTTCTCCTTTCATTGGATGTCTTGGTTGGGTGGAGAGCGTTGCCTTTTCCCCTATTCTGTTGTGATCAAATTGAAATAAAGAAAATGGATGATATTCATGTTGCTATTCTGGACCTAAGAAAGAAGATAGAGTTTGGCAGTCCCTTGTGAGACTTCTTTTTGTAGGCCTTTTTCCCACTTCAAGTGGATGACTTGTAATATTATTTGTATTGGATACTTATTCTATTTTAGAAATGAAATCCTATGTTTAAATAAGAAAGAGATATGCACCGAAATTTGTACTGTGTAAAGAGACGTGAAAGTGCATTTGAATGAAAGGAAAAGAGAAAGAGTGGTAAATTGTAAAGTTGTATGTGATAAATATAAATAGAAGTTGTATTATTTTCCACAAATGGAGTTACTGTTGTGTAAAAATATGTTGAGGAAATTCTAGTTGAAAGAGAGAAACACGTATGAAGAAGATATATTACTTTGTTTTTAATGAAATGCATGATTTGAAAATTAGAAGCTGCATTCTTGTTTTTACATTTTCATTGAAAGAAAGATAACTAGTTAAAACTAGCATGAAATGTAATCAAAGTTTTAATGGCATGGCAAAAGAAATAGATTAATCTCTGGTTGTGAATTGTATAAACTTCATTTTTATTTCACGGTAAAATTTGCAAATTTTTATCAAAAGTTACATAACAACCATGTAAAACTATGGAAAACAATTAAAACACTAATACAATCTAAGAAAGATCAAAACGAGCCCAAACAAACTAAAATACTTATGAAAATTTTATAGAACCTTTCAAATTGGGTTCAGAGAAAAATTCAGACTTTTGCTAGATAAAAATTGGTAATTTTGGAATTGCTAATCAATCAAACCTTTTAAACCTTGCAATCCATCCTAAAATATTCTGATTAAAATCCTCCATACCTATTGAGCATGTTGAGAAAGAGTTAAGACAAATTTGAACAAAATTTATAAGTTAAAAATACCAGTTCACATTTTATAATCCTGCAAAACATTTCTCAAAATTGACCCTTAAAACTTTGTCAAAATAAAATTCTTAATATTTCTGTGTAAAGAGGACATCAAGAGTGTTCCAGAAAGTCCTCGTTTTCCAAAACCAAGTTCCCTATCAAAAGTTATGGCCTTCTGAAGTTTTTACTTCATTTGGCTTCAAAAATAATCTAACTGTTAAATTTTAATGAATAAAATATTCTTGGATGGACCCGAGGGCTAAAACTTTCTTTTTTTTCTTTTTGCCCAAAAAGTGCCAATTCATGAAGTTTCCCGCCGCTCCACTAACCCACAAGCCTTCATTTTTCCTAAATAAAAATAATAATAATCTAAGTTCAAAAAAGGAAAATTTGGAAAAATTTCCCCGTGGCCCCGCCCTTTGCTTTTGGAAAACTTTCTGTGGGCGCGTGGGCCTGCAACCCTTAACTTAACCTTTCAAAATTTTGGCAAAAATTCCTATTTTTCTCTGTGGCCCCGCATCCCCGCCCTTTCCTTGGAAAAGCACTTCCGCAGGTGCACGGGCCCGCGTTCTAACACTTAACTTTTAAAATTTTGGGAAAATTTCTAGAAGTTTCTCCGTTGGCCCGCCTCCCCACAGCCAATGATTGGCTGACACATGGATTCAGGAGATGACAGTGGAGGAGCAGTTGATTTTTCAACCTTAACGCTATAAAATTCTTTCAGAAAAATTTAAAATTTTCTTCGCCACCATGCCGCTCGCAGCCAATGAGATCTTGACACGTGGCATCGTCCGGCGTCGGCAGAGGCACGAGTCATTTTGATCCCTTAACATTTTTCGGCAGAAAAGATAAATTTCTTAAATTTCTAAGGTGACCCGACTTCCCACTGGAGCTTGGAAATGCTGACACGTGTCCCCTTACAGACTTTCGGGCCCGCGAATGTAGTTTGCACATTTAATTCAAAAAGTCAAAAGCACTAAGTTCCTCCCCGCTCTGCCGGCCCGTGTATGAGAAAATTTTGATTCCCTGCTCCACTGGTCCACATTCATCCTCTGGGCAAAATTTATCTTTGAAGTCCACAGGACCGAGTTGAGGAAAATTTTCCTCCCCAAGCCCATAGGCCCACTCTTGGGAAAATTTTCACCCCAAGTTCCGCTGGCCCATAACTTGAGAAATATGAGGAGTTAGGAGGACTTATTTATATCAATAGAAAGGTGAGGAAATTTCCTATCTAATGAGAATATTTTCATAAAGTTTTAATTGAGTTAATTATTAGAAACATATATTTGAATATTTTAGTGAGTTTTGGGAGGGGGTAAGTAAGAATTTACTCTGATGATTTTAAATATGTATTCTTTCCCCCCGTAATTAAACCTTGCTCTTGTCGTGGATCTTGTGGAATTAAATACCTTGGGTATTTAATTGTTTTGGTCCCTTAACCCTACAATTTTAAATCATGGGATATCTAGCTAAAATTTAAATGTAAACAGTGATTAAATTAATCCCTAAGGCGATTTGAACTAGGTGTGGATTTATTACACTTATTAATTTATAATGTGGAATTAGAAATTGTTATAATGGGAAAAGTTATTAGTTGAATTTAATTTTCCTTGAGACTTTGGTTGTTAATACCTTAAAGAAAAAATATTCCATAATTTTTCTAACTAAGCCTAGGTTGTTCTTGGTTCTCAAGTGGAAGTTTATAGCGGGCGTTACAGTCTTCTTCATTTGTTCTACAATACTGAAGGGAATTTCTCCTACCTTGTTGAAACTTATTTGGGCATTGGGATCCTCCTTTGGAAAAGTCTTGTTAGGCACTGTGATGCCTGAAGAACCTTCTTTCCTTGCAACTTGGCTAGAAGGTGTTTCTAGCGATTTATTTCCCGCATATTTATCAACTGTCGCTTGTGACTGAGGTTGTGAAGCGGATGCTTGATCAGCTTTGGAAGGTTGAGATTTAATTTCTCTCTTTTTGGAATGAGTGTTTGTTGTCAATGATGAGGAATCTATATTCAACCCACAAAAATCTTCTTCTTACCAATTTAACCAAGTGGTTTCTTCAGGTGCCCACGGTTGATCTAGTATTTCCTGCGTAGATGAATTTTTTGTTGGTTTTGGAGGGGAAGATACACTTTGAACCATAAGGGTCTGGCTAAGAACTCCATTGGGGAAAATATTTTGATTGTGTGGTTGAGAACAAGGATAACACCATTCGTAGTATTGAACTAGATTATTCTAGATAGGTACTATGGCTCTAGATGAGATATAAGTAAGAGGGTTTTGAAAGTTCAAAGGCCTGTCATTCGCAACTTGACTTGCAATTTGATTTTGAGGATGATTGTTCCCTTGAAAAGGAGGATGGTTAACCTAATACTGATGATTTTGTGGTTGTTATGGATGATTATATTGAAATTCTTACCTCTTGAGTGCAATGAACTAATTCCCAAAAGTTTACAGTAGCGACTTAGCTTCAAATAGGTCATTTGAAGAGGCAGGGGAAGACTAAGCTAGTTGATTGAAGGTTGTTGGAATAGGAGTAATGGTAGGTTGATTGTTCGTAAGATATGGAGACAATGGAATTAGCGGTCGTGGAGCTATCTTTCCAGCCTGGATTAAGGAATTCTTCGCTCTTATGGAAACTTCATAGGCATCAAGTAGTCTAGTCCCTCCCATGGACTAGATCATAACAGCTACATCATTGTTCAAGGCTCACAAATAGTACATGAATGCATTATTTGGAGAAGGATTTATGATTTCTGGAATATTATTCCAAGTCCTTTTGAATCAGAAGTTGAAATCACTCATGTATTCTTGGGGAGCTTTCTTTATGGTAGTGAGTTGTTCCAAGAGTGACATGTGATCACTCTTGTCTTCAAAATATTTATAGAGCTTTCCTTCTAACTCATCCTAAGTGGTTATATTACCAACACTTAACCCTCGAAACCATTGAAGTGTTTTTCCCTTGAAAGAAGTTGCAAGAATTCTAACCGCAACGTTTTCCTCTGTGATACTATGTACTAAACAAATTTTGGCTACATCAAGAATATGTTCCACTGGGCTAACGTGAGTTTCCTTTGTGTAGAAGGGTAACATTTTGAGTTCCACAATAGGTATATGGTCACATTGAGCCAATAGAAGAGGACTGATTGCATTAAAGGGGGGAAAAACTTTTTTCTTCACCATAGAAACAAGAGGTTGATTGTTCCTAGGTGGAGGAAACCATCCATAAGGAGGAGTTGACTTACCCCTAGGAGGTGATACTGCAACAGGGGATGTTGAGATGCCTCTTCTCTCCTTGGAGGAGACATGGATAGTTTGATATGTTGATAATTTCCTTGCTTTGAAGAAGCTCTTGTATTAATTCTTTACATAAGTTAATACATTGAGATTTGGAATCCAAAGATATAAAGGCATTTGGTACTTTGATTTGTACAAGTGAGAAGAGAAGTACCAAATCTTGGTCCCACTAGGTGTGCCAAAAAATGTTAATGTCCTGTTCACATTCTGGCCATTTGGAGGGTGCAGTGATTTGGCGATAACACTACCCACTCTGCCACTCAAACTAAAATCAACATGGTATGGATAACATCAAACCTTCAACATCGACCAATTACTATTGTTGCTAAAATAACTTTGGAGGCCCGACATTTGTCCAAATAAATGAAAAACATATGTGTTGGGCTCATCCACTTTTATTCATTTCATGTGTCTTACTGATGAGTACATCAAACCATCCAATTCCACATGGCTTATTAACAATTCTATCCCCTATTGTTTCTTTAATGATGAATATATGATTCCCAAAAGGATGATGGCTCATATGGGATACTCCATACGAGTACTAGGTCGCCACTAAAAAGGAATCCCTAAACCTCAAGCTAATATCCCCAACCTTGATGACCGTAGACTTGGGTACCAACCACATATTAAAAGTATCTATGATGACCTTAGTGATACTTCCAACTCAGCTGAGGATGCCATCGATAATATTGGTACCAATTCTATCTGTAGCCAATACAAAGACATCACTGCCACTAATATTTTCCATGATACCACTATTCTTGCCATAAACATCAATCTCACCTATCCACATCTCATTCAATGGGACCAACCATCATAGTATGCCCCTCTTGAATCATTTAAAAATGATGAAGTAATTCTTGAGTTCATGGGAACTCACGGTAATATACTTGTTGGGGATCATAAAAAAATGTTTCCAAATGTGCCTAAACATTGACGCCTACTTTGTGGCACAAGAGCCTCCCCTTTCCCTTCTATCCCAATCAGATATCCCTCATCCCAAATTCTCTTGTCACCTTAACAAGGAAGATCCCCTTGCTGAATTATTCAAAACATCCCAAAATCCCAAAAATGATCCAGTTATGGATCAACTTCTTCCAACTCCTGAAACACTGCAAGATGGCTCAACATCCTTAATTGAGGAAACCGTTGACATCAACATCGACACAGAAGAAGACCCTAAAATTCTCAAACTGGGGGCATATTTTTCTAAACAAGAACAAGATATCTTTACTGCACTAATAAATGAGTTTTTATATATATTTGCATGGTCCTATGTGGATATGTATGGTTTGGATCCTTCGCTCATAGTCCATAATCTTGTAGTTCGTAAAGATGAAAAACCAGTCAAACAAAAAACTTCGAAAAATGCATCCAAAATTTACGTTTCTTATCAAAGAAGAATTACAGATGCTTTTTGACTCTGGTTTCAGCTAACCCATTGATTATTCTAAATATATCTCCAATATTGTCCCGATAGGAAAAAAATTGGGGGCATTCACATCTGTATCGATTTTCATGACATCTATAAATATTTACCTAAAGATGATTTCCCACTACCAAATATTGACATGATCATTGACTTTACAACTAGGCATGCGTTGTTGTCTCATGGATGGTTTCTTTGGCTATAATCAGATTAAAATTACCGAAGAAGATCAGCATAAAAACACTTTTACTACACCTTGCGGTACGTTTTTCTATCAAGTCATGCCCTTTGGACTAAAGAATGTCGTATCCTCCAACCAACATGTAATGATCATCATTTTTCATGATATGATGCATGATATAGTTGAATAATACGTCGACGACATTCTGGGAAAATATAAAACTTGTGAGGAACATCTTATGGTCCTTTGCCAAATCTTCGAATGACTCTAGGAATATAAAGTCCGTCTAAAACCCAAGAAATTTTTTTCGGCATTACATCTAATAAGCACCTGGGATTTATTATCTCCAGGTGTGGAATTGAAATAGATCCAGATAAAGTCAAAGCTTTAATCTAAATGCCTCCACCTATAAATCTCAAACAACTACGAACACTATAGGGAAAAATATAGGCCATAAGAAGATTCATATCACAATTAGTAGACAAGTGTCATCCATTCCATCATTTTCTCAAAAAGGGGATGAAATTTCATTGGAACAAGGAATGCCAAACATATTTTGATAAACTAAAGGAATATATGATACATCCTCATATCTTGGTACATCCTACTTTGGGAATGCCTCTTCTTCTCTACACATAATCTACACAACATTCTTTGGGAGCTCTTCTAGCACAACATGATATCCATGGAAAGGAATAAGGCATCTACTATTTAATCCAAACATTAATTGTGTATGAGCTCAATTATACCCCAATGGAAAAAGTGTGTCTTGTTGTATTCTTTTCCTCTCAAAATCTACGTCATTATATGCTCAATAATACAATAAACCTCATAAAAAGTAGATCCACTCAAATATCTACTTTTTAAATCAGCTTCATAGGATGGATGGATAAATGGATCCTACTTCTTATTGAGTGTGATGTTGAATATGTTAATCAGAAAACTATCAAAGGAAAAGTTCTAGATGATTAGTTAGTAGAAGCTCCAATCTCTAATTCTACACCACTCACCTCCTGGATCCCAGAAAAATCCATATATACAATTGCCTAATAAGATATGTGGACATTATAATTTGATGGCTCATTCACACATCATAGCTCGGGAGCAAGTATCATGTTTATCACTCCTCAAGGTGACTTAATTCCTAAAGCTTTCCGGATTGCTTTTCCTTGTAATAACAATATAATTGAATATGAGGAACTTATTACTAGTTTAAAGATGGTTATTCAATGGAACATCAAGCATATTAATGTCTTTGGTGACTCTTAGTTAATTATTAAATAGTTTAATGATGAATATACTACCAACGATGATAAGCTAACCCCTTACAAAATAATGGTTCACAGTTTCAATGCCTATTTCCAGCATATTCAATTTGAAAAAGTCCCTCATACAAGCAACAGGTCAGCGGATGCTATGGCTACCATCACCTCCCTTCTCGACATGCCCTCTGATGCATCTCAATCATAGTTTTTGGTTGAGCAACTAAAAATCCTAGCTTATGATACTCTTGAGTAGGAGATGGTTTGTGAGATTGTTGGTCTTAATTCCCCTTGGTACCATGACAACTACACCTATCTACATGATCATACCCTTCCACCAAATATCCCTCATAGCCATCATAAATCATTCATCAAAAGAGCCTCCCACTTCACTATCCTTGGCAATACCCTTTATTGTAGAATCTTTGACGCAATTATACTCCGATGCTTAAATTCTCAAGAGGCTGAATCAACACTCCAAGAAGTTCATGCAGGCTTTTTTGGTTCCCATGCCAGTGGTATGGCCCTATCTAAAAAGCTTTTTTGAACTGGTTTTTATTGGCCAAACATGGAAAATGATGCATGCTCATATGTCCAAAAATGTGTCCCATGTCAAAAGCATGTTGACCTCATCCACACACCATCACAAGCCTTAGAACCCATCCCTACCTTATGGCCTTTTTCCAATCGGGGTCTCAATCTCATGGGAAAATTAAATTCCAGTTCATATGATGGCCACAAGTTCATTATCACTACCACAAAATACTTCACTAAGTGGGTCAAAGCCATGCCACTCACCTATGTCACCAACAAGCATATAACCAAATTTATCCTTAACCACATCATCTGTCGCTATGGTATCCCATCCACACTCATCACGGAGAATGGAAAATCCTTCAAAAACCAAGGCATCCATGAACTTTGTGACAAATTCCATATTAAGCTCAAGTTTTCCACCCCTTATTATTTGTAAGGAAATGGCCAATCCGAAGCATCTAACAAGACACTAAAGCACATTCTTGGAAAAATAGTGAACCAAGTAGGACGCAATTGACATACACAAATATATCATGCCTTATGGGCTTATCATACCTCCATACACACTCCCACGGGAACCACCCTGTACTCTCTTGTCTTTAGCACCAAAGCAATTTTTCCCGTCGAGATCAAAATCCCATCCCTACGCGTTACCCTGCAACACCTCCTTGTTGATGAATACTAATGTGTCCATCGTCTTCAAGAACTCGAGCTCCTTGATGAGAAATTCCTCTAATCCCTGGATCACCTCAAATCCTATCAAAATTACCTTCGTTGTCATTATAGAAAGTGCATAAAGGATCATGAGTTTCAATTCGGTGACCTAGTCCTCAAATAAAATCATCGTAACACTAACACTGATTGAGAAAATAAGGGAAAGTTCAAACCAAACTGGCTCGTACCCTATGTCGTTATAGCTAAATTTGGATAATGTGCTTATAATCTTGCCACTCAGACAGATACAAGTTGGATGAGCCCTTGAATATCATGCATCTTCAATGCTATTATGCTTAAGTGCCTAATGCTCCATATCAAAAATAAAATTGGTCCAAAGGTGAAAACTACTTTGTTGGTGCCTTGGGAAATTACCATATTGAAAAATAGTTTTCGGCACTATGATAAAGTTGATCATCTGTCTACTAGCACTCTATGACATTAGCACACACACACTGGGGGAAAACTACCCCTTCATCCCTACATCCCTTATATCCTTATTCACAATTTTCATTCTAATCTACCTTATCCATTCTCTAAATCTAGACTTCTTATCCTCCTTCCTAGGGTGTTTAGGATCTGTTATGATTAGGAATATCTATCCTGATCCCAACTAAGGTTGCATTATCCATACTCTTTTCCCCAGGAAATAAATTCTAGGGAGTCTCAATCAAATGTCAAGAAATGAAACCCTTGTAAGATCTTGAGGTCTTCATTTCTCTCCATCTTCCTCCATTTACATTGTTACTTGTTCACTGTCACTCTCCCTTCTCTCTACCATCCTGTCATGTTAAACATCATGGTTACATTATAAATATTTGTAAAAAAATTGAGAACATTTGACACCTGTTTCCTTTGTAAATACCATATATTGCATTAATAACATAAAAAAAATACACATCCATCCATGCATCAAGATCCATGACCAAAAATCCAAATCTACATCTAACACATAGTCATTATCTCTAATCTATAATCCATACTAACATGTTATCTCATCAATCATTGTAGTAGTGAAAAACTTGGGAAACTATCTAACTTAGACTAACACCTAGTAGTCTAAAAGTTTGAACCAAATACCTCAATAACCATCATTATAAGATCTTAACAAATTAACTTCAATGCATGCATTATGAAATAAATAAGCAACATGCTAAGTTTATTTTACTCTTTAGATTGTCTAAACTATGTGTGAACCTATTTATATTCTAAACAATCAAAGTGGTTGTTTGTTTGCTCCAAAAGGATGAAGATATCTCCTTAAGATGGCTACAAGGCCAATCCTAATTAATCCCTTACTAATCCAAGTTGGAGTGAAATATGCAATATGAAGCTATTTCAATGGTGGATGGCTCAATATAAAATGGCTTATAGCTTGGCTAGTGCAAATGAGCTCTCAAGCTTGATGATTAGAGTGTTTTAATGCAAATAAGGTGTAAGGTTGAAAGGGAGGGGTGACCCCTCTATTTATAGATATTGGTTTGAGAAATATTGAAAATATAGTGCATGTGGGACAAATGAACAACCAAAAATAGATATTTTTGGGAGTCAAAGTACCTTTTTGACTAGTATTAGGAGATAATTAACCTTTTAGGATTAATTAGGGACTCCCAAAAAGCTTAGGAATCTTTTAGAAAGTTTCTGTAGGAATTTGGATTAGATTTTAGAAGCGAGAGATAGCCAATGATAAGGTCCATTGATTAAATACGCGATATAAGACTCAATCAATGTGAAACTAACTAATTAAGAGAATTATCACCAATCAACTTGTCCTAAAATGACATCCTAAGTGAGTTAGAAGAAAAGATAGATAACAAAGTATCATTATTTCAAACTAAGTGAAAGGAGATGAAGATAGTCAGTGAAATGTTAGTAATAAGATTGGTTTGATCAAAATCTAGGTGTTTACATTTTCCCCTCTTTAGGGTGGTGTAAGCAATGTCACTTTGAAGATAGTAGAAAATTGCAGACAAAAAATTTAAAGGGGGAGAAGAAAAATTAATAGAATGAAGGATGCCCCCTCGAGTGTCGATGGGGTGATGAAAGAATTCGATCGATGATCGAAAATAAGAAGGAAATGGATAGAAGAAGTGAAGGTGAGAGAGGGGGATAGAAGGTAATCCCCATTGCCCCTAGGTGTTTTGGATGAATAGATAGAATAAAATGAGAGGAGAGAAAGATGATTATAAGAGAATGGAAATATCTTTCATCCAACCAATATAAACAACTATATTTTCATCATATTGCTTAGAATCTACGTCATCAGTCCTTATTAAAAATATAAGCATACGAAAGAAGTGTAGGATGACATGAAAATCCATAGTATTAACAAGTGCCCATTGCTAAAAATACCAACTCCATGCAACATACATAATGCAATACAATACAAGAAGTAAACAAGTTGGTCTAACAGGGAAACAAGTACAAACACACATACTCAAACCAACAACATGTAAGAAAAATGCACAAATGTTTTGTTATCAAGTCGTAGTTCCCATTTGTTTGTGATAAATGACACAAGTTAAAAGGTGGTGTCCCAAGGAAATATATATGTGAGGGGAGAAATGGTGGACTCAGGGGTCCAATGAAAAAGCTTTGTGCACTACGAAACAATACCAGACAACTCATTGTGCCCTAGAGTACAGATGAAGTAAACAGTCTAGCTTTGTAAATGGTTGTAGATCAAGATGATCCATGAGTCGTTGTGTCAAAAGCACATGAAAATTCAAGTAAGATACGAAATTAATAGCATGTCTATGACACAAATTTCAGCCACGTATGAGATTTTTACCAAAATTTAGTCCATTTTTCGAATTTTTTATGATTTTTTCGGATTTGGAATAATTTTGTAATTTTTTGGAAAATTATGATTTTTGTAATTTTTAGATTTTTTTTTCTAGGGAACCTTATCCTCAAGCATAGAACCTCTTGAGATTCATTGAACTCATTGGGTCCTTTAACTCCTTACTATCTGAGTGATCCATTTTATATGCTCTTGAACCATACTTAGCAACCACGACATATGGTCCTAACCATTTGGGCTCAAACTTCCCATCTTCGCTCAATCCTTGGTGGTGTTGAATTGATTTTATTTTAATACTAGGTCTCCTATCTCAAACTGGTGAGGTATCATCCTCTTGTTATATCCTCTGGATACTCGATTTGATAGACCTTCAAATGATTAAGGGATCTCATTTGTTTCTCATCAAGGAGATCTAACTCTGCTAGTTGAGCCACTCTGTAGTCCTCATCTTTATCTAGATAATCTCTTAGGGATATTATTAGGGAAGGAAGCTCAATTTCCAAAGGAAAAATGGCCTCTGTGTCATAGACTAAGGAATAATGGGTAGCACCAGTAGGGGTGCGGATGGAATTTTAATAGGCCTAGAGGTTGGGATGGATTTTCAAGTGCTAATTGCGGCTTGTTTTACTTACCATTTTATCCATAATGTGAACAAGATTTTTATTAGTGGCCTTCGCTTATCCATTACCTTAAGGGTAATACGGAGTAGACCAATTTAAATAGATGTGAAAGTATCAACACAATGCTTTGATCATTTTCTTCTTAAAATATTTACTATTGTCTGCTACAATGGCAGAGCAAATGTTGTAATGATAGATAAGGTGATTCATGATGAATTTGGATATCTGCACACCCATGACATATGTGAGAGGCACTGCCTATACTCATTTGGTAAAGTAATCAGTGGCAATAATGATGTGGGTATGACTGTCTGAGGATGTGGGAGTGAGCTTCCCTATGATATCCAACCCCCACTTTGAAAATGGCCACAAAATTGTGATTGGATGTAGATTATATGTTGGTGCATGGATTAGATTTCTATACTTCTGGCATAGTTCACACTTCTTAACATGATGACAACAATCTGCTTCCATTGTAGGCCAATAGTAACCCATTCTGAGTAGTTTTTTAGTAAGTGCCATCCAGTTTGTATGTGCCTCGCAAACTCCTTCACATGATTCCTTTATTGTTTAGACTGATTCAGTCATATCAAGACAACACAGTAAATTCCCATCGTAGCCTCTATGATAGAGGGTGCCTCCTAAAAGGATATAATAGGCTATTCGGTTAATGAAGGCCTTTTTCTTAGTATGGGTAATTTTGGGAGGGATGTTTTTGTCTTTTAGGTAGGTGTAAATGGGATCATACGAGGATGAAAGAGGACCAACGACTTCACATACCAGACATGATTCTGATATGTCATACGTGGGTTCATGCGGATGTTCAATGAAGAATGAATTTTTCTTCATTTTAGGAGCCCCAATCGTAGCCATAACGTTTGCTGACTTGTTTTATGCACGTGGAATTTATTGAAATGTTACCCACAAAAAGTACTCTTTTAATGTCTCAACCATATTTTTTATATAAGATGAGGTTCTCATCCTTAACTTTGTACTCATCATTGACTTTCTTGATGATAAATTGTAAGTCACCCATGACCTTGAGCTGTCTGATATCCCATCAAATGGTAATTTTAAAACCCACAATGAGTGCTTCATATTTAACTATGTTGTTTTTACATGAGAATCCTAGTCAAAAGGCATGTGGAATAAAATATCTCGTTGGGGTGATGAGCACCACACCAGCTCCTGCACCATGATAGTTGAATGATCCATCAAAGTGCATCTGATATATGATGGATTCTTCAATGTACATTATTGATGCATCTAGTACATCTAGACATAATGGTTTTATCCTTGGTAGGGGAGCTTCAGCCAGTTGATCAACAAGTACTTTTCCTTTAAGTGAATTTTGGTGAACAAACTCAATGTAAAATTCACTAAGGAGGATGATCCCATTAGCCATTTTTCTTGTAAGCGCGGGTTTTAGTAAAATATATTTGAGGGGGTCAACTTTGGAAACCAATTTGGTTTTATTGTTAAGGAGATAATGGCATAGTTTATGGAAAGCAAAAACTACTGATATGCATGCCTTTTCTGTTTTAGGTTAGTTCAACTCAAGTAATAAACAACTTGTTATTTGTGGTTTAGGTCATATTAGGAAAGCAATGCACAAATAACACCTTAGGTAGTTGAGATATATAATAGTAGATGTTCTCCTGGGGTAGGTGGCATAAAAACTGGGCAACTGGTTAGATATTACTTGAGCATTTCAAAATATTTATGGCATTCAAGACCCTAGTTGAAAGCAACGTCTTTCTATAAAATATTTGTAAAGGGATGGAACTTATCCAAAAGTTGTGATATAAATCGGTGGATTTCCTTAATTTTTAAGATGCGTAGTTGTTTGAGATTCTTTGGTGGAAGAATCTCAGTGATAGCTATAACCTTCATGTGAACTACCTCGATCCCTCTTCTAGAAATGATGAAGCCCAAGATTTTACCTGATAGTACTCCAAAGACACACTTCTTAGGGTTCAAACAAACCTTATAGTCCTTGAGGCGTTGAAAAATACACCATAGCACTTCGGGGTGCTCGTCTCTAGTTTTGTATTTAGCCAAAATATCGTCCACATAGTCCTCCATGATTTCATTCATCATGTCATGGAAGATGATAGTCATGACTCTCTAATACGTGGCTCCTACGTTCTTTATACCAAAGGGCATCACTCGGTAATAGAAAGTTCCCCAAGGGGTTGTGAATGCAGTCTTGTGTTGATCTTCTTCTATAATCTTAATCTGGTTGTATCCTAAAAATCCATCCATGAGGGACAAAATCTCATACCCATCAGCTGAATTGACAATCATGTTGATGTTAGGTAAATATAAGTCCTCCTTAGGACACACTCTGTTGATATCTCTGAAATCCATGCAGATGTGGATACCTACTAGCTGCTTTTGAACTGGAACAATGTTTGATATCCATTCAAAGTAATCAATTGATCTAATGAAACCTGCTGCTAGTAGCTTTTTTGGTTCTTCTTTTACTAAGAGAGCGACACGTGGGTGTATTTTCTTTATTTTTTGCTTAACAAGTTTGGCATCTGGGTGCACAACAAGGTTATGAACAACTAGGGTTGGGTCCAAACCTGGAATATTTGTGTAAGACCACATGAATATGTCTATAAACTCCTTTAACAACTCCACCAATGTCTTTTATTCTTGTGCTGAGAGTAAAGCTCCATATTTTACCATTTTAGGTTTCTCTTCTGACTTGAAATTGACACTGATAGTCTCTTCATCCAACATTTTAGACGTATCATCCATGCATTTAGGATCAAGGGGAAGAGTAAAATCCACTTCTACAGTTGGGACAAACAGAGTTTTATCTTCACATGGATGGACTATTTATTCCATTGGCTCTTCCTTTTGTTTGTCCACAAGCACCTCAAAGAGGTTTTCACTATGGGACTTGAGATCTTTCTTTCTGTGGTACTTCTGTGGTACTTTTTCCCTTGCTTTTTATTTCCTTGTTTAGGCGACCACACATTTCTACCTCTTCCCCAAAATATGCACATGCATATAAGTTGATGAAGAAACCTTTCTTGTGATCACTGCTTGGGATGTCATCTCTGATACCCATGAATTACATTATGGCTTCTTCATTTTACAAGAAATCATTCGACATATGAATTTTTTGGTCTCAATCAACAAGGTTGGGATATGCTATCTCTCGAAAGTTCACCCTTACTTAGAGATGGTTGTAGGGGTTCTAAGCTTGCTCTGAATATCTCACTTTCGTAGATATAATGGAAACTCCTCAGTCTATGGGTATACCTATTGTTGAGGTGAGTATCTAGTATCAAGGTCAGTTCCTTTCTGATGTATCCTAAACTATTTTTTATTGGGGTTTTGAGGGTAAAAAGATAACTGTAACTGAATTGAAAATGGGGTGATACACCAAACTTGTTGAGGGCTTTGACTGGGTATATGCACAATAAAATTGAAAATGGATTTTGGATACACAAACCAATAGTTTTCAGTAGAATATCAAGGTAAAATACTTAGTCTATTGAGGGAATGAATCAAAACAACACAATAAGATAAACATGCACACGAATATTATGCATAAATTACTAGATTTGTAAGAAGGTAAGATGATTAATCAGCGAATTTGACTTTTATAAGAATTAATAAGATATACACACCACTACAAATAATTTGAAAGGCAAAAATCAATTCTCATTCAAGGGGGAAAACTGGCAAAAATTACTTCAGCACTCATATGTCTAAAAATTCCTCCCTTGTGCCTTGCAATTGCACACAATATATAACAAGATTATTCACCCATCCTATCCTAAAAATAGGCTAAAATTTGTACTCTCCCATGCATGCTAATTTTACCCTTTATCATGAATAAAAATAGACATGTTGATTACAATGACGAATTAATAGCCTTAGTTACAAAAATAAATTTCAGTCCAAGTGCAATTGACTTATCTATTTTCAATCAAATTGGATGAATAATTTGGCTAATAATATCCCTTGCTTGTTGTGTAAGTCTTATCCCATTTGCATGCAATCTTTGTCTTCTTCTACTTGATGTGACACTTGCAACATGATCCACTTGTAATGATATTTTAGGAATTCTTTAATTCTTACCCCTTCAAAAATTAACCTCCCTATGTGAGCAAAAATAATTCTTTTATTTTCAATACTTTGGAAAAATATTCACCCACTACGTGGGGACCACCTACAGGATCTGATGTTGACATCTACTTGTCTTTATTTGCATGGTGAAATAATCCTTTTTATCATCTTTCTGATAACATGCAATTAATTATCATTGTGCAAGAAAAATGATGCATTTGTCTTGAACTCCCGTGTGGGGACCACCTTTGATCAGAACATGTTTTAATTTTCCCTCTAGCAGTCTAAACGGTCACCTTCATTTGACTTGATCATTGCAAAGTTGATTCTTGGTATCTTTTGATTAGACCCATTTTCATAATATAATGATAAGGTAAAATTTACCTTTTGACAATCATTGGTGCATATACCACTCAGCCACCTTTGTTTAAACATTGGTATATACTATAGTTTTTGGTCTTTTGAAAACATGCATAACAACATTGGAATAAGGTAATAATGTACCTTTTGATAACCGTGGGTGCATATATGTTGCCCACCTTTTGAGAGCACGTGGTTTTGAACCTTTTGATTAATCATTTGATTTGGTCATTGCAAAACTATAGTTTTAATCCTTTTTAATGATAATTTGAATATCATTATTTGTCAGCATTTGTATATTTTAGACCATAATAAGGTCAATGGTAATGATTTTTTGGATAATCATGGGGTTGGTCCCCTCTCCACGATGACTTGACCCATTGTAAACTTTATTAGTGGATTTGATTTAACCCTGGTAAGGTTTTGATTCATGGTTGAGTTATCTACTTTTGATGGGGACCGTTGATCCTTACGTACCCTTGGTTAGGGTTATGACTCAAAAATTAAGATGGTTGGTGCTTGTCATGCCATTGATCTTCTTTACAACTTGATCTTGGTTGTTGATTTTGAACCATGGTTGAAGTTTGATCTGAGTTGGCTATGGTTGGGGTTTGTGTTTGCCTTGAACATGGTGATTAGATTATGGCCATTGATCTTCCTGTACAATCATATCTCTAATTGTCAATATCTTACTTTGGAGTTAGCAATGTGGACCGTTTGATCTCATATGATTTGATCTCGACCGTTGAGGAATAAATCTAGAAATTTAGGTTGATTAAAAATTGGAGAGCTTATCATTTTTCATTCTGGTTACTCGTTTTGAGTAGCGAAGCCCTGGCCATTTTTTTCTCTGTCGCCAGTGTTGATCATCTCGAGCTCGGGTTTCCTCTGTAGCACTTCTATGTGGTTTTGAACATCTTCATTTTATCTTTGTATTGAGCTTCCGATCACACTTTGACAGAGGTGGCCGAGGTTATTGTCAATTCAAACTCTTTGTTTCATTTATGAGCATGAAGTTTCTCCATTTGTAGCTCTGTGGGAGTATTATTTTATGATTCTCGAGCCTCTGTGAATTTTTGTAGATTTTTAGAACTCGGTTTATTTATTACCTTGTCTTTGATTCGAGCTTTTTGTGAGATATTGACGATCATTATTTTTAGTGTTTGACCTCGGTTTCATTATGAGATTCTGTGAGTAAAAATCCAAGCTCTCTGTGAAGTTTAAAATGTGGTGGTTGTCGTTATTGCTCTTTCAAGCTTCTGCTATGAGATTTTTCACTTCAAAAATGGCCACCATTGTTTTCATAAAGGTGATCTCTCACTCTTTTAACTATGTAAACAATTTTCCATTAATATTTCTTGTTTCAAAGCCTTGATACTTTGAGTCTTTGCATTTATATTTTGTTTTCCTTGTGGCTATGAGTTCAAAAAATCTTTTCGTGACTTGTTTTTTGACCTACAACTTTGAGGGTTTGAAAAGTTTCGATTCAATCGGCGAGTTTTTCTTTTTTCCTCTAAAAATATTTGCAAAAATTTGAGAAAATATGGAACTATTGAGTATTTTTTCATTGATGTCAAAGGTACACCATTAGTGTTGATGGAAATATTGAGGTTTGAATATTTGTTTAATATTCAACATTACAACATTAGTGTTTGTAAAATATTTATCCATGTCAAAATTAGTGTGATGTCAAAATTTGAATATTTTAATATTCAACATCACCAAGGAATCTTACGACACATGGTGGGATGTGTAAGAGATATTATGACATGTAAGAGATTCTATGGCAGCTTATGACGCGTAAGAGATTCTATGACAGCTTATGACGCGTAAGAGATTCTATGAAAACTTATGATGTGTAAGAGATTTTATGGAAGCTTATGACGCGTAAGATATTTTATGACAGTTTATGACGCGTAAGAGATTCTATGGAAGCTTATAATGCGTAAGAGATTTTATGAAAGTTTATGACATGTAAGAGATTCTATGATGTGTAAGAGGAGTTACTCTTACATTTGTAAGAGAATATTTCTATTTGGAGAAAATATTTAATATTTGGAGCAAATTGGCCCATGGTATGGGCATATGATTTTAGGGAAACCACAAGTGGTTTTTCCTCTCCTTCTTTCTATATAAACAAGTGTTGTGTGCACATTTTTTGTAGAGCGAGAAAGAGATCATTTTGCATGAGTGTGATATGTATGTGAGCTGATATTATAATTCTCTTAAGTGAGTATGAGTATGTGAGAGAGAGAATATAAAAGGAGAAATTATCATTGATTTGTATTGTAGATCTTTTGGAGTGGGTGCTTCGGATTGGGGATTGGTGTCTCAAGAAGTTGGTGCTTCGAATCAGAGATTGCATAGTCAGTGGTGTTTGCATTCAAGGGTTGAATTGGTGTTCAACTTGGAGATTGGTGTCTTCTGTGAGTGGGTGCTCACACTTTATACACACTATTTTTTCAGCTGGATTTGGACAGTAGATCCAAGCAGTCTCTTTTGGTGGATGTAGCCCACACTGGGTGAACCACGATATATCTAGTGTTATGTGCATTTGATTTTTGTGTATGCTCTCATTTTACTTTTAGATTTGAATATCTTGTTAAGTAGAAAATTAATAAGTTGGAGAAAAATTTCTTATTTTAGAATATTGATTCACCCCCGCCCCCACTCTCAGCATTCCCGTGCTTCTAACAATTGGTATCAGAGAAAGGTTTCTTCTGTGTAGCTTAATAGCTAGAAGGTAGATTAGAAAGCACAATGGCAGCTCAGGAAGTATTCTCCACAAATAAAGCTCTGTTGTTCGATGGATCAAACTATGCATTTTGGAGCATAAGGATGTGAACCTATTTGAATTCTATTGTACATGATATTTGACATTCAGTTAAGAATGGATATACGGCACTGGCAATGCCACCGAATGATCCGGCTAGTAAGAGAGCATGTGAAAATAATGTTAAAGCTATGAATGTTATTTTGTGTGGTGTAGTAGATTCGAAGTTTGTAAATATTATGCTTTGCAAAACTACCAAGGAGATGTGGGATAAGCTCAACAATTTATATGAAGGAGATTCAAAAGTAAAGATGGCAAAGCTTCAGACACACAAAAGAAAGTTTGAAAGTATAAAGATGAAAGAGGAAGAGAACATTGCAGCATATCTACTCCATGTGGATGAGACCGTAAAAATGATCAAAGGCTTGGGTGAAGAGATGGAAGACCCAGTAATAGTACAAAATGTATTAAGATGTCTACTTCCTAGATTTCATGCTAAAGTTTTAGCTATTGAAGAAATTAAGGATCTAGATAAAATGAAAATGGATGAGTTACATGGAATACTCACGGCTTATGAGATGAGAAAAAAAGTAGATAAGCCAATAAAAAATGAATTTTCTTTCAAAGATTCAAAAGAAAAGGAGAAGAAGGTTGAATCAGATGATGAATCTGATGAGGAAGAAGAAGCCCTATTGGTGAAAATATGAAAAGAGGATCTAGAAAGTACAAAGGTAAACTTCCTTTTAAATGTTTTAACTATGGTGAGATTGGACATTTTGCAGCTAAGTGTCTACATGCAAAAAGTGAAAGTGATGATGAAGAACCTGTCAAAGAAAAGAAAGGAAAGTATTTCTACAAAAATAATTTCAAGCAAAGGAAGTTTGAAAAGAAGAACTAGAACCGAGACAAGAAGAGTCTATATACTAGAGAAGATGATAGCTCAGAGGAAGATTGTTCAGAAGGTGAAATTGAAGAACTTTTGTTTATGGCCCTTGAAGATGGAAAAGTTGAAGCTGAAGATGCAGTTGATGAAGAAGGTGAGGTAAACTTAGAAGAAGAACTCATTTGTGCGTTGGGTGAGATCAAGAGAATAAAAAAGAAGACCCTTAAGAAAAAATTGCAACTTCAAGAGTATGAAGAAGCAAAGATAAATCTGCATGTTGACAAATAACATGAGAATACTATTGTTGATCTAAAGACCCAAGTTGAAGAGGCAAAAATAATAGAGGAAGTGATCAGAGAACAACTGAAATCAAAAGAAAAAGAATGTGAGATATTGGAGGCAGAGATTGTCGCACTAAGATAGAAAATTGAAAAGTTGAACAAGAGACTCAAGTTTGAAAAAATTTCTAAGGTGTTGAGTAACATTCTGAGAGAACATAAACCAAAATCATCCAAAGGTGGTATTGGATTCAATGAAGCAGAAAATAAAGAGACCAAAGAACTAGAGAAGAAAGCCAACTATGTAGATATCCTAAAAGGCTCCAGTAAAGGAGAAAGCAACAAGAAACAAGAAGATCATTCTCCACAGAACAAAAAAAAAGAAGAGAGCAAGTGGAATACAGTACCAATAAGAAGTTTCAGAATTTTATCTTATCATAAGCAACCCTACATAACTAGGTATTCTTTTTACGGTTATTGTTTTTCATGTCACAACTTTGATCATAAGATGATGGACTGTAAATCGAGGTTTTAGAGTTGGAATCAAAATTTTCATGCTATAAACTACAATTCTTTTGTTGCATTGTCAAATTTGAATGAGCATGTGATTAGATGTTATGAATGCAACCAAGTTCGCCACATAGCAAGATTTTGCAGGAGTAAGATTACAGAAAAGCGAAAGCAAGAGAAAGAGGGAAAACAAATCATTCAGAAAGCCAACAATAAGAAAGTGTGGCAAAATATAAAGGAAGGAGAAAAGGAAGAGGATATGTTGGTACAAACTACACTCCATGCACAAGATGAAGAACAACCTTGGTTCATTGATAATGGATGTTCCAGCCATATGACAGTTGACAGAAGCAAGTTCCTAAAGCTGAAAAATGCCAGTAGAGGTACAGTAAAGTTTGGAGATGACACTATAGCCAAGATCACAAGAAGAGGTAACATAAAATTAAATGGTAAAGCTAAAGTTGAAAATATTTTACTCATTGAAGGACTAAAACATAATCTTTTAAGTGACAGTCAAATGTGTGATCAAGTTTATACACTCACGTTTTATGCTGAGGGTTGTGAAATTAGAAAGAAGGATACAGGTAATTGGGTTGCAGATGTAAATAGAACAAGGAACAACCTGTACATGCTAAGTGATGTGAAGGGAGAAAAGTGTTGCATGAGTCAAATTGATGAAAGCTGGTTATGGCACAAAAGATTGGGTCACATTAATTTTGACAACATGGTAAAAATCAGCTCAAAACAAGCAGTGAGAGATTCACCCAATATAACAAAACCGCAAAGTACTATTTGCAGACAGTGTCAACATGGGAAGTAGACAAGGGTCAGATTCAAGACAAAGGAGTACTCTACAACGAAGCCATTAGAGCTAATTCATACTGATCTCTGTGGGCCAACAAAAACACAAAGCTTGCAAGGTGATTCTTATTTTATGTTATTAATTAATGACTTTACTAGAATGACATGGGTTGCATTTCTAAAAGAAAAATAAATTTTTTTTGATCAATTCAAAATTTTTAAAGCTTTGATTGAGAATGAGACAAACTCTAGGATTAAGTGTTTGAGATCAGACAGAGGAGGTGAATTTATGTCTAATGAATTTGATGAGTTTTGTGAAGAGCATGGAATCAGAAGACAATTTTCTACAGCAAGAACACCACAACAAAATGGTGTAGTTGAACGGAAAAATAGAATAGTGTAGGAAATGGCTAGAACAATGCTAAATGATTCAAAGTTACCTGATGCTTTTTGGAGAGAAGCAGTGTACACAACGGTGTATATTTTGAACAGAGCATAGATTTGAGCAAACATAGAAAAGACACCATATGAACTATGGAAGGTAAGACCAGCTTCTGTGAAACACTTCAAAGTGTTTGAAAGTAAGTGATACATTAAGAGAGACAATGAAGATGAGCTTGGTAAATTTTATTCTAGAGAAGATGAGGGCATATACCTTGGTTATTCATCAAGAAGCAAGGCTTATAGGTGTTATAACAAGAGACTACAAAAAGTAGTGGAAAGTATAAATGTGAAAGTTGACGATTGGAAGCCGAAGAAGAAAATAAGACACTCAGTGGTGCAAAAAAAGGATGAAGAAATCAAATTTGTGAAAGCGGAAGAAGAAGAAGAAGAATCTGAACGAGAAAACACAAAGGCACCATCCAGATTCATTCAGAAGAATCATACAACAGATTAAATCATTGGAAACAAAGATACTGGAGTACAGAAAAGGAGGAGACTAACAAGTGCACCACAAGAGGTAAAATTTTCCTTATTGTCAAAAGTTGAACCCAGTAATTTTAATGAAGCTAGCAAGGATAAGTTTTGGATAAAAGCAATGGAAGAAGAACTTAATCAAATAGAAAAGAATGACACATGGGAGTTAGTACCAAGGCCAAAGGACAAGAATATCATTGGTACCAAGTGGGTCTTTAGAAAAAAGATGAATGAAGAAGGAGAAGTTTTCAGAAACAAGGCCAGATTAGTGTGCAAAGGGTACTCACAACTTGAAGGCATTGATTTCAAGGAAACATTTGCACCTGTTGCTCATATGGAAGCGGTAAGAATGTTTTTAGCATTTTCTTGTTTCAAGAATTTTAAAGTTTATCAAATGGATGTAAAATCAGCATTCTTGAATGGAAACTTAGAGGAAGAAGTTTATATAGAGCAACCAGAAGGTTTTATTCTATCAAAAAATTCAGATTTTGTGTGCAAGTTAAAAAAGGCTCTTTATGGTTTGAAACAAGCTCCTAGAGTTTGGTACTCTAGACTGGACAAGTACTTGTAGGAACAAGGATTCAAAAAGGGAATTTTAGATAGCAATTTTTACATCAAGATAGAAGGAGAACATCAAGTGATAGTTGTGGTTTATGTGGATGACATTATTTTTGGAAGCGGTTGCAGGAGACTATGCAAAGAATTTGTAGAGGAGATGCAAAAGGAGTTTGAGATGTCTATGCTTAGTGAGTTGTCTTATTTTCTTGGTTTGCAAATTCAACCATCTAGTCAAGGCACTTTTATTTCACAAACCAAGTATATAAAGGAGATGTTGAAAAATTTTAGAAGGGAAGATTGAAATCTAGTTAGTACACCCATGATTACAGGTTACAAGTTGAGTAAGAATGATGAGTCTCCCGATGCTAATCAGACCTTGTATAGGTCCATGATAGGTAGCTTGCTATATACCACAGCTTCTAGACCAAATATTATGTAGGTTGTTGGATTAGTTACATGATTTTAGGTGGCACTAAAGGAAACTCATGTGGCAGTAGTAAAAAGAATTTTCAAATATTTGAAAGGTACGTTGGATTATGGTTTATGGTATCCAAAGAGTGATGATTTCACTCTTATAGCATTACAAGATGTAGATTGGGCAGGAAGTGTTGATGACAAGAAAAGTACAAGTGGGGGAGATTTTTATCTTGGTGACAGATTAGTGTCATGGTTTAGCAAGAAACAGGCCTTAGTTTCATTATCTACAGTAGAAGCAGAGTATATTGTAGTAGTGGTATGTTGTACACAGGTGCTTTGGATGAAGAAAACATTGAAGGACATGAAGGTAGAGTATGAGAATCATATTTCCATTTTCTGTGACGATACTAGTGCTATTAACATCTCGAAAAATCTAGTCATGCATTCCAGGACAAAGCACATTGCCATTAAGTGTCACTTTTTGAGAGAGAAAGTTATAGATCAGCAGGTGAAATTATAATATGTTGGGACTAAGGATCAAATTGCTGATATATTTACAAAACCCATACCAAAGGAATCTTTTGAGTCACTCAAACAAAATTTAGGAGTGATCCATGTCACTCTTACTCATTGACTATCTCAGGGGGAGTATGGACATCGAGGGAACTACACATTGTAGTATCTTCAGCTCCAAGTACAAGTTCAGGTGACAAGTTCAGTTATCCCCTTGCCATTGATGTCAAAGGGGGAGAATTGTACAATGGGGGAGAGTTGCGTAGAATAGGTACAATGCAGTAGTACAGAAAGGGCTTAGAGGTAGAAAGTTGGATTTCAAAGCAAACAAGTTTTCATGTCTATTTTTAGCAAGGGTTTGCCATCAATGACAAAGGGGGATTTTGTTGAGTATTTTTTCATTGATGTCAAAGGTACAACATTAGTGTTGATGGAAATATTGAGGTTTGAATATTTGTTTAATATTCAACACTACAACATTAGTGTTTGTAAAATATTTATCCATGTCAAAATTAGTGTGGTGTCAAAATTTGAATATTTTAATATTCAACATCACCAAGGAATCTTACGATACATGGCAGGATGTGTAAGAGATATTATGACGTGTAAGAGATTCTATGGAAGCTTATGATGAGTAAGAGATTCTATGGCAGCTTATGATGTGTAAGAGGTTCTATGACAACTTATGACGTGTAAGAGATTCTATGGCAGCTTATGACATGTAAGAGATTTTATGAAAGTTTATGACACGTAAGAGATTCTATGGCATCTTATGATGCGTAAGAGATTTTATGATAGTTTATGATGTGTAAGAGTTTCTATGATGCGTAAGAGGAGTTACTCTTACATGTGTAAGAGAATATTTCTATTTGGAGCAAATATTTAATATTTGGAGAAAATTGGCCCATGGTATGGGCACATGGTTTTAGGGAAACCACAAGTGGTTTTTCCTCTCCTTCTTTCTATATAAACAAGTGTTGTGTGCACATTTTTTGCAAAGCGAGAAAGAGAGTATTTTGCATGAGTGTGATATGTATGTGAGCTGATATTATAAATCTCTTAAGTGAGTATGAGTATGTGAGAGAGAGAATATAGAAGGAGAAATTATCATTGATTTGTATTGCATATCTTCTGGAGTGGGTGCTTTGGATTGGGGATTGGTGTCTCCAGAAGTTGGTGCTTTGAATCAAAGATTGCATAGTCAGTGGTGTTTGCATTCAAGGGATGAATCGGTGTTCAACTTGGAGATTGGTGTCTTCTGTGATTGGGTGATCACACTTTGTAAACACTATTTTTTCGGTTGGATTTGGACAGTAGATCCAAGCAGTCTCTTTTTGTGAATGTAGCCCACACTGGGTGAACCACAGTATATCTGGTGTTATGTGCATTTGATTTTTGTGAAGGCTCTCATTTTACTTTCAAATTTGAATATCTTGTTAATTAGAAAATTAATAAGTTGGAGAAAAGTTTTTATTGTCGAATACTGATTCACCCCCCCCCTCTCAATATTCCCGTGCTTCTAACAGGAACGTCCGTAAAAATACACAACATTTTCTTCCTTCTTTTTCTCAAAAATGCATAAAAGCTCATTTAGATATTTGAAAGCTTTCGTATTCTATTTTGCTTCTCTATTTATTAAATACTTAAGCCAAAATATTTTTTTAGGTGCTCGTAAAATATTGTTCCTTTGTTGAAACTCCACGGTTTTTGATGTATTAGACTGAAACAAGTAAATTTTCTCGATTCTCATAGCTCTTTGCAAATATTTAATAATTTGTTATAGAAATGAGACCTTTCTATGCAAAAATATGAGGAAATTGCTTTCGTTATTTTTCATTTAATGACATCTTTATACTGAGACTCCATTTGGGCAAGTTGATCTATGTCATCAACTACTTGATAATGTGTTTGCTTTCTACGAAAACGAGATCTGGTTTCTCATGTTCGTTTATTTGGTATCCTTTTCCTTTGATTTTCTTTCATTTTTTGTTGCCATTACTGATTCTTTAGATCTTTGTTTTTAAAACACACCTGACTTCTAAGTTTGTAATCCCGAGCTACTTCTAGTTCACTAGTTGTAGATCTTTTAGGCACCTATCAGAGAGCTTGGTGTATTGATAATACCTTCAGCCTGTGAAAACACATGTAGCTTTATATCTCCTTGCACGTGTAAGTCATGAAACCTGATAGTTGATCTGTTTGTACACTTGGTAACTCACTTGACATGAGCAATGCTCTCTTCTGTAGTGTAAGATGAACTTGATATTTATTAAATGGTTGTAACTTGTGATTTACTTGCTCAAGTACTATGTGGCATTCTTCTGTAGCACTTTCTTCCTTATCCTTTGATTAAGTCATAATATTGAAAGTTGTAGTTGTTTTTTGAAGTTTGTTGAAATCACTTATCCTTTGATTAAGTCATGATATTGAAAGGTAATACCTGTTACTTTTCCTAGTGAACTTCTACTATGTGAATTTCAATTCCTTAATTCAAATTGTATTAAAACACTTGGATTTTGTATTCAAAACTATGAATTTTCCTTACTGATATCATGAGTTGTAAATTCCATCTGCTCCATTTGTAACTCCATGGTAACTGGTCCTGACAAGTATCTTTTGCAAAACTGTAAAAATGAGCAACTCGAAACTTCGTTATGATCCATGAAATTAGTGAATCATACCTAATCTAGGGGATTCTTTTAGAAAATAGTCATTTACTGTTAAATTAATTTATGATTATCAATGAAATATGCAGCTCATGCGTTTGGGGTTACAAAACATAACAGATAAACATAGTCTTTTTCTATGCTATCTTCAAAAAAGTCTCTTAAAGCCCCTAATGACAATGTGTTTCCTTTGAAGATTGAATATAGAATAAATGAAGGTTCTTCTAGAAACAATAAAACTGTAGATTACAGAAATCAGAGTTCATTACTGGATGTTATAGCATTTCTTTAATGTTCTTTAGAACTTTGATTAAGACATTGCAATTATACTTATTGGGTTGTTTAATTCATACATATAAGTCCATATTGGAGCTAAAAATGGGTCATCATTAGACAACTCTATTTCATTAATTCAATGTCCTTATTCATAAGCACTTCCAATGTTCCCACACAACATGACATGTGACTCAAGTAAAGTAGTCAACTGCTGAAATATGAGGTCATGCATGGAATGAGATATTAAATGAGCATGATGACCCATCATTGCCTTAAGGTTTTTCCTTCGAGTTGATGCAAGATCTTCAACATTTGCTTTCCCTCTTCATCTTCATTCATTGAAAGCCTCACATCTGAAAACAGTATACTCAAACTAATAAGTTAAGAGCTCAAGGTTAATCCATATTCATCTATTTCCTAATTCATGCACATGGATTCTTGATTCTCATGAATATTATTACTTGACTGATCAAACAAGAGTTTACATGATTTATACTCAGAACAGAAGGAGAGAGAAGAAATGAAAAACCATTAAGAGTGGAAAAATGTAATCCTAAATTTTTCTAACTGTGGGGGGGATCAAGTTTGATGCTACAGTTTCCAGCCAAGATTCAAATAAATCATATCTATGAAGTCCTCCTATAGAAAAAGCTATTAAAGTTCAATATTTTATACTATGGTACATGAAGTAGGAGTCATAAGTACATGGATTGAAAATTGTACAACTCAAAGGTTTGCAAAATTAAGGATCTAGATTTTGAAGGTTGAGGTCCATAACTGAAAAGAGAAAATTGGGTAGCTGAAACAGAATGTGAAAGAAGTTGAAGCTTCAAATTTTGACAGGGTTTCACCATGCTGAAACTACCATGGACACTTCGTAAATTTTTTGCATATCAAAGTTGTTAAAAAGGAAATGCAGTATTTAACTGAAAATACATGGATTACACTTTCTTCATCAAATTGAAGTCTTTACATTCATTTTCTCTTACAGCTGAATAACATGAAGTACTTAAGATAATCCTACATGTTCAGCCTTTCTAGAAGTACAGTTTTCAAATGAAGAAAATATCAAGTACACTGACATGCTAAAGCCCTAGCTTCAGAGCTAAGATTAAATGAATAATTCACACTTTTAGGGATGAAGATCAGTAAGTATTGCAACGTATTCAATAGAAAAGATATATTGGATTCGTATGGAGTTATAGTTTCTTAAATGAAAGGGAAACTTCTATACAAAAAATATATCCTATTCAAGACTTGGGACAATCATTGTAGATGAGTAATTTGAAAAGGAAAGTTACAACAACTGAATGATACCCTAATTTTTAGACAGTTCATGTTCTTTAAGACCAGGTAATCATATAGGTACAATTTGAATACCAAAGCATTGTTTTCAAGTATGTTTAAAACTAGATGGTTAGTTGTAGATTATGATACTCATTATGTTATGGACATACAAGTGAATTAACTATGAAATGTTCTTGAGATAGAAGTTTAAGTGATTGATTGTTTGATACCTTGTCATCCAAACAATGTCATTAAGGGCCAATGTACAAATCTATAGGTAGTTCAGAACTTAAGATAGTATGTTTAGTATTTTAACATTTTACAAAATATTATTTAAGAGAAACAGTTTCAGAGCATACTTAATAAAATACCTTAGAGAATGAAGAACACTGACGAAGAATGCTCCAGGACAATTCTTAGAAGGAACTCAAAGGAGCTAAAAGGAATCATATGCAAGATAATGTTAAATGGCTGATCTACTTCAAAGTCAACAACAAGTATTAAAGAAAATGTACCTTATACAAAACATAATGTAGAATATCAGGGTTTCTAGAAAAGGATCAAGATTGATAGAAAAAGCTTCAAATCAGAGACACCTGCTCAACCTAGAGCCTGCTCAGATAGTCAAAACCCTTGTTACATGGGTCAAGCTTCCTAGAAAATCAAGAAAAGCATGGATGCTTCACTTTAAATATGGGGTCCAAGGTGCCATTTGCACAAAAAAAAATGAGGTACCATGACAATTTAGTTCCTAGAACCCAAATAAATGATTTAAATACAGAAACCCAATATCCTATTTATTTTAGCTTGGTGACTTGTTAAGGAAAAATACACAGTGAAAAAACTAGAAACAAAACTTGTGGTTGGACAATAATTGATCAGTTTTCATGCTCGAACGAATAATCAAGTCATGTTAATAGAGTTGAGAAAATTTGATACTTCCATCCTTTTGATTCCATGATTATCACCATATAGAGCAATCAATACGGAATTACAATGTATTTGAATCATGAAGACACATTCAATAAAAGCTAATGAAATATCTGAACTTTCAAAAAACTGTTATTCATGTGAAAGCTCCCAAGTTTCAAGTTGAAGTATTAGAATTGAGAAGGGTACTAAATATTGCTGCTTTCCAGAGACAATGATTAAACCCATTAATGGGTATCTAAGAAATCAGAGTTGTATTTCACAATCAGGGACGGAAGCCTGTATATTTTATTAATGTGAAATTGATTAACCATTACAATGGAGTGCTACAATATTTATACATATTGGACAGCAATATACAGACAAATAAATGGGTTGCACAGGTATAACCAAAAACACACTGCTTCCATATATTACATCTGAGAAGCACATAATTATTATAACAATTATAACAATTATACATGTGGAAATAAAAGGCAACATATGGTTTTAAAAACTAAATAACAATAAATAAATAAATAATTATAAAATGCATAATTAGAATATTAGGTAAATAATAATTAACCTAACATTCCCTCCCTTAATTGTGCAACCTCAAGGGATGAGGAGAGGAACTCTTTAATTTTTACAACTCGAACTTGTACATGTGCAAGTGACTTTGTGAAGATATGTACCCGTTGTTCAAAGTTGTTGGACAAAATTGAAGCTGGATATTGTGTTTCAACACATGCTTGCATATGAAATGAACTTGTACCTCAATGTGCTTTGTTCTTTCATGAAAAAATGGATTGTGAACAAGTTTGAGAACACCTTCATTGTCAACATACATGGTGGTCAGTTTTTCCTGTTGTATTACAAGTCCTTCTAGTATGTGACGTAGCCATATCGCTTTACAGACAGCTTCTCCTGCAGAATGATACTCGGATTTTGTGGAAGAGAAAGAAACAAAGTGTTGTTTCTTACTTCCCCATGATATTGGTCCAGATGCCATAAAGAATACAAATCCAGAAGTGGATTTTCTATCATCAATGTTACCTACATGATCTGAATTTGAACATCCAGTTAAGAAGAAGTTGTCGTTCTTCTTGTATTCTAGACCAAGATCCACTGATCCTTTAAGATATCTCAAGATGTACCTTGTTGCTTTCCAATGACAAACTTTGGGTTCCTGCATGAACCTGGATAGATAGCTCACTACAAAGTTGATATATGGTCTAGTGTAGGTTAGGTAAATGAGACTCCCAATCAGCTACCGATAGAGAGTGGCACTTACCTTAGGAGATGGATCTAAATGAGATAACTGCAATCTGTTCTCCATGGGTGTAGAAATTGGTGTGTAATCCATCATCCTAAAATTCTCGAGTGTTGTCTTGGTATATTTCATCTGAGATACAAAAATGTGATTCTCTTTCTGCCATACTTCTAATCCAAGACAATAATGCATCAGCCTGAGATCAGTCACGTTGAACGATTGATTAAGATCTTTCTTCATTACATCAGTCATCCTCACTAAACTACCAGTGATGACTAGATCGTTGACATAGAAAAAAACAATCACCATCTCCCCCCTTGCTTTTTGAGGTAGATATTGGGATCATATGGATTTCTAACAAATCCATGTTGTACGAGATGCTCATCAATCTTGATGTACCATGCCCAGGGTGACTATTTGAGGCCATACAAAGATTTCCTGAGTCTGCATACCTTTTCTTCTTGACCAGGTACTACATATCCCTCAGGTTGAGTCATGTAGACTTCTTGTAAATCTCCATTTAGGAAGGCACTTTTTATGTCCATTTGGTAGACTTTCCATTAAAACTGAGCAGCTAAAGCAAAAATCATCCTGATTGTTTTGATCTTAGCTATGGGAGAAAATGTCTCCTCATAGTCAATTCCTTCTTTTTGTGCATACCCATTTGCTACAAGTCTTGATTTATACTTGTCCACTGTCCCATATGCTTTGTAATTTGTTTTAAATATCCATTTGCATCTAATGGGTTTCTTCCCTAGTGGAAGATCGACAATTTGCCAAGTGTTATTCTTCATCACTGATTGATATTCATAATTCATGGCATCTTTCCAAGCTTTTGATTGTAGGGCTTCCTTGACTGTTGAGGGCTCATCATATTCAATAACTCTACTCATCAAGGAAAAGTTAACTTCTTCTCTCGCTTTACTACGAGTCTGTGGTCCAGGGGTGGATGTATCTGGTGGAGCATCCATTCTTGCATCTTGTAATGTACTTGTACACCATTTAGGAATACACTGAACTATTCCCATGGGTCGTGGTTCTATCTGATCAACACCATCATTCCCATCATCACTTTCATCTTCTAAGGGAACATCAGATTCGATTTTTACAACAGGTGAAAAATCTACGTCTTGTGAGTATAGAGGAGGAGTCTTTGCTTCCTTCTTCTCAAAAAAATCAACATCTCTGCTGGTGTAGACTTTTCTGGTCTTAGGATCCATAAATCTATACCCAAGAGTCTCTTTATTGTTCCCAATGAAGATGAGTTTCTGTGACTTCATGTCCAATTTCTTTCTGTTCTGTTTGGGTATGTGCATGCTTTCTTTGCACCCAAATACTATGAGGTGTGCAATAGATGGATTCCATTTTTACCATGCTTCTTGTGGTGTTATTCCATCAAGAGCAGTTATGGATGCTCTGTTCAACAAATATACTAATGTCTTTGTTGCTTCTGCCTAGAATGTCTTTGCAAGTCTCGGAATCATCAAACATGCATCACACCATTTCTATGATAGTACGATTTCTTCTCTCAACAACACCATTTTGTCTGTGGTGTGTGTGGAGGAGGCATTTGTCGATGAATCCCGTGAGTTTGTAGGTAGTCTTTGAACTCATCACTAGTGAATTCCCCCCCCTCGATCTGAGTGGAGAGTTCTGATGTGACGACCAGTTTCTTTCTCAACTGCTACTTTGAACTTTTTGAAGGTTTCAAATGCTTCACTTTTCTTGCGAAGACAAAAAATCCACATTTTCTTCGAATAGTCGTCAACACAAAGCATGAAGTACTGGAACCCAGAATGACTTGGCTACATCCAACTGAAAAGATCGGTATGAACTAGGTCAAGTTTACCATGAGCTCAAAATGTACTCCTCTGGAATGAAGCTCTATGTTGTTTTCCTGTTAGGCAGTGAGGACACTTGTCTGTATCCTTCTGAAGAGATGGTAGCCCATGTACCATATTACACCGGTGAAGTGTTTCGAGATATTTGAAACTTACATGACCAAATCTCTGATGCCACAACTATGCTGAGGTGGAGTTCTTAGCCACAAGTGCTTGATCATCTCTGTGAACAAAATCAAGTTGGAACATGCGTCCCACATTGGAGGCTTTTGCAATTATTTTTGAGCCTCTTGATTTATCTCAAATCAAACACATTTTCTTGCCGGATTGACTATCAAAGTCAATTTTTAGGTTGTGATCTAGGAGTTGACTGACTGAAAGAAGATTCTTTATCAACCCAGGGACATATAAGACATCTGATAGTCTACATTTGCGTGAACCAAGGGGTAGAGAAATGTTCCCAATCCCCTGAACTGTATATGAAGAATCATCTCCCAACGAAACATGATTTTTCGATGGTGTGTCCCTCATTGAAATAAACCAGTCTCTGTGGCCAGTCATGTGTCGAGTGGCTCCCGAATCAACATACCAAACATCACTAGATGACGTGGATGGTTCACTTGATCGAGCAGTGAACAAGAAGTCTTCATTATCTGATTGTTCTTGTTGCTCAACAATATTACCTTGCTGGTGGGGTCTTCTTTTCTAGTTCCCCTTTTTCTGCCCATGATTATTGTTAGAATGTCCCTTGTAAGATTGTTATTGTTGAGGTCTAGAGTTGCTGGATGAACCTTTCTTGTAAGTATTATACCAACAATCTTGTAGGTTATGTCCTCTTTTGCAGATTGGACATTGCTTCTTTTGTTGTTTGTCCCCTTGATACTGATTTTGATTTTGGGACTTCTGATAGGAATTAGGTTTTCCTTTACCTTTTCCTTTCCATTTTTGATGTGAAGACAGTGCCTTCTCCTCTTCATCATCCTTATTGTGCATTGCTTCCTCTTGTTGCAGTAGGTTTACGAGTTTGTCAAAACCAACTGTCGTATCTGACACGTTTAGTGTTGTGATAAAAATACGGTAAGAAGAGGGGAGTGCTCTCAGAACAATGGGAATGAGAGCATCATCTGTGACCGATTCTCCCAGGGCTAGAAGTGAAGCCCTCAATTCTGTAACTCTTCTTAAGAAAGCTTCAATTTTTTCATTCTGTTTGAACTTTCAATGTGTGTAACTGACTCTGCAAATTTAGTATAACATTCTTGTTCTTGGCCTCGTATACTGTGCTCAATTTATCCCATGCTTCTTTCATTGTTTTTGGCATCTCGAATGTGGGGTTGCACATCATTGGACACTCCAAACAAGATGATGAGTTTGGCCTTCTGATCTGCTTTATCAAACTACCACTATTGTGTTGTATCAGTAGCTGATCTGGTCAGAGTACCATTCACAGCAGGCCAGATTTCTTCAAACTCAAGTTGTGTATTGATTTTTGTCTTCTATGAAGCATAGTTGTTTCCTCTGAGTAGTTGTGAATCCGGAAGAAAAAATTTGGGGGCATTGGTGCCCATTTTGTAGAGATCACTGACAGGGTTTGGCTCTTATCACTCTAGGTATTAGGTCTCCCAATCTATATACTGTCAGTCCGATATACCAAACCTTTCTATATACGCGCCCTTCTGATATACCCGGCGGTACGTGGAAGAAGCTCACCCTTTCTATATACCCAGCGGTACATGAAATAAGCATTAACGTACGTGAAAGAATCAATACGTGGTATCAAGACATTACTGATGGCATCTGTGCGATTATTGACACCGGCTCAAAGAAATATCCTCATACGCGTGCGTAACTTCGCTATATACTTGGATAATTTCTCAGTCCGGATTTATGTCATGTAATCGTTCACAGACGGATGGGATGGCTCATAGTGTGTGCATTGTGACCTTATTACTCCCCGTCGATTTAAAGGGTAAATGCCCAGACAATGTTGTTGCAGCTATATTAGGCGTTAAGTGTAGTAGTAGTCATGACGGCTTTACCCGTAAGCGCTTCCCAGAGGCACTGTATATACCGAACACTGCGAATGAGATCTAGGATCTCGTGAGTGTTGTAGAACCAATTTTTTACTGTTTTTTATTACAATATTCTGCCAGTTTTTGAGTAGTTACAAAGTTTGCAGTTGACTATGGCAACCTGCAAATTAGTACAATATGCAGTACAATTTGAATAACAGGCAAAAAATTTTAGTTTCGGGGTCCTGGTGACCTCCTGAGCCCAGTACAACCCAAAATGCTAAAAATTGCAAAAAAAAAGCTAAAAATGCAATTTTTAGATGGGTCTCCTTTTGCAAAAAATGTCTGGAATGAAAAAACAGACCAGTTGGGAGAAAAAAATTTTTACCCTAAATTAGGGATTTCTCCGCTAAATTTAGTTAGTTGTAACTAAATTCAAAAAAATCTGCTAAATTTAGCAGTTCTTCCAAAAAATCTGCCATATGCAAAAGGAGTGTTTTTGAGTGTTTTTGGTGGGATTTGACCCTCAAACCTCTCACTCCCAAGGCGCATGCACTAGCCAACTTGCCCACTTAGGGCGCTTGGGCTATGAAAGGAAGCAAATTGTATTTAATGATAAGTAAAATTGACTTACCTTTAAAAAAATGTGACTTGGTGAGCCTCCACGTGGCGCATGCTGGTGAAGGGGCGTTTTTAGGGTTGTATTTGCCTAAAAAACGGATCTGAAGCTTTATTTCCTTGCTCAGGCCGCATTTTTTTTATCTTCCCACACACTGATTTGCATGTACAAGCCGCGTTTTTTGTATTTGGGCGTTGTTTTTTCTTCCTGGGCCGCATTTTTTTCCTTTGGCCGCGTTTTTAATTGCCTTGGCCGCTTTTTTTTGTTGCTTGGGCCGTATTTTTTAATGTTTATTGCTTGTACAGGCCGTGGGAGACAAAGAATGGCACGGGCAAGGGAGAAAAGCAGGTTTTTTGCTTCAAAAAAAATGTTTTTCCTTGTGCAGGCCGCGCATGGGCGCATATGCTGAAAAAAAATGTTTTTATCTCCTTTATTGCAGGCGTAGGAGGACAGGCTACTGACAAATGAAGTCGTTTTTGCTCACATTCTTTATGCAGGCCGCTTTTCCTCTTCTTTGGCCGCTTATTTCTCTTCTTCCACTGTATATTTTGTGCAGGTCCAGCGTGGGCGCCTCCTTCTCCTTTTTTTTTATTATTCTTTGCTCTGTTTGATTCTTGATCACTGTTTGGATTTCTTCTTGTGCAGGTCACGAATGGACCAAGCTTTTAGCACTACTAGATTTGATCAGAGTTCCAAATCCAGTCTAAGGAGGCTGTTTGTTCACTGCAGGTGCATATACAGACCTCCAAAACAAGCCACACAAATTCCAAATACAGTAGAGACCAAATAATGTAGAGAAAATACCTTTATTGGAAAAAAATAGTATTATTTCCAATACCTGTAGCAATTTTTGCCTAGTGCAACCAGCACCAGTGCAAAAAAATTTTGCCTTCCAAGCACCTGGAAGGAACAGGAGGATGTGGGGGAGGCAGGGACGGGGCTGGGAGTTTGCACGAGGCTACACAGGCTCTCAAATGTTGCAAACACGTCTCCAATCTCCTCTCTCTCTACTGCTCTCTCTTCCACACCTTCACAGGGCCAGAATTTCGCTCTGGTACCAAATGTAGATTGAGAAACAGGGACGGAAGCCTGTGTAATTTTATTAATCTCAATCAACTAAAAAATTACAGTGAATAGGCTGCAATATTTATAGATATTGCATAGCCAAATACATTCGGGAAAATGAGTTGCACAGGTGCAACCAAATGCCAGAATAAACAAGCTTCCAAATCACCCGGGAAGCAACAATTACATAAAAAACAAATATATTGTTTAAAACAATATAACAGTATGCATACAGACAAATATGGTTGATTAACCATATAACAATATAACCATTTAATTAACAAAATTATTTAAATAATTCAACTATGCATAATTAATATTTAGGATAATAAAATTTATCCTAACAAGATGAACATGGAATGACAATCTATGTGAGGTGTTACATTTCGTAACAACACACATAGCTGCAGATTACATGTAGTTAATCAATTTTTGCAACTGAAAACATAATAAAACTGTAATACATCCCCCTAGTTAGGTCCATTTTATCAATTCCTTCCATTGCAACAAATTTTCGAGTTGCCCATTTTTATACACGTGCAAAAATTGTCAACAGGATATACAAGGTTGATTTGAGAGTTGGTTTTGGGATTAGACCAAGATAGGGTAAAGATAGCAAAATTTGAGAACATGTTAATAGAGGCAAGATATTCATAGATACTACAATGGGAATCTGTGTCACTATCTAAATGAAGTGAATCATCTTCAATGTATAAGGATGTATCATTGAGTTCAAAGGTTGGAAGATTATGATTCTTCACACCAAGGCCATGTTTATTGTATTTATTAGGGGGGATTTGTAAAGGTTCCAATCTGCCTTATGCATCTGGTCCACACCCAAATCCTTGATACCCCATGACATGCATCGTTCTATGTGCTTTGGTGTAATGTGGATATTTGTTACATGAAGCTTTCATTCCTTCTTGTGCCCGATTTGTAGGGTCATCAAGAATCTTCTCATCTACTAGAAGACCACGAGGAGAAAACCTCTCAAAGGGGCTGGAGCAGCTAGCCCGTGAGCTTGTGAATTGGAAGTTAGGTCTACCACGTGTCTTAAGTGATAGTGGTAGGTCAAACATTAAGAGGGCATGTTGAAGATTGAAATATTTTGTCGTATCATACGATCCCATTTTAATTTTCCATGAAGCAAAGGGATTCAACGATGAATAAGGGTTTTTAACCTCAACCTGTAACATGTTAGGATAAATTCAATCTTTTAAATATTTTGTTTGTAATGAGACCACAATGTCTGTTGAAGGACAACCATATGTTGATCTAGAGAAGCTATGTAGTTCTCTATAATGAAAAAATGGTTATGGATCTCCATAAATAGTAATTGGGTGTCCTCCATTATACAATTTAATGCATTGATGGTAGGTAGAAGGCACTGCTTGCATGGCATGGATCCATGGGCAACCTAGGATCATGTTGTATGGAAGATCTACATCAAGAACATAAAATTGTGTATCATGTTTGGTTGGCCCTACCTCCATCGGTATCATTATAGTGCCTGCTGACTCACATTCCTCATTGTCATATGTTATAATAGTTATTACATGAGAATTAAACTCTGTGTCTTTATACCCTAACTATCTAACTAGCTTTAAGGTGTAAATATTCAATCTAGATCCGTTATCCACAAGTAATCTCTTGATCTTCCTACGAGTAACAATTACCTCGATGTATAGGGGTAGGTTATGGGTAGGATTATTATGTGCGATTTCACACTGGTCAAAGAAGATGGAGTCATCAAGTTCAAGTTGTGTAAAAATTTCTTGGAGGTGTAAAGGATCAACATCTGTGGATACTCCCAAACCTTGAAGGTTTTTATAAATAATGTCTTTATGTGCGTTTGATATCTTGAGTAAGTCTAATATTGAAATCCTAGTAATAATTTTCTCAAGTTGATATATTAAATTATATCGATTCTCCTAAGGTCGAGATAAAGGAACAACATTCAAATGGGGCTCTAGGATTTCTAGGTGTGTGCATCACATTGAGACAATGCAATCATTGCTAATGATCCTAATGGTATTGACCTACTCATTGGATGGATAAATACAACCTATTAATGAATCAAAAGGATTATCGGCTTGGGTATATACATAGTTTGTAGTCCTATAATCATCAGATAGTTGACTCAGATCCGGTTTTGTGCTTATTGTCTCTTATGATTAGGAAAGGGATGTTTAAATATTCCCATCTTGGTATTTGGCCCTTGTCTTGATTTGGGGGAATCTACTTTGATTTTTTCATCTTCGATGAGGTTATGAATGAAGTGTGTCAATTTTAAACACTTGTCCGTTTTGTGTCCTTTTACACAATGGAAATCACAATAATCATGATCTTTGTACCACCCTGGCTTTGGTGTGTCATCTGCGTATGGTATTGTGGTTGGATATTGGACCATGTTTACCACTTCTAATTGTCTAAAAATGGTAGACAATGAATCAACGAGGGGCGTAAACACTCATCTTTTAACCGGGTTTTGACAAGGTCCTTTTGTTAATTTGAGGAGAGGACCACTTTGTACTGCTTGGACTATATGAACTATTTGGACTCATTTAGATTTTGTGATGCCATCTCCCACAACATTTTTATTTCTATTAAATAATTTGGGCTTCTCCATCGGTTTTGAATCTTATTGGTCTTTAGAGAATGGTTTGATCGTCCTTTTATTATTAAATCCTTTTCGATTAGGTTTCTTGTCTCAATAACTTCTTCAAAGTTAGAGATGCAATGCATTCGCAAATGAAATGCGATATCTGGGTTTAAATTTGGAACGAAGATACTTACTAACTACTTTTGAGGAATTGTATAGGGGAATTGGCTTGCTAGACCTCGTAATTACTGCAAGAACCCGACAAAGGTTTCGTTGGGTATGTTTTTTGCATTACAAAGATATAACATAGTGATGTCATTCTCCATGTTAAACTAGAAATTATGCACAAAAATTTCTGCCAGCATGGACCATGTGATTATAGACCCTTTTGGAAACTGTAAGAACCACTCTAGCACTTGTTTTCTTAAGCTTCTAGGAAACAAACGTATGAGGTAGATACCACTATAGGCCACCTCTTGGAAGGCCATGTAAAATGATTTTATATGATCGCACGGATCACCCTTTCCTTTATATTAGTCAAATTTTGGGCAAAAACCCTTTTCAGAAATGACATTAACAACATGTCCCTTTTGAATGGATAAGGACATAACTCCTCATATTGATATTTCTTGTTGTAGCCTACATTACTTTCCTGAAGTGTGGTAAGCATAGTTTTCATGGATAGTAACTCTTGCGTAAGGATTTGATCCTTTATAGGAGAAGGTGGTCTATGTATGAGACTTGGTTTTGGAATGTCTTCTTCTTGAGGCATAGTGTAAAGTTCGCTAGCCTTAGTTTTGGGTTGTTTGTGTCCTTTACCCTTTCTCGTGTTATTTCTTACCGAAGAAGCTAAGTTCACTAGCTATTTGCTAAGGGTTTGAATTTTGTTTTGTATAGTAATTTCACCATTTTGAGGGTCCTCTTCCTCATTGTTTTTATGAGGAGGTAGTTCTTCATGTTCACTTTCTACCCTAACTTGGTGACACATTTTACGAGGTGGTGGTTGAGAACCACTTCTTTGTTTTGATGTTTCATTATCCATGTTAGTACCAAAGGTAGAAGCATGTCTTCCCTCTATGTTGTCATTAGTAAGGAGCATTATTTTTGTTTCTTCATCCTCCTGTTAGCATCTTGGTTAGAGATTCCTTGTTCTTGTGGCATAGTGGCACCTAACTCTAGAACGTGTGCAAGCACTCGATCTTTGTTTCTAAATAGAAATTCATATAATTGAGAGGCATCAACATTTTTGATGTATTTGAAGGAATCACTATCGTCTCCGCTATGATCTACTAAGTCATCTATTTGTTTCACTTCAGAGAATATGGGGCCTAAGTTGTGTCACAGAAAAGGGTTTATCTCACACCTCTTGGAATCCATTTGCATAATATGAACCATTTTAATTGTTGTTTAAACAAGGTTTCGTTTAATGTACTCAAGAGTATAACAAACGCAGGTGTTTTTATGTACCAATTTTTTCCTACAGTTTCAAAGTATGTCGATAAATGGACCAAAGGACCAAGAATTCAATCAAGTCGTATGCAACAATCATGTAAATTTTTTTCGTAAACCAATCAATCAAGGAAGGACACTACACCCTATGTAAACGATTTTCAAGGTAGTTCGATGTTTTAGATTATTAATGTAGTGATAATGCTTAAGTCAAGTTCAAAATGAACAAGGCATAAGAATTAAAAAAAGGTTAATGTGAACCCCAATCAAAGGATACTAAGGCGAGTTTAGAGCCAAACAGACCCAATTTTTTTTAAAAAAAATGGAGGTTACCCGTGCGAACCATGTAACTTCAATACCAGGGTACGTTACCCAAGATCCAAGAGGAAGATAGTTATTAGCACCACAAGCAATGTCGATAAAATGCCTAACAAATTAATCAACATCTTTCCAAGATATAGGAAAAATTTGAACACCCAACTACGTCAAAGTATTATAAGGACTTGTTAATGATGTGGGTAACGTAACATTGTAAGAAATGATGATGTAAGTATCGAAATTATGTTGTGAAATTTTGAAAAAATCAACAATTCTAAAGAGAATTAGAGATGACACAAGCCTAACTACATTGATGATCTTGAAATCAAGTTCAAGCAGCTATCAAGATGTAAAAATGTACCCACAAACTTTAAATGTTTAACAACTCAGCCGTAAATATGGATGAGCATAAACAAATATAAAAGTGGTGAATACAATCTATTGATAACACTTACAAAACATGCTTTCCCTTGTCCCAAATGGGAAACAAGAATGCAAAGGACTAGACCAAGTGGTGGTGAAACAAGCTAGTATAACTTCGGTAGAGTTTCACCTTGCCTTAAGGCAAGTAAAAAACTAAGCAAAAGTGATACGTTGCGAGCTTCGTGATGAATATCACTAAACCCTAACTTCGATGGACTCTCCCCTTGTTCGTCCAACAAGTTTTTGACTCCAAAGAAGTTAGTGTTTTGTGAAAGCTTTTGAAGTGATAATTTGGACTAGTATAAGTTGGCCTCTTGAAGAAATGGATTTCCTAGGTGGATCTCTCAACTAGTTACCACAAACATCCTTTGCAAGCTTGATTTACCAATAAAATCACAATGACTAATCTTGGAGTATCTCGGCTTTACTTTACCCCCTTTAAATACGATGAGCAATAAATGTGTTCATGTGTATCTTTCACAGGGGTCACAATGGAGGATATTTTGGTGTAAAACTAACAATGGAAAATCTATTCAAGTGGGTAAAGTGAGGCACTTCTTGTTTCATCCATGAGTTTATTCAGTGGTGTATTACTTTAGGGTTCCTAGAACCATCCCCATTTTTGTAGTTTAATGCATTATGCCAAAGGGGTTACACTCTAGTTAAGCGGACATGGACGTACCCTTTTCCAAACCTGTAGATACATTGTTTTGAATATGGTGTTTTTAAAAAAAATCTTTTTTAGACTTTAGTGAAGTTTTGCACACCGTTGGCAACCTACATCAAACACATTATATTTGGTTTGGATCCTGATTTCTTTGAAATGTGATATGAACCTACACACAATGATTAGTAATTCTCCAAAAAGATCAAGGCATCATATAAAGGAGATATGATGTTTTTTTTGATTTCCCAGATCATCCTAAGACGCAAGGAAAGAGCATACACAAAAAACTATCTCACTAACTTGTGAAAATGGAAAACACTTGACCAAAATGCAATAAATACATTCATTTTACCCAACTTTGAAGTTAATTGCTTTTTGGAAAACCTTAATGAAATGTTTGTGAAAGCGTAAAATAAGGTATTTTGAAGCATTTTTGTTTCCCAAGATCACCTAGAAGGTGTGAGGGAAGAGCATACACGTTTCAAAACCTTATCAATAATCAAAGAAACATTTACTTAACTTAACTAAGCAAAGTAAGTACAAAACTATGATATTTATTAAAGAAACCTATAAAAATCATTGATTAGTCTCGAAACCCTACGAAAGTGTTAGATATTTAAATGAAATTGACCCCTATAAGTGTTAGAACAAAGTTTGTTTTTAGATGGCAACACTTATGCACCCCTTATGGCATGTGTGTGCAGATTATGATGTGTGCACACTTAGAATGAGAGGTGTGTAGCTTTGTTCTGCTTTGTCAAAAATGATAGGGGACAATTATGCCCACACATCTAGAGAAGTGCATGCACACAAGTTTTATCATATGTGTGTGACAGAAAGCATGTGTGCATGCAAGGAAAAAATTTGAGTCAATACAGAGTTGATCAAAACACATTGTCATCCCGAGAGATACATGCGCGTAGGATTTAACATGTACACGCAACAAAAAATATGTGCGTGGGTCTTTGAAAAATATTGACAGAGGGTCAAAATGCCATGCAACATGTGTGTGGCTAGAGAGATGTGGGTGTGTCCTTATGGACAGGTGCATGTGCTAGTAAATAGGTGCGTGCGAGTTTGGACATGTGCCCAAAGATCCAGAACACTTGTGCGTGGGCTTGAAAAATCACAAAAAACCACGAGAACCAGAAACCTAAAAATGAAAATCGGTTAGATTTCTACCATTTAAATCAATTTTCAACCTAAACCCACTAACTTTGCATGAAAAAGGGAGATTTACCCCACCTAAATCTAGAAAACCATTCAAAGCTAAGTTATTTAACCCTAGAAATCATGAAAAAAGGATAGAAATTGAAATGAAAAGCTTGAAAGAAATTCATTAATCGATTATGGACTAAGAGTCCCACCAACCGTGCCAAATGTATTAGTGAAAAACTTGGGAAACTATTTAGCTTAGATTAATACCTAATATTCTAAAAGCTTGAACCAAATCCCTCAATGACCATCATGATAAGAGCTTAACTAATTACCTTCAATGCATGCATTATGAAAGAAACAAGCGACATGCTAAGTTTATTTTACTCTTTAGATTGTCTAAACTATGTGTGAAACTGTTTAGATTCTAAAAATTCAAATTTTTTTTTGTTTTCTCCAAAAGGATGAAGATATCTCCTCAAGATGGCTACAAGGCTAATCCTAATTAATTCCTTACTAATCCAAGTTGGAGTGAAAGATGCAAGATGAAGCTATTTCAATGGTGGATGGCTCAATATCAAATGGCTTGTAGCTTGGCTAGTGCAAATGAGATATCAAGCTTGATGATCAAAGTGTTTGTATGTAATCAAGGTGTAAGGTTGCAAGGGAGGGGTGACCCCTATATTCATAGATATTGGTTTGGGAAATATTGAAAATCTAATACATGTGGGACAAATGAACAAGCATAAATAGATATTTTTGGAAGTCAAAGTACCTTTTTGACTAGTATTAGGAGCTAATTAACCTTTTAGGATTAATTAGGGACTCCCAATAAGCTTAGGAAGCTTTCTAAGAGTTTATGGAGGAATTTGGATTAGATTTTGGAAGCGTTGGAAGTGGAAGGTGGCCAATTATAAGGTTCATTAATTAAATACAAGATAAAAGAATCAATCAACATGAAACTAATTGATTAAGAGAATTATCACCAAACAACTTGTCGTAAAATGGCATCCTGAGTGAGTTAGAAGCAGAGTTAGATAACGAAGTCCTTATTTGAAACAAAGTGAAAGGAGATTAAGATAGTTAGTGCAAGGTTAGTAATAAGATTACTTTGATCAAAATCTAGGTGTCTACAATCATAAATACTATAAATACCAACATCTATCTCTAACATAAAGCCAACAATCTAACACATCACATCATACATAAACCATTTACATATCATATGCCATCACAATAACAATGCACAATAACTATATCCTCATTATGACAATCATCAAATAATACTTACAAATTAATGTACACCATCACTTATATATCAACAACAATAACGATAAAATTCTCACTAAAGCCATCGTAAACCAAATCATCTAAACACTATCTCATTATCACATTACCCACTCATCATGATAATCACTAAAATATTAAAACATTATCAACGTCATAATAAAGCAAAATCATCAATCATCATCACGCTACATCATCAACATCAAAGGAAATCACATCATCTCATCAATAAACATCATCTCATCATATACAATATAAACATCATCACAAAAATGTTCTATAACATACACTATACATTCAAAATGATAAGCATCCATATACGTATTTGTAAAAAATTGATCATCATATAATGTCCCACTACATGTACATGTCATAAAACAGACATCATAAAAAATGGTAATCATATATCACAAATCGTCCATATACATACATCAAAAATATGAACATCCTTGTCATCACAAAATTGCTAAAGTACATATGATACAATACATTGTCACTCATCAAGGTTCTGAACTTCCAGTATCATCCCCCGCTGGTGTAGGCTATGTAACACTAGTTTTTCTCCCAAAAGTTGTGGATTGACCCAGGCTCTGACCTTATCGTTGTCTTGATCCCTGAACTACTCTCTACCCGGCTACATAATATATATAGCGTACATGATATGGCCACTCATGTATCACAATATCCTCATAATATCGCATCTCACCCATCAACGCCCAATACTATTGTAAAGACACTATCCTAGAAGGCCCCATCTACCTTGATCTCCGTATAGTTCTCAGAGTTTCTCCTGCCCTTACCGTCTGTGATCCACTCCCCCACTGTTGCTCTATCTGAGATAACTCCCCTTGTAGGTTTGTAATCTCTCCCTCCCTCAATCTCACTACCACTTTAGAGTGATGTATATCTCTCATACAAACTATACATCTCTTGCACGTAGGCCAACTATCTCCATTGCTTGTGCTTGCACCTCCCTCTCTAGCATGTCTATCTGTGCCTGCAAATCGGCACCTCTTGATCCTTACCCTCCTACTCCTGATCCACTCCCACCTGAAGGCCCTATTACATCCACCTATGATGGAAGCACTATCTATAGTGGCACTGAAGTATCATCTACCTCCATCATATCCATGCCCTGCCTCTCTATGCTCTACATTGGTGACTGTGCCACTAGCTGTTGTACTAGTGGACCACCCAAAATAATAACATGTGGTGCCCTTTATGCCTCTTCCTCCTCCTATCCCTTTGGATATGGATGATGAACCACCACTTCCTGTCCTTGGGGCATCCCCTTGTATACTTGTCACAGACCATGTACAAACCTAATCCCCCCTTGAGGATGTGTCAATCATACCGGTCTAATCCCTACCCACCACTCTGTATATCCTTACACCATCCCTAGATCCTATACCATTGGAAATGTCACCCATGCAATCACTAGTACCTCATCCAAAATCACTTTGGCTACTGTTTATGGAATCACTGCACCCTAGAATCTTGTGTCATGTGTAGTCTGAGAAAAAATATGGCGGCTTGTTGGTATGCCTTGCACTATCCCAAACTAGCGTAGCACCTGATCCAATTGGTATCACTCTACTATGTACGTTTGACTCCCAACCAAATAATATAGATTCAAGATCCTCCCCATATGTCTATGATCTCCCTCCCACACCTCATACTGATGATACAACTGCCAAGTAATATCCCTTGCATGTAAATTGTCAATACGTCGACGATACTAGTCCATCTCACCTAAATTATCTGGTTTCCCCCTGGGCATCCACCAACAATAAATCAAATGCTCCCCCACTCGTCATTGTTCCCTACTACCAATTGGTCTCCCCACAACGATATGATCATAACTCCATATCTGTAACAACATCCCCGTGCCAATAATCCCATGTCCACCATAATCCACTCTATGGAAATCACAATACAATCGAGCTAATATTGTTGGGGCCCATGCAAATATTATCTCCTCCTGTCACATAACATGCACCACCTCTGTCAAACCAATGCTAGAAAACCCACCTCCACCATCTGGGACTAACACAGACTTGATCAACGAACACAATAATAGTGGAAGTTGCTCTATGTATCCCTCTCTGAAGTATACTCCCAGATCTATATACATCCCATCCTGCAGTGCATCTGCCACATCCGTCAACAACCTCAGTATGTCCCTCGGCCTCAATATATGTCACACCATATGCTCTCCCTCTATCGGTAAATGATAGATACGATACATGTTCTCCAATGTCACCATCATCTCCCCTGTGGGAAACCAAAAAGTACTCATCTCCAAGTTCCAGTACTCCACTAATGCTGTAAATAAACCGCGATCTACCCACATCATGGGCATCCTCACTATATGGATAAATCCTAACACATGCAATAGGGAGGCCTCATCCTCCTCTGCCTTTATATCTGCCCCTCCTAGAAAATGTTGTAAATCCACTGATAGTCGATGTCTAACTGGACAGGAGCTAATACCTCTTGTACACATCTACATAAAATATGTCAATCCCTACATCTAATCACCCACACCCCCATCCCACTCTCTCTTCCATCCCATTTCTTCCAAACAATCCATTTCTAACCAAAATAAACATGTTATTATGTTCTTCAAATGCACCACTTCTACCTCTATATATGCCACTTCATCCTAAATGCGGTACCATGCTCAAACCTTCCTATACCACCTAAATGTGCTACTTTATCCGCTAAATGTGCCAACCCTAAACATACATGCTAAACCTAATACAACACCCACATTTGAATGCGCTATAACCCATAAATGCACTATTTCGTGCACCCCTTCCCACAACACCCTAAATCTGCTACTGTTTAGTCCATACACGTTACGTTATACCCAATAGATGTTAAAACTAATTAAACATGCTAAACTTGATCCTACACCCTCGTAAACGTGCCAGTTTATACCCTAATACCCTGTTAATGCTAAACAGGCTACTATTTAGCCTATACGCATTGTTTTAAATTATGTACATTCTGAATAGTGTGCTTTAGCACCGACTTTTACCCCTAGATGCCTAAAAATACCCTAAAAATATCGAAAAATGTAAAAATAATCCATAAAATAAAATGTAAAACCAGTCACCGGCTGTCCCACCTCTGTTGGCCACTAATACTCCCTCATGGCATTAACTCGATGATTCGCGATCCTCTCATATGCCATCACGTCCTCTATTGAGCTCTCATTTTCAAACTATGCATGGAGAAAATGACCCTCTTGTGGACCCCAAAAACCTTTCATACTTGTAGTGATGCCCTATAACCTTCTGAAAGCCCGTTCTCTCACCCCATGTATTTATTTTTCCTCCTGTTTCTTCCCACCTTCGTCAAATTTCCTCCCCTATCACCTAAAAAAAAATTAAAAATCGTAAAATTAAAAAAAAAATGTAAAAATTCACAAATTCAAAAAAATAAAAAAAATCATCAAAATTAAAAAAAAAAAATCAAAAAATCAAAAAACCATAAAATACAAAAAATCGTTAAAAATTCAAAAACTCGAAAACATTAAAAAAAATCTAAAATCATCAACAATTCCAGCATTTATTACAAACAAATGTTTGTTTTTATCTTGTTTGTTACATTTACATCTTGGTCGATGATATGAGGCCTCTTCTTTTTTCTTTTACATGGCTGATGATATGAGGTCCCTTTTGTTTGGTCCAATGATACGAGGAACATATTTTTTATATTAATTTGTCTAATGATATGAGGACAAGAGCATTTGGCAATTTAGTCATCATGGTTTGTATACCTTGGTGCAGCTTTCTCTATACCATATTAATCATAACAGATAATGATGATATAATGGGCACTTTATGGTAACATGCCCCCTTTTAGCATCATATTTTGGCTTCATTATCATCCATCCACCCAATCACTATCAATCAATCAACATCCACATCCAAATCTTATCATTTCACATCTAATTTACAAAATTCTCACCCCTTGGCTGGGGCATCTTCTAAACATCCTCTCATCAATCAAACCCGATCATCATACCCAATCCTTATCCTTAAATTCAACAACTCCAACCCTTCAAATCTAACATCATCACATCCTATAATCCACATATCCAAAATCCTCACCCCTTAACCAGGGCATCCTCGAATCAAAAAATGTAAATCTTCACCCTTGTCATACATCGTTTACTGGGGCATCCAATATCTCTAAAATCCTCTCTCCTCTCTTCTACTCTTCTACTTCTTCTAAACCTCTCTCATCTCCTCTAATCTTCTACTTCTTCTAAACATATCTCCTCTCCTTTAATCTTCTACTTCATCTAATCCTCTATCCTCTAATCCTCATCCTCTAAATCATCGAATCTTCTAATCCTTTAATCATCATCCTCTAAATCCTCAACCTTCTCATCCTCTAATTCTCCATTGACCTAGGTATCTCTTTTTTTTTAGTAGTTACCCGAATCGTTCCTCCCTGCCTAACCCCTTGAGGGGGCATCATATCCTATTTTCTCTTCTTTTCTTTGAACTTTCATTACTATGCAATAACACTTCAAAGATGGGCAAACTGTAGACATGAAAAATGTCAACATGGTCATTTAGCAAACACTATCCTTATAATACTATAGTAATCCATTCTCATTATCAACCATATAATAATTAATTATAAAATTAATTAATTATTATATGTAATCATACTTTAATTATTTCCTTTCACCATTCCATAATCCCATTACATCCTTGGAAATATTAATACTTCATTAATATTTCATTTACCATACTAACTAATCCTCATTAACTATTTTCTACCAATTTAAAAATACTCACTCACCTACCACCTACCCTCCACCTATTCTATGCCTAGCTCTCCATCTAATCACTCCCTTAAACATAATTAATCTCACCTAATCATAAGCTAAATGCCCCTCCAAATCTAAAGGATTCTATTTCTAGAAGCCTCTCCATTCTTCCCTCACATTTTCAAATATTCAAATAAATGAGCATTATTCCATTGAATTTATAATTCAATGGAGATTTCTCATGAATTCTAGAATTCTCCATATCTAGAAAATTCTCCACTCTCATGCATCCTCATCCATTGATCTTATCCAACATGGAAAGATCTCAACCATTGATTTTTACCTCCTCTAGTTATAAATAGAGGTGCCACCCTCCATGGAAAGCACCTTAAAACAATTGTAAGTTTATTCTGTCAAATTCTCAAGAAAGCTAAGCATTCTTCATAGCATTCCACCAAGCCGAGAATATCATTTGATCAAAGGGAGGTGCTACCAAAATTGGTCCACACATCTGAAGCATTATCATACCATCGCATAAACAAATCAAGGAGAAAATAAAAATCATGAAAGGAGGAAGATTTCACTTGTAGGTAAGTACAAGTATATCACTTTCTCCCCCTTTCATCTCTACTCAATTTGAGGTAGATGAACCATTGTGTTAGATTTTTTGTTGCATTAGTTTCATAGTCATTTCATATTTGCATGCTAACACAATTTTTCCTATACACCTCTTTCCAGCTTCTTCCCACACCTCCCGCATCAGCCATCGTGACCACACCCCCATTATCTCCTTCTTCATCCACGCCACCTAAACCATTTGAGAAATATTGGGGAGCAATTCAACTTTCCACCACCATAGGTGATCCTCCCATCTCATCCACACAACCATACATTCCCACATCAATTAGATCCCCATCCTCCTTGGAATAAATCATGCAAAAATTACTGCTGCCATCCACTATAACATCACCTTCTGATCCGTCTGTCGAAATCATTTTCATCCCTACCATGGTCATTCCTCAACAATCCAAATCCATAAACCTTGGCATCCTTCCATAGTGATCCCTTGGTCATCCTCATAAAAAGATTGAAATTCCTCCAATCAAGACTGATCTACATCCTCTATCTTGGGGTCGTATCCATCTATTTTAGGCCCTCCTCCTCCATCGCGACCAATCAACCAATCCAAACCCAAACAGTATGATTCCCTCATAGGACCAACACCTTCATAAAAAACACATCCAATTTTCCAGCCACCCAAGCCTAAATCCTCCATCACTGCAACTTCTTCAGACCACTTAAACACCAAAATAATCCACCTTCATCCTCGCTCTCCACATCATCTCACAGGACCTCTCCTGGTGCATACATCAAATCATATGTGGAGGTCCTCCAAAATTTACTTCAGACTTCTGCCATCACGCTCCCACCTATCATGGCCTTTGACCCAAACCATATAAATCCATCATTATTTGATTCCCATTACATTTGTGCCTATCATCGCACTCCGAGTCACAACACTGAGCATTGTAAGGCCCTTCATACCATCATCCATAACCCATCTGACTCCTCTTACTACACCACCATCCATTTGGCCTCTTTGTCTGCCCACATCATCTTTTGTTATCCCTCCTTCACACATTATCCTCTTCACAAGGGTCCTCCTTTATTCATTGATTTTGTTTACCTTGCTACACCATCCTCCTGATATCCATTTCATATATGTCAACATCCACTATCTTATCCATGTTCCTTTCACTGGGGGAACATCTTCCTCCCATTATTAATCTTTTAACATCTTTCTTCTTGTCTTCATCAATTCATCCTCCTACGCTAGGGGGACTTCTTTCTAGGACTTTTATGTTCACAGATTAGTTCCTTTCCACATATAGCATCATCCTATCTCATCGATTGTACCTATGACCACTTTCATGGCCATAACGGTGTTTCCCTTTGGAAACATAATGGCTTTGTCTAAAACACGTTGTTAAGGCACATATTTATGTATTCTTATTTCATTCATCTCTTCTGGTCCTGGGGCTACAATCCTTTTGTCTTAGACATATATCTTCACTTCCTTAATGAGCATTGATTAATCATATTCTCACTTATTCATCTCATCCCATCTTCCCAATGCGATGTTAATGTCGATGGCCTCGTAGCTTTATTAGAATGTCACTACTCTAGGAAGGAGATAGAATGGAAATTTTACCCCTAAATGGATCAAACCATACATTGTTACATATGTATGGGTTGGGAGCCTATTTTTCGGCCTCCCTTGATTGTAAATAAGAAGTGGAACCACTTAACCCATTACACTTGTGACCATTCTATTGTTAGCACATTTACCAATGTTCCCTTAGTCATATCCTTGGATCATTCCTCCATCTTAGCCCTTTCCATCTCTCATTGTGATGATTTGGAATTATGTGGTCTTCTGTCACTTACTAGATGTGACCTTAAAAATGGGTACCACGACTCTACCCATAGCATATTCCTTATGGTTAGGTTCTCTCCTTTGGTAAGAACTCCATGATCATTACATCCATCACCATCTTATTCACTTATTTGAGTCATGAAAAGGGTCCAATGGTGTCTCTTGTACATTCATTATTCCCCTCCTAAGTGGTCTACTTAGTTAGTCCTAACTCTTCCCTATGTAAAATCAAAATTCATGGATGTTATTGTTAAAAATAAAAGTTATTAAAAAAATATTGATCCCTCGAAGGACAATTATTCATGCCAAAAAAATATGTAAATCAAAATTCAAAATAAAAAATAAAAAAGAAATAGACCGATCCCTCGAAGGATGGCTATCATATATTACTCTTTCCATATATATTGTATGAAGTAGACCATACCCTCGAAGGATGGCTACTCCTTATGGAACTTTTTAGGATTCCTGCATTGATCAGCCATCCATTTTATTAGCATCCTAAGAAAGCTTCCTGTATTGATCAATTTGCTCTCTTTCCCCTTTTTAGAGTTGTGGCATATTTTAGGGAACACCACTTTTAGAGAAACCTCTTTCTTCTGTACAAGTTACATCTCAAATCCTTTTGTCATATCAACATTAGGTTTATGAGATCATCTCATCCATTGCTTCCTTATGATATTTGAAATGACTAACTATCGTTGGTTATTTTCTAACATCTGTTTTGGTTGCATGTGCCTTGCGTTGCTTGGATACTCTTTTTGCTTACTTCCAATGCAGTTGAAGGGATATTTTCCTTTTACATTCCTCGTTATAACGTAGTGTTGTTCACACCTATAGGTTGCCACTGTTACAAGTCATTTTCATCTTAATCCCATCACATCTATCTTTCAGCACATCTTTCTTCATCTCAATCACCTATATGTTACCTATCTATCTTATAACACATTTATTCTTAATTAAATCCATAATTAATCATACCCATTCTCAATTTGTCTTCATGACATTTTACCCATATACATTCCAATCATCATGATCAAATTTTAAACTCAAAACATATAGTCCTAATTCTTACATCACACATCTATATCATCATTCTGTACATACACATACGCATTTAAAATAACCATCTAATCATACATTGATCTCACCTTGATCATCAAATATAAAACAAACATGTGTTCCAAAAGTGACCATCATCATCACATCTAAATCTAAAATCCATCACCATGACATATAATCTAAAATCATCACCACATCAAATTAAATTCATCACATCACATAATGAAGACATGATAATCCTTGAAAAAAACATATATCATATATCAACAAGTGTATCAATACATCATGACCCTCTAGGGGGATACCTCAAAGTAGAAATGTTATCAAAATCTGTGAAGTGTATATCTGAGGCTATCAAGTCCTCATATCTAGGAGGAGGCACAACACTTGATCCTTGCGTATCACCACCACCCTTGTCACCTCCCTCTACTCATTATGGTTGTGCCACACTCGCCAGGCTCCTAGATGAACCTGCTCCTCTTGCCTATGTCCTTTGTAGCTGCTCCCAATATCGCAGTGTCTTCGGAAGCTTATCGAACAACATCCCCTTGTAATATCTAACATCTGTGGCTAGTGCTCTATACCTGTCTATAGAAATAATGTTAGGAGGTGTTACCTTTCCTAAAACCTATGGTGCTTCCTGGATACCACTCACCGAATCTATCGCCAAAATAGTGGATAAATCACCAAAACAAGTTGTGTAGGCCTCCCACTATCACTGGTAGCAGTCTCTCTCCAAAATAACTCACTCCCTCTCCTGAGTGACCGTATCTCGCGGCTACAGAGTCGTGTCTCTCTCAACTCTCATATGATCTAACTTAGCACACAAGCGTGCCACCTTTGTAGACTCCCCTGCTCCACCATCTTTACATCCTTCGGGGGTCACCTCTACGTCAATCTCCTTCTCCTCCTCATCTCCTCTCTCCACAACCACCTTAGTTGGCCAGATAGTAGCAATCCAATCACCAAAACTGGCCCTAACTCCAACATCTTCGTCATCATCCCATGGCGCTGCCTCCTCCTCAACTGGATCAGCCATGTTTGGAATCAATAAATGCTATTTGATTTGTCCCCTTAGGTGAAATTGTACAAACATGACCCACCACAGAGAAAATAAAGGGATCATTTTGGCCATGGGGGGCCACATTTCAGGTTTGAGCTAAGAGAGTTTAAGTGGTAAGGAATTTCAGATTCCGAGGAGTTCGTACTTCAAACGTGGAAGAATTTGGACTCGGTAGGCCAAAGTTCGAATCGACGATCTTATAGGGTCTGAAAGGTCCATAGTCTGAAGTTCAAAATTTGGACTTCGCACATTGGAGAGCTTAGGATTTTGAGCTAGCTCAGGGAATGGTGGATTTCAAACTCTGAAGTTTGAAATTTACACTTCAGAGGTGAGGTCATTTGGAGGTAGACCAGTGTGCATTTCGGGAACTCAGGGGTATGAATCCTGAAAGAAGGGAGAAGAAAAAAGTTTGAAACTCGAAATCAAAAATTCGGGGTTCGGGATTTTGGAGGTTCAGAGGTTTCAATGAGTTGGGCGGATGAGCAGTGCCACAAGCCTGAAAAGTAAAAGGTCTGAAACCCTAAGTCCAAATTTTGGACTTCATGGTTTTGGAATTTCAGAACATTTTGGGGCTTGGGCGAATGAACAGTGCCACAAGTTTGAAAAGTAAAAGGTCTAAAACTTAAAGTCTGAATTTCAGACTTTAGGGTTTCATAATTTTGGAACATTCTAAGGCTTGGCGGATGAACAGTGCCACGTACAATATGAGGTCGGATTCTGAACTCTGAAGTCCAAATTTTGGACTTCGGAGGTTCGACATTTCGGAAACTTCGAACTGTCTCGCCGGAGGAACAGTGACATCAACCTCTGAAGTCAACAGCCTGAAGTTTCGAATCCTGAAAGTCTAAAATTTCATATTTCGTAAGGTGTGATGTAGTTTTAGAGACCGAAAGATAAGATCAACCACCCGCATTTATTGCAAAATGGCACCCTCATCTTCAGATGGCCATAAATTTTGACTGGGATCTCGGATTTGCACAAAATAGGACCTTTTGGAAAGCTCTTAATTTTAGTGAGACTAAGTATTTCAAAAAGGGGAAATACAGTTTGCCATTTTAGAGGAATTTTTCCAAATTTCTCACCTACCAAAATGATGAGGTATGGGTTTCCTTTCTTCCCCAACAAGGCAAAGTACACGGAGGCATGGGTTTTTTAGTGGCACCCATCATTGTTGCAGGTGATTTTAATGCATTTTAGGGTCGTTGAAGAAAGATTCCAAATTCCTCTCTCTCCCTAGTTCTCATTCTTCCTATATATTATAAAGAGGGGCTCTTTTTTAAAATGTTGGAAAACTTGTACATGCCCCTCCCTTCTTTCTTATCTGTAAGAGATTTGTGGAGATTTCAAACCTACCTATTGAACATTTTTAATGCAAAATATGTGCCTTTGAGCTTGAGTGTGGTTTACTGTATCAATTTTAAGAGCAATAAAATCATATATGTGGATGCTTCAAACCCTCCTCTATGTTATATTGCAACTTTATGATCTTTCATTGCATGCAAGGTTATTGTGTATTGTTGTTGTTTTCATTACAAGGTTATGGTAGTGTTGTGTTTATTATTTAAGTTGTTCAACATCCTTCTTGGTGCATCACCTTCCCTTAGAGTAGGTTTTAATTTGCATGCATTTTTCTCTATCTCTATCTCCTTGGAAACATTAGATTAGGGTTAGATCAGCAACTCTCTGCACTTTGGAGTAGTTGGAACTAGGTTAGGATAGGAAGCTAGCCTCCTCCCGAGACCTTTCTTGATTGCAAAGTCTCACACTTTGGTAAAAGCTCCATGTTATGTAATCACATTGACATTTTCAATCTATCGAGTTGCAAATAATTAGGAGTGTTGTGATTAAGCATCAACAGTAACTCCGTGTCTATCTCCTCTTGTCTGTACAAAATAGGAGCATCTAGTTTGTTTTTAGAAGAGCAACAGTCAGGGGACAAGAAGTCCCTCCTCTTTAATGGGAGAGGTTCCCTTATTCAGAAACGAACTTATTTACAAATGTACAGAACATTGTTTTATGGTCAAACTTGGATTTTACGAAAGTGTTTTCCACAAGGATCATCAATTACACAAGGACTGAGGAAAGGGAATAAGAAGATGAGCAGAATAGCAACATTCAGAATTATAGATAGCAGAATAATTCCTCGTGTATGCGAAGCTTCAAAGAATTTAAGACAAGATCATTTGCGATGGCTGAATGAGATTAAATTTAAAGACACAAAGTTCCATAAATAACCTTCTTCAGATTTATTAATCAAGGACACAAAGTTCCTTCTTGGTTGTACAAGATCACTGTATTTGCAAAACTGAACAGTATGCAATCAGAGAGACTAACGAGTTAGGAACAAAATGATCTCCACAATATTAAAGGAAAACACAGAGATAACAAGAATTAGATAGACAAAGAATGAAAAGCCCTTTTGTATTGATTTCTTTAAGATCTATTTACACTTTCAGCAAATATTCCAAGTTCTTCCTCCTTTCAAAATGGCGTGGAAAGGCCATTATATAGCTTACAAGTCAGTTACTCTTCGTAACCGTTTCTTTTAATTAAAGAATAGTTAAAGATCGCCCATTGCGATACCTTAACTAATTACAAGGAATACGAAAAGAATGGGAAGAAGAGAAAAGAAAGGAGAAGGAGACAGGTGGCCAGCTATTGGGAGGGACCCACTGTCTTCAGAATCCGCTGCCTGAATTTCTTCAATGACTCAGCTATATCTCTGCCACGAGGGACTGACGTGTTGGCTGCAGACTGAGTCCAAAATCCCAGACATTTCTCCATCTCTTTATCAAACTCGACGTGAGTATGATAATCTTTGTTTGCTTCTTCAATGGCAGACTGAAGAGAACAAATTTCCTTCATCTTTTCCTTAGAGATGGAGCTTTCCTTGAATAGATGATCTTTGACAAAAGCTCTGAACTGAGCTTTGATTTCTTGCAAGGACAAGGAAGCACCAGAGTTTTCATCTTGAAGATGACAATGTATATCTTTGAAAGCAGCAGCTGCCAGTGTCTTGAAAGCTTCTCCCTTCTGCCAGCTGTTCTTCATTTCTCCCACAGCTTCCTCCAGGACTTTGATTTTCCACTCTACGCTGTAGACCCAGGATTTTGATAGATTGTCTTTGGCATCATCGAAAATCTTATTCGCCAGTAAGATGTTCTCATCTGTCTGTCCCATGAGGCGAAGGTCTACAATGCAACTGCTCCAGAGTTTAAGCTCTTTATCCATAACCCCAATAGCAGAGGATAGCTTCTGTTGCAAATTGTCTACCTTTCCATGTAGTTTAAAAGCTTCATCGATGAAGTTTAGCCCAGCAACAAGCATGTCATCCACCATGGCTTCAATAGCTCTGCCATAGACAGAATACTTGTGCATATCTTTAATACTTTGCACTTCATCTTGGCTTAGAATTACAGGAGGCGGTAGAGCAGTCAAGGGGGTAGGGTCCAAAACTTTGTCCTTAGACAAGAGTGACTTGATAAAACTTGTGAGAACTTGGGCTTGTTCTTCCAGCTGTTCAATAGTCTGCTGCCCTTTCTCTACCCTTCCAATGACTCTTGTGACTGTTTCCTGGAGGTTGTGAATTTCACCTTCAGGAGTAGACTCTCCCATAGGGATCCTTGAAAGCTCTAAGTCAGATGTCAGCAAGTCTGATTCTGATTTGTCTACTGTAGGCTTAGCAATCTCCAAGAATTGCTGACCTTGGGCATCAGACACAATTCTGGAGGTGGTTCTGGCTTTCTTGGCACGAGAAGGAGTGGTGCCCAACAAGGCTGCTACAGCATCAAAATTTGGTCCCAAGCTTTGAGAGGAGGATTTCCTCTTCCTTTTGTCAACCAGAGGTTGCACCCAAGCAAAAGAGGAAGAAGAATCTGCAGGAGGGGCAAGGGGACCAAGAGACAGGGAGCTCATGACACTCAGGGTCTGCGCAGCTGTTGACTCAAGCTGAGACGTGAGTAGAGCACTGGAGGCAATGGCAGTAGAAGAATCAATAGCACCCGGAAGTTCAGTGCTCTGGACCTCTTTGTCCTTATCTGCTGGATCTTCAGGAACATTTGCAGGAGTGGGCATCTCACTTTCTTCACTTTCACTGAGAACAATGATGTTCTCTGGCCCTATAGGCAACTCTACCTGTTTTCTTGGAGGATCATTCTCTGCAGGTTCCTTCTTTACCTCTTTGAGTTTCTTCCTGTATACCTGGGTAGATGGAGAAGGAGTAGATTCTACAGGTCCCTGAGCTGTTGAGGCAGGAGGGGTTTTCACTGGTGTTCCAGACTCTGGAACTGATGCCTCTCTTATGGGTGTCGAATCATCCTTGGAGCTAGATTCTCCTGAGTGCCTCTTGAATTCTCGGATCTTCTTACTGAACCAGACCCTAGTCCTGATTAAGACTGGAGCAAGAATCTCAGCCAGATCATCTCTCTCTTTCCTGTTCCAATCCAGGTCCTCCAGAGGGGTGTGCTTAATCACATTTTCATACTCATAAGAGTATAGATCAGAATTGTCATCCTGGAGACCTTCAGGAACTTGGTACAGACTGAGTTCTTGGATCAATTGCAGGGAGAACCTGCCACAATGCCTTCTTCTGGCTTCAAAATCATCTGCACAGTCAGCCCAGTAGTCTTCTGTATCTGCCCTATGATGATAGACTATCTTGATGTTCTGTTCAATGAACTTCTTCAAGTCAAAACAGGTTCTTGGCTTGAAGAAATGAACAGTGATAGGGACCAGGGCTCTTTCTATGTTCTGAGCATCCAGAGCTGTTTTGCATGTGTAGTTTCCCAGAGAGATGGGAAAGTGCAAGCCAGAAATCTTCTTGTCTCTGCAAGTTCTGTGCAACTTGTCTAGTTGCCTGCATATTTCAATCAAAGCCATTTTGTCATTGCAGAACATGGGAAGCCGTAGAGGAGTGCTTTCATAGCCAGCAAGCCTGATATAGGAAAATTTCCTGAATTGAATGAAATAGGCTCCATACTGCGATATCAGGTTCATGGCTTCATCTGAAAACCTTCTTGCAGTATCACCTTCGAGCAATCTGACCACGTACATGGTGAAAGCATCATTGACCCTTCTGAAATTGCGGTTGCTGGTCTCCAAGGTGAACTGCGGGCAATAGGCATACACTGGATCATCTTTGTGTGCATCTATATAGGAGAAACCAAACCACTGCCTGGATGCTGCTAGGGTATACATCAGATATGAAGTCATATAGAACTTCTTTGTTTGCTGGACGTTGGATAGCTGCTCCGCCAAATTCATACTGATGATCTCTGCCCAGTTGATATTTTGTGTTCCCTCGCACACCATGCTGATGAGCGGGCACATCCAGAAATGAAACTCATTGGTGGAGGGCAAACCCATAACCCGAGCCAGCAGGATTATGAAGTCTGACAGTTCTTCGTTGAAATCTGCTCGGAAGAGGGTTTTGGTTAGGCGAGAAGCACCTTTCTTAGGGTTCTTCAACCAAGACTTCGCCACTCGCGTCTTATATTTGTCACTGTCTTGGTCGAACATAGCCTGTGCTTGATCCCGGGAGACGACTATAGCATTGTCCATCTCCGGAATCCTCAGAGCAGCGCCAATGGCGGCAGCGTCCAGCTTGGCAATGAGTTCCCCATGTACATTTGTCAATTCGCTCGAAGCGGGGTCGAAGTGAGCTCCACATGAAAGCACTGTATCAGCACACTGTACTGAGATTGGGAATCCTCCGGCAAAAGCTAAACCACTATCATTAATCATCTGTGCCATTGGTGTAGGGTTTGCATCTGTCATTCTTGCCCAAAAATCACCGAAGTCGAGATGACGAGCTTCGCTGTCCCCTATATTGCTAACAGCAGACTCAAGCGGAGAAATTTGCTCCTGTCCCTGGAACTTGATCTTCATATTGATAGTCTCGGAGCTGCAACCTAGACTTCTGGAAGGAATTTGCAAATGGAGGGGGGATTGCGCAGGTTTTCAAATTGCAAGGGTTCGAGCAAAAGATAGCATGGAAGCAATGCGAAAAATGCAAAGGGGAATGCTCGTTATATAGCCGTTTGGAGAGAGGAATGACTTTAATGCGCATTGAATACACAACCACCAATTTGAAAAGCATCATACTCGGAGTGAGCGGGAAAAACTAAGTGTGAATGACACTTGGTACGCTTGGGACATGTGAGACGCGAATGCGCGAAACACGCGGCTCGGCCGGTTCGGGCGAAACAGGGAGAGGACGCACAAATGCATTTGGGACAAATGGGACGAAAATGTGCGAAGTACGCGATTCGGGTGTTTCGGCCGAAATTGGAACAAAGGGCCCGTTTGGACTTGGGACATTCGGGACAAAAAGTTCCGAAGTACGCGACTTGACCGGCTCGGCCGAAATTGGGAAAGCTCGCACTTTTTAAAATGGGGCAGTTGGGACAAAATTGCGCGAAGGACGCGGTTCGGGCAAATCGGCCGAAAATGGGAAAGCTCGCACTTTTTAACTTTGGGACATTTGGGACAGGAAAGTGCGAAGTACGCGGGAAGGATGATTCGGCCGAAATTGGAACAACATGCAAAATAAGTTTTGGGACACTTGGGACAAAACTCTCCGACGGGCCCGAAAATGGGACAGCTTCGGGGATTTCGGCCGGTCGGGTAACAGAATGCACTTTCGTACTTGGGACAGATGGGACAAAAAGTTCCGACAGGCCCGAAAATCACACAAAATGACCCAAAACACAGATTTTTTCAATTTCACGACTTAGGCATTTCAGAGAAAAACACTTAAACTCAAAATTTTGAAAATTTTACTCTTATCAGAGCGGGGAATTTTGAGTGGACAACAGCTGGCTCCTTCTGGGGATGACTTGGTATAAATTCATGGAATGAGACAAGGCAAGAACTTAGATAACTCGGTGAAGCAGACCAGTGCCTTATCCATTGGGCAAAGGAGTCAAAAACAAACCAATACAGAGGGCAACACACACAACAACAGAAGGGAAACACACCGAAAGCAGAAAAGCAAAAACACTGTACAGAATATACAAAGGGACTCCCTAGTCACCTACGACTTGAACAACTTCAAATACTGCCCACTATAAGGAAGTGGGAGGGGGGAACCATCCATGTAATCAAGATAGAAAGAGTTCTTACCAGCAAAGTGTCTTATCTTGAATGGTCCGAGCCACAGGGAATCAAATTTTCCATGGCTGCCACGAGGTTCATGTCTTTTGTCCCATAACAGCACGGTATCTCCAACTTGGAACTCTCTGAACCTAGCTTTCTTGTCAAACAGAACCTTTACCTTCTGCTGGTGAACAGATATCCTGTCAGCAACCTCCAATCTATCCTCGTTCAGTTTGTGCAGGTACATGATTCTTTTATCCAGAGCATCACTGAAACTAGTATCTTCAATGGCCTTCATCAGGTGCAAGGCTGGCAGTTCCACTGTCACTGGCAATTGAGCTTCCACTCCATACACCACTTGAAAAGGAGACATTCCAATGGCTCTTTTAGGTGTGATCCTGTCTGCCCAAAGAGCATCATAAAGCTTCTTATGCCAGTTTCGCTGAGACTCATTGACCAACTTCCTTATGATAGTCACCAGATTTTTGTTGGTGGATTCTGCTTGTCCATTTCCCTGGGGGTAATAATCTGAAGAATGAGCCAGAGAGATGCCATACCCGTAGCAGAAATCCATTATCTCAGTTGAGGAGAAGTTCGAAGCATTATCTGTTACAATCTTGTTAGGTACACCATACCTTACCAAGATGTTCTCTTTGATGAAGTTGCATACAACTTCAGAAGTAGTGCTCTTGACTGGAATAGCTTCCACCCATTTGGTGAAGTAGTCAGTGGCAGTTAGCACATGCGTGTGACCAGCACTAGAAACAGGGTTCAGTGCACCAATGAAGTCTAGACCCCACTGCTGAAATGGTTCCTCAATCACAACTGGCTTGAGAGGTAAAGATGCCAATTTAGGTCTTCCCACAAAGGTCTGACAAGCTTCACATTTATCCACCCACTTGGATGCATCTCTGAACAAGGAAGGCCAGTAATATCCTCCCCGGAGTATCTTGTGAGCTGTGACTGTTGATGAATAGTGCCCTCCACATGCCTGATCATGGAAAGCTGAGAGCAACTTTCTCTGCTGCTCCTTGTCCACACACTTCAGAAATCTCCCATCTAAACCACGCTTGAACAAGGCATTTTCCCATAGTACATATTGTGCTGATCTCAATTTAACAGTCCTCTTTTCCTTGGCAGTTAAATGAGAGGGGCATTCCCCATAGGTGAGAAAATGGGCAATGTCAGAATACCATTCATCAACTGAACTAAGGAATAGAACAGTAGGAATGTCAGCTTTCTCCTCCAGCAACTCATGTTTGGCTCCTTCAGCAATGAGCTCACAAAGACCCTTTCCACGAACCAGCTTGGTTGGTTTGATATCAATGTCATACTCCTGGACTTTAGCCACCCAGTTTCCTCTCTTGGACCCAAATTCTTGCTGTGTAAGAATTGACTTAACAGTCGTATCTGGAACCAGCACCATAGAGTGAGAGTTGAGGATATAGAAACGGAACTGCTTGACAGCTTTGACTACTGCAAAAGCATGCTTCTCCATCATGGTGTATTTCAGCTCATGATTCTTCAGGATATAGCTCATGAAGGCAATTGGTAGCTCATGTCCATCAGAGTCTTCTTGGGTTAAGACAGCAGCCAGGGTATTATCTGTAGCATAGCAATAGATGATGAAATCTTTGCTGAAGTCAGGACAGGCCAAAACTGGAGTTTTAGCAATAGCTTTCTTGATACCCTCAAAGGATTCCTTTCCTTCAGAAGACCAACCAAACGTTTGCTTCCCTTTCATCATCTGAGAGATGTTCAAAGTTAATTCAGCAAAATCAGGGATGAATCTTCTTAAAAAATTGATCTTACCGAAAAAGGAATGCACGCCTTTTTTACTGGTTGGGAGAGGAATTTGCTGGATGGCTTGAACTCGTTCAGGATCAATCTTAATACCATCCTGGAGACAATGTGCCCTAATAGTTTTCCTTCTGTAACACAGAAGACAGATTTTTTAGGATTTAAAGAAATCCCATGCTCTCGGCATCTTTGCAGAACTGTTTCCAGGTGGTCGAAGTGATCTGCTCTTGTCTTTGAAAACACTGTCAGGTCATCAAGGTATATGACGATACATTTCCCTTTCAAGCTTCCAAAAGCCAAATCCATAGCTCTCTGGAAAGTGGCACCAGCATTAATCAGCCCAAAAGGCATTCTCTTGTAGGCGAAGGTACCCCAAGGAGTGGTGAAGGCTGTCTTGTGTTGATCTGCAGTATCAACCTCTACCTGATTGTATCCCGAGAATCCATCAAGCATAGATAACATTTCAGATCCTGTTACTGCTTGCAATATTTGATCCATCATAGGCAGAGGGTAGTTATCTTTCAGAGAAGCCTGATTCAGGTTCCTGAAATCAACACAGATGCGGATCTCACCATTCTTCTTCCTAACAGGCACAATGTTTGCAATCCATGTTGAATGGTGAATGGGAAAAATGATTTTAGCCTTCAACAATTTCTGAATCTCCTGAAATATAGTGTCAGCTATTTTGGGATTATACTGCCTTTGTTTCTGCTTGAAAGGCTTGATTCCTGGTTTGAGAGGGATAGAGTGCTGCATGTCTTTTGGCTTGAAGGCTTTTAGATCCTCATAAGAATATGCAAGAACATCCTTATACTTCCTTAGAAGATCAATTGCTCTTCTCCTCTCATCGGTTGTGCAACATTTTCCAATATTTACCAGCTTGGGATCAGTAGAACTCCCTATATCAATCTTATCATACTCAGCTGATTGCTGAGGTCCAGTAGAAGCTTTAGATTTTACATATCTGTCATGTTTATCAAACAACTCCTCCAAACTCACCAAACCTTTGGGAATCTTGTTTCCTTTGAGTTTAATGCACCCTTCCTGATCTGTTTCTTCTCCTTGGGTGACAGCTTGGTCAGAGGACACACTCTCACGAGGCAGGTTGTCACTTCCCTCAAAATACAGTTGCTCGAAATTCCCCTTGAGTTCCAGGAAGGAAAGCAAATGCTGGTCATCGTTGAAAACTTGCCAGTTATTAGTATTGTCAGGAACACTAGGCCGGTGGACCATTTCAATAGTGAACTTATCCTGAGAGAATTCAGGATGGGGAATCAGTAATGACCCTGAGACAGCCAGTGAATCAGCCCTGCTGTTCTTTTCTCTGGGTATTGCTTCAATAGAGAAAGCATCAAGGAATTCAATTGAATCCCAAACCTGATTCCGGTAATGCTTCAGCCTCCCATTTTTTACCTGAAAAATGCTTCTGACTGCTTCACAATCAGCTCTGCATCACCACGAGCCAGAAGATTTTTTACACCTCGTTCTTTGGCCACTTGCAGTCCAAGAATGAGAGCCTCATACTCTGCTGTATTGTTAGTGTTTTCGAACTGCAACTTAAATGAAAAAGGGTGTAGGCAGCCTTCAGGTGACACTAGCAGGACACCAGCTCCAGAACCAGCCGAGGAACAACTTCCATCAAATTCTAAAATCCAAACACCATTGGGATCTTTGGGTGATACTTTGGAGGGTTGGATTTCATCAGGGGACAGAATCATGTAATTACCATGACCTATGTCTTCATAGAGTATTTGTGCCTTAGGATCATCTGTTTTCTGCACAATATACTCAGACTGTTTCTCAGGGAGTAACTTCTTCATTTGTCCATTGACAGGTATGAGGGCGTGTGACCAATCCATTTGAATCTCTCCACCCACATCTTTACAGAAGTTCCTACTTAGCAACATTCCATAAGAAGGAGGAATGTCTGCTACTAGGATGGTAGCCAAGACTTTCTTTTCAGGTAAAGCAGCAAAAGCCACTTGTGCATCTTTAATCCTTCCAACCAAAGGCACTTCCTTACTTTCCATGGAGTAGCAAGATCCATAAGTACGAGTAAGGGTCAAGCCTAAAGCATGAGCTACCTTAGCAGGCATCACGTTATCTGAGGCTCCGGAATCTATGACACAGTTACTGAGCCTATGGCCAGCTATAAGAAGTGTTACATAAAAAGGCTTGATTTTGTCTCCAGGCGAGGTGACAGCAGCTACCAGACTAGGCTGTGGTATAGAAGGAGGAGTGGGCAAAAGGCCTTTAGAGGTGGTCTTGGAATGGGAATTTACAAATTGGATCATCTTGGCAAAAGCTTTGGGATGGGTTTGGTAGTATTCAGCTTCTGAAATTTGAACCTTAGTCCTTTTTAGATGATCCACAATATCAAAGGATCCAAAGGTGGATGGGCCATCATCATTTGGAATTCTAGGCTGATCAACTTTAGGAGAACAAGAAGAAGAAGCAACTTTGCTAGTAGGATTGGCAGGACTTACCTTTGGTGCAGATGAGGTAGGGATAGGAGATCCTCTTCTGGCAATTACAGGAATAGTTGCTGGCTGCTCCTTAGATTTCTTCATGGGCTGTGTTACTTTCTCCTTCTGCCTTGTCTGTTCTCGAGTCATGACAGCAAATGATTCACTGTTCATATCTGCTACCACTTCATCATAATCATCTCCGTCATCAGTGCCTTCGGTGGTAAAGAAATTAACCCGAGATCCTTCGAGTTCTTCCGCCTCATCATCAAATTCCTCCAGGAACTCCTCACGAGCTTCATCGTCCACATCATCATCGGGCTCTTCAACTTCACAGGTTGCATTCACAGGAACTTTGACAGGAGGTCCTTCAAGTGCTAGTCTTGTGTGAGGAGCAGGCAAACGATTTCTGGGCTGGAAATTTCTTCTTGGAACATCTGCATACGGGGCATGCTGAGCCAATTGTTTCTTTATAGCTACTAGATCATTTGCAAGTTTCTGGACTAATGGATCAGTATTGGGTCCAGAGGTGGAAGAGGAAGAAGCAGCAGATTTAGATTTGGGAGGATCTCTCTTCAACTTCCCTGACATGATCAGGTCATCCTCGACACTAACAGCCAGTTCTTGATCCAGAATTAACGTTCCAAGATTAGCCCTTCTTAGAGCATAACTGACTTTGGGCGTTTGAGCATTTAGAAAGAAACATTTTTGAATTTGATCAACCGGTCGAGTATTTACAGGAATTTTGTTGATCAGTCTGTTGAACCGAGCCACAAATTCTCTCATGGGTTCTGATGGATCTTTCTTTATCTGAGAAATTTGGGCAAGCAGGGCATGCACATCTTCTGCCGGCTTGAAACGGCTTTCGAACTGAGTTCTCATTGTATTCCAGTCGGTGATGGCACCAGCCGGAAGGTGATAGAACCAGTCAGCAGCATTATCCTGTAACGTCTCAACGAACAGCCTTACTGAGACGTCTTCATGTTCAACTCCCAAGACTCCACATGCAACTATGAAGGCTGCAATGTGTTCATCAGGGTGTACTTTGCCATCTCCTCTAAACTTGGGGAAGTTCTTTCGGTTACCTCTAGGTAACTCATGCAAAGGCTGAGTAAGGGCCAGGGGCCCGACACGTTGACCCCATGGCAATTGTGCCGCCATTCTTGGAAATACGGCTTGGAGGGGAACTTTAACACCAGCAAGGATCAAAGCTCGTAGATTGGGACTAGCAGGCTCTGAAGGAATACCACCCGTAGGACTTCTATCTTGAACAGGCGGAGTGCTCGTCGAACGAGTTCTTCTATTTGAAGGGAAAGGAAAACCCTGTTGCTCCAAAAGCTGAAACTGAGAATCTTCGATACCAAGGGTCCTTCTCCCTCGAGTGAAACGCGGAGTCGCCAGATCAAAGGATGATCGAAAAATTGCAGTACTGGAATGCGATTTTCCCCAGCGGAGTCGCCAAAAACTGTTGGTCGTCAGATAGGACTTTTTAGAAGAGCAACAGTCAGGGGACAAGAAGTCCCTCCTCTTTAATGGGAGAGGTTCCCTTATTCAGAAACGAACTTATTTACAAATGTACAGAACATTGTTTTATGGTCAAACTTGGATTTTACGAAAGTGTTTTCCACAAGGATCATCAATTACACAAGGACTGAGGAAAGGGAATAAGAAGATGAGCAGAATGGCAACATTCAGAATTATAGATAGCAGAATAATTCCTCGTGTATGCGAAGCTTCAAAGAATTTAAGACAAGATCATTTGCGATGGCTGAATGAGATTAAATTTAAAGACACAAAGTTCCATAAATAACCTTCTTCAGATTTATTAATCAAGGACACAAAGTTCCTTCTTGGTTGTACAAGATCACTGTATTTGCAAAACTGAACAGTATGCAATCAGAGAGACTAACGAGTTAGGAACAAAATGATCTCCACAATATTAAAGGAAAACACAGAGATAACAAGAATTAGATAGACAAAGAATGAAAAGCCCTTTTGTATTGATTTCTTTAAGATCTATTTACACTTTCAGCAAATATTCCAAGTTCTTCCTCCTTTCAAAATGGCGTGGAAAGGCCATTATATAGCTTACAAGTCAGTTACTCTTCGTAACCGTTTCTTTTAATTAAAGAATAGTTAAAGATCGCCCATTGCGATACCTTAACTAATTACAAGGAATACGAAAAGAATGGGAAGAAGAGAAAAGAAAGGAGAAGGAGACAGGTGGCCAGCTATTGGGAGGGACCCACTGTCTTCAGAATCCGCTGCCTGAATTTCTTCAATGACTCAGCTATATCTCTGCCACGAGGGACTGACGTGTTGGCTGCAGACTGAGTCCAAAATCCCAGACATTTCTCCATCTCTTTATCAAACTCGACGTGAGTATGATAATCTTTGTTTGCTTCTTCAATGGCAGACTGAAGAGAACAAATTTCCTTCATCTTTTCCTTAGAGATGGAGCTTTCCTTGAATAGATGATCTTTGACAAAAGCTCTGAACTGAGCTTTGATTTCTTGCAAGGACAAGGAAGCACCAGAGTTTTCATCTTGAAGATGACAATGTATATCTTTGAAAGCAGCAGCTGCCAGTGTCTTGAAAGCTTCTCCCTTCTGCCAGCTGTTCTTCATTTCTCCCACAGCTTCCTCCAGGACTTTGATTTTCCACTCTACGCTGTAGACCCAGGATTTTGATAGATTGTCTTTGGCATCATCGAAAATCTTATTCGCCAGTAAGATGTTCTCATCTGTCTGTCCCATGAGGCGAAGGTCTACAATGCAACTGCCCCAGAGTTTAAGCTCTTTATCCATAACCCCAATAGCAGAGGATAGCTTCTGTTGCAAATTGTCTACCTTTCCATGTAGTTTAAAAGCTTCATCGATGAAGTTTAGCCCAGCAACAAGCATGTCATCCACCATGGCTTCAATAGCTCTGCCATAGACAGAATACTTGTGCATATCTTTAATACTTTGCACTTCATCTTGGCTTAGAATTACAGGAGGCGGTAGAGCAGTCAAGGGGGTAGGGTCCAAAACTTTGTCCTTAGACAAGAGTGACTTGATAAAACTTGTGAGAACTTGGGCTTGTTCTTCCAGCTGTTCAATAGTCTGCTGCCCTTTCTCTACCCTTCCAATGACTCTTGTGACTGTTTCCTGGAGGTTGTGAATTTCACCTTCAGGAGTAGACTCTCCCATAGGGATCCTTGAAAGCTCTAAGTCAGATGTCAGCAAGTCTGATTCTGATTTGTCTACTGTAGGCTTAGCAATCTCCAAGAATTGCTGACCTTGGGCATCAGACACAATTCTGGAGGTGGTTCTGGCTTTCTTGGCACGAGAAGGAGTGGTGCCCAACAAGGCTGCTACAGCATCAAAATTTGGTCCCAAGCTTTGAGAGGAGGATTTCCTCTTCCTTTTGTCAACCAGAGGTTGCACCCAAGCAAAAGAGGAAGAAGAATCTGCAGGAGGGGCAAGGGGACCAAGAGACAGGGAGCTCATGACACTCAGGGTCTGCGCAGCTGTTGACTCAAGCTGAGATGTGAGTAGAGCACTGGAGGAAATGGCAGTAGAAGAATCAATAGCACCCGGAAGTTCAGTGCTCTGGACCTCTTTGTCCTTATCTGCTGGGTCTTCAGGAACATTTGCAAGAGTGGGCATCTCACTTTCTTCACTTTCACTGAGAACAATGATGTTCTCTGGCCCTATAGGCAACTCTACCTGTTTTCTTGGAGGATCATTCTCTGCAGGTTCCTTCTTTACCTCTTTGAGTTTCTTCCTGTATACCTGGGTAGATGGAGAAGGAGTAGATTCTACAGGTCCCTGAGCTGTTGAGGCAGGAGGGGTTTTCACTGGTGTTCCAGACTCTGGAACTGATGCCTCTCTTATGGGTGTCGAATCATCCTTGGAGCTAGATTCTCCTGAGTGCCTCTTGAATTCTCGGATCTTCTTACTGAACCAGACCCTAGTCCTGATTAAGACTGGAGCAAGAATCTCAGCCAGATCATCTCTCTCTTTCTTGTTCCAATCCAGGTCCTCCAGAGGGGTGTGCTTAATCACATTTTCATACTCATAAGAGTATAGATCAGAATTGTCATCCTGGAGACCTTCAGGAACTTGGTACAGACTGAGTTCTTGGATCAATTGCAGGGAGAACCTGCCACAATGCCTTCTTCTGGCTTCAAAATCATCTGCACAGTCAGCCCAGTAGTCTTCTGTATCTGCCCTATGATGATAGACTATCTTGATGTTCTGTTCAATGAACTTCTTCAAGTCAAAACAGGTTCTTGGCTTGAAGAAATGAACAGTGATAGGGACCAGGGCTCTTTCTATGTTCTGAGCATCCAGAGCTGTTTTGCATGTGTAGTTTCCCAGAGAGATGGGAAAGTGCAAGCCAGAAATCTTCTTGTCTCTGCAAGTTCTGTGCAACTTGTCTAGTTGCCTGCATATTTCAATCAAAGCCATTTTATCATTACAGAACATGGGAAGCCGTAGAGGAGTGCTTTCATAGCCAGCAAGCCTGATATAGGAAAATTTCCTGAATTGAATGAAATAGGCTCCATACTGCGATATCAGGTTCATGGCTTCATCTGAAAACCTTCTTGCAGTATCACCTTCGAGCAATCTGACCACGTACATGGTGAAAGCATCATTGACCCTTCTGAAATTGCGGTTGCTGGTCTCCAAGGTGAACTGCGGGCAATAGGCATACACTGGATCATCTTTGTGTGCATCTATATAGGAGAAACCAAACCACTGCCTTGATGCTGCTAGGGTATACATCAGATATGAAGTCATATAGAACTTCTTTGTTTGCTGGACGTTGGATAGCTGCTCCGCCAAATTCATACTGATGATCTCTGCCCAGTTGATGTTTTGTGTTCCCTCGCACACCATGCTGATGAGCGGGCACATCCAGAAATGAAACTCATTGGTGGAGGGCAAACCCATAACCCGAGCCAGCAGGATTATGAAGTCTGACAGTTCTTCGTTGAAATCTGCTCGGAAGAGGGTTTTGGTTAGGCGAGAAGCACCTTTCTTAGGGTTCTTCAACCAAGACTTCGCCACTCGCGCCTTATATTTGTCACTGTCTTGGTCGAACATAGCCTGTGCTTGATCCCGGGAGACGACTATAGCATTGTCCATCTCCAGAATCCTCAGAGCAGCGCCAATGGCGGCAGCGTCCAGCTTGGCAATGAGTTCCCCATGTACATTTGTCAATTCGCTCGAAGCGGGGTCGAAGTGAGCTCCACATGAAAGCACTGTATCAGCACACTGTACTGAGATTGGGAATCCTCCGGCAAAAGCTAAACCACTATCATTAATCATCTGTGCCATTGGTGTAGGGTTTGCATCTGTCATTCTTGCCCAAAAATCACCGAAGTCGAGATGACGAGCTTCGCTGTCCCCTATATTGCTAACAGCAGACTCAAGCGGAGAAATTTGCTCCTGTCCCTGGAACTTGATCTTCATAGTGATAGTCTCGGAGCTGCAACCTAGACTTCTGGAAGGAATTTGCAAATGGAGGGGGGGATTGCGCAGGTTTTCAAATTGCAAGGGTTCGAGCAAAAGATAGCATGGAAGCAATGCGAAAAATGCAAAGGGGAATGCTCGTTATATAGCCGTTTGGAGAGAGGAATGACTTTAATGCGCATTGAATACACAACCACCAATTTGAAAAGCATCATACTCGGAGTGAGCGGGAAAAACTAAGTGTGAATGACACTTGGTACGCTTGGGACATGTGAGACGCGAATGCACGAAACACGCGGCTCGGCCGGTTCGGGTGAAACAGGGAGAGGACGCACAAATGCATTTGGGACAAATGGGATGAAAATGTGCGAAGTACGCGATTCGGGTGTTTCGGCCGAAATTGGAACAAAGGGCCCGTTTGGACTTGGGACATTCGGGACAAAAAGTTCCGAAGTACGCGACTTGACCGGCTCGGCCGAAATTGGGAAAGCTCGCACTTTTTAAAATGGGGCAGTTGGGACAAAATTGCGCGAAGGACGCGGTTCGGGCAAATCGGCCGAAAATGGGAAAGCTCGCACTTTTTAACTTTGGGACATTTGGGACAGGAAAGTGCGAAGTACGCGGGAAGGATGATTCGGCCGAAATTGGAACAACATGCAAAATAAGTTTTGGGACACTTGGGACAAAACTCTCCGACGGGCCCGAAAATGGGACAGCTTCGGGGATTTCGGCCGGGTCGGGTAACAGAATGCACTTTCGTACTTGGGACAGATGGGACAAAAAGTTCCGACAGGCCCGAAAATCACACAAAATGACCCAAAACACAGATTTTTTCAATTTCACGACTTAGGCATTTCAGAGAAAAACACTTAAACTCAAAATTTTGAAAATTTTACTCTTATCAGAGCGGGGAATTTTGAGTGGACAACATGACCCCAAACCGTCGTCGTACTTAATTGAACTAAACGACCTTGATCATCTTCGACCATCTCCCATATGTCCACCTCGTCCTCCTCATCCCCACCAACTCTATGTCTACACCCAACCATGTTGAGAAATCTTCATACGACCACCACCTATTCTAATCAACATCCAACTTTGCAAGTTGATCTACCTACCAATCCACCCTCCTATCACTCTTGTCTCCGAAGGCCTAATCGACCCTCCATCTCAAGAACCCCACCTCTAATTGAATATGGTCTCTTATGACCCACAAAAGCCCTAGTGGCTGGATCATTGTTATATGCTCATAATCCTAGTAGTTCAATAATAAACCTTCATCCAATCCCAAACTCCACCCTACTTTGTACATGGAAGGTCCATGATAAACTTGAGCCAATAGAGCAGTCCCAAATGAAAACATTTTTTGGTGGTCTATAATATCTTCCACTACACCAACTAATGCCCATAGAAATAGAGCCCCACCTAAGTCTATCAAATAATAACATGACATGAACATCATCACCATGCAGACCAAATGGTTGCGCGGTACCCCAGCCTCATATCTCAACTCATATGCAAAATCCCTTGAATAAAATCTGATATGGGGCACATCAACACCAAATAGCCACATCAATACTACTAATCTCTCCTCACTGGTAATGGGAACTATCTTCTCCCCATATATCAGTAATCTCCAAATTTGATACACATCCTCTAGGTTAACTGTCATCTCCCATGTCTTAAACCAAAATTTCCAGGTCTACCGATCCCATCTATCCACCAAAGCAATCATGAGCCCTAGATCCCATGGGATCCTCTAATAGTACTTGAATCTACCTAATCCCACTCCAACCAAGTGATCCCACTTTGCATCTGTAACATCTCCTATGATCTATTCATATAAAGAAGGCACTCTATCCCTCAAATACAAGGTCTCCTAAGCCTGCGATCATAGACAAAACATACATGCATTAGATTGACCATACAAAATATGATCACGATCCATTAAAATCTATCAAAAAAAAAAAAACATGATCCTAATTCATTAATTTTTATCCAAATTTCAATTTAAACCCTAATTTATCCAATCAAACCCCGGTCAATGCCAACCCTTGTCGATTCAACATGTTTTGGGGTCAATCCACACGCCCAAGGGTCCAATCGACGTCAACCACCTGGGTCGCTACTAACCGCCCCTGACGTCATCCAATTTTTGCAAAAAATGCAAAAAAATAAATAAAACATTAAACTCAATTAAAAACTAGCATGGGTTTTCATTACTCATCATCCTCCGCACCCTCTGGCACTTCTTCATAGCTCTGACAACTTCCATCTCTCAGTTCTCTTTTTAATCACTCTATTGTTTCTTGTCAACTTCACGTGTGAAAATGATCATCGTCAGCCTACCCCTGGGCTTATATATCCACCAACTTTAGGTCATCGTTGACCCCCTTGGGTCACCGTCGATTGGCTCTAGTTTCCGTCGAGTCCCCTTAATAGTGATTATCTTGGGTTTTTTCCCTCTTTCCTTGCATCCATTCCTAGGGCATCATCTATTGTTGACCTTGTAAGTCCACATTTGTTGTCATCTCTATTTTTCCTTTGGGTATTTTTTGATCCAACATTTAAACTATTTCTTCCTTCGGGCATACATACTCTCTAAGTCCACACCTGTGACCATATATATTGTTCCGTTGGGCATTTTAATCTTATTTTACTCTAAAAATCCACCTTTTATGGCTATAATCACTCCTCTTTTGGGAATTTTTAATCCACAATCCTATCTGATCCACACACGAAGTCCTCCTTTGAGGCCTTAATCATCTTCCCCTTTGGGAGTTACATTCATCATATCAAGTCCACTTTTACGGCCATATTTGTGCCCTTATTGGAGGCAGCCTTTTTATCAAAGTCAACCTTTGTGGCCATACTTTCCCCACTTGGGGCATATGTTGTTTCTGTTTTTTTCCTTTGTGGGCATACCTTTTCCCCACTTGAGGCATAATTTGTTTCCATTTTTTTCTTTGCGACCATACCTTTTCTCCAATTGGGGCACATTTTATTTCCTTTTTTTCCTTCGTAGCCATACTTTACCCTTGGGGGCATATCATTTCATCACTCAATTTTTCATTTCACCTTCTTGGCCATTTTTTGTGTCCCGTTGGGCACCATATCATTTATCCTCGTCCCTTGTGGACACATACCTTTTCTCTCGATTCATCATGTACGAAGGATTTCACATACCTTTTGCATTTAGTTGCACATACCTTGACCATTCATACTGCAGTGATCTTCACCCGCTCACTAGTCTGTAGAATGCTATAGCCCATATTCATTGAGACCACAATTATCCTCTACCAATGTGACATTGAAGTCACCACCATAGTTTTTATTGATATTGCGATCCTTTTTTTGTGGGGCATCTTACCTTGGTAGTCATTTCACCCATCTTTTCTTCCCCCACCCGCCCTTAATCATATACCTTTTTCAAATGCGTCATTGATTTCCCTTGACATCATCAATACCCTGTTGGAGGGGGAGCTTATCATCAATCCTTTTGTTAATCCTCATCCAACTCTCATCATTTTTGTCTCTTAGCTTGCTAGCTCAAACCACTCGAAAAAAAGGGGCAAAATGTAGACACCGAATTTGGTATCTATACCCTTGATCGCCCATATGCACATGTTTTTTTTATTCATCCCCTTCATCTAATTAAATGCCCATCCAATCACCATTAATTAATTAATCCACATTAATTAATTAATCATTTAATGTCTTACATGCCCAATTATCCCATCTACATTAATATTTATTCCTAGTAATTAATTAACTCATATTAATTGGTTAATACCCATTATCTTTCCCTAACTTACTTTCTATTTAGGATGCTTTTATCCTAAATCCATTCCCTTGATTTTCTAAAGTTTTCCTCCCATCTATTTATATGCCCTAACTATCTAGAACTCATCCCCAAATAACCTCTTCCTGCATAATGCTTTAAAGCATTTGGCCAACTCCTAAAAAAACAAGAAATCATGCCAAAATTATAAAATATAGTCCCATTGGGGAAAATTTCCTTGCAATCGACATCAATCCAACCCAGTAATTGTCAATGCTATAAAGCTAAGTCTTTTCTTTCTATTCGTGATCAAATGCTTACAACCTCGAGCCTTCTTATGAATTGAGCATCCTTCCTTACGCCTGAAGGTTTCTAAAACAATCACAAATCTTTTGGACATCCCTTCAGTATGCTTGCATTGTTCATGATCATCTTTCATGAGATTTTTCCATCATAATTATCTGGCTTTTTGGTATATCTATCATATTATCATATATTTTTTGTTCCTAACCTTTTGCAGGTATAGAGTAGCTTCTACGACATCTAGAGAAAACTCAACAACCTTCTCCTACAACTCCTTTCACTGTAGGTTGTCATATTCATCCATTTATCCTCAAATTTATATTCCTCTGATATGGTTATCATCAATCCCTCCTCGTCACCATCGACTAAGGTCTTGTACATCCAAAAGCCTATCCAATTTATTTATTTTTGTCCATTTTCTCTTTGTTTCCATCTCAGAGATTGTTTTGCAAGTCATCCTTCAGCAACTACAAGTCCAGCTTGCCATCCAACCTCCCTTGATACCATTTTATATCATCATTTGGTTTATACTCCTTCAGAATCCCTCTGTAGGTTGACTCCAACATCTCTATAACTCTGTTATATATTTTCTTGCACTCAGACTCTCGTAGGTCTGCATATTCAGCTTACAATCCAAATCCATCCTCTCATGTCACCAGTGACCTGCTTGTGCACAGTTTGGGTCATCGTCGACCCAGACTAGGTAACATTCAATTTATAGCTATTGCAATCTAGTCTACTTTTAAATCAACCTCAAGAATTTTTTGGATTTAGTAACATTTTTGTTTCTGCATGATATCTTTTGTTACCATCCTTACATCTCTCTTTCTAAACAAATGGGGGTTGACATCCGTGAAAGGAAGCTAATCACTTCTTAGAACCGCATTTTCAGGCAACCCCCACATATATATATCTAATCCATCTTTGTTCTAGTTTTTTAGGTATATCAATTTGCAGTGAGAATCACCCCTTTTGCACCTGTATTCATCACACCATACATTTGAGGTAACATAAACCCTCCATCATTTCTTAGTTGCTAGTTTATTTTATCACTAGTTCATTCATTTGATTGGTGAGGAAGTTTCTTGTCCAAAAATCTAGTCTCGGTCTCATACTACTATTCATATGGTATTTGAGTGAAGAAAGTACTAGTTATCCCATTTCCTTCGGCCATTTTGCTTTTCTTTCGGTCGTCACTTCTGACCTTCTGCATGTACTTATATATTCTATTTTGTCACTATGCATTATCCATATCCCTGATGGGGGTGCCCAGCCAGGACTGAGGCATCCCAGGAACCTTGGTCCCATTTGGGGTGCCCTGATCCTCTTTGTACTTTGCTTCCATCTTTTGGGCACTTTCTAGCCATTTGACCTTTCCATATTTTTAGTGGTCGGGATTTTCAGGGTTAATTAAGATAACAAGAGAACCATATAAATATAAAGTTATGAGACCATAATGAGGGACCAAACACTAAGCACTTACTATCACCACCTAGGTTACATCCATCCAATGCATCTAGAGCTCTATTTGCATCCATTTAACTTCATCACAAGGGACAAGGTTGGTTCATCTGCATCACACTTCATAGGAGGGGATTTTATTCTATTCCATCCACCATATATTTACATTTTTACATCTATTTATTGCTCGCTACTTCACAAAGTGCGACTGACACAAGAGCACCTAGGGAAAAATTTACACACACACACACACACACACACATCAAATACTACATTTCTGTCTAACATGTAGTGCAACACTCAATTAGTAAGTCCACCATTGTGGCCGCTAAGGACAATTTGACCACTTCATATGCATCTTTCTTTTTTAGAGTTTTAATTCTTGGCTTGGGGTTTTGCAGGTCTCTTCTTCATCTTTGATTTATAGTAAAATATGATGTAGTCCAACGACATCAACGCGACATGAAGCAAAGGTAGACGATCACATAACAACACTTTGAAGGAGGTTCCTTGGTCATTTCTGCATACCAAGGCACCCCAAGCACCCACATCCCTTTCCAGGTGCCCTAGTCTACTCAAACAACTCATATCTGCCCTATTTGGAGCTATTGTGTGGTTACTTCTTCATTTTATTCTCCTTCTCTTTACTGTGACACAATCCTGTCTCATCTGCAAATCAGTTAAGGCTTTTCTAACCCTCTTTGCACATTTAGGGTTTCATATATCTTTTACTTAGTTACTTGGGCCATTTCTTTTATTTATTTAGTTGTTATTTACTGCTTCGCATAGCACTAGATTAAACTAAATTAGGAACCCATTTTCCATTTTAGTTTAATCACCATACTATGGTTTAATGGATGCATATGTCCCCTTTTAAAGCTTCCATTTTATTTAATTTTCAAATAGATCTCATGCTTTTTGTATGCTTACATTTTTGCACACATATCTACGATGAGACATGTAACTACATCTAACAAAAAACAACTCTCCATTATGCTCTGATGCATGTCCATGCTCTATTCAAAAGCTCCCATTTTGCTACAGGTTGAAAGGTTGCTAGTAAAACTCTCAAATCGCATTCAGTGGAAATTTTACAAGGAATTTTCAACAAAGCCTTTGGCTAAGGAGGATGACCATTTCTAAATATTCCTAATGTCATTTTTCACTGATTAACAAAATACTTACAACACAAGCTACACAATTATTAATCATTTATAGGTTAAAACATATAAACACATGTAAATGGTTGTCAATGTTAAACACATGCGATGGAGTGGTGACTACAAAGTCTCCCTCACCTTTGGACTTATTCAATAAGAAATCTAAAAGGTCATAAAATCTCACACCAATAAGGATTTGCTAGAAACATTAATAAATTTTCAACAAAAATAATATGACATACATTTATTTCATCTTAATAAACCCCAATCCATAAACAATGCAAAAACTCACTATTTTGATTGACTTATTAAAAACAATAATAATATAAAATGTTTTAGGAAGAAAAGCATTAATATTAACAAGGATTAATGTTGAGTTCCATAATACTCCATTGATGTGTAATGTACTTTGAGTAAAGAGGAAAACATGTATGAGGCTCTTTGGAGCTATTACTCTTGAAGATTTATCACCATAGTACAATTTGATATACAATGCCAAAAATATCATTTCTAATGTTTCTAAGGGATAAAGGGGTTACCCTTCCTAGATCTTATCGTTTCATTGTCCTTCACATTTTAGTTCTTGCTGAAATTTTCTCTTGAGAAAACTCTAGCGTTACATGCCATGATTAAAGAGCTTTAAGACCAAAATATATTAAAAAAAACTACATGCTAATGAAATGGTGTCTAGGAAATGTGAGGCATGGTGCTTAGCATTTGGAGCCTAGGAAATGTTCATAATCTCAATAAAATTCAAAATGTTTCATTTATTGAAGGAAAAAGGTGAAATATCGAGATTTAAATCATCTTTTTTATTTGCATTTATATTTGATTAAACCATCTATAAGCATAATGCCATTGAAATATGTAAACAACCCTCATCCAATAAAAATCCATGGTTGCATACTCGTAAAATGAAAATGAAGTTTACATGGTCAGGGTATGTACCAAATACTTCACTACTTCAAATAGTTTGATATCATTGTTGCAAAGGCCTCATTTTTGCATACCTTACAACTAGGGAATTCCATGAAACCACGTCCCTTAATTCATTTTCTTGAACAATTCATTTACATTCATTGCAGTCCAGGAGGCCAGATCCCATCAAGACATTTTTTCAAATAGTTTACCATTCCATACTATGGTTTGATAGATGTATATTTCCTATTTTAAAGCTTTACATTTTAGTTCTTTTTATAGTAAATCACATGTTTTGTATATCATTCCTTTTTTGCATACAAATCTACCATGACACATGCAACTACATCTAAGAAAAAACAACTTTCCATTATGCCTGGTTGCATATGTATACCCTATTATAAAGCTCCCTTTTTGATACATGTTGAAAGGATGTTGGTAAAACTCTCGAATTGCATTCATGGAAAGTTTCCAAGGCCTTTTCATAAAACCCTATTTTTCAGATCATGTAATCATTCTAGTCCATAAGCCCCTGTTTAAGGCATTTTGTTGAATAGTTTACATGCCTTCTGCACGCTTACAAATTTTGTTAAGTAGATCATTTTTGTATTCCTTAAGTTTTTATTTCTTCTTTATTTTTTTGTGTGTTACTTCTAATTTAGTTAGGCCACATTTTTTATACTTAGATAATTCTCTTGTGGATTCTTCTCATTTATGTTGCGGTGGAAAAATAGGCCATTTTTGTTTACCAATCATCACATAGTTTGTGACATGCAAATCAAACATCTAAGTAATCACTGCCTTTATGTATTTGTCTTTATGTGTTCATCAATTTAAACATAAATATCCTTAATTTGATCATAGTTTTACTCAATATCTAGATCCTTGTGCCATTGGATGGGTGTAATACACAATACACATGTTGGGGAATGTGCCGACTTGGTAGATTCTTCTAGGATTAATGGTCTATTTTGGTACAATAAGTATACAAAATTGAATTCTATGTGATATATCTATATTCTTGAGAGGGTAAATTTGTGAATATAAATTAATAGATATAACCATTTCATTACTTTAAAAATGTTTCGTTGTATGTAGAATCTGGTTCTACGTTATTAAATGCACTACAACCATCCATATATGTTGTGATTCATTCCTCAGATGAAAGTATAATTTTTTAAAGAATATATTTCGATGTAATTTGTTTTTCATGGTGGAAGATATGGATGAATGACACCATCTTGTGCATGAGGAATGTTAGGGTTTTGATCTTAATACGTTCTTCCCCACCCCCAATGCCAACTCTACCATCTATCAAGAGCTTATTAATACATTCTCCATAAGACCATCCTCCAAATTCAACTCTAATCGTCAAAAAAGTCATTGGAAAATGTCACACATAAAATGGTCATCGGGAAAATGATGGTTCCTAAAGATTTCTCACCCTAGTCTAATGTCTTTGACATGAAGAAAATAACCAAAGACCATTTTCCCCATATTTAAAAAAGAAAAAAACATTTCTCTCAAATGTGTAAGGGTCACATGTCGGCATTGTAGAACTTTAAAATAGACACAATGCAAGATTATTTTTTAAGCTCATTCATATTTTGTATGAGGTTAACTCATTTTACTCAATACTTATTTCATCAAATCTAAGCACTAGCCCCAAAAAATTCTCCTTGCTTTCTCCTCGATGTGGAAAATATTGTAATTAGAGCTTATTGATTTATGTCAAACAAATTTGTCACCTCTAGAAAATAAAAAATTTAAAAACCACACCAACCTATTATAGTCATTCTAAAACTTACTATCGAAACATAAAATCTACCTATTGTCATATGACTAACCATTGGAGCAACTCAATCATCATTGATTTTTCACGCATCACCAATTTTTTCTACAATTAGTTAAGCTTAAAACTTAAAAGGGGGGATATAAAGTGGTAGAAGAACCCAACATTACAATTCGATTTCAAACCATGAGCCTATTAGGTTTTCCTTTCTTTTGTTTTTGGTTCATATTAAGGTCAAGTTGCACTCACATGAATAATGCGTGTGCAATCAAAAGAAGAAAGTAAAACACATATAGTACATATTATTTGGGTGGAAACAATTTGAGATGTGGAACAAGTGTGGGGGATGGAAGTATTTAATTTACACATTTTATATATGTATTTGTTAGCAATGGGGGTTTAAATATCCCACATGAGAATATTATGATCTGCAACCCGTCACCCGCCATAAAAATAAGAAACAAACCCACAAAACCTATATCCGTTGTTGTGCATAAAAAATGCAAACTATAAAAGAATACATTATCAATTAAATATATACATTAAAAAGAAAGGCTAGCGATGAATTATCAACAAACAATACTACATGATACTAGTTTTTAAATTTGTTTATTAAGAAGTTATTATCTTTGAAGTTATTTTTTCAAACTAGATTAATATAAACAAATTATGACAACTGATGAACCCAATTATAATCCTCAAATTATAATATTTGCTCCTTATAAACTTTCATGAGCTAGAAGATAGAAAGAGGACCTAGGCATGCATGAAAAAAAATAAGTTCACTCTTTTTTATGCCTCAAACATTAATTGCACTCATAAAAATTTCCAAATGGGATTTTTGGTGGTTGTGCCTAACCTGCATCAAGGCTTGGTCCAAATGTGTATGAAATGGATGACATAAGGAGCTCTAAATGTGTAGTTTCCATATTTAACATATATAGACTGCAAGATTTAAATAAAGGCATGTTTCTCATGGAATTACTCATCATTGATGCCTTGTTGTTCAATATATCTTCAAACTATGTTTTCTATATGACTTCACACCACAAAGCCTTTTCTATTTCAAATGATTGAAAATTTTGGCACATGGTTCATATGTATATGCTCATAAGAAAGAAGAGCTTCACATTTGGTAGATGTTCCTTACACTCGTTGAGAAAAATGCACTGTAAAGGTTTTATGTTAATGTTCATTGACATATGATGTCAAAAGGATTGTTTCAAAGGGGAAACCTTGATCGCTACCTTAAATGCTAAATAGAAATCTTTATCATAGATGTTCATGGATTCAACCACATAAAGAACCTTAAAAACAAAAGTTTTCATATCTAATATATGTATAGTTTTAGATTCATACATTGGCGGGGGTCTCGATAGATGTCGTTGAAATGGATCAGGGAGAATAAAAAGTCAAGGTTTTATGTTGAAGGTCATTAGTGGAAAGTGTCATCATGATTGTTGGTGAGGGGGAACCCTAATTAATGCCTTAATCGCTAAAGAGAAACCATGATCACAAATATACATGAAATCAATGCCATACGTAACCTTAAATACAAAGTTTAATGTATCTAACATTTCCATCCCACACTCTGATTGCTAATTAATAGAAAGTCATGGGCTCCTCCCTTATATGTGGACACTCAACATTATTATTTCCTAAATTTTTCTCTTATCCAAGTCTACTTTTGTCAAAGGAGGTTAATTGAGAGAAACAAACATCACTATGAGACAAATTTTAATAATTTTCTACAAATATATATGAAATATGTGAAAATATATAACTTATATTTTGTAGAGAAATCATTCAAATATATATAAATTTTTTTTTAGAATTTACAGACCTTAAGCACCTAACAGAGCTAGGCCCTCAATAAATTTTGATTTGACAAGCACATATAATTTGAAATTCTAGGCCTGCCACCGTTCTCTTATCCCAAACTCCATTAAAAACATTTTGAATCTGTGTGGACCCGTGTCAATAAATTTGTGTCCTTATCAGTCAAATTTCTGCATTCATATTGTATTCTGTGGGACAGACATTGAAACAGAAAGAAATGCAAATGGCCCTACACCCTGCCGAGGCCACACATGCTCTGCTTACAAGATTTGATGTCAGAATGACAAAGATACCACCGTTGAAAATAGTGTGTACAGAATTCAGGAGAAAACTGTAGTACCAGTTTGGTTGTTTCATCAATAGCGCCAAAATTCTAATCATATTATATTCATCTTTGGTTGGGTTCGTGGGTGGTCGGTGGTTACTGGTTAGTTTTCATTGCTACTTATATATATCCATGTTCTTCGCCTTACCCACCAAAGCATTCTTTCTTCTCAAAGCTCATCAATCTGTCTCAGTGTTTCAGTCCGTAAGTCAATTCCATTTTGTTTTCTTTACAATTCTGCAATGGCAAGGAGCAAGGAAAATCCCCAAGTCCTGCTTGTGAAGCACATAATCAGAGCCCTCTCTAAGTTTGTCAAGTGCCAAAAGGCAGTTGGGTATGGTTTTTGTGCAAAGAGCAGAAAGTATTTCAGCCTTGAAGATAAGTTCATTGGTAGATTATGCGGTGCCCTCGCCACAGATGTTCCCAAGGGGCACTGTGCAGTGTATGTTGGTAGTGAACGTACAAGGTTTATCATCCCCACTGGGTATTTGAATCATTCTCTGATCCGGGCATTGCTGGATAAGGCCGAGGAAGAGTTTGGGTTCGGTCACCAGATGGGACTTATCATTCCCTGTGAGGAGGCAGCTTTTCAGTATCTGACATCCATGTTGGGGAAAACTAAAAGGGATTTTCAACTCAGCAATATTAAATTGGATGAACTCATTGATTTTCCTTCTTCAAGAGAAACAGATCACCTGCATACCAATAGAGTATAAACACTGAAGAGGGTAGACTTCCTTCTGTTTAGATGTCAAATCTGCCAGGAGCTGGTTGAAGGAAAACACGTAATAAACAGAAACCAGGTCATGATGTGTACAATTTTGGGCATTTTTGTGCTTGATCATTTGTAATTATACTGTACATTTTTGTAAACAAGATTAAAGATCAATAGAATCCATCCACGCATGTATATATATATATATATATATATATTTTGGCATTCTGGTCTTGTTCTTTCTTAATGTCTCCCAAGATGTGATTAGACTTGTTGAATGATTGTTCACTCACTTTTCCAAATGGCATTCGAAATTTCGAGGTCTTACCTGAAGCATGATTCCTGAGCCTTAAGTGAGGATGCCATGGGAGATGTTTCTGTATGTTGGTTGTTGGTTGACTGCTTTTGTTGTTTCTGCTATTTGTCAACTTGACTATTGGAAACATGTAATCGTTCAATCTCTGCAATTTATGTAAGTACAGCAACATTCGATGGAAATGCCATTGAAAATATTTGTAAACATAACTGTTGGTAACAAGTAATGTTTACAAAGATTATTTGCTCATACAAATATAGGAACATTGGATGGCATTACCATTAAGTATATGTTGTATATATTCCCCCCCCCCCGCGACAGTAGTAAGAACAGAGCGGGCGCGAATGGAGGCGGGTTTCAGTTGCGGAAGGAGTCGGGAAAGACAGGGGGAAGGAGCAGGGCGCAAGGGCATGTTGCAGGAAGGGTTGAGAAGCCCGACACCGGGGCATACACGTCGGGATTGCATGGCAGAGAAACAACAAGAAATATTTATGCGGGTCTTCAAAATCCGACGCCAAAGGAGATGCACGGGAGGCCTTCAAGACCCGACATGCAAAAGGAAGCATGTCGAGAGTGATCTTCGAAAGGCCCGCCAATCAAAGAAATATGTTTTCGGGTTTCCAAAACCCGAACGCACCTAGCAAATCGGGTTTTCGGGTCGGAATTGCATGACGAAAGAGCATGTCGGGAGCCCACCAAAACCCGACACCAAAGGACATGCCGGAGGGGTTAAAAAATCCGACGCACAAAGAAAATCAGGTTTCGAGGGCGGAACAACATGGCACATTGAATACATGTCGAGGGGTCTTCAAAACCCGACAGCAAAGAAAATCGGGTTTCCGGATTGGGAAAACACGTCGGAAGAGCATGAAAAGGAAGCATGTCGAGCCAGTTTCCAAGCCCGATGCAAATGCACAAGCGAGTTCCGAACCTGACAGGCTTTGGGGATCTCACCTACCACCATGGTTGTTGAAGAATTAAGTGCAGTCTTGGAGGTGGTTGGGGCAGTTCGAATTCCTCTCTTCTCCCTCTCTTTTCTCCATATAAAATGTAAGGAAGGGGCTGTTTTTAAAGGGTTGGACATTTCTACTTTGCACCCTCCCTTCTCTCCTGTTCACAAGAAGATTTGTGGAGTTCCAAAACCTCCCATATGGACCGTAACGCTGTTTTTTCTTGCCTCTTGGCCATTGCAATATATTGAATCGATCCTTTGAGCAATATATGTGTGTCTGTGGTTGCTTCTAAACCCTCTTACATGTATTTATTACTGTCATTTTTGATCTTTTTATTGCATTTTGGCTATCTGTGCATAGTGTGGCATTACATCTATGTGGTCTGTGTTTAAGCTTGCAAAACGGGTGTTCTTCATTCCTCGGTGCATCACCTCCGTAGCTTAGATTTATTTTTTACGCATTTCTCTCTCCCTTGTCTCCTTGGTAGTTAGATAAAGTTTTTTTTTGGGGTAAACCTCTGCGTTTTATTGGTGCATCTGAACAGAGGGATAGGAGCCGGCCTTCATCCGGAGAGCTTTTCCAATTTCGCAAGGTCCCACACTTGGGAAAAGCTCCATGTTGTGCAATCGCACTGGGAGTCTCAAACGATCGCGTTGCGGAGTCCCAGGGGGTGCTGCGTTTCAACACCAACAGTTTTTGGCATGCCCGGTGGGACCAAGAGGTCATTCCATCAAAAAATTTGAAGGAGTTTCCATGAAATTTACACTAAAAATTGCAAGTTTTTTACAAATTTCGAATTTTGCACCTCCCAGCCTGAACTCCGAAATCGATTTTCAAGGGTTTAACTTGCTCAAAATGAGTCAAAGTTTCACCAGTTGGTAGATCTGACTGTAATCTTCAAAAGGGTATTTTTAGTTTTGTTGATATTTTGATTTCCAAATTTTCGGGTTTTTAGTGATTTCGGGATTTCGGGATCCGAGAGCATCAAAGCAGGCACAGCAGTCATTTCGGGTGTTGGGAGATGCATTGCATGGTCCTAATCCCGACAGCAAAGAGAATCGGGTTTTGAGAGATGTCAGACATGTTCCAAGTTCCGACACATAGCAATTCAGGTTTTTGTGATTTGCATCGCGTGACCTGTGTTCCGACTGTGCTTTTCGGGAATCTGCAGCTTCACAGCAGGGTCTAAAGTCCGAATTGAAGTCTGTCTCCTCTGGGTGCTTCAAGGTTTTAAACTCCATTTTTAATATTGTCAAGTTTGGTGTGTAACTTGGCAAAATCCAGCCTTTTAGAGGCTTGTTCTCCAACACATCTGGCGACTCTGAAGGGATTGAATTCAGCGGTGTAGCAGCACAAGTTGCCCATGCACATGAGAAGGATTTGGACAATGTCTTATACTCGAGAAGAAGGGTTATTCGTCCATCTACAACTTTCACCAGGTTGGGGAAGGAGAGGAAGAAGATCACAAAGATCGCCATCTCCACCTAACAGAACTTTATCTACACCTCCACCTAGTAGGCCTTTTCTTGCATCAACCAGGGTTCTTAGGCCAATCATAATGGCGCATCTACCACCGAATCCCTTTGTAAATTTCACGGGCAGTAGTCCACTTGCCCTAAATGCTCAGAATCAAATTCCAGTTGCAGCACTAAAGAATATCCCCTACTTCACGGGTGAGAATCATACTACTCCTATTGATCACATCCAGGATATTGCTAATGTATGTGCAATCCACGAAATAAATCAAATGGATGTTGCAGTCAAGCTGTTAGCTTCATCTTTCAAAGGCAAGGTCTTACAATGGTTTAGGAGCCTAACAGCAGGGTCTATTACAAATTGGAACCAACTTTGTTCAGCTCTTTGCAACCAGTTTGGGGAAAGGGCAGATAATTTGTCTTTGTTGGAACAGCTGACAACAATTAAAAGGGCTCCTAACGAGCAAATGGCAGATTTTAACTTCAGGTTCCAACGGACATGGGACAGAATTCCAATAGCTGTTAGACCAACAGCCGAAGGAGCATTCCTTTATTTTTTAAAGGCCATAAATTCAGACATAGCCATGATGATCCAATCAATGGGAGGGACAACGCTGCCAGGAGCCTATGACACAGCGATCAGAGCAAAGAACTGTTTGATCCAAGCTGGTAAGCTCGCACCAAGGCCGCCAATGCCTCTCTATCCAGATATGGGAAATCCAACAACCAGTCAAGCACCAGAGTTGAATCCCATTCCAACTCCTAGAAATCAAAGCAATAATGAGGCGTCCACATCTTCAAATACTTCAAAGGAATTGCAAGAGGTCATGAAACAGCTGCAGAACCTTGGAAATGAGCTAGTGACTATCAAAAGACAGCAGGCTCAAAGTGCTAGGCCGTATCAGCCTCAAGCGCAGTACCAGGCTAGGCCCCCGTACCAACAGAATAGGCCACCACCACCTCAGGTTGTGAATCAAAACCAGAAGCCAAGGACAACCTCAGGCTGCCAGGCCATTTCGACCGTATGATCCAAATGCAACGACATCCTCAAGAGCTTTGGTTCCAACGCAAAACAACATGGCACAGGCATACGACTGGTGTTACCCTTGCAATCTACCTCACAATCAGTCAGCATGTTTCAATGGTGCACTGAATCAGGCCTTGATGGTGCAAACCATTGGTGTGCCTCAAAAACCAAGCCAAGAAGGGAATCAGCAGCAAGAAACACAACAAGAGAGACCTCCAACAGAAACCACATTGGCAAATTGGTGAACGGAAGACTTCTGCGGAGTTAACCAACAACCTTTTCAAGGCGTGGCTACCAAAACACGATCATTGAAGAGAATCATGGAAGAGGGACAACCGTGTAATCCAGTTGTTTCTCAGACCACTCCTACACAACAAGGGGTCGGTAGACCAAACGCAACTCCAAATGTGCAAAATCAGCCTAAGGTGCCTGTTGTAGCAACACACGTACCTGTTCAAGCTCTCAGAAATGGTTTGCACCAAGTAAGGGGCAGCAAAAGGACAGTTCATCCCCCTTCAACATCATCGATCAAATGAAGAAGACACATGTGAACATTTCCATGTGGGAATCACTGGCGATCCCAGGGAAACGAGATTTATTGCAAGCTGCCATGGCTAATTGGTCTGCCACAAATGTATCAAATCAGGGACATGAGAAAGTTCTCACTAATGCAGTGCAACAGGATGGGTGCCAGACAAGCAAAAATTTGAAGCCTCCACCGTTCTATGTGTCATTGGTTGTTGGAAACCATTTGGTACACAACTGCATGATAGATTCAGGGGCAAGTAGTTCAGTAATGCCGAAGCAAATAGCGGATCAACTGGGTTTGAAGTATGAGCCAGTGCTGAAAGGAGTAGTACAACTGGATGGAACGGCAGTAGGAACTGTTGGAGTCATCAAGGGGTTAAGCCTAACGCTACATGCCTGTCCTAATGTTACAGTTTTGCAAGATGTGTCTGTGATTGACCTCCCGCCACTCTTTGCGTTGTGTCTATCAAGAGACTTCACTGCAAAAATCGGTGGATATTTATCTGCAGATTGGTCACACATGATTTTTAGGACAAGGTATGGAGCCAAAGCAACAATCAGGTCAGAACCAATTGCCAATTTCCATATTGAGCATCATGTACCAAATCCTATCAATGCAAATTGCTCAGTTTTTGATCAGGAGGAGTGTCTGAATGATCTAGAAACAGGTACTAAGGTCGAGGGAATCCCTGATTTAACTTTGGATGAATGGGCGAACAAGAGTCATGAATTTGACCCATACAAGGAAATTGAAGAATCTGAATTGGGCGTGTATTGTATACACGAAGAAAATTCACCCATTCCCAACATCATTCAGCCTGAACAAAAGGATGAAAACAAAGTTTGGCAACTATTTTTCGACGGTTCAAGAAGCAGACAAGGTGCTGGAGGTGGTGCAATGTTGATTTCGCCACAGGACATCAAATATTATTCAGCTTTTCGTTTCCAGTTTTCTTGTTCAAACAACATGGCTGAATACGAGGCATTAATTCATGGACTTCATTGGGCCAGGAAAAGGGGCATAAAGAACTTGCAGGTGTTTGGAGATAGCGAGCTAATCGTCAACCAAGTTAGAGGACAACATGCTACAAAGAATGACCTGTTGAAGAGCTACAAGAATAGGGTATGGGACCTCATCGAGGATTTCAAAGCTTTCAACATTATGTCCATACCCAGAAAAAAAATGAAGCCGCAGATAGGCTCGCAGCAGTTGGCGCAACGTTTGATGTGGTTGAAAACATCAGAAGGGGAAAAACACAGCCACATATCCATGTGATTGTGAGGCCAGCAGTTCCAGATAATAACACAAGCTGGCAGGTGTTTGAGAACGATCAACAGATCGTCAATTTCTTGCAAGAAGAGGCTGAATTCTCAGCTAGGAATCAGGACAGACTAGAGCAGCAATATGGAGATCAAGTAGTGCAGCTGCGAACAAACAAGCTTCCTAAGGGTTTAGTAACGTTGGAGTCTATCTTCAACCCTAACGACCAGTTTCGTAAGGAAAAGGTGAATATACAGGTCAAGAGAGAAGATTCAGAACCAATCCTGGTTGGGGAAAGCAAAACACTTCAAATTGGTAAAGTGGCCACTAAGCAGGAGAAATCAGATTTCATACAGCTTTGCCAAGAATTTCCAGATGTCTTCGCTTGGAGCTATGAAGACTTGAGAGGATTCGATCCGAAGCTGGCACAACATACCATAGAATTGGATCCAGATGCTAAGCCCATCAGGCAGAAGCAAAGACCTGTCAACCCTCACATTGAGCCTCTAATGAAGAAAGAGTTAAACAAGCTAATAGAGGTGAGCATTATATTCCCGATCAAGCACTCAAGCTGGGTTGCAAACTTGGTTCCGGTCAGGAAGAAGAGCGGAGAAATCAGGTTGTGTGTAGACTTCCGAGACCTCAATAGGGCATCACTCAAAGACCATTACCCACTTCCTTCAATGGAACAAATATTGCAAGTAGTATCCGGTTCAGAGAGATTCTCTCTCCTAGATGGCTACTCAGGGTATAATCAGGTGATGGTGAAAGAAGATGACCAATTCAAGACGGCTTTCACCACCAAATGGGGAACCTATGCCTACAAGAAAATGCCATTTGGGTTATCAAATGCTGGAGCCACCTTCCAAAGGGCAATGGATATGGCGTTTAGGGGGTTGATCAATAAAATAGTTCTGATATATCTTGACGACATCACTGTATTCTCAAAAAATGCAGTGGATCACCTCTGCCATTTGAGGCAAGTATTCCAGAGATGTAGAAGGTTTGGGGTATCTTTGAATCCCAAAAAATGCATATTTTTGGCTCACGAGGGAAAACTTCTAGGCCATATTGTTTCAAAGGAAGGGTTGACGATTGACCCAGAAAGAGTTGAAGCAATTCGAGCATTGCCATTGCCAAGTCACAAGAAGGCTCTTCAAAGCTTCTTAGGAAGGATCAATTTTGTCCGCCGGTTTGTTCCAAACTTTGCAGCTCTTGTGAAACCGATAACGCTGATGTTAAAGAAGAGCATGGCATTTAAGTGGACATCTGAGGGCAAGGTGAGTTTTGAGGCAAATGAGTCTAACATACTAGACTTTTATGAAGGGATAGTAACCAGGTTCGGTGTGCCAGCCACTATCATATCAGACAACGCATTGGCATTCGTAGGTTCCAAGATCACAGAATGGGCTGTCAAAAATGGAATCTACTTGAGCACCTCTTCCAATTATTACCCACAGGGTAATGGGCAGGCAGAGTCCACGAACAAAAACTTGCTAAGAATCATCAGGAGGACTCTAGATGAAAATCAAAGAACATGGCATACCAAGCTAAAATCAGCATTATGGGCTGACAGAATAACACCAAAGAGGTCTACAGGGAATCCTCCCTACAAGTTGGTCTATGGGAAAGAGGCAGTATTGCCCATATCATTAGAACTGCCTGCATTGGAGTTCATGAGGCAGTTGGAGTTAGCTGAGTTCGAACCAATGGAGGTCAGGTATGCAGAGTTGATGGAATTGGAGGAAATAAGAGAACATGCAGTTCAGACAATCGAGAAAGATCAGGCCTTGGTGAAAAGATGGTTTGCTAAGAAAGCAAGAGCAAGGACCTTCCAGGAGGGGGACCTAGTTCTGAAATGGGATGCAGATCGGGCAAAACCAGGAAGGCATTCCAAGTTTGATGCCATTTGGAGCGGCCCCTACATGGTCACGGGATGTAAGAATAGCAATGCCTTCCAATTGTCTACATTGGATGGAAAAGAACTCCCGATTCCGGTTAACGGAATCTATCTTAAACATTGCTACTGAAAGGAAAAGGTTTACCTTTGTAAATATTAGCTGAGTTTTCATTTCCCCTAAGTGCGTATGCACATTGTCTTGTTGTAGTTAGGTTTCAGTTTCCCTAAGTGCTTTGGCACAGGTTTCGTTGCTCCTGGGTTGGTTTTCTACAGTGCAGCGTGTTCCTGGAGAGGGAGTTCAAATATCAGTTTAGTTCGGGTTATTGCTTATGACTCCATGCCCAATGGATTGCTGAAAGGCCACTGATCTTCTACCTAGCAGGCAGGTAATCCCGTTGAGTCGCCAAATTGTTGTATATATTCCCCCCCCCCCCCCGGCGACAGCGAGAAAAACAGGACGACGCGGAAGGAGTCGGGAAAAACAGGGCGATGGAGAAAATATGTTGCGGGGGATGGAGAACCCGACACCAGGGCAAGTCGTTGAACCAAGCGGGTTTTCGGATCGGAAAAACACGTCGGAAGAGCATGAAAAGGAAGCATGTCGAGAGTTCTAAAAGGCCCGACACAAGGAAATATGTTTTCGGGTCGCCAAAACCCGAAAAACAAGGAAATCGGTTTTTCGGGTCGGAAACGCATGGCGAAGGAGCATGTCAGGAGCCCACCAAAACCCGACACCAAGGGACATGCCGGAGAGGCCAAAAAATCCGACGCACAATGCAATTCGGGTTTCGGGGGCGGAACAACATGGCGCATCAAATATATGTCGGGGGGTCTTCAGAACCCGACAGCAAGGGAATTCGGGTTTCTGGATCGGGTAAACACGTCGAAAGAGCATGAAAAGGAAGCATGTCGAGCCAGTTTCCAAGCCCGATGTAAATGCACGAGGGAGTTCCGAACCCGACAGGCATTGGGGATCTCACCTACCACCATGGTTGTTGAAGAATTAAGTGTAGTCTTGGAGGTGGTTGGGGCAGTTCGAATTCCTCTCTTCTCCCTCTCTTTTCTCCATATAAAATGTAAGGAAGGGGCTGTTTTTAAAGGGTTGGACATTTCTGCTTTGCACCCTCCCTTCTCTCCTGTTCACAAGAAGATTTGTGGAGTTCCAAAACCTCCCATATGGACTGTAACGTTGTTTTTTGCCTCTTGGTCATTGCAATGTATTGAATCGGTCCTTTGAGCAATATATATATGTCTGTGATTAAATCTAAATCCTCTCATGTATTCATTATTGTCATTTTTGATCTCTCTTTGCATTTTGGCTATCTGTGCATAGTGTGGTATTGCATCTATATGGTCTGTGTTTATTCTTGCAAAGCTTATGTTCTTCATTCCTCGGTGCATCACCTCCTTAGCTTAGGTTTATTTTTATGCATTTCTCTCTCCTTGTCTCCTTGGTAGTTAGATTAGGTATTTTGGGTAAACCTCTGCGTTTCATTGGTGCATCTGAACAGAGGAATAGGAGCCGGCCTTCATCCGGAGAGCTTTTCCGATTTCGCGAGGTCCCACACTTGGGAAAAGCTCCATGTTGTGCAATCGCACTGGGAGTCTCAGACGATCGCGTTGTGGAGTCCCAGGGGTGCTGCGTTTCGTCACCAACAGTATATGCTTTGAAAATGCAGCAATTGTCTTCATAAAGGGTTTTATAACTGGTGGTGTCCTTTACTGTACAAACACTACAATCATTTCATGCTTTCTGTAGGACAGACTGATAGAGGATGAACTTGACATTTTTCTATCAACACCCTTAAAATTGGATATGATGCAGCATCGCCAAAACTATCTCTATTTTGTTAATAATTGGTGTTTAATACATTTCTATATTTCATAGGTTGAGAGTTTGTGATACTTCAAGGGCTAAAAACTCTTTTGGTCGCAGTTGGTTCAAGTCACAGGGCTTTTGCATTCACTGTGTTGCCTGAGGATAACAAACAACTGTCTCACTTAGAAGAATGTGCACGAGAGTTGTGTGGGGATAGAGCACAACCGGAGACAGAGCACGGCATGCCACCATGCAGCAAACTCTCACTAAATCTCATTGCTAAAGTATCCAATGCATACCCACTGTGGAAAATGAAAATAAAAAAGTTGCATAGATCATTTCTCACTATACTGGGTCAATCATAGCGTTCTATAGCTCGTTGAAAAGAGCTCATCAAGATCTACATTTTGGGAGTGAATTCAGGGTTCATTGTGGCACGTGCAAATTAAAAAACATGCACAAGTGTTCTGCAGGCTGATTTTCTATTTTTGATCACAAAGAAAATGTTTGACTGGCATTTTTTGAGCTCAGAGTGATTTTATAACGGTTTCATTGATATGTAGGATTGACAAGGAGCCTCTCAGTGGGGAACTCTTAATGGTGGAGAAAACACGATGAACATGTCCCTGCATTCATGGAAAACCATTTTGAATTATAGATTGGATCTTGAGTTTGAGAAAAAATGACTAAGTCACAAAGACACCATCCATCATAGCGTGGGCCCTCTACACAAAGATATAAAGGGTCAAACAGAGGCTGGTTCCATTAGAGAACAATTCTATTCATAGTATGATTGGGGCATGGTTTATAATGTTTGTAGAGCCTATTATGGGTTGAAGAATGTCTGCAGAGCCCAGAGAGACTACATTTAGTCTTGAAACACCATTTTGGGTGTCTAGTGCATTGTGAAGCTCTGTTTTGAATTCTAGATTGGGTTTAAAAGAGTCCTTTCAGACTTTAGTGTGTTGTGAAGCCCTTTTAGGCTATAAATGTATGGCATTGTCTTCCAAAGTGAGGTATTTGCGAGTTATTCCGTTGTGATTGTCTTGTTAGAGCCTGAGAATCAATAAAAGGAGTTATTTGTGTTACTATGATTGTAAGCTGCAAGGAGAGGTTCCCATACATTTGGGACACAACCTCCACCACGTCTAGATACCTATACAAAATCTTATGAACGCTCGGTACCACTTTGCTATTTCACTAACAGCCTAATCATTTAATTTTTTTTTTTTTAAATTGTAATTAACGTGTCTTTGGTCTTCTCCAACAAAGCATTCCTCATGAAAGCAATATTTTGTTTAAAGCTTCTCATTTCAATTGAGGTCACTACTTAAACTTGAAAATCAATTTCATTTATTTAATTAGTTCTATAAAATGTGCAATTGAGGCTTAGCCCTCATGATGATTGTAGGACTTTGGGCCATTTTGTTATTTTTTTCATTGTTAACTTATGAGTTTTTAATATTTTGAAATCAGAAGAAATGAGGTTTAGTGATAACAAGTTAATTGATTTGAGTTTAGTGAAATTTTTTTTCCAATTATTATATATTTAGAATGTATTCTTTCACTTCCCACTAGAGAATTTTTAATTCAGTTTTTAATTCTTCAATGCTAAGAAGCAATTTAATTTTCAAATTCTACTCTAGCATATTATAGAATTTTGTTAGTTCGAAAAATAGGCAATATATTTTCTAATAGATAAATTTAAAAAGTGATATAGGAATGTTATCAAAGGACATTGAGTATGTTTATTCTAACAAAAAATACACAAGTCAATATATTGATTAATTGAAGACATTAAGAAGCAATTTTATAAAAGATGACTCCTAAATTTTGTGAAAGAGTGTAACAAAATAATTTTAGAAATATTTATATTAAAAAAAGTTCCATAATATAAAAAATGATAATCAAATATTATACTTTTTAAGAAACACATTTGAAACAGTCATGTTTTATATAAAAGAAAAACTTCAATCAAATATAATCAATTATAAATTAATATTTGATAAACATATCTTCTTACAATATAGAAAAAGATATTGCATTAAAAAGGAAAAAACTTGAAAATTTTATTCCATTAAATACAAATTAAAAGGGAAAATAAACTAACAATATCAAAAGGTTTTCCTACGGATACATCTGTGTATGGCGGGAACTGTATATGTGCGCGGTGAGCATTATTAAATCGAGAAGAGAACTCTGGGTTGACATTTTGTCAACTATCGCATTTTCATTTTGAGATAAGTTTAATAAGGTACAAAATACCCACTGTATGGTCCTTCCCCACACCAAATGAAAGGCAAAACAGATAAAAGTGCACCAAACAAAAAATTTTACAATTACTTATGCATGCCACGGTGCCACCCATGAGGTCTTATGCTGTTGCACATTGGAGGATTCAAACACAGAAAACATCGATTATTATTAATGAAATACCAATTAACCTCAAACAATAACCACCCAACCAAAAAGTAGTTGCAGTCAATGAACCACCGTCCTCTTATCTTAAGACTTAAACTAATCTATACCTAAAAAGCATTCAGGAATTTGTGTTTGGCTCTGTCAATAAATTAAAGGAACACTTCATGTGATTGTGTCCTTTTCAGTCAAAGTCCTGCATTTATATTGCATTCTGTGGGACAGACAGATTGAGAATGAAATGTTATTTGGTCTGCAAGAGACCCTACACCCGGGCAAGGCCACACATGGCTCTGCTTACTAGATTTGATGTCAGAATGACAAAGATACTACCATTTAAATTAGTATGTACAAAATCTAGGAGGACACTGCAGTACCACTTTGGCTGTTTCATCTTGAGCGCCAAAATTCTAATCATATCATATTCAACTTTGTTTTGGGTGGGTGGTTAGGTTAACTTTAGTTGCTAATATATACACCCCTGCTTTTCGCCTTACCCTTCAAAGCATTCTTTCTTCTCTAAGCTTCTCAATCTCTCTGGGGTTTTAGCCTTCTCCTGTAAGTCAATTCCATTCTATTTCCTTCACAATTCTGCAATGGCAAGAATCAAGGGAAACCCCCAAGTCCTGCTTGTGAAGCACATAATCAGATCCCTCTCTAAGTTTGTCAAGTGCCAAAAGGCAGTTAGGTGTGGTTTTTCTGCAAAGGGCAGAAAGTATTTCAGCCTTGAAGATGAGTTCATTGGTAGACCATGTGGTGCCCTCCCCACAGATGTCCCCAAGGGCCACTGTGCAGTGTATGTTGGTAGTGGACGCACCAGATTTGTCATCCCCACTGGGTATTTGAATCATTCTCTGTTCCGGGCATTGCTGAATAAGGCAGAGGAAGAGTATGGGTTTGGTCACCAGATGGGACTCATCATTCCCTGTGAGGAGGTTGCTTTTGAGTATCTGACATCTATGTTGAGCAAAAAGGACCTAGGGCTTGGCAATATTAAACTGGATGAAGTCCTTGATTCCGCTTCTTTAAGAGAGACAAACTTCATAGAGCGTAGAGACTGAAGAGCTGGACAAATTTCCTTCTGCTTAGATGCGAAATCTGAAGGGCCTCTATTCTACCAATGTTGCTTATGTTTTATGATGCACCATTCTGCAAAACACACTCTACACAGAAACTAGGTCATGGTGTATACAATTTTGGGCCGACCACCTGATTGGCATTGTTGTGCTTGATCATTGTACATTTTTGTAAACAAGATTAAGAATCAATAGAATCCATCAATTGACCGATTTGTATTTTTTTGGTGTTTTTGCATTCTGCTCTTATTCTTCTTTAATGTCTCTCAAGATGTAATTAGACTTCTTAAATGATTGTTTTCTCACTTTTTCCAAATGGCCTCAAAAAATTGAGATCTTGGCTAAACATGATTCCCAAGCACAAGGTGAGGATGCCATGGGAGATGTTTCAGTAAGGTGGATGTTGGTTGGCTGCTTTTGTTGTTTCTGCTATCTGTCCACTTTACTATTACAAACAAGCAATATCTACATAGACCATTGCTCAATCTCAGCATTTTATACAGTTAGTAGGAGCACTGAATAGAATTGCCATTGGTATATGCTTTGAAAATGCAGAGGCTAAGATTTTTCTGCAATTGTCAGCATAAAGTGTTGCATGAATGATTCACCAAAAGAATACATACGATACTACATGTGATGGTATCCTTTTCTGTCCAACCTCTGCAATTTGTAAGACATGTATTGACAGAGAATGAATTTGATACTGCTCTACTAGAGCCCCTACTGGGTATTTGTAAAAAACTCTTATGGGCACTTAGTGCCACTTTGCTATTTAATCAATATCCAAATAATATTATGGTTGTAATCATATTGGATGCTTGGTTTTGGTTGTTATTAATAGACAACAGATCCTTGGTCTTCTCCACCAAAGCATTCCTTCTTGTTCACCAAAGCAATCTTTCTGCAAAAAAGCTTCTCATTTCACCCTGGTTCAGGAGCTTTAGCTTGAACATCAATTTCATCTGCTTTGTTTTTTTCATAGTAACTAAATATGATATCTTTGGTGGAAGTATTTAGATGGTGTTCGCAGTAGCTCGGAATTTCTATATGGTATTGGGTTTTCAAAAAAATCAGAGTATTTTTATAAATGCAAATAGCTGTATTTATTTCCATATAGTATTTTTAGATGCGAAGTACCCATCCTATTTTTTGAAGGGACTGCTTTTTTCCATGTTTGAGATCCAGGTCTTTCCTAGACGGCACACAATTTGCTACGTTGGTTTTTGACTTTTTGCAATGGCAAGGAGTAAGACAAATCCACAAGAGCTTGTGAAGCACAAGGTTTTCCAATGCCCATAAGGCAGTTTAGTGCATTCTCTCTCCAAGAGGCAGATGTCCAGTGACACTGTGAGGTATATCATTGTATGTTGGTAGTGTACACCATAGGTTTATCATCACCACTGAGTATTTGAATCAGTTTCTGTTCTGGGCATTACTCTCTATGGCCAAAGAAGAATATGGTTTTGATCACTAGAGAGTCATCATTCCATGTGAGGAAATTTCCTTGCATTATCCCACATCCATGATGGGAAAAAGACAATTGAAATGAGGTTTCTGACTGTCCTTCCCTGAATGAGATTGATCTCATAAGAGTAGATGCTCTAAACCGTGAACTTCCTTAGGCTTTGATGCCAGATCTGAGGCGTTTCTGTTCTGCTAAGCATTCCTGGGACTCGCACCTTGCTTAATCCCCCATTATTCCCATGTCAATTGGGTGGGTCAGATCGCCACCGAAATTGAACCTTGGAAATCTCCACTTCCAATCAACATTTGTCCAATCCATGTAATTGATGCAGTCCTACACATTCTAGCTCTGTTAGAAAAATGAGCATAAGAACACCAACAAGGAAAAGAGTGAACAATCAGGTTCCCCTGTTTTATTACAGTAAAACTGTTACAAATTGTTGTATCACTCACTCTCTACATGATTAAAATCATTTGCCCATAATTGTAATATTGATATGACAGTTCCTAGAATCCTATTCCACAAAAACTCCTCTATTTTTAAAAATTGAAGATGCTGCATTTATTAAAAAATTAAGAAATCAAAGTACAAGAGTCACACAATCCCGAGAACTCAAGTCATCAACAAGAAGTCAATAATAATTATAGCCTAAACAGAAACAGGCTGGAGTAAAAGAAGATCATAACCTAGTAAGAGACAATTCGTATATCATGTTGTAGTTGTATGCCACAATCGTTGATCTTATCAATAACCACAAATTTGTTAAAAAATCGAAAAGTAGATATGAGCTTATTGAATAGCTCAAATAGAGCTGTTTTGAAAAACTGGTTGGCTAGGATGTGGCAGCAAAAGAGGATTGTCTTTAAGTCATCACGATTCATGAGGACAAATGACAGTGGGAAAGTGATGGTACAAGAATGTTCTCAAGAGGACATACAAGAGGGATTTCATTTGCAGCAACTAGAGGTTGGAAAGAAGTCCCTCACATGCCAAGTATAAGAGATTGACAAGAGAAAGAAAGTCACTCATGTGGCATAGAAGCAAACAAGACAATAGAGATGGTGGGCATGTTTCAACTAAGAAGATTAAAGGATGCAAGTAATGTTGCACATGTGGGAGTAGCACACATAGGTATTGGTGAAGAAATTCTTATGAGTCAAGGTATGCATTGTTCTCATATGGACAAGGAGAGTGCAAATGTTATTTGCATATGGCATGGATGAGGTGAAGAAAGAAGATTGCAATCATCTTATAGTTGATGTAAAGAGTTCAAGCATAGAAGAAGATAGGGATGCGATGGAGCAACTGAGTTTGTTACCAACCCAAGCATGTGATGAAAAGTATGAGGTTACAATACAGATGCAGTTTGAAGATGATGGGATGGAGGAGATGCTTCTACAAGTCTTAGGAGCACATGATGAAGAAAATAAAGAAAATGATGAGAGCCTAGTTACGGCAACATTCTATAGGGAGATAGATGGCCTTTTTGAAGACACATTGAAGATTGTAAATAATGAAGAAGATGATATTGCAACAAAGATAAGAGGAGTTGCTTGACATAGTAATGAGGATAACGAGAGAAGAGAAAGAGTTAACATCCATGAGAAAAGAGGAACTGCAAAATCTAATGGGTTGGATAATGATTGAACAAAACCTACAAGGCTTTAAGAGGAGGTGGTCAAATAGTAGTGGACGCAAGCCCACAAGAGAAAACAAGATGCAAGAAAGAGCATTTTATATTAATATCTATGGAACGGGCCTCAGAAGTAGATCCAATAGAGATATAGGACAAGCTACAAACTAAAACTAAGCTAAATCATAAAACTAAAGCAAGTAAACCCAAAACTCCAAACACATATTTCATTATGTTCAACTTTTTCTTGTTTACAAAGCTTATATTTACCTCTATTATTTGAGAAATAAATAATTTGTATTAATATCTATGGAACGGGCCTCAGAAGTAGATCTAGTAGAGATATAGGACAATGTATTAGCTAAAACTAAGCTAAATCATAAAACTAAGCAAGTAAACCCAAAACCCCAAACACATCTTCTCAGGTTGTGGATTCTCTCCATTTATTGGTAGCACTTACTCCACCATCTTGTAATGTCGGTTTGTGGACGCTCTCTATTTATTTGTAATACTTACTCCACTAATTTGGTTTTATTATTATTCTAGATGTTGAATTAACTTGAAAATTACTTTAAATGAAAATATGGACCATTACTATCAAGAAATCAATGTAACACCATTACAGTTTGAGGAATGACACGTCATGTCCGAACTCCACACTAATAGTGGTGTGCTATTAAATGAGTTACACCTGCTAGGGCATCGAGATTTGGACATCCACCACACCTAGAGCTCTACTAATGTTCCAATCTTCTTGCAAGAAGCTTCCTCTACCATTATAACGCTCAATCATGTTTGGCACATATTCCCTCATACAAATACTTCCAAGTTGCACTCCTAGTGCCTCTTGTCAATAGAACAAGAGCATGCACTCAACATCATTCTCCACCACTACAATCACCAAAATATACAACCTCGTTTGAATATGATCATACAAGGGACAACTGGTACTGGAAATGCAATCCTCGTCAAGAGGATACAAATAACATTGCCTTCAACTTCACATAACACATACTCACCATTATTATTGCTCACTCCAACAAGGTTTGTTGTAGGGTAAGTGCATGGAAATGAGGGACTAAAAGCAGGTCAAAAGTGGACAGATTTTTCCTAAAATCAGCAAAACATGAACTTCATCTAATAATTTGGCATACATATGCTCAAAATTTGACAATGTGATAAGAATAAGTGCCATAGTGCTCAAAATCTAGTTTCTAACTGCTCATTTTTTAAAAAATGGTGGAGATTAAGTAGGTCAAATGTGGTGTGCACACAAAGTATATCTATTTTTGTGTTGAAAATATAACAACCTATTGTGTGTGCGCCTCCCCATTTTTTGAGTTCTATTGATTTAACAAAAATAGATTTTAATTATGTGTTAAACCCTAATTGCAGAGTCATGTATGATAATGAATGCTAAAACACATATTTTACACAAGAAATAAGCAAGTAAGTTACAAAACCCTAAGCAAGAGGTATGTGAAGAATAACTTAGTTGATTAACGCTTGATCTGAAAGTGGTTTGGATCGGGAAAATTGTTGCACAAGAGGTGAACTATGTTGTTGATGATCAGGATAAATTCCATACTGCGAGAATATGGTCGGACACAAGCATCCACCGCTAGACAAGGGGGCTGAGTGTTGGAGACCTCTACTAGGTGTTTGTGATTACGTAGATGATTGAAACCTTATTTTTACAGTGTCACACAAATTTCGCAAATAGTCTCTGTTGATTTCCTATGTGTCACACTATGATCGTCGAGGTACGTGTGACCTACAAAACAAAGATTCACATGCAAAACCCACAATACCACATCAAATCCAAAAAGAGAGATGTAATATGGGTAGATGTGGAGAGACGGGCTGACCTCGGTGGTCACCTGACAGAGTGAGCTTACAACCGAGCACTACACTACATCTCATATCCGATGTAGTTCTCGTGAGTGTGTGATAGAATCGTGCCCTAGGATGCCCTTGTGCAAGTGCACTTCATAGCGGGCTAGCTAGATGTAACAATGTAAATAAAATGTGTCGATGGAAAAATGAACTTCCCCTTCCTATATAGTGTATGTAGAAAATACAATCCCTTGTCCCTTGAATGAATACCAAACGGATGCTTTGAAGTGCTTTAGGTACCTTTTGAGTGCAATCTTAGGTGATAGTAATAATGCTTTGGTTTTGGTCCTTTATTTTGATCACGTAGTTATGTCTTTATATGATTCCCTTGTTTAAATTTCATAAATAACAACTGGAAGGATGACCCATAAGAAAATAAGATGTCCAAAACATAAAAGAGGCCCAAAAAGAGAGACTAAGGTGGAAAGAGGTCAGGGGCACCCAAAGGGGACGAGTGCACTAGAATCCTAACTGGGTACTGGTGTCCCAAGTCATAACAGATAAACAAGTAAAGTACCGACTAGACTGTAGGGTGTGAAAGACCAGATAGAACATAAAAAACAAAGACAAAAGGCCAAAGACATTCGTCAATTATTAGTTTCCTTGCTTAGGAATCATATTAATGCTAGTATGTGTTTATGGACCTAGAAATGCACTGAAGTGCATAATTTTGTGTCTACATTTTCCCCTAATTTATATTGTTGAGTGAATACTTGACAACATAAAGTAGATATAATATGCGTACCTGATAACCATGTAGAACGTGCAACGAGTAGTGTGTCAAGTGGATAAGTGAAGCATGGAATGATGCAAAAAGTGAAGCGTGGAAACTAGAAAGAGAAAGTGACCTTGAGGGTGAAGCGTATGCGTTGCATTGTACCATGCTGTGCCTGTTGTTGTGGTTGTTGAAGGCTACTTCTTGTTGCGTATTAAGGATGGACTTGTAAAAGAAGAGTGAAGAAGTAGTCAAAGATGTGTATATGAAAAATTTGCATAAGTATGTAAAGCATGTGAAAGTATGTAAAAAGTAGTAAATGTAAAGTGTGCACTTGCTTTGCGAATAGTGAAAATGATATAAAATGTCCTGTATTTTTTTGAAGAGGGAGTTTTTTGGGAGATCTTAAGCCAAGTACAATTTTTTTGGGCAATCTCACACCAATGGTGAGTGTTTTGGGCGATCTCATACCAAAGAGCAAGTGTTTGGGAGAGAGGTCTAGTGTTACTCTCCTTATATGACTCCGCTGATATACACCACTGCAGATGGTGTGATCTTGTTTTGTTTCGAGTTGTACTAAATTTGTTATGAGTTGTACTGATTGCAATGGAGATATAATGCAAGTTGTTGTTTGAGGATTGTGCATGTACTGTAAAAATTTCTCTATAAATTGTTGGGAACTGTGTTGATATGAGAAAATAAGTACATCTTCCCCATGGCATAGGTTCCCGGGGGAGGTCAAGAGTGCCTAGGTACTAGTATCTGAATTTAGGTGCTTGTGTCTGTGCTGAACTGAGGACCCAAGTCAAATTCTAGGTTGTTTTTGTAACTGTAGCCTTCTTTATTCTTGTATTGTGCAAGCTTGTACTATAGCTTTGAACTGTTGTATGGGGTGACTGATTCACCCAATGTATGCTCCCTTGTTTGGGGTGCATGTGACACAAATAGGAGTGTGTGGTCCAAAGGAGAGGACCTGAAACTAATATGAAGTGGATACCTTGCAGGGGGAGGGAATGTGCATGGTAGAGATAAAGGCACATGCAAACAAAATGGATAAAAACATGTATTAGTGCAATTAAAGCTAGTATTCAAGTAGAAGAAAATGTGCAATCAAGCAAGCAAGAAGACAAGATAGATTGTGAAAAGTGGGCTTCAGACATGGTACATTGTTCACAATGTCACAAGACAATTAGGGAGAAGCGACCAAAAACATATAGTATGCATATAAGACAAAGGGCATAGCCAACAAACAATAGCATATAATAGAAAACAATGTCAATCAAAGTGTAACCACCAACCATGGTGACATATAGTCATATAAAAAAAATGTTGCACATGAAGCACCCATTAGTATGTTAGAAAGATAAAGACTATGTCAAAGCTTATATAATGGAAAGTAACGTGCTAATAAGAAGTAGTAAATAATGAAACAATAACACATGTGATGTGTAAGAGTAGTAAATGTAGATGCCCCCAGGAGCCTCAGTGGGACTAATAAGAGGTACAATTCCAAGCATCATCATTACATGTAAATATTTGTAGGAAGTCTGCATTCATGACTAAAGACCAAGTGAGAAAAAATATTGACATACTAAGTATCCATCTATCATGGGAAACAAAGTGTGCATGTTAGTATAAGCAAGCAAGAATAAGTGTAACCAAGACATGTAGTATGTTCTATATGAGTGAGATGGAGTGGTATACAATGTAAATATAATAGGGGCAACGTGCCCCCCATTGGATGTGGATGAGTATGAGATGAGGTTCATTTATAAAAGACCCGTCAACAATCAATAATGAACCATAGAAAAAGAGTTTGTCATCGGGAAATGGTGTGAAAGCAAGATGTTAGAAAGATGAATCATGAAGCACAGAGCGTGAAATGTAGAAATGTGTGAGGTTCATTTCAAATTTAAACCCTCAAGAGTCGAGTATGAACCGTAGAACTAGAGTCCATCATAGGGTAGTTACGATACAATTTGTGTATCAAGATGTGTAAGAGAGGTGAGAAAGACTATATGTAAAGCAAGGAGCATAATGTGTATGTGTAGAGACTAGAAAGAAATAGTGATGATTGAAGGGGGGGAAGAAAACATGATTACCCCATGTGTGTGATGCATAGAATAATCAAGTAACATCATCTAAGATATTTTCATTGTCAGGTTCGTAACCAAATTGAGCTAGGTTAGAGACTTGGTAAACAATAGTATGAGGCTGATCATATAGAAATCCCTTGCGACACAAATTTTACATGCCCATTACATATTATTCATCAATGATTGGTCGTTGTGGACAACCATGTGCATACAATTGAGTGAGATTTGGAGAATATCCCAAGAAAGAATCATTTCAAATAGAATTGCGTCTAAAAGGCATAGGAAATGTGATATCAGTATAAGTTGGTTCTAGTGTCCCACCAAAGTAATCAAGCCAAGCTTTCCCAAGTGTGAGTGGAGAATAATGAGGACTGTGTGCAAGGAAGACTGTCAAATAAAAGACATGGAGGCCATAAGCAATAGTTATGAAGATATAACTGTGATAGAGGTGAGGAGAGTGAGGTGGAGGAAGGAGATCAACAAATGTGAATCCCAACCGAGCAAAGCCATCATGTGTGCAAACAGTCACAGAACAAGTGGATTCGAATGGGATATGAGGCCAATAAGAATTGCAAATGAAGAGAGTGCATGTGAAGGGAGGAGGAGTCAATACAAAGTATTTCTGGAGAGATGAAGTGGATGACATGATGTCCAATACACAAATAAATCCTTAGAGAAGAAACATATCGATGGTAGGGGCACGAGGTTCCGTGAGTTGATAATCATCAGTGAGATATGTATGAGGGGTAAGTGCACCAATCTGGGGGAACAAAAAGAAGAAAAACATCTAAAAACAATCAAAATGCTTACGCGTTTTATCATAATGCATACGCATTTTTTTTTTGGTTTGGCGATTCACGAACCTAAAACGCATACATGTTTTAGCGTATGCAAAATGTGTATGCGCTTTGCATAGTATGGACTGTATATGTGTTTGTGGGGGGCTTATAAAAATAATAAAAGTATAAGGAAATAATAAAAGAAATCTTGTACTTTAAATTTATTTTAGCAAATATGAGAAGTTAGGATCACTCTATACCTAATGGAAGTGGTCCCATAGCTCTGACAGTTATAATCTAGAAGATAGTTTTTCAAAATCTAATCTTGTAAGTACTTACTCATTTTTCAGGATTTCAACAAAGGATCTAAAACTTTCAGGGCATATATATTGTAGTCGGTCTTTGTTTTGGGAAAGCATATAGTCGTTTTGTAGGTTTTTTGACCTTCTGGATTGGATTTTGGCCCTACCACTACTTGAATTAGTACCAATTTTTAAATTTGGTCCATAATTCACTTTAGTGACCATGAATTAACTCTATGATGCTTGTCTACTTCTTACTAAAATGATATCCTCACTTTGTAGATAGAGGACTTCTCCCGGAATGGGATTCATTTTCTATGGCCAAAATGAGGTGATTTTAATGTACCTTTTCCATAAGATGTGATCACACTACTAGGTGTCGAATGAGTTTTTACGAATAGTACCAAGTGAATTGCATCAAGTGAACTTAGATGATTACACATTCTTAGAAATAAGGTGCTCCATATAAATACCACCCCCTCACCTTTCTTGGCTCCAAAATCATCCTTTTATGGAATGAAATTCACAATTCTCATACATTTTTTTTCTCATATGTCTCTCATGGAGACAGACGATGCCTTAATACTTCACACATGATGGTCCTTGATACCTTGGTGGCATGACTAGCTCATTTTAGCTTGTTCTTTGGAGAGATTTGGGTACAATGATAGAGTCAGGATATGATGATCATTGAGTCACTCCTTGAGATCCAAATTTCACCTTTGAACATGATGAATCCTTCACAATTCAATTTATTGACCAAGATGACACCTAGGTGCAAGCATGCTTATGGTACTTGGATATCTTTTTTCTCAAGTTGCTCCTCATGGAAATGGGTTTCCTCCTCCAGATAAGGGATGAATCCTTGAATGGAATTTGAGGACGAGTTACATGTTCTTGACCTCCATACTTCACTGAAACACTAAAAATCACATTTTATGATCAATGAAACTATTCTAAAAATCTAATCCTTACCACAACTCAAGATTTAGGTCTTATTTCATTTTGAACTGGGATGGGCAATTGCAGAGTTTTGCAGTACCTAAAGAAACATTTAAGCCTTGAATCAATGTTGATTATTCCACCTTGTAGAGTATTCTAATAGCCTTCCAGTTCCTATTTTTTTCATCCTAACTCTTTCCAAAACTCCTGGAATCATCCAAAGAAGTCATCTTTCATCATTTTAAATTTCATTCAATGCACCTGAAAACCCAGTCTTAAACAAATTTCTCCTGAATGAGATTTTATTTCCTAAACTTTCCTAAATTTACTAAGACATCTTCAATTCTCTCTGAAATCACCCTCAGATGCTTAATATTTTCTTTAAAAATTTCCTAATGGTGTTCAATTAGCTACAAAATGGAAAAATGGTCTTTTTTAGGCCTTCAGAGGAAGTAGTCTCTTATAAAAACTAAATGAGTTGATCAATCAACTTCTAGACACTATTCCCTACACATTGAAACACACTCAATGATCTTATTATGAATTTCCTTTGAGTTAGGGTAAAGTTTGAACTTATGACAGGCTTCTTTTCATGCATCTCAATGTGCTTACCCATGTCCTAATCACTAATGAAAATCACTCATCTCTTCTTCTTTCAGTTAAAACTTTTCATACAAACCCTTACTCTCTCTAGAACTCTTTATGGAACTGTGCAAGACAGTCAATAGGTCTTCTTGATTAAATTTGTTTAAGTATTTCCCCTTGTTCCTCAAAGATTCAAAACATTATAACACCACTCCCTCAATGATAGATACAACTTCCTTCTGAGTTTATTTCCTAAGACAACTATTTCTGAAGGTTGGTCTTGATAGTCACAAGAAATAAGCATGATTGTACATTGCTCCCTTTACCTATTCACCACTCAATACTCTGTCCTTATTCCTTGATTTTATGATTCATTAATGCCCTTAGGCCTTCCTCCAACTTGTCTGAGGCTCCACCAACTTCAAAAAAATGGAATAAAGACTATTTTTCAAAAAGTACATCTTTCCTAGCCCTCAAACTGGGCATTAACATTGCTAGGTCATGTATTTGAATGTTCCTTTTCCTTTATTCTTATTCTAACATGTACTAAAATTTTTGAAACTCTTGGTCTTCTAATTACCTTCCTCCACACTTATAAAGGACTCTACTAGGCATAATTATTAACTTTTACAACGAATGTTCTACTCTAGGCCCTTAAGAATGGGCACACAAAGTTAGGATTGTGTTCACTCAAATTTAATTTAAGAAAATCTCCTTTAGATGGCTTATTACCTTTTATTTACTTTTGCAACACCAAGTCCTTGTGATCAATTCCCTGAAATAGACTCAAGGATTCTATCGAATCATTATTTTCATACTACATACCACTAAAATTCTAAAAGAGGGTATAATATGGTGTGAGTAAGTCTTTCCATAAATAACCTTCATTAACTATTTTTCACCAATTTAAAAATACTCACCCACCTATCCTATACTATTCTATGCCTAGCCTCTTCATCTAATCACTCCTCTAAATACAATTGATCTCACCTAATCCCCACTTAAATGAGCCTCCAAATCTAGAGTCTTCTAATTCTAGAAACCTCTCCATTCTTCCCTCCTTTTTCAAATATTCAAATTAAAAATACACTATTCTATTGAATTTTAATTTCAATAGAGGATTCTAAGGAAATCTAGAATTTTCTACATCCTCCCCTCTCATCCATTTTCAACCATTGATCTAATCCATCATGGAAAAATCTTGACCTTTCATTTTTAGTCCTCTAACTATAAATAGAGGTGTCGCCCTCCATGACAAGCATCTCAAAAAATTGCAAGTATATCCTGCCCAATTTTCTAGCAATCCAATAAATCATTAAAACAATCTAGTGAGCTCAATCAAGAAATTTATCAAGGGGAGGTGTTGCTGGAATTTGTCCAAAGATCTGAAGCACATATTGCATACATCCAAGCAAGAAAAATACAAGGAGAAAATCCAAAGCAACAAAGGAGGAGAATTCTACTTGTAGGTAAGTACATGTAAGTTGTTTTCCCTTCCTTTTTATCTTAGTCAATCAAAGGTAGATAATTAGTTGTGGTAGATTTTGTATTGGTTTGGTTGCATAATCTTATCACTTGTGCATGCTAACATAACTTCTTGTCTACATTTTGGTGCCCATCGTGGGGCTTACCCCCCTAAATTTCTATTGAAACTAGTAGCATTAGGTACTAATAACGAGCTGTTAAAAATTCAGAGTTTTTCAGTGAGATTTAAACTCCAAAAATTCAATTTTCCATGTTTTTTTGACATATTAGTGCATACGTGCTATTTTAACGCATTCATCACCTATTTTAGCGCATTTAACTGATCATTTTTCGACTCTGTCTATGAAGGGAAATGTTTTAACACGTTTGTGATACTTCAACGCATTTGTAATACTTTAGCGCATTTATTTATTGTTTTAGCGCATACACACTAACGCTTTGTTTAAGCAGAATATGACACACAAGGTTGTCCGATAGCACATTTGACAGGAATTTCAACGCTTATACTACCTATATTAACGCATATAACAAAATAACACTTTGTGTTTGTAGGTTTCAAACTTTAGCGTGTGTGCTCTACAGTTTAACACATTTGGACCCCATATTAGAATGTTCAAGAATTGACGCTTAGTGTTTGCAATTTTTGAACTTTAGCGTGTTTATTCCATGTTTTAGCACATTTGTCCCCTGTAATAGCGCACTTATAACAGAGAACGTTTTTTTTTCTGTTTTTTGACTTCATGATAAATATTAACTTGCATATTTTACGTTTTGCAGAATTTTTATAGTATCTAACATTCTGTTTTTACAAGAAAATTACATAAACAAGTGGAAACTCTGCTAGTTTTTCCATTTGATCAAAATAATACATATATTGCCTGATGTTTGTGGTTGCATGATATTAAAGTAAACCAAGACTACTAACCTTTTGTCTTGCAACCCAAACATCCAAGTGTATTGGGGTTTTGATTAAAACTAATAACCTTTTTTTCTTATAGATTTCCCTAGTCAAAGACCCCCATTCCAATAAAAACATTTTGATTATATTTGTGTGTTTTCATTTTTGTACCCAAAGGTGACGTTGTATATGCTCTCCTCTCGCGTCTTAGGATGATCTTCAAGATCAAAATCGGTTAGACTTCCTTCACTTTTTTTTTTTTTACAGGGGTAACGTGATGTGGAAGTGACATCCACACACTTACCATAGTCCTAGGGGTCTTGTGACCATGGGCTTCATCTCCACGCACGAAGACACACCCCGTGTTCTGGAAGGGTATACAAATTCAAAGACAACTATTGTTATTGGCTAAACGTGATGTGAAGTGAGGGGCTTCCACATCCCAACACCCATGTCTTAGACAACATCCTTGCCACATGGACTTAGACCCCACGTATTGTAAGGTATATAGGGGATGCCCCTAGAGATCTCATTTATCCTAGAATAGGTATCCTTCGGCCGCAACCAAACTATAGTGTAGGGGAAGGAACCATTGAAGATTACTCACTAGCCGATCACACATTGACATAAAGGTGGGTCAACTTAGTGAGCGTCACTATTGTGTGTGGTATTGAAAGTGAGCTATAGCTTGATTTTACTCCCACTCGACTATTTAAGATTGCGCATGCATGAGTGAACTTGTTTGAGTGTTTTGTCAAAACTAGTGTAACAATCCCTACACCAACTCTTGTAAATAAACCATACACTTATCACCCATCAATTTTGATCATAATTTTTTACCACAATTTTCAAAATAAAATAACACCATAATATCCCACACTATATACTGCTAATATCTGAATTTTGGACCATACATTACCCATCTAATATCATACCCACATTTTGTAAATAATAAATCAAGTTTTTACCCTTATAATATTTTATACATACACCACCATCATGTAAATATTTTTTTACTAAACCCCTCACATTAATACAAAAACAATTTTTTTTATAAAATCAAATCAATGCTCTCATCTTCTCAAATAAATTCATAATTCCACCTTCATTAACTAATCTTAGACCACTTAAGGCTTACCCTGCTAAATCGTTTGACATTTCCTATTGGAATCCTAATCAACCTAGGTTCTAGAACACATACCAATCATATAATTCACCTATCCTAAATCCTGCTACAATCTCATATCATCACACTCATCCTAAAACATCCTAAGTATGATCCTTTTTTTACAATCAATTTAATCTTATAAATCAACATCTTGCATATAGGCAAAATACCCTTACTCCCTATCCTTCTTCTAAGCCCTTGTAATCAAGGCACATCCAAAGCCCTCTACTAACGAGGCACATCGTTTCTTCTATTCTCTCCTCCAAGTTCTTCCATCATATAAGCAAGACTAGGTTATTAAGGTAACACATCAAGTACACTAAGGAATCATAATCTCATTTTTCAACCATCCTTCATTTCAAAAACACTCAAGTCAAAAACACTCTCATCCTACATCTCACCAACATCATAATCTAATGGCACCTAGATGAATAATAACCCGATCCCAATTTGGAAATGATACTAACAACAACAATATGGAAAATTATTTATTTAACCATAATTATTATGATGCCAATAACGAAGAAAATCGACCAAGAGGAGAAGATGAAGAAACTATGGTCAATACTATTAGTGACGATGAATCTAGTACCTACTTCATGGAAGGAAGATGGAGAGAAATGTTAAATCACTTTATTGAAAAGAACAAGTATGCCCTTTTACTTCAGCTATATCACATGGGGGAAAAACTCCCTTCCGACTACTCTCATGACCAACTGCATAGTTTTCTCCTAGATAACAATGATGACATTGGCCAAATACCACCCTCCACACATCGTCCTAATCCAAATCATCGTTGCTTTGCACATGGACTGGATGACAGAGAGAATAACACCCATATATCCAAATAATCTGTATTGTCTCAACTACAACAAATGAGAAATCAAATCATCCAATCAGCCTCTCAATTAGAACCACAACCATCCAATGATCATGGATCCCATCATTCTCAACCCAATTTCAAACCACCATCGCTTAACCCTCTAGAGCCAACCTTGGAGCAAGAAGTAAAGTCTATAAAGGAAATGCTTAAAGGGTTGCAACTTGGCACTTAAGAATGTCAGTATAAATTTGAAGAACTTTACCCTTATCCTTTTGACCGTGATATATTATGGGTCCCTTTCCCACCATATTTTGAACCACCTAAATTTGAAAAATACAAGGGAAAAGGAGATCCCCGTGAGCATGTCAAGGAGTTCTATATGATGTGTCAGGAAGTTACCGACGATGATTCCTATTTGTCAAGACTCTTCTTTAGAATTCTAGGTGATCTAGCTTTAGAATGGTTCCTTCGATTTCCCAAAGGTTCTCTTACAACATTCACTGGCTTATCAGAAAAAATCATAAAACACTTCTCCTACAATGTAGAGCATGATGTCACAATGATTGATTTGTGTAATACTAAGAAGTGAAATGGAGAAATTTTCTCATCGTTCCTACAATGATGGCGAGCCGTTGCTAGCCATATTCCATGGCCCATACATGAGAAACAACTAGTTACTATTTTCGTGTCCAAACTTAATCAGGAATTAACATTCCATCTGCAAGTTCATTGTGCAAACACATTTGATGACATTATTGAAAAATGCATGCAAATTGAGAGAGCCTTGTCGTAAAGGGTCTTATTAAGATATCTCATGACAATAACAACCAATCCAGTCAACCCTTTACATCTGAAAAATCCCAAGTATTTTAATAAGAATAAAAATGTCATTGGCGATGGAGTAACAGACACTAAATATGTCCAACACGTCCATACCACTGCCTCCATATCTGTCCCTAAAGGACAACCTCGATTTACTCAAGATATAAGGTGACAAGCATGCACCCCCCTTGGTGAATCCTTAGAAGCAATCCTTGATAAATTAATCACTACTAATATGGTTGTTTTTCCTCAGACTCATCTCATTGATGAGTCCCAACCCAAACCTTCATGGTTCAAAGAAAATGAATAGTATAAGGTACATAAAATCAAGGGTCGTGCCACTCATTAGTGTATGAAATTGAAAATTCATATCCAAGACCTTATCAACCGAGGTGAGATTGAAATAGAGGATAATGCTTCCACCTCCTCCCAAAATCAGAAACTTGGTATATATCAAAATCCCCTTCCTAATCATGGATAGAACAATGCTTCTAATCAAGGATAATAGAAGTCTACAAATAAATCCGAATCCTCCGCTCATCGCTTCAACCATATTAATTACCATCATGTACCCCCTCCTTATACATCACTTGTTGGCCATATTCACCATTCTCTTCATCAAGTAGCCACCATTAAAGTAAAAGGTCCTTCAAAGAACCCCAAGTGTGTTGTCACTACTCGTGATAACCGTGTGGTGGTTCAAGGATCCACTCCATCATCTTCCAATCCAACACCATAGGCACAATATAATATCATTGAACAACTTGAGAAAAATCTTGCACAAATCTCCATTATGGACCTTATCAAAACTTCGTCCATCCATAAAGACATTTTATACCGCGCCCTCCAAGAAGCACGTGTCCCCACTAATATTGATACCATACAATTTCAAGCCCTTGTTGCTAATCTCTATCCATTTCCAATGATCCCACTTACCTTCACTCAACAAGACTTACCTCTACACGGTCTTGCCCACAACCTTCCTCTTTACATCGAAGTCCTTATTGATAGTGTTTGTGTTAAAAGAGTGCTAATAGACATTGGATCGACCCTTAATCTTTGTACCCTAAATCTCATTCACCGGTTGGGGTATAGTGACTTGGATTTGAAGAAAGATATAATTACTATTAAAGCATATGAATTATAGAGCGTAAATTAGTGGGCACCATTTATTTACCTATCAACGTCAGACCTGTCATGCTCCCCACTCTTGTGCATGTGTAGATATCCAGTTCCCACATAACCTCTTACTTGGTTGACCTTGGATTCATAAAATGAATGTTATACCATCCACACTCCATCAGTGTCTTAAATTCGAACATGCTGGTACAAAAATTAGTATTCATGATGACCCTTAACCTTTCCAATATTGTCAAACATTAGAGGCTAAGAGTTATCAGGAACCTTATTGTCCTATCACCGAACCTACACCAACAACATTACCTTCATCATCTGCCACTTCATATGTCTCACTTGATAGTCTCCCATCCCCATCTCACTACACATCCTCATCATCCACTCATCTTTTACCTACTCCAGCCATATCTACTCCCCTCCATCCCACTCCATCACTCAAACTAAAAATGATAGGGTGTGGCGAATACCAAAATTTTAGCATCAACCACCTACCACCATCACCCAAACGACTCGATAGGCTTGATGTCTACTTAAATGAGTGACAAACATATGAGTTGGGATCATCCACTTTTATTTGTTTTTGGTATCTTGCTAATGAGTAACTTGAGCCATCTGATTCCTCATGGATTATTGATGATTTTATGCCTTCTTGTTGTTTTGATAACAAGTATATAATTCATAGAAGGATGATGAATCATATGGGATACTCCGGACGAGGGATAGGTCGCTATGAGAAAAACATCCCTAAACCCCCCGCTATCATCCCTAACCTTGATGGACGTGGACTAGGATATTGACCACCTGGTGAAAACATCTGTGATGACTGTTATGACGAAAGCACAACATCCTCTGATTCCCAGTCTCAGATGGGGCATTCGGCGTGGTCACATAACATGGAGCTATCCTGAGTGTGGGACATTGTGAATTGGGATAGCTCTCCGGAGAAGGCCGGTTCCTACTCCTAACATACCAACCACTAACTACTCCTAATGTAGGAAAAATACTAACTAATCCTAATCTAATGCTTCCAAGGGGACATGGATAGAAGGATTGCATGAAAGAAAATCCTATACTAAAGTAGTGATACACCAAGAAAGGAGTGTTGATCACTTCCCCAACCCTGCAAAATGGAGAAAGGGTGAACCCTGGGGAGGTTGGAAAGATCCAACACAAACCCAAAATCACACTAATGCACTAAGGGGAGGTTGGTCCACTGCAACACAATCCCGAAATGCAAACAATCTTCATTCTTGTAAGCACAATACACCAAACCCTGCAAATGAACATGAAATATGCACATAAAACCCTACTACGATGAGAGGTAAGAGAGACACAAAAATTATGCAAAGGTTAAAATAACTAATACATAATATATTTTTTATTACTCATGAAATATACAAAGTACATTGCATGTGGAAGAGAGGCATGAAGCCATTACAGAGTTTGGAGGAAGGCCTGAATCCCCAAGAAGAATTGGGTGCATGGGAGAAAAAATAATCAACCCTTTGCACATGTCAAACCCCTTACATTTTATAGAGAAAGTGTTAAACACTGCACAGTTATATAAAAAACACCAAATATTATTATATTCAATTTAGAAATAATTTGGGACATCAATACATATATGGAGTCTACATTATATAGGAGGATGTTCTCCTTAATACAATGAGTCAAAATCAATCCTCAACAACCCACATATCTCTATGTAATCCCTACAATCTCTCAAACTTATCCCTAAGATATCTCTAGCTAATCTCTAGGATATCTCTCACACTAAAATAGCTACGTGAGTTGTTCTCACAACTCACCAATAATAAAACTATTACAGCTACATTATTAATATGAGTTCTATAAACTCATTACTAATAATATTACATTTTATTTAATAATGTTACACAATATTTTGGTAACATTCACTCCCCTATTGTTAACATTAATAATTCCCAATATACACTCCCCTAATGTTGACAATCACACTTCCTTCTGCAGCTTGTCGCCCATGCGTGCTCATTATTTGGATGGTTTTATAGGTCAACCAACAACCCAAATATCATGATGTTTCTTTTCCTTTGTGCTTTTGTCTATCCACTATGTCTTTCCTTCAAGGAATCATGTAGGAACCACTGCTTACTGAATAAAAACTGAATAGAGGGAAAATTGAACATTGAGACCATGTTCCAGTTCCCCCCCCCTCAATGTGAAAATTTCACTTATTCAAACAGGAACTCTGAAATCATACTGTGAATCTGAAATAAAATAAAACACACATACACACACATTGCCACCATAGCTTCGTGCAGCCCCATTTTTGGTGACTGACGAGAGGTCGTTGATTGACCTCCATCCTCTATTGCCTCCATCCGCCAAAGTGTCGCTACTTACTTAGTAGATTGGACCATGGAGCTCAAATTTGTACCACCTTTTGTTGATTCATATTCCTAAAAAAAAAATTCCTTGGTTCAAAAATTCCAAAGTGGGGGTCTGGGGGAGGTAGCCCCCAGTGGGGTCAAGGGGCAACACCCCTTACAGGGTCCCAGGGCAGCACCCTGGGCATGATCCCTATCGCGATACAAGGTGGGGTCGAGGGGCGGAGCCCCCAAAGCCAGGCATATTTTCCTTCTTTGAAGTCATAAAACGTATCACTATAACTGCAATATTATTCATCTTATTCTCCCAAAAATTGGACGTTGGGTAACACTGAAAATGCGTCCGTGAGGCAATTTTTTTTATTTTTACAATATTTTACTCTTTGAATTTTATATAATGGACCCAAAAATACTAGAATTTTACAATGACCCTTTATTTTGACCAAACAAAAACAATATTGAAAACCTTTTGCAATTGATGATAAAAGACTTTTAACTTTAATAAAACAAAATGACTCTTAACTCACAATACATAACATTGATTCTTGAATTAATTTGTTCCTAAGACATGACACACTATAATCTTTATAACCGTTAGGCTATATGAGCCACCATGAATTGGGTACTAACCTCTAATGAATAAAATCCAATTAACTATTGGATTTTACACATGGAAATATATAAACTATTACTAAGTTTTAAAAAACACAAATTCAATTGCACTATTTTGGACTCATATCTTGTGTTCACACAATAATGAAGTTAAAAACATTAATTAGAGACCTCCATTAGAAGAAATACCTCTGTGAGCTGTGATCACGGAAAAAGAAGTACAATTTACAAACTGTGGTAATTACATGCATGATTCGTCAATGAAAAAATTGATCTATTACAATGGTGCAGAAAGATCTACACGGCACTGGTAGAAAACAAAAATTGGAATCTTTTCTAAACGTAAAACCGTGTATATTAGTGTTGATGGGGTAAAGCGGTCTCATTAAATGCAACGAGCAATAGCGGATGACCAATAGAATAGTCAACTGGGCCTGCAAAAATGAAATTTCCTCCCACAACTTTGTCCATTTATACCTCTAGCACCTCATTTGAATTCCAATTCAAATATATGACTTGGTTCAAAATTTTTGCCAACTTTAGCAATACGGCCGAACCATGAAACTTTAGCTATAAGGGAATTGAAAAATACAAAACTTCATTCACCACAGATTTCCCAAATCTTGGAAACCTCTCTTGTATATCACCAAAATACAAATTGTGAAAAAATGATTTGAGATAATATGATAAAGCACGATGGTGAAAACACATGGATCATAGAGATTGATGGAATTTGGGAAGATCTGAATGGAAGCATGCACTATAGGGGAAAGGAGCCAATGACCGTGAATGGCCCAATGACTGTTAGTAGTTATGTGAAACAAAGTGCCAATGACCATTTGAATTAAAGTTAAAAATGAAATAAAAACTAGCCAATAAAGTAAGTCACATCAATAAATGAACCAATGAAATGATGACACATAAACAACCCATAAAAGGTGATTTTAATCACAACTAATGGGTTGCCTTAAATTCCTTTGTATTCAAAAGTACTTATTTTAAATCCCTTAAAAATATATTTTCCACATACTCAAATTTTTTGAAAGAAAATCTGTATATTAAAAAATTCATGCTCTCCAAAAGGGTATTTTTAAAAAAAAAATTTATGATTGTTAAGTGGCTCTAACAACCTCCCACATTATGATTCACGATGATTGGCTCCTCTCCCCTAGAGCATCACATGAAATCATAGTCTCTTTCAAGCTTCAATTCACACGTATTGCTCATTCTGGATTTGATCGACCCAAAAATAAGTCGAACTGAATAACATCCACAACTTGTTGGTGGATTAAAAGGCCTTTCCCACATGGAGTTAGAAATTGGAGGATATACCACAAATAGAGAATAAGCTAGGATACCAAATCAAGGTACATGCACAAATTTTCATGGACAAACAAAACAAAGATATTCTATTCAGACAGCTTGTAAATATCCACCCTTATATTTACCACCTCCTTATCTGCTCGCACATGTCTGCTTGAACAAAAAATAGACACTGATGTTAGTCTAATACAGAGAATCGTCACCGATAGAGTGACTAGATGAAAATAAAACTTAAATACTTCGAATATAATTCTCAAAAAACATACAAATTCCTCTGTGGACTCTCATGGATTAATATCAATCCTCAATAACACACATATCTCTCTCTAATCCCTACAATATCTCAAACTTATCCATAAGATATCTCTAACTAATCTCTAGGATATCTCTCACACAAAAATAGCTACGTGAGTTGTTCTCACAACTCACCAATAATAAAACTATTACAACTATATTATTAATATGAGTTCTATAATGAGTATTACATTTTATTTAATAATGTTACATGATATTTTGGTAACATAAAGAAATGAGGAGAAAGAGGGAATAAGATCACAAAATGCACTCCAATCTCCTGCAAAATCCATCATTATCTTTGTGGGAGTGTTGGCAAGTGTGCAAATCCCATAATCCATTATACCTTGCTTGTTGGGGAAGAAAAGAAGCCCATACCTCATCATTTTGGTAGGAGAGAAATCTGGGACCATTCCTCTAAAATGGTAGACTATACTTCAACATTTTGAAATGTTTATCTTTATTAAAATTTAGAAATCTCGTCATAGTTTTGTAGAGGACACTAAGAGATTTCAAAAAAGTCTAATTTTTTGCAAATCCGAGCTCTCAGTCAAAAGTTATGGCCATCTGAAGATGAGGGTGCCATACCGCAATAAATGCAAGTGGTTGATCTGCCTCTTCAGACTCTGAACCTGCATCTTACCCTCTGAAATCTCAAAATTTTCATTTTCGGGATTCAGAACTTCGGTTATTTTGACTTCAGAGGTTGACGTTACTGTTTATCTGGCTGAGTTCGTAAAACCTATGAAATATCGAAACCCCAAAGTCTGAAATTTAGACTTCGGGTTTCGGGCTTCAAATAGTGATTTGCGTGCACTAGGGCTTCAATGTTCTAAAATGTGGAAACCCCAAAGTCTAAAATTTGGACTTTGGGTTTCAGACCTTCAGGGATTTCAGGGGTTCGAGTTTCAGGATTTTGGGGGTTCAAGTTTTGGGATTTCGGGGGTTTTTGGGTGTTCAGGTTTTGGGGTTTAGGGTGTTGTTCATCCGACTGAGATCATTAAACCTCTAAAACTTCGAAACCCCAAAGTCCAAAATTTAGACTTCAGGTTTCAGACCATTTTTCTCCCCCTTTTTGCGCTTCTTTCTGCCGAGTCCCCGAAGTTCTTGCGTTTTTGACCTCTGAACTCGGAGTTGACCCCAAAAGGGGAGTTGATGCCGAAAACCCCCCGAGCCCTTTCAGACTTCAGAATTTTGGGCTTCTGGGCTTTTGGCTCAATTTTTGTGTTTTTTGTGACGAGAACTTTGAATCTCTTAATCCATAAAGTCTGAAAAATTCAGACTTTGGGCCTTTTTGTTTTCTGAATTACTTGCTAAAATTGAGAGCACGAGCCTTCGTTCCTTCCTCGTTTGGCCAACATGGCCCCCCCAACTTCGGTGAGTCCCTTTCGAGCTATCCTCCATAGCTTGACCATTCCTACACCGCCAAATCCTTATGCCTTTTGGCTCAATGAGTCATTACTGACCCAAGCCCGAACTCCCTATGATCATTTCGTGTCATTCTCCTACTAATTTGAACCTTGACTTGCCAATGCAAGCTCCCATGGCCAAATTGATCCTTCCATTTTCTCTCTGCGAGGTCATTTTTGTCCAATTTTTCCTAAGGGAAAAAATCAGATAACAATGACCTGAGTGAAACTTCCAGTACCGCTAAAGAGGTCATTGAAAATATTGAAGTGATTTCTGTTTATAGCCAATACGAAGACCTTTCCAACACTAACATCTTCTCTAACACCGATGTTCTTGCCATCGACATCGCTCTCACATACCCAAAACTCATTAAATGAGACAAATGATTAGAACATCCTCCTCTTGACTCATTTCAAAATGATGAAGCAATTCTTGAATTCATGGGAACTCACGTAAACCTACCCACTGGAGATCACAAAAAGGGTTTCCAAGTATGTTTGAATGTTGATGCCTATTTTGGGGCACATAAACACTCCCTTTTCCTTCCATCCCAATTTAATATCGCTCACCCCATCTTCTCTTGTACCCTTGAAAAGGAATATCCCCTCACTGAATTCTTCCAAGAATCCCCAAATCTCAAAGATGATCCAGTCATCGATCAACTTCTTCCCGCTCTTGAACCTCTACAAGATGGCTTAGCATTTGTAGTTGAGGAAACCATAGATATCAACATCAACATAGAAGAAGAGCCCAAGATTCTAAAATTGGGGGCATCTTTGTCTATAGAAGATCAGGACATCTTTACCGCACTCCTCAAATGACTCTCAGACATATTTGCGTGGTCCTATGTAGATATGCTTGGTTTAGAGCCTTCTCTTGTGGTCCATAATCTTGTAGAGTGAAAAGATGCAAAACTATTCAAATAGAAGCTTCAAAAAATGCACCCAAAAGTTACGTTGTTGGTCAAAGAGGAATTATAAAGGCTGCTCAATGTCGACTTCATCCGACCTATAGATTATTCTGAATGGATATCCAATATTGTCCCAATAGACAAAAACACTTAGGGCATTCATATTTGTACTAATTTCCATGACATCAATAAAGCTTTCCCTAAAGATGATTTTCCGCTACCAAATATTGATATGATCATAGACTCTACAACTAGGCATGAGATGTTATACCTCATGGATGGTTTATTTGGCTATAATCAGATCAAAATTGCAGAATAAGATCAACATAAAACTACTTTCACTACACCTTGGGGCACATACTGTTATCGAGTCATGCCCTTCGGACTCAATAATTTCGGAGCCACCTATCAACATGTCATGACTGTCTTTTGTCATGATATAGTTGAAGACTACGTCGACGACATTCTAGGAAAATCTAAAATTCATGGGGAACATCTTGTAGTCCTCTGCTGAATTTTTGAATGCCTTCACAAATATAAAGTTTGTCTAAATCCCAAGAAATGTGTTTTCAACATTACATCCAGAAATCTCCTACGTTTCATTGTCTCCAGACGTGGAATTGAAATTGATCCAGATAAAGTTAAAGATATAATCAAAATACTTAAAAATATCAAACAAATCCAAAGGCTACAGGGAAAGATTCAAGCTACTAGGAGATTCATATCCCAATTGGCCAAAAATATGCCAACCATTCCACCATCTACTAAAAAAGGGGAAAAATTTTCACTGGAACGAGGAATGTCAAGCTTTTTTTGATAAGGTTAAGGAATATCTGATGAACCCTCTTGTCTTGGTGTTTCCTACTCTAGGGGTACCTCTTCTACTCTATATATCTGCCACACAACATGCCTTGGGATCCCTTCTAACACAAGATGATGATCAAGGAAAGGAACATGCCATCTATTATTTAAGCCGAACATTAATTACATATGAGCTCAACTACACCCCTATGGAAAATCTTATCTTGTTGTGGTCTTTTCCTCTCAAAATCTAAAACATTACATGCTCAATAATACTTCTAAGCTCATAGTTAAAGTAAATCTGCTTAAATATCTACTTTCAAAATCAGCTCTCATAGGACGAATGGCTAAATGGATCATGATTCTAAACGAGTTTGACATTGAATAAGTTAATTAGAAAGCTATCAAAGGACAAGTATTGGCTGACCAGTTGGCAGAAGCTCTAGTTTCTGATACTACACCACTCACCACATGGTTCCCAAATGAATCTATATGTACAATTACAAAATCAGACATATGGACATTGTACTTTGATGAATCATTTACACATCATGGTTTGGGAGTAGGTATCATGTTTATTACTCCCCAAGATGACTTAATTCCCAAAGATTTCTGGATTTATTTTCCTTGTACCAATAATATTGCTGAATATGAAGCACTTCTTGTTGGTTTAAAAATGACCATTCAGTGGAATATTAAGCATTTGAAGGTCTTAGGTGATTCACAACTGATCATTAAACATGTTAATGATGAATATGCCACCAAGGATGATAAATTGGTTCTTTATAAAAGAATGGTTGACAGTTTTAAGACCTAATTTAAGCACATTCAATTTGAACAAGTCCCTCGTACAAACAATAAATCAGCATATGCTTTGGCTACCATCGCCTCTCTTCTAGATATGCTTCAAGATGCATCCAATTGCAAATTTTTGATCAAGCAATTAACGATTCCCGCTTATAACACTCCTAAGTCAGAGATGGTTTGTGAGATTATTGGTCTTAATTCCCCCAACTACCATGAAATCTACACCTATTTACATGATCATACCCTTCCACATAATCTCCCCCACAACCATTGTAAATCATTCATCCAACGAGCCTCCCACTTCACCATCCTTTGAGATACCCTCTATTATAGAAGCTTTAACGGAACTCTGCTACATTTCTTAAATTCCCAAGAGGCTGAATCAACACTTCAGGAGGTTCACATAGGAACTTGTGGTTCCCATATCAGTGGTCTTGCCCTCGCAAAAAAATTTTGTGCACTGGATATTATTTTCCAAACATGGAAAAATATGCATGCTCCTATGTCCGTAAATGTGTCCCTTGCCAAAAGCATGTTGACCTCATCCATGCACCATCACAAGCCTTACAACCCATTACCACCCCATGGCCCTTCTCTACCTGGGGTCTAGATCTCATGGGCAAATTAAATCCCACTTCCTTTAATGGTCATAAATTCATTATCACCGCTACATAATACTTTACTAAGTAGGTTGAAGCCATGCCACTCACTTATGTCAAAGGAAAACAAAATCCAAATTCATCCTTAACCACATCATCTGCTATTACCGAGTCCCATCCATGCTAATTACGGACAATGGCACATCCTTCAAAAATAAAGATGTCTGTGAACTTTGTGTAAAATTCCATATCAAGCTTAAATTTTCTACCCCCTATTATTTGCAATGCAACGACCAATCCAAAGCATCTAATAAGACCCTTAAGCGCATTCTTGGAAAAATAGTCAATCAAGTAGAACACAATTAGAATACACAAATATATCTCACCTTGTGGGATTACCACACATCCATCCACACTCCCACCGGTCCCCCGCCATATTCTCTCATTTTTGGCACTGAAGCAATTTTTTCATGTTGAGATTGAAATCCCATCCCTACATGTATCCCTCCAACACCTCATAAAAGATGAAGAATACTGCATACATCACTTGCAAGAACTCGAGTTCCTTAATGAGAAACAACTACAATCCCTCGACCATCTCAAAACCTATCAAAACTGCCTTTACTGTCATTATGAAAAATGCATAAAAGACCGTGAATTTGAAGTTGGCAACCTAGTCCTTAAGGAAAATCAATGCAACACCAACGTTGATTGCAAAAATAAGGATAAGTTCAAACCAAATTGGCTCAGAGCATATGTCATCATCGCTAAATTCAGCTTAGGTGCTTATAAGCTTGCTACTCTAGATGAAGACAAGTTAGACGATCCCATGAATATCATGCATCTTCGTCACTTCTACGCTTAAGTGCCTAATGCTCCAAAAAACAAAATCTGTCCAATGGTGAAAACCACTTCAGTGGCACCTTGGGCAAGTACCATGGTGAAAACCAGTTTCTGGCGTTATGGTAAAATCTAATCTAATCCTTCGTCTACTAACACTCCATAATTCACAGTACACACACATTAGGGGCACACTACCCCATTCTCTTCCTTCATATCCCTATCCACAATTTTCATCCTAAACTATCCTATCCACTATCTAGATCCAGACTTCTTCTGATCCTCTCTATGTCGCATTAGATATGTCATGAATGGGAATATCTCTTCCAATTCCAACTTAGGTTGCATTACTGATCCCCTAGGAAATAGATCTCTAGGATTCTAACACAACTGCCAAGAAATGAAACCCTTGCAAGATCTTGAGGCCTTTATTTCTCTCCATCCACCCCCAATTTACATCTATCATTGCTTCTGCCTTATCATTCTCCTTTTCTCTCTGCCATCCTATAATGATTAACATAACAATTATATTGTAAATACTTGTACAAAATTCAAACCCATTTAATACCTATATCCACTGTACATATGATACATCAACATACATAATTTATTGTTACTCATATTCATTACTAACATGAGTACATCACATCATAGATAAGTACAAACCTAAAACTATAAAATGAATATCATCTCATCACTATTTAAATTATTCCATCCATCATTACACTATGTCACATATACAAACATGAAAACATCATATATACATCATACACCATCCATGATAAAGTAAATTAACACCTCATAATAAACTATTTCCTACAACATAAATTAAATAACATCTCATTTCATCATATAAATCCACACATCGCTAATCTAGTCAAAATAAATACAACATCATCATCATCAACTAACATCAATACATATTCACACATATCATCAAAATAAAAAGAACCAACATCACATTTTAACCGTCTAGAAATCATACTACACACACATCTACAACCATAATCCATCATCTAAAAACATCATCATAATCTAACATATATCAAATAAATGACATCAAAATCTCAAAAATAATAAACCATCTGTCCATATCATATCCATCATCAAGATCACATCTATATAAACACACTCAAATATCATCAAATGTATACATCATATATATAATTGGCTATAAAAAATGAATTGATCATCTATACATACATCACCATCATGACCATGCAAGATCATCATAAAAAATCACTAACATACATATATACATATCTATAAGCACTATGCAAAAATGTTTGTATCCTCTCATGTTGCAGGAGGCTATCAAATGTTAGCTGTACTACTTGATGTTTTGGATCGACTCGACCTCCGACCTGATCCCTGCTATGTCCTTTGTCTAGCTTTATAATCAATATAACGTACATAGCCCGACCGGTCCTGCATCACCATATCCTCATAGTATCGAGCCTCTGTTATGATTTCTTGGTACTGCTTGAGTGATATTGTCCTAGGAGGCCTCATCTGTCCCACTCTCCCTAAAGCACTAGGCTTCACAGTTGTCCATATAGCCTGAGATACACTCTATGTACTACTCCCCCCTTCTCCTCTATCCAAAGGCCCTTACCTCACCTTGTAAGCATCCTGATCTCCACAATATCTGTCCCTATGTTGTATGGCATGATCCCATTCCTACTCTAGCCAAGAAATATCTAACTCTAACCATGCAATATCCCTCTCCCTCTGCCCTACCACCACCATAAATCTATGTAGATCTCTCATCCTCACTACATCTCATGTCCATAGGCCAGCTATCTATGCTACCCGTGCCTACATCTCCCTCTCCAAAATCTCTATCTGTGTATGCAAATCCTCACCATCTCCTCCTCCATCTCCTTCTCCTCCTCATATCCCCTCTTCTCTCCCATCTCCTACCATCCCTAGTCCGCCAGCACCTGTAGGACATGTCTTATGTTTTTATGTAAACAAACACTGTCTGAAGTGTAACTGTTGTATCATCCACCTCCATCAACTCTACCTCTATCCTCTCTAGAATCTGTACTGGGGATTTTGCTACTAGTTGTTTTCCTGATGGGCCACCAAAAATAATCAATGTTGGTGCTCTCTACGCCTCCTCATCCTGTATCTGTGGCTCTGATTGGTGCACAACCAATGCATGACGCTGGGGAAATCCTCTATAAACATGTTTTCGATCATGCACAAATCTCATCCCTCCTTGTGGCCTCATCAAAAATATTGGCCTGATCTCTTCCCACCACCCTACATATCCCAAGGCTACTCATGTATCCTCCACTACTAGTAACAATACCTATACTATCACCCAAACCTCATCCAAACTCACCCTGGTTACCGTCTCTGGAATCACACCACCCCACACACCCACCTCCTATGTCGTATGTGCAAATATATGACAACCTACGGGTATGCCCTGTACTATACCAAACTGACATAGTACTCTATCAGGTCGATATCTCTCCACTGTGTATGAACAACCACCAACTATATAATACGGTGACTGAATCCTCCCCAGGTGGCAATGCTCTCCCTCTCATACCTCGTACTGATGATATGGTCTCCATGTAATATCACTAGGCTGTAATTCATCAAACTAACGTCGATACCAAAACAACTCTCCTAGATGCTCATGGATGCCTCCCATTATCTACCACCCATATACTGATGGATCTCCCACCTCATAGTGCTCTCTGACCCTAATCAGTCTCCCAATAGCTATGTGATCATAACTCCACACCTATAAAAGTGTCCCTGCACCAATACTCCCCCTCCACCTTATACCACACTGTATAAATCCCGATATAACCGTGCTAGCACTGGTGGAGCCCATGTAAACATCATCTCCTCCCGCCACATAGAATGTACTACCTTTGCTAAACCTAAGTTGAACCCTCTGCCCCCACCATCTAGAAATAATATACAACTAATCAGTGAGCCTAATAACAATGATACCTGCTCCATCCACCCCTGCATAAAATACATCCCCAAATCTATCCTAATCCCCTCTCAAGGTGCACCCTCTACATCTATCAATAATCTCAGGATATCACTTGGCCTACCTCTGCGCAACACTATAACATCCCCCTCTACTAGAAATCAATATATCTGATATATATCCTCCAACGTCACTGTCATCTCACCTATCGATAACCAGAAGGTGCTAGTCTTTGAATGTCACCTCTCCGCCAAGGCTGTCAACATGGATCAATCCACCTACATCATTGGCATCCTCGCTACATACAGTAGTCCTAACATATGTAGTATTTTAGACTCCTCCTCCTTCACTTCTACATTTGTGCCTCCCAGTAGATATTGTAATGCTACCAACCACCGATGTCTCACCTTGATAGGTAATAATACCACCTTCACACACATAACATATGTTAGAATTTATCTCTATTTTATCACAAAACATCCCTCCTCACTTCTCATTCCATATTTATTCTAAGCACATCATCCTTTCACCCCTTGTTATTAAATATGCTACTCTATCACCCATATGTGCTAATCCACAATAAATGCGTTGAAACATATCCTATACACGCTAAAACCACATTCCCCACTTTCTTACCCCATATGTGCTACTATATTATCCATATGCACTAAAGCATATGATACGTGTCGCTTGACACACCCATCCCGTACCCTATATGCGCTAAAACATAATAAATGCGCTAAAATAAACTCTAAAACCTGCTAAACCTAAATGTGCTACTCTTTTCTCCATACGCGCCATTATAAACCATATGTGCTAAACCTAACCAAATGTGCTAAACCCTAAACTACCCTCCCACCAAATGCACTATTTCGCACCCTTATCACCCATCCCACCCATATGCGTTACTATTTAGGCCATACACACCACTTTAGGGATCATATTCGCTAAACAGTGCGCCAAACATGCCTTTTAGCCCTAAATATACCTTAAAACTCGAAAAACATACCAATTAATGCAAGAAATAAATTATAAAATCACTCACTGGTTGTCCCGCCTTTGCTGGCCATTGATACTCCCTTATGAGGTCCACCTGATGATCCAAAATGCTATCATATGCCATTTTGTCCTCTCTCGGGCTCTCATTTTCAAACTAGACGTGGTGAAAATGACTCTCCCATGGTCCCCAAAAACCTTATATACCTGTTGCATTGACCCCCAACCTTCTGAGAACTCGTTCTCTCACCAAGTAACTCTATTTTCCATCCCATTTATTCCTATCTTCATCACATTTCCTCCTCTATCACCCTAATCTAAAAAAAATTCAAAAAAATCTAAAAAATTAAAAAAAAAATCTTAAATTAAAAAAAAAGAAATCTAAAAATTCAAAAAATAAAAATAAATAAATCAAAAAAATTAGAAAATTCAAAATACCACTGTAATATATATTTTTTGCTTGAATGCATTTACATTTTTGGGCTGATGATATGAGGCCACTTTTTTTTAATCACATTTGGCTAATGATATGAGGCCACTTTCATTGGTCGGATGATAGGAGGACCCTCTTAATTTGTCCAATGATACAAGGACAGGGGCATCTAGCAATTAAAGCATCATAGTCCTTATACCTAGGTGTATATCGCTTTATGCCACATTGCTCACAAATGCTAATGATGATCTAATGGACACATATAGCAACACATCTCCCCTATTAAAGCATGATATCTCATCAACATCCACCAATCAGTCGCTCACACCCAATCACTCATGGTCAGATACACTCGACGGGGGAACTTCACAATCCACAGTATTAAATGAAAAATCTGTCCAGAATGCGAGCATCTATAAACTTACATCCAAAGCCAAGCCCGGCCCCCTAGAGGCCCGTCCTGGCCCACTGTCGGCTAACTGCTTTCCTGGCCTCTCACTCTCTACCCTTTAAAATTCCCGCCTCTCTTTTCACTTTCATTTCTCTCACTAGCTACGTATTCTCACTCCCCTCCGTCCTTGTCACTGCCTTGTCCTCTTAATCTCTTCATCTTGTTCTCCCTTCCATTATCTTCCCCTATTTATCTATCTCATTCCATCAACAACCCTAATCAACTCTACTCTAATTAGGTACCTCCTCTTTTCGAGTGGTCACTCGAGTCGTTCCTCCCTGGCTAATCCCTCGAGGGGGAATCACCTCTCTATATAATCCACATTCTCTTCTTATCTTTGAACTGTCATTTCTTTGCAATAAAACTTCAAAGAGGGGAAAATTGTAGACATGTAAAATGTTGACATAATCCGCTAAGTAAAATAATTCACTTATCCTATAATAACCATTTACCCATCATACATCCTTATAATATTTAATTATTAATTTAATTAATTATTATTATATTGTATACAATCATGTTCCAATTATTACCCATTTCCTAAATTGAAAGGAACAATAACCAGATTGTACCAAGCCAAGAACACATATGCTAATCAAACACCACAATCAATAAGATGAAAGCAATTCGCCAGAATAGCTTTACATATAACCTTTGCAAACAAATGCACAAAAATATCATATATTATTATGGAACTCAATGAAATACAATGAGAATGGGCCTTGCTTAAATAGGCAAGGAATAACAATCTAAGAACCAGTCAAGGAAATAACTAGTCATCAAAGAACTAGTCGAGACCATAGATGTAGGAGAGAACTAGACATCAACAATCTAGTCAATACCATAGATCAAGGAAAGAACTAGTCAATACCATAGATCAAGGAAAGAACTATACCTAACAACTAGATAATATCTCCTAATATCTAAATAAGATAAAAGAAATATCCACACACATAAGTGGGTGAGGATAAATACAATATAGGTAAATAGAGTACCTAGGTGAACATGAGCTAAGGTAAATACCTACTCTAACACCCCCCTCAAGTGAAGCTAGGGGCCAAAATAGAAGTGGCATGTCCACAGTATGAGTCTTGACAACTAGGTTTGATGAGGTACTCATGTACAATAACTAGGAAAAAAGGGACACCGCAAGGTACCCAAAATCAGTAACAACAAAGTAAAGAGAGTAAAACCCGCTTTAAGGCATCCCAAAAAGCTCAGCTCAAAAAACTCATACAATGTTGAAGAAGCTTGGTGTGCAATATGGTTTGAATCCATTACTCGATCATAGAACTCAAAAACAACTGACACTGGGCTTCACCATAATAGCTCCATACAAGGAGACTGTCAACGGAGTGATGTCGAAAGTGCAAAAAAAACACGAAACATAATTCGACCAACTGCTGCAAATAGGTGTGCCACGATTCAAGAACAATAACCAAAGCAACAAGGCAAGGACACAAACTCCAGAGTGTCACGATCCAAGAAAAACCAAGGTAACAAGGCAAGGACACGAAACCCGAAGAAGCAGGATCAACATCACACCCTCCCATACTGCTGAATGGGTGGAGTGACACTACAAATCTGTATGAGTTGCCCAAAATCAACTACTCGATCAATGACAAAATAACACTGGACTTCACTAGAATAGATCTCCCATAAGAGATACTGTCAACATGCCAAAAGTGTCGAAAATAAAGATACAAAATCTCTCAACAAACAAGAGAGATACACTACACCTGCTAAAAAAAAATGCTCAAAATAAGAAACATCACAATGCAAAAGGTATAGAAAGTGGAGCAAGAGGCCGAATGGTGGAGGAGCCACCCCTGTAGAGTCCTCTCAACGAATGCCTATGTCGCCTCCACGAGTGATCAGATATCCACCCCAAATCAACACAGAATGGATGAAGAAGATGCCTGCATATGACTTGGTGCGAAATGCACAATGGGTGCATGCAAAAGAACATTAGATGTGTGTCAGGTTGATCATGTCTGACAACTAAAATCTCAGGTTTCTCAATCCTGAGTGAAGGTGTAGAACTCATGTGTTGCTCATGATCCTCATAAAGAGTCGAGCTAACAAAAAAAGGAGCTCTATCAATGTGTGATCCCAATGAAGTATCTGCTCGAAAACCAATGTCATGACAAGAATTCCACTTAACATGTGGAATAAAGGAAACAATACCCTGTGAATGTCTGCCAATGACTCCGCTAGTGAGACCCATATAACGGAGCATGCGAGAACTGAATGCAGTGGTATGCTTCTTAAAAAAACCATGCAGCTGAGTAGAAGTAGGGATACACAACATGTGGTACTGTAATAGGCACAGATGTGGAAGAGCATGTAGTAACAAGCCTCATAGGTTTAGAAGCATCAAAAGTCAGGTTTAGGCTCAAAGAATTGGGAAGATCAATGTCAGTGGGTACAAGAGCAGCAAATGTAAGTGGACTAGGAGCATGGATATGGTTGTCCACAATATGATGGTGATGCTGTAGGCTAGCAAGTTTGTTTTGCAGGGAGTGTATTATTGTATCCTTATCGTGAATGAGTGATTTTAGAAGAGAATTCCGCTTCTTGAGCGATCTATTTTCTTCCACAAATTTTACAATATCCTCTTGAAGTCCACATACTTCAGAGAAAAGCATATCATTCTCAGAATCCATGATAGGTACAAATTGTAACTCCCAAAAATTTAGGACGTCGGGCTCAGCCGAAATTGCATCCACAATTGATTACGACACTCCTCCATATAATAAATGACACTCGAATGGAAAGAGCATGAAAAAAACAAGTACTTTTACAAAAAAAGGCACTCAAAACCGAGTTACCGATCAAAAGTTGCAAGCTTTTTAATATTTTGCTCTGTTATTTATTTTAGGTGTCACTGAAAACAAAGTAAGCATGTTGTTGCCTTCACCACACAAATAAAATTAAAGGGGGCTGAAGTTAAGCACCTACTAGTAGTAATCACAAGTTTTAAGCCCTCATATGACCATACCATATGACCAAGGGCTAAGGACTTTTGAATCGGGTGTTTGCACAACTTACTTATTTTGGGGTGTGCCGCGTGTTTTCGAGAAAGTCACATCCAACTGCCGCTTTTGGTAAAAGTTACTATTTTTGGACTGTGTACCACAGTGACATTTATTTGCCCAAAAATAGTAAATACGTGCACAGCATCCGTGGACCCCTGCCAAAAAAGGAAAGATCTGAAACCCTTCTTGTAGCGTAAACCGAGAAAGCTATGCTGCAACAAAAAATTGCCCTGCGCAGATCAAAAAAATCTAACAGATCCAAGACAATAATCCCACGATTTATTTTATGATACGGTGCGAATCCCGAGGCGAATCTACTGTGCTTCTCTATAACAACAAAAAAACCACAAAAACCGATTGTCTGCAGAAACAACCGAGTTTATAGTCGATCTTAGGGTTTTGCACGCCTTCCGGATCCAATGGAAGCCTCTGTTTTCCATAAAAATACATGCAGTAACAAAATATGACCAAATCCCAAAATATATGAATACACAAATAAGTTATTTGCAAAACAAAACTTACAGACGGATGCTCAATAGCAATCTCCTGCTCTGATACCATGAAAGGAACGATAACCAGATCGTACCAAGCCAAGAACACAGATGCTAATCAAACACCACGATCTATAAGATGAAAGCAATTCGCCAGAATAACTTTACATAAAACCTTTACAAACAAATGAGAAACAATATCATATATTATTATGGAACTCAATGAAATACAATGAGAATGGGCCTTGCTTATATAGGCAATGAATAACAATCTAAGAACCAGTCAAGGTCGTAGATCAAGCCATAAATCATAGTAAAGAACTAGTCATCAAAGAACTAGTCAAGTCCATAGATTTATGAGAGAACTAGACATCAAGGATCTAGTCAATACCATAGATCTAGGAAAGAACTAGTCAATACCATAGATCAAGGAAAGAACTATACCTAACAACTAGATAATATCTCCTAATATCTAAATAAATATAAAAGAAATATCCACACACATAAGTGGGTGAGGATAAATACAATAAAGGTAAATAAAGTACCTAGGTGAACATGAGCTAAGGTAAATACCTACTCTAACATAAATCACATCCATACCCTTGGAAATATTAATACATTATTAATATTTCGATCCTTGTAGTACTAAATAGACCTTCAATAACTAGTTTTCACCAATTTTAAAATCACCTACTGTAGACTACCAGGGATTTTAAACTATTATATGCCTAGCCTTTCCTTGTGGTTGGCACTGCCACTAAATACAGTCAAGTCGTCACCTAAAACCGAAGTTTATTTGATCCTAAAAATAAAGAAATAGCTTAATGAGAGTGTGAGAGGAAAAAAGAGTCCAGAATGAGATCCTTTTTCAAGGGCTCAAGTGTAAAAATAGGGTATTAAAGTGAATTTTAGGGGTTCAATACAGGATGGTAAAGAATTTGGTTTAGGGTGTAGGGTTTCACGCTCAGGGCTCATGGCTCAGGGTTTAAGGTTCATGGTTTATAGTTAAGGGTTAAGGGTTTATGGTTTATGGTTTTAGGGTCCTCCAACTGGTAAATAGAGGTTGCCAGGTTTTAGGGTGTAGGGTCTCAAGAATTGTAGCAAGTTTATGTTGCTCAGGATTTTCTAGCAATCCGAGAAATCATTAAAAGGGTTTAGTGAGTTTAATGTTTTAAGACTCAAGGTTTAGGGTTTAGGGTATAGGGATCAAGCTTTAGGGTATAGGGTATAGGTTATAGGGTACAAGGTTTAGAGTCCAAGGAGAAAATCCAAAGCAACAAAGGAGTTGAGGTTTGCTAGGGTTGTAGGTTTAGTGCAGTTAGTTGTTTAGGGTTCCTAGGTTTAGTGCTCGTGGTTTAGGATTCAGAGGTTTAGGTCTTAGGGTTTAGCACTTAGGGTTTAGGGTTTTGGGTTTTGGGTTCAAGGTGGTAAAAATAAGGTTTAGGATTTATGGGTACTAGCACAATTTTTGGGTTTAGGGTTTGGGGCTTTAGAGCTGATAGGGCTTAGGGTATTAGAGGTTTAGAGTTCACTTAACACCTAAGTCTATAACATACCTAGAGATAGTTCAAATATTAAAATTATACATTTGGAGGAGAAAATCCCTATTTTTTCCTATGTGGAGTCCAAATGGAATCGTACAAGCTATGACCATCTCAAGTGGACCCAATATACCCCTAGTCACCTAAGAAATCCAAAATTGATTATTAACAAGATATTCCTACATCACAAGAGGAAGGATGCACAATGACTAAGAAGACTTATTTTCAATTAAGGGCTTAGTTTTCATGCTTCATGTGTTCAATTAAAGCTGAAGTTCAAGTTTCAATCCATGCTAGTTATTTTGGCCATTCTAGAGCTATTAAAACACCCTTCAGGAGAGTTTAGGAAAGATACCTTAAAAATACATAGGTGATGTCAGGGAATATTGGAAGTGTTGAAGGTAATTTAGGAAGATTTAAGAAAGGTTTGATCATTCAAGGAATATTTGCTCAACATCAGGTTTTCTAGGTGCAGGGACCAAACACTCTAATGGTGAAACCTAACTTCTCTTGAAGATACCAGGAGATTTGTAAGGAGTTAGAAGGAAAACAAATAGGCATTGGAAAGTCTATATGTAAATCCTCTATATGTTGGAGAAATCCATTTTTCTTTGAAGGCTTGAAGGTAGAATGAAGAATTTGAAAACAATGAATCTTCCCATTTTGGTTCCAAACCAACACTTCATGAATGCAACACTTCATGACACCAAAATAGGGCACTACCAATCAAACTTCATGCTTCTTGATGATTGACAACTCATGCTGAATTTTATGCCACCGAGACACCTTTTTCCATCAATGCAACTTGACATCAATGATAACACCAATGACACTATGTCCAACACATGTGTTTTGATTTGTTATATATTATAAGGCATTTCATGGGTGCATATATTTGAGTAGTTGTTGTTTCCTTTGAGAGTTTTTGAGGTTTGTAAAATCTAATTTTGGCACATCTAACACTCCTAAAAATGTCAGTAAACAATCCAAAAGGACCCAAAACCTAAACAATGACTATATTCCTTTTCAAAATAAACATCAATTGTAGAATTTAAACACTAAAATCGCTATGCTGAATGTTGAAATCCTGAAAATTACCTATATACTAACCATATTAGATTATAAAAAAATATCTCCTAAACCGTGACTCATGGAGCTGTGAGACTAGGTACATAAGGTGCAGAGTGACCCTAAATTCTTATATTTACTAAAATAAATTTATAGTATTTAATTTTGAAAATAAAAAAGCATGTCAAAAACACATACAGTGCATATACTCTACAGAATGCGTACATGTTCCCTTTATTATGCCCCCAAACCAAGAATTTGTAGGATTGGAATTGCTTTGGTTTCCCAAACCTATGCCTTGGACCTGTAACAACACAACAACCCACATGTTTTTGAAAAATATATGAAAACTCACCTTTCGCCATACTAAATCCTACAAAAAAGTTGTCTATCTTTCTTAAAAAATTTCCTACAATGTTAAGAAAACTATCCTCTTTCTAAATATGTACTTTTTAAATTTTTAGTGACTATTCTAAGGTTTCCATTTATATTTATTTCAAACTTTTTATTTTATACCTCTACTTTTAGTGTTTGTAAATGTTTATCTTTTGTCATGTATCTTTTTTTCATTTGTCTAAATTGAAAAAATATATATAGTCCCAAACTAGGCCTAATTCTATACATATTTTTTAAAAAACCTAATTTTCAATATTTTTTAAGGTATGTAGGGGGGCACAGTTGGCTATATGTTATTTTTTAATTTTAAAAATCTTTGTACTTTAAAAATTATAAGAAAATAAGTACTCACTAAAAAATATAAAAAAATTCTATCCCAAACTAGATGCTCTTATCTATCTTTCTACCAAAGGGTTCTCAAAACTACTAAATAATGCTCAAACATTGGGGGCATGATCGATTGTCTACTATGTTTTTTTACAAAAATAGGATTACTTATTGAAATTTTTGATATTTAACCCACTTACACTTAACCATTGAAAAAAATAATAGTTTAGAAATTAGACTCAAAATGCTAAAATTCATGTTCTTATAACATCTTCAAATTTTGAGTGTAACTATCTCAAATAAGTCGTACAAGTTGAAGTTTTTTTATTTTTCAAAAAAAAAATTTCGCTCAAGACCCCCTTTTGGCTCCCTATTTCCATGCACTTACCCCTAAGCTCTATAAACTTTAAATTTTTTGGATTTCATTGTAAGTCCATTGGGAAATCCTTCACCATCCTTGCATCCCTAATCTAACATCAACACTTTTCAAAATACTAAAAATTGGGGTTTGAATTCTCAGAACTAGCAAATCAAACCCCTTCAACTGAAAAAGGTCTTAGAATCAACACTTCAACAGACAATACAATATATGCAATTTTCCCAACCCTAATGTTGATCTAACTACAAGAGGTTGAAATACCTCCAAAACACACACAAATAGTTTGCAAATAAACAAGAAGCTACAAAATATTTTTCTTCTCATTCTGAAATCCACACTAATCTTTTACATCATTACAATCTTCCTTTTATTTCACATTTGCTCTAAAAAACCCTAAAATGTCAAAAATTATCTACTAGTAAAACACCTTGTATGGGCCTCAAACTTTACGTGCCAAATATTCCCTTGTAAATTAAGGCTCACGTAAAATTTCAGCTTATTCTATAAAACATAGCAAAAGTTATTAAAATAAGTCCTAGTCAAAAACAAAAAAAACATTCCAAGCCAATTTTAGAGCACTAGATGAAGGAATCTGGCCCCGAAAATATGCCAAAACAGCCATAACCATTCACCACAAGCTAGCCCTAGCATAAAAATAATGAATATCTGCCACCTTGTATAATTTCAAGATGATCCAACGGTCGAATAAAAAGTTATGGCCTTCCCAAGTCATGCTCCCTCATCAAACCCTTATGCTTTCAAATGGATGCAATAATTAGTAAATGTTAGGACACTCACTAAATGCTTGAATTATTTTGGCACATGGATGAAATTTTATAAAAATAGATATTATTAAAACCTAGATATTGCAAAGTCACTATTATGATAAAAATGCAATAGATTACAATGCTAAGTACTCTAAGGATGCAACCGTGTAAGCAAATGAGAGAGATAGGGCACTTATCTAATTTTTTGCTTATGCCGAAGCAGATCTAGACTGGATCAAATGATGAATAGGCTATGAAGAGTGTCAACAATGCTCGATATAAATTTTAGAACTTACAAAGTGGGCAGACACATGCGTCTGGGCTAGGGTGAGGGCGTCAGAGACCTTCTGTATGTGCCTGTGACTGCACAGAGAGTCAGAATTTGATTTTCTTATGTCGATAGGGTTTCACTATCCTTCATTGTTGGTCACATGTATGTCACTAGATGATTTCCGAATCCATTGATAATCTACAAAATAGATGATATCCTAAAAAGGAAAGATGCAAATGGGTATTTTGACTAACCCCGATAGTTACTCGACAGAGTGAACTTACGACCGAGTGTTGCACTGCATATCAGACTCCATGTATTTCTGTGTGTGATTGAAGAATTGTGCCCTAGGTGGATCTTTTGCAAGATGCATTGAATACTGAAAAATAGATAGATGTAGCAATATAAGTAGATGTGTGGATGTCAAAATGAACCTCCCCTCCTATAAAAGTGTATGCAAAATAATGTATTCCCTTGTCCCTTGAATGAAGCTAGATGGATTCTTTGATGCTCTTAGAATTCCTTTGGATGCAACCTTAGGTGATGATAATAGATACTTAGTGCTTAATCCTTTATTATGGTCACATATCTTTGTATTTATATGATTCCCTTGTTTGAATTTTGTAATTGACAACTAAAATGATGAACACCAAGAAAACAAGATGCCTTAAAGATAAGAGGCCCAAAAGGGGCAAGTGAGATACAAATAGGTCATAGGGTGCCCAAGAGGACGGGGGTGCCTGGGGTGTTGGTGTATAGAGTGGTAAAAGATAAAACAGTAAAGCATCGATTGGGCAGTGAGGTGTAAGAGGCCAGAAAGAAGACATGAAACACATACATAAGGCCAAAGATAGTTTTCAATTGCTAGTTTTCTCACTTAGGAATCATATGAATAATGGTATGTGACTAGGACCTACAAATGTACTTAAAGTGTGTGATTTAGTGTCTACACCACCTGATCTTCCATGATTTTTGGTTATCAAATTTAGCTACTACATTAGATTGAAATGAGAAGCTCATATGTGTATACTCAAAAGAACGAAGAGTTTTGCATTCATTCCCCCAATATTTTTCCCACCCCTAGGCTTCTCCTCCCTCAATCCCCTTCTTCATTACCTCTCTTCCTTGCTATGTGTATTTCTTCCCTCTTCTGCCCTTCCTTATTTGGGAACTCTCGGTATACCATCTTATTTGTGAATTCGTATTCTCTAATGCAACTCCTTTCCAATTCCAAGTATCTCTTTCCTGTGGAATTCTTCTCCCCCTTGCCTCTCGAGATCTGTTAGGCCTCACTCCTACTGACAACCTTTGTTTTCTCCTCCTTATTACTATGGAAATTTCTTCATGCCACTTTCTTCCTTTTCTCCTCTTCTCTTCCTATGTCTCCTACTATGTGCAAGATTTATAGATCCTCTCCATATGACTCCTTGATATCTCTTTCAATCTCTTCTCCTCCTTGTGCATTTCTTTCTATGTGCACTCCAGTAAATATCCTTAGTTTCTCTACATTTTTTACCTTCAACGAAAATTCCTCTTGGTCAAACCATTCCCGGCCTCTCTCAATCCCATCTTTCTCCTCCGTATTCTCCCTTTGGATCATGCACTCCTATTTTCTATGATTCTCTACACACCTTCTCTTAATATCTCCCTAGATCTCCTTCATGGGTATGCCCTTTTTCATGTGTACTCTAGAAATCTCCCAGTATTTCTTGGCTTCTCCTACAATGATGCTCCCATTTTTCTGTGTATGTTCACCTTCATGCTCCTCTCAGATGATTTCATTTGCATCTATTTTTTATTATGTGTGCCTCTCTTCTTCTTGCACACCCTCCACCTCTTGCTCCACCTTTTGTTCCAAGGTGTCTTCTCATGATTCCACACCCACACCTTTCCTCACACACTCATGGTCTACACTGACCATCTATCATCCTTCATAAGTAGCCTATTTTTCTAGTATGATACTCTCACAAGATTTTTTCTAATGTACATCCACTGGAACATCTTTCTGTGGTACTCCTACAGTTAAACCCTCTTATCTTGGTAATGCTCTCACACTAGGTTCTTATTTTTCTATTGCCTACATGCATGCCTTCTCCCTTTGGTGCTCTCCGAACACTCTTTTTTCATTCTTCTCATCATGCCCTCAAGTATTTATTGAGTCCTTCACTTTTCTCACCACCTCACCACCTATGGTAACTAGATCATTCTTCTTTAGGTTTTATTCTCTTCTCTATAGTCAGTTTCACACCTCTCAAAGACCCTAAAGATCCTCCATCATTTCCTTGATATTCTTCATGACTTCCACATCCAACACATCACATTTTCTTGGTGTCATTTCTCTAATCATCATTTTATGTATTTTCTTGAATTCTCTACCCACTTATCACAATGGAGAACACAATCTCTCCATGTTAGCTACCTCACATTTGAAAATCTGGTACTTATTCTACTTCATCAATTTCCCATAAGAAATAACCATCTCTGATATCAATTAACGAAGTGTGGGCCTCCACCAGGTACTCCTTGAGTCTACTTCTCCTAAGAGTCCAACACAATAGACTAAAATTGTTTATGTTTCATTATTTTAGAAAATCCATACAACATCTACAATATTTACTTTCTATGGGGTTTATAACTATTGGCGCTTACTAGGGTTGGCCATACTTACTTTTCACTTTGGCCCTATGGCTGATCCTAACCTTTGTTTCTCGACCCCTCTCTCAATCTCCAGCCTCCCAACTTTCATCCTCTCAACCCCTCTACCCAAGTGGCTCCTCTTCTATTTATAGATGTGTGCCCAAATTTTTCCACTTCTCTCCCCTCTACACTTGATTCTTCATATTTCGCGCTCAAACTAAAAATTCAAAATGAGATATTTAATGATATTATTTGTGTAATATGATTTTGTTCAATATCCTTGAACCACATTATTTGGTTGTTGGATACTCATTATCATTCATTCCATAATCTAGTCACCATCAACCATGTGACTATACAAATTCCTTTTGTCTATCCTTCTGTGTCAGTTGTGACTGCATCCCTACCATCTCAGGCCTTGCTCTTCATGCTTTATGGATTTTCTCTTCTTTTTCAAAACTTCTACCCACTACCTTTTATTCTCTTTTTTCCTTCCTGCGTTAGTGTCTCCTTGTACATTTCTTCCCCTTTAGCTCTTTTATGCATCCTTACTGTTATGTTTGTTGAGCCTATTTTCATGTTAGAGTGTGGGTACACCTTCTATGTGTTACACTTAGGTATTTTTATGGCGGTCCCGCTCCGCGGTGAGCGGGTCAAGGGGGTTCGGGGGCATGAAGCCCCCCCAATCGAAGGGGGTTCAGGAGCAAAACTCCCGAGGCAAATTTTCATGGGTGGTTTATTAACCCATGGGTAATGGGTAACCGTTATGGGTTGATTTTGGGCCCATGGTTTTTCGGTACCCATTGTTTTGTAAAACCGCCTCTTCGGCTGCCCATAGGTTTATGGGACAGTTTTGTTTTTTCCCATTGTTTGATACCCATGGTTTTGTAAAACTTCTTAAGCAATTGTCTATTTATATCGTCTTATGCATATGATAGAAAGACGAGTAAATGTATTGCAGATGTGTTTTGAATTCAGGTGTGAATTCTATAGAGTTTGTTGAGCATAGCTCCAAACGGATCTGAGTATTATATTGAGAGAGTGGAGGCTTGTAATAAAATCTGAGCAAGTGATTCTTGGTGGACGTAGCCCAAATTGGGTGAACCACGTTAAATCTTTTCTCTTTGTGTTGTGTTATTTATTCTACACTTTTATTTGAGATCTGTAATATTTTCTGCATATAATTTTCTACTGTTGCAATTCTGTAAGGGATTATTCCACATATTTTATCTCTTATTTCCTAACAATTGGTATCAGAGCCTAGGTTTGGTTTGCTGAAGTGTTGAATCGCAAGGAAAGTTTTATCTTGAGTGGGAGCTATGGTAGATGATGGAAGATCTAGGGTCAATAAATTCAACAGGCATAATTTCAGTCTTTGGAAGATGTAGATGGAAGATTACCTTTATCAGAAGGATATTTATAGTCCGTTTTCTGAGAAGGTGAACAAACCCTCAAGTATGATAGATGCGGAATGGGATTTTTTGGATCGGAAGGCACTTGGAACGATCCGGTTATGTCTTACATCTTCGGTATTATTTAATGTTTCAAAGGAAAAGACTACAAAAGATCTAATGAATGCATTAAGGAAGTTATATGAAAAACCCTCTACCTCTAACAAGATATTTTTAATGAAAAATTTGTTTAATATGAAGATGTCTAAGAATAGTTGAGTAGAAGATCATTTAAATTATTTCAATACAGTTGTGAATATGCTAGCTTCGGTTATAATAGAATTTTATGAAGAAGTTAGGGCTTAATTAATTTTGTGTTCTTTACTTGAAAGTTGGAATAGCCTGGTAATGGCGGGTAAGCAACTCGGTTCCAGCTAACTTGAATTTGAAGTTTGAGGATGTTGTAGGGGTGATTCTAAGCGAGGAAATGCGAAGAAAAATCTCCAGGGAATCTTCTACTTCAGGGAATGCTTTGACAGTGGAAACTAGAGGGAGATAAAAGAATAGAGAAAACTGTGGAAAATAGAAAGATCGGGCAAGGTCAAAATCCAAGAGCAAGGTTGTATGTTGGAACTGTGGAAATTCTAGGCATGCAAAGAAGGATTGTTGGGAGCTTTGGGACAAGAAGAAACAACAGGAAGAAAACAAGGAAGAAAATGTGGCATCGGGTAATGTATATCAGAATGCTTTGATTATTTCTTTGCATAATATTTCTGAATCTTGGGTTTTAGATTCAGGGGCTTCTTTTCATGATACTCCACATAGGCATTATTTTGTTGATTATGTTCAAGGGGATTTTGGGCATGTTTTTCTTGGTGATGATGAGCCTTGCAGTATAGTTGGAAAAAGTTCTGTTCAGGTTAAGATGCAGAATGGGAATACATGGCTATTGAAGGATGTCAGACATGTGCCTACATTAAGGAGAAATTTGATATCAGTGGGGGTAATTGGGAAGTGATGGTTGTACTGTGATATTTACAGCTAACTCTTGGAAGGTTACCAAGGGTGCTCTTGTGGTGGCAAGAGGTAAGAAGGTTGGAACCTTGTATTTAACCACTAATAGTACTAATTATTGTAATCTTGTGGCCTCAGATGCAGATACAACATTATGGCACTATAGGCTCGGTCATATGAGCCATAAGGGCATGAACATCATAAAGAAGAATTTTCCTGGATATACAGAAATAGGTTTAGATTTATGTGAGAACTGCATATATGGGAAATAGAAGCGAGTAAGGTTTCTCAAGGTTGGACCTACGAAGAAAGAGAGTAAGTTAGAGCTGGTGCATTCTGATGTGTGGGGGCCGGCTCAGGTATCATCTCTTAGGGGTTCAAGTTATTATGTTACTTTTATTGATGATGCAACAAGGAAAGTTTGGGTTTATTGTATTAGAAACAAATCTGATGTATTTGACACTTTTTTTAAATGGAAAGCCTTGGTAGAGAATGAAACATGTCTTAAGCTAAAATGTCTCGGGTCAGATAATGGAGGGGAGTATTGCAGTAATGAATTTAATGATTACTGTTCTAAGAATGGAATCCATAGGTAAAAGAAGGTTCCAGGAACTCCAAAATCTAATGTGGTATTAGAAAGGATGAACAGAACAATAATGGAATGTGCTAGGAGCATGAGGTTACATGCAGGACTGCCTCTTTCTTTTTGGGTAGAAGTGGTGAGCACAACTATGTACTTGATAAACAACGGACCCTCAAGTGCCTTGGATGGAGACATACCTGAGGAGGCTTGGTATAGTAAGAAATTTGATTATTCATTTCTTAGAGTCTTTGGCTGTGAGGTGTTTGTTCATATAGAAAAGGATGATAGGACCAAGCTAGAGGCTAAATCAGAAAAATGTACTTTCACTGGTTATGGTGGTGATGACTTTGGGTTGAAATGTTGGAGTATTAAGGATAAGAAAATCATTTGGTCTAGGGATGTGGTCTTTAATGAGAAAGTCATGTATAAGCAATAGTTGCAGGAAAACAGGGAAGAATCCAAGAAAGAATATGTAGTGGTAGAGGATCTTCCGGATGGGAAAGTGACCCATGAATCAGTTCAAGAACCTACTCAACAGGAACCCCAAACTCCTACAATGAGGAGGTCTTCTAGGGTAAGAAAAGAACCTGAATTTTTTTCTCCTTCTCTTTATTATGTATTACTCACTGATAGTGGAGAGCCAGAGAGCTTTGATGAAGCAATGCAGGTAGATGCCAGTAAGAAGTGGGAGCAAGCCATGGATGAGGAGCATAAGTCTCTCATGGAGAACCAGACTTGGGATTTGGTGAAGTTATCAGAAGGAAAAAGAGCATTGCAGAACAAGTGGGTGTACAGAGTTAAAGATGAAAAAGGAGGAAAGAAAAAATATAAGGCCCGGTTGGTGGTCAAGGGGTTTGCACAGAAACAAGGTATAGATTTTGATGAGATATTTTCTCCTGTAGTAAAAATTACTTCTATTAGAACTGTTCTTGGAATAGTGGCAGCAGAAGACTTGCACTTAGAACAGTTAGATGTAAAGACTGCATTTCTCCATGGTGATTTGGAGGAGGAACTATATATGCAGCAACCAGAGGGCTATGAGGTCAAAGGTAAAGAGGAGATGGTGTGTAAAACTGAAGAAGAGCTTGTGTGGCTTGAAACAAGCTCCATGTCAATGGTATAAGAAGTTTGATAGCTTCATGATGGAGCAAGGTTATATTAGATGTCATTCTGACCATTGCATGTATACAAATAAATTTGAGGATGGAAGTTATATTATCCTGTGTTTGTATGTTGATGATATGTTGGTTGCAGGTAAAAACGTGCAGGAAATAAAATTACTCAAGAAACAGCTAAGTGAATCCTTTGATATGAAGGATTTGGGGGCAGCCAGACAAATCCTTGGTATGAGGATAACTCAGGATAGGAAGGAATGGAAGTTGACTTTATCTTAGGAAGAGTACATTAAGAAGGTATTGGATAGGTTTAACATGCAGGATGCTAAACCAGTTGGGACTCCTTTGGCAGGCCATTTTAAGTTATCAAAAGAGCAGTGTCCCAAGACAGAGCAGGAAAGAAACCAAATGTCCAAGGTACCTTACTCATCAGCATTTGGCAGTTTGATGTATGCTATGGTGTGCACTAGGCCTAATATTGCCCATGCAGTGGGAACTGTAAGTAGATTTATGAGTGATCCAGGTAAAGAGCATTGGCAAGCAGTAAATTGGATCCTTCGGTATTTGAGAGGAATATGGGGACAGTTTTGTGCTACAATGGATCAAACACCACTTTACATGGTTATGTAGATTCAGACATGGATAGAGATGTAGACAACAGGAGGAGCACGACAGGTTATATTTATATTGTAGGTGGGACAGCAGTGAGCTGGATTTCACAACTACAGAAGTTGGTGGCTTTGTCAACCATGGAGGCTAAGTATGTTGCTACCACAGAGGCAAACAAAGAGATTATTTGGTTACAATAATTGCTTGAGGAGTTGGGGCATAAGCAAGAGGAATGTAAGTTGCATAGTGATAGTCAAAGTGCTATACACCTAGCTAAGAACTCTGCTTTCCACTCTAGGACAAAGCATATACAGTTAAGGTACCATTTCATCAGGACAGCTTTGGAGGAAGAGAAGTTGAAGTTGGAGAAGATTCATACTAGTCAAAATCCTGCAGACATGATGACCAAGGTGGTCATAAGGGAAAAACTAAAGTTGTGTTCAGCTTTGGTTGGTCTTCACAGAAACTAGTGAAGGTTTGAGAAGCTTGCTAAGAGGAAAACTAGTCTCCAAGTGGGAGATTGTTAGGTTGTGGAGCTTGTTTTCATGTGTGAAAGTGTTGAAGACTATACACTAAGAGTACTGTACACTTTTCATGTATCCTTGCCAGGGTTCGGGGGCGCAGCCCCCCAAAAAAATAAAAAATTTAGGCGTAAAATTTTTTGGCCTCGAAAAATGCACCCGACATATCGGGAAACATGCTTTTCTCATATGGGCGAGTTTTTTGACCCATAGGTTTATGGGACGGATTTTGCCCATGGTTTTGATACCCACGATTTTGTAAAAATGCTTAAGCAGTTGTCTATTTATATGGTCTTATGCACATGATAGATGTACAAGTAGATGTATTGCAGATGTGTTTTGAATTCGGCTGTGAATTCTGTAGAGTTTGTTGAGCATAGCTCCAAACGGATCTGGGTATTATATTAAGAGAGCGGTGGCTTGTAATAAAATATGAGCAAGTGATTCTTGGTGGACGTAGCCCAAATTGGGTGAACCACGTTAAATACTATCTCTTTGTGTTGTGTTATTTTATTCTGCAATTTTATTTGAGATCTGTAATAATTTCTGCATATTAGTTTCTACTGTTGCGATTTTGTGAGGGATTATTCCGCATATTTTATCCCTTATTTCCTAACACAACATACCCATTAGTATACAAGTAATGACATATAAAATGACACTACTTACAAATAAATACTTACTGCAACCCGATGATCACTCGAAATCATCCTCTGCCTCTCAAGACCATCAACAACATCAGTAGGAGGTGCACAAATTGGAGTTTTCAACTCCTCTTGTGCCAACCACGATGACAAAAATTAGAATACACATGAATTTCATTTAATTATACTACATGATGTTATTTAATACAATCAATTCATTATGAAAATTTCTTTACTAGTGCATACATATGTAAGAGGCGCGACAGAAGCTATACTCATAACAACTCCAATATCTAATGATTGTTAAATCTCGACAGGAGACTGTAATGATGTCATCAAATAAAAAAGGAAAAAGGTAACACACATACAAGTTATATGACATTATCTTCATAAGTTAACTATAGTTCATTCTCTTCATGTATATGATGATTAAAAATAATAAAACTCACTTTAGTAAATTCATCAACATGCAAACTCATACTGGCATTCACCTGTTCAACATCAAATTTTAGTCATAGGATAACATCTCTATATGGGAAAAAATTAACAAAATATATTTACTAATTTATTACCCATTTATAACTGAGGGGTTAACGTGTTGTAAACAACTATGGAGAAGGGGAATGTGACACTGGATGTATAGTTTGACCCTATAATTTTATAAAAATACATTTGACTCATTACTTTGCATTCATAATTGATTAACATTGTTAATTATAACATTTTGTATGAAATATATATATATATTAAATTGTAACTAACATCATGTAAAATTACCTGTTGGTCAATACCAAAGGTCAAATCTAGTAGAACATTTGTGATGATGATATTGTCCAACATAGAATCACGATGTGCCTCCTCCAATCAAACACCATTTTCAGTCTATGGAGCATCCTGACTAGGCCGTGGAGTTGCCTCACAAGGTTGTGGAGCTGTCTTGCTAGGCTGTGGAGTTGCCTCGTCAACCAAGTAGGTGCCTAAACTCCCACAAGCATGACATCGTATGCTATATAATGTATGATGCCACGAAGGACCAACCTCGCCACCCTGGGAGAGACGAGTGCTGACCTTCACTGTCTCCTTCACAACAGAAGGGATTGGAACATGATGAATAGATGGGTGAGAAATGGTTCTAGATGGCCAGTTCTGTAAACGTTGTGTCGCCACTCTATCTTGTGCAGAGCCTTTTCCTTTTCCTTGAAAATATCGAATGTCAAAATAGTTTGGTATTTCATTGAGGTTGAACGCACAATAGATTTTCCTCAAGAAATAATTTGGAACCAAAAAATTGTTAAAAGGTGGTCGGTCAAAAGTCATCCACCACCTATCCCAAAAATTATTTTTTATCCCCTCATGATTACACCAATAGATGGGGAATATCTTGCAACTCAATAGTAATGGTGTATCAGTTTTAGGATCAGTAAACAATGCACACAATTTGTCTTTCATGATTTTTTTTTTCTTCTCTACCTCATAAGACAACTTGTCTACATAAAAATTGTGATAATTGGTTTGATAAATCTCCCATGTTTTTATTTGACCAAACATATTATCAATATTAGATAGTAATGATTATAATGATGTAGCAAGGTTTTGGTGATATGAATTTATCGCATTGGGGTTTCTATTAAACCCTAATTTAAACTTTTTTATTTTCAATCTCCCCTAAAATGTATTGTTGGGTGTTTGGAGTATGTCTTGCTATTGAAGGGGGTGTTTCTAGAATGTTTCTTCTTCATCTTGGTTTATAGGTGAATGAGGGGTTTAAATTAAAGCTATTGAAACCTCTAAAAATGAAAATAAAAAGACAAATCAACAACAATGCAAAAAAATAAGATTAATAAATAAAATTAACCTAAAATCAATGAGAAATGACCTTCTGAGCTTTCCCCCATAGTTGATTTGAGGTGCCAAGGGATTTGGATGCCAAAACCCCTGTTCGCACTTTTCTCTGCTCGTGTTTTCCTCTTGTAATATTTTTTTGTTTTTTGGAATGAAATGTTCTCTCAGATTTCAAATGTGTTTTATGTCAGTCAAAACATGCTCACATTATAATGCTAGTGCATTATGGTTTGGTAAATCTAAACCATAATGCGAACTCGATTTTTTCCTATCGTGTTATAATGCGACTGAGCCATAACGTGAGAGCGTTATGTCAAAAATGACCAAAAAGTGGATTTTTGGTCAGTTTTTGGCCCCCATCTTTGTGCACTTTCTCTGCATTCACCATTTATTAGTCCACCTTTCACCCATGCCTACATATATAGATAAAGGATGTGAAACCAATTGAGGGAAAACCACTTTCATCTTTCCAAGAGTCTTTATAACACGCGAGGTACATTCTCATTGATGAAATGAGCTTCATAGTCACAAAGATGATATCCCTTATCGTTCAACACATATGAGATGGCTTCACCAAATAGAAAAATGAGGCATTCAGTTGGTGCTTCATCATTATTTTTGGTGAACTAAGTCAACTTCCTCCATTCAATGACATACAAATGCATGCAATCTCTTCTTATGGCTCAAAAATTTGGTGGATCTTCTTTGTATTGGTCACCTTGCATATTGCTTTCTGTCAACAAGGTCGAAATCCTTCACATATCAGGTTTTGGACCCTTCTACTCAACATATGAAATGTAGATACAACTCTAGATGATTAGGATATTCTAATGTCAATAACTTATACCTCTTTACCTCTTCCAAAAAATAAATTTCTTTTCCTCCACCCACCTATTTACAACAAAAAAAACTCTGGTTGACCTCCACAATCTTTAAATATACCCATCGCATGTGTAATTGCTGAAGTCACCAACTATAATGGAACAAGCCACATTGATTATGACTATTGACATATAAAGGTACTCCTCTACATTGGCTAAAAAGTTATGCTAGCAACCAACCTATGGTTCGAAGTTGCTTTATCAGTGATAATCTTAGAATAGTCCACTCAATTTTCTATATAACTAGATCAACACTACCTTCTTTTCCATCCTTTGTGATAATCAATTTTAATAATTACATTGGCCCATCATGAGATCCGAAAATCCACAAAACGTCTCAATATTCTATGTTTCCCATGGAAATATCAAGCAATTTCCCCTCAAAATGGCTTGGGCACTAACAATTCACAAATTTTAAGGGTTGGACTTGGACAAATCCACAACTGACATAAGTAACAAAGATTAACAAGGACTTAGTTTTACAACAAATTCTAAGGTTTTGCCACTTAATGATATATGTATAACACCCTCATTGTCATTCGATAGATACATGAAAATGGAAAACTACACCTACACCAACATACTCATTATTGTCTCTAAGAATTACACCCTTGTATGGATCATGAAAGATCTAAGATTTTGGAACAACATGGGATGATCTCTACAATGTGGGACTTGCATAAGTGAGATCAATCTTCAGAGAAGGATGAATTCATATTGTTCCTCTAACCATCACTAATTTTACTCCTAAACTAATGCTAAGAACTAAACTACAAATGAAAATGGAGGAGGAAATCCATGATATGTTACTAAGTGAAAAATAAAAAAGGGCAATAGTGTGCCAGAAGAAGATGATCACTCTCTCTTGAAGTCTCATAGAAGAAAGAAGATTCAATGTAAAGTTGAAGGTGCATATGCTTTTCACAACTTGAATATGTAACTAAATCAACTCAAAACCTTGTATATTTGACACAAATGACATGAGACTCTGCAAAACATCATGAATATACATAAAAAATGAAAGAACAGAAGGCAAGAAGACAATAATGCAACACATTGGGAATATTAAGCCACAATTGACATTATATTATTGTTGTAAATATGCACAAACTACTAAAATTAATGGGGATGCTTGCCACGACCTGAATCTATAGCTAAATCAACTCACAACCCTATATATTTGACACAAATCACATGAAACTCTGAAAAAAATTATGGATACACATAAAAATGAAAGAACATAAAGCAATGAAACTCGTGAGTTTCCTAATTACTCTCTTTAGACTTCTCTTATTCTACTCACTTTTCACCATCTGATGTCTTCTTGGTTGATCAACCAATACACACACTCTCCTATGCTTGTGAATGCTAAGACATAAAGGCTAAAATTCACAAAAACACAACAAAACAATATGTTGGTCCGAAAATATGTCATGAGAGCAGATCTATGGATAGACGAGCCAACAGTTTGCAGGGCATAGCCCCTCTTTAAGACAGCAAAGCAAAATTGGTTTATTGCTATTCTACCAACAGGAACTTGTGTGAGTCTTACAATATTCTACCTTCAGGGGGGTTTGGAATCTCATCCCAGTAGAGGTAGTTCCGAACGACGAACAAAAAAGTAGGAGAGAAGGAATGGAGGAAGGATAGATCTAAAGGGAGAAAAGAAATGAATTCCAAAGTAGAAAGGTCAGAGGGTTTATGCTTTGGGCTGGTAGTAAATAGAGCCAAACTTACTTACATAAACAAACAAAGCAACACTGATAAACAAATGAAAAAAGCGTAAGTGAATCCAATAGAATAAGCATGTAGATCTAACTTAAGAAAGATATAACACATAACGCAGGAATTCAGCACAAAGTCTCAATCTTCTGTATTAATATTTGTTCTGTTACAAGAAATATCAAAGTCTTTCTCTCCTCATTTCTATTTTTCATACAAATTTGCTCACCTTGAATACAACAAATATTCAAGTATTTATAGAAGGAGGAGAAGAGAGAAGGCAAAAAGAAACCAACAACTAATTACAAAAAATTACAAAATATCTAAAAGTCAACTATTGACTTTGGGTAACTTGGTGGGTGACAACATCCCATGGTGCAACATGGATGATGTCATTGTTTGTGCCAACATACTTTTAAATATTACAAAAGGAAATCCAAGAGGAGGGAGCTATTCGTCGTTGTCTCGTGGCTGGAAGGGAGTATCCTGCTTCTGCTCAGGAGAGGAAATATGGAATTGGGCTCGGTACTCCATGAATTTGCTGATTATCGGCTAGAGTTGATCCTGGGTAGGACCCTTGGTGTGAGCACCGATGACTTCACAAGTCTCCCGTTCATCTCTGAGTTTTTTGGGGAGCTTGAAGTACTCATTACTTGCCTCCATCAGGTATCCCACAAAGTCATAGTAGGCCAGAAGGTTGTTGATGGATTCAGCATTAAAAGTGGCTTCTGGTTCTAACCCTTGCGAGATGATCTCTTTAAAGATTTGAATAGTTTCATCTGCCTTCCTCAAGTCAAATGATGGAGTGAGAAATCCCGGAGACATCCTTAGGATAATTTGCTCCATTTGATGCATTGCATCTAGGGCTTCCCCCTTGACCTTATCTATCTTCTCCAGGATAAATTCCATCTAATCGGCCCGGTAGTCCAAAGCAGCAAGGACTTTGTTGGGTGCTCTAGGGTGATCGAAGATGTTGAATTTAATTAAATGATCAACTTAGCAGTTGAGCATCTTCTGGAATGTCTCATGTTGCAACCTAGCATGGTCCAACTCTTCGTATATAGGTCCTACAATCACCTGGAGTTCCTTGTTCACCCGACCAATGTTCTGATATAACTCGGTGAACTTGATGATTACTTCCTCACTATCTTTGAGGATCTAGTCTCTCCAGGTGGATACTTCCATGCCTTGTTCGCCAATCTTGGCGTATTTTTTGATCTTATCCTGACTAAGGGCCTCAGGAGTCTCAGTGGCAGTTGTAGGAGGTGCACTGCCCATTTTCTACATGGCGTGGAGAAGATGTTTATTCTGCTCTTTCAGTAGCCTCTTCTCTTCCTTTGCTTCTTGAAACTTCTTGTAAAGGGCATCCACCGTAGATAGGGCCTCTCATTGAAGGCTCTTGGATGATGTTCCCATTATGACCTGTGTCACTGTATAATCTGTAGGGGATAGATCGTTTTTATCCTTTGTGGGATCGGGATACGTGATCTTCATTACTCTTTCACCTGAGGAGCTCTGAGAGAAGTGGGTTATTGGCTTCTGCTTCTTAGCCCATTTCGTTGGGATGACGGAGAAGTCCATAGGTGCAATGGGGACTTTCCTTTCATGCTGACTCAGGTGCTGGGAGATCCATGCTGGACTTAAGGGAGAAGAAGGAATGGCGGAAGAAGGAGCAACTGCAGTGTACTCAGGGAAATGGGTTGAGATGCTTGGTGGCGGCATTGATAAAGAAGTTGAACTCCCAACGCTCACAGGGGTAGGAGCTACTATAGGAGAGGAAACTGTGGGGGCGGAAGGGAGCTGAGAGATGAGGGAAGAAATACTGGGGGAGAGCTCCATGAGGGAAGAGAAGATAGAGGACGAGGAAAGGGGAACAGTAGAAGATGGGGGAGAAGACATGACCAAAGGAATGGTTGCTTGGGTGATGGGAGGAGGGGAAGGAGGAGCGGGAGAAGGGATGATGGGAACCTCAATGGTTGTAGCAGTGGCAACATCCTGAGTGGATGTGCCTATTGGAACACTCTCTGCCGCTTCTTTCTCCAGAGATACCACGGTTACAACATGTTCTTGTGTGGTGGAGGGAGGGCTCTCAAGAGCTTCTTCTTGAGTGGCACTTGATTCTCCCTCTTTATATTTACCCTTTCCCTTTGGCAAATGCTTCGGTCTGGCAGGTGCATTGCCTAAAGGGGACATGGTGAAATCTACCCCAAGGTAGATGAGGCCGTTCATTCTGCACTAATGCTCTATGCCCTTAACCCTTTCCTCAATGGTCTGAGGTGTCCTTTTCCTGTCAATCTCAGAAAATGGACAGTCGTCCCCATTTATATCTAGATATACCTGATCAAATTCTTGATCAGTTGTTTGGAAACCTTTTGGAACAATGGCCACGCCATATTGAATAATTTCTGCCAGGGCCAAGCGGGTGTGATCCTTTCTCCTGAGTTCAACCTCATGATACAGGTCGATGTATATTTCCTCGATTTGTGGAACGTGGATCGGATCGAGTTTTGCCTTTGGGAGGCAATTCCGTGGATCAAAGGTTGGCCTTGCCGGGAAATCGTGCTTTAGGTTGAGCAGTTCCAGCTCCGCGAACATTTCCCGAGTCTTGGTGTGGGAAGTGTAGGTGTACCTGCCCACTGTGAGGGGGAAAGGAGTTCCACTCTTCTTCCTTTTCAAGAACTTCTCGTGATATGTTATGAGCTGTTTGGATAGCTCCAACAAGATCAACTTGGGGCCTGCATGCCTTGGTAACTTGGTGGGTTCCCCCAAGAAGTTGGCTGCCCTGAGATAGGTAAAAGTGGGGAATTACGTAAACAACGCCCCCCACTTCTCCATTGCAGTTACTATGCTCTTGGTCATCTGACCGTGAGTCATATTGGGCCTTAAAAGGAAAATGATGCCGTAGAAGAAGGCATCGTTGATCTTGGTGAACTGTGGAATTCTGTTTTCCAGTCTTAATTCTGGATAATATTCAAATATTTTTACCTCAGGCCATACCCCGCATTGGCTCAACGCTGGATAATATCTCTCAGAAGCAGCAGCGTAGACCACGTAGGAGTTCATGTAGAACCTCCTTGTTGTTGTGAGTTGTTGAAGCTGCTCAGAGATGGTGCTGCTGATGATTTCTGCCCACTCAAAACGCTGATCAGGCATGTTCTTGTTCATTGTTTCCAGGTACTTGAGCATCTATTTATGGAAGTAATGGGCATTAGAAAGCCTAAGCACCCTACTCAGGAAGGTAATGGTGTCGCTCAGTTCCTCAGAGAAGTCGATGCGGTGAATAATTTCCGACCACCTAGTTATTACTTTCTTATTTTTCAAACACACTTCATTCATTAACTGCATGCATTTGTCTTCATTTTCTTCCCATGCCTTTACGCAGTCTTCCTGGCTTATAGCCAAAAAATTCCGGTGGTGGGGAATACACAGCATGATATCGAAGTGCCAGGCAGTGAGGTTGATTATGACCTCGCTCTTTTCGTTCTCGACACACCTTATGTCTTTGTTATAGCAGCGGGCCACCACCATCAGGAACTCGTTATTTACTGCACTAACGGGGATTCCCCTAGCGAAATGCAGACCACTGCCCACCAGTTTGTCCATCCAAGGACTGCCTGTGACCCTTTTGGTTCTAGCCCAAAAATCTTCCATGTCTATATGGCCAAGTTCGGAATCTCTGATGTCTAAGTCACATTCTGCATGGGACTCGGGCATTCTGACCCTTTGATACTTGTATTTCATTTCTTCCTCCGTGAGTTTGGCCTTACCCTTTGACTTGGTTGGCCTTTTTCTTGATGTAGACATATGCAAATCTGATTTCAGTTGCCGATCTGTAAGAAGAAGGAGCAAAGTCCAACGCAAAAGAGCCATGTTAGCTATTAGATCGTCCATCAAAGCTTTACAGAATGAGGAGTTATCAATTTAAAAGCTTCTGGGCGCAGGGCACAAAAATATTGCAGGCTGCAGGGTCAGAAGTATGGCGCACTGAGGTGGAGTGTTGCAAGGAAGAAAGTAGTGCCAAAGGGCACGGGGCATAGGAAAATTACATACAACACTCTGTGTTGATGCAGAAAAATTTGCACCTGTGCCATTATGTAAAGTTTAAACTATGCGTAAATAAATTTTGTGTTAGATGGCAGTAGAATGCACCAATGGTGTAGAGATGGAACGTGTTGCATAACATTTTGGTGTGCCAAGGGGCACAACATTAAAGGGTGTATCATTGACTTTATATGCGCCAAGGGGCCTTTGGCGCGGCATAGGAAGAGATTGCATAACAAACTTTGTTGGTGTAAGCAGGATTGTGCCTGCGCCAGTGTAAGATTTTCTTAGTTTTGTTTGGCATAGGAAGAATGCGTGTTGCAGGCAAGGATAGTGCGCCCTCTTAGCGCGACTATGTTTTATGCAACAAGGATGGCAATTGCGCCAAAAGAAAACCGCGGCCCAGAACTGATAACTTTTAGGTTTTCTTTCTTCCTGATTGGTTTGCGGTTTTAGGCCTCTTTCGACATGGATTTTGACAATGAAGGGGGATAGAGCGAAGAAGATCTTGGGTTCATTTTTGAGACAAAGCCCTCTAGGCCAGCAGATCTGGAAGGAGGGTGAAACTGGCTTGGGAGGGAATATTACAAAATGGGCTGGAGGGGTTTATGGTTTCTTCAGATTCATTTTAGTATTATCCCACAAACAACCAAACAAAAACAAAAACCATAAGAAAAGCAAGGACCACTTACCCGGAATATATAGAATGAGAGAAACGAAGAGGGGTCCACGAACGTGACACGAGGATGACGGGAGCATTGACAGGTGCAGAGGAATAAATTTTCACGTGTTTTTTAATCGTGAAAATGACAGGGTGGATGCACCAATATATAGCAAAAGGCGTAATAAATGCGCCACCAACTTTTTCAAAGGGCGCACCAAAAAGTATGTCAACATGAAAATATTTGTGCCCTTTGTCGTGGTTATGCGTCTGTCAGCAATAAATTATCTGCGCCTTTGGCGTAAATTCAGGACTGTCAACATGGGATTTTGAGAGCTTTGGCGCACCGCTTAAGGGCGCAACATTTTTGCTGTTGACAGGCCGACGCATGCACCTTAGCGCAAGCAAGAAAGGCACATCACGGGGAGGCGCAACAATTCTTGTGTTAACACTCCAAAGGGTGCACCAAAGGAATAGAAGGGGGCACAAATAATGTTTGTGTTACATGAACAAAATCTGCGCCCAGCCAAAAAGGACCAAAATGACTAAGTCCAAAAAACCAGATTTTCCGGAAAGGGATTTCATGCCCTTCCGAATGTTGAGGGACCTTAACGAGGAACCAGAACAAAATTTTGGTATGGTTACCTGCAAAATTTCCCTTGTCAATTTTACAGGATAACACAATATACACACATTTGAGCACTACAAACACCTAAGTTGATGATCCACAATGATTAGTCCATATGCATTTGGCCATAAGGCCCTACTTCTTTCATGAGCCAAGCTAGTGGCTTGTAGCCATGGAAGATTTGAACTATAGTAATAACTCCTCCACATTCCTAGCTAAGACAAAACCAATCAATAATCTGAAAGCCCATTATGGAGTTACAAAACATAGGAAAAGTGAAGATAGGGTTGTCTTGTATGGTATACCACTTTTAGAGTTGCTACGGACCTAATTAGGTCTCTTGGAAGTCTACAATTAGGTTATAAAGGGTGTTGGTAATGAATTCAACTTTGAGACTCATACAATCATGTGTAATTGGCCATTACACAACTACTACAAACATATTATCTCTTCATGAAGCCTAGAATACCATAAAAGATCACTATAGCAGGAACCAGAGCTTATTAAGCCTAATTTGTAGGGATTTCATAGAAAACACCTTTGTTAGTAGAATTGAACTTTGCACTTCTAGACAATGTTAGATGATATCGAGATCATGAGGAGTTCAAAATTTCAATTTTTGTCACCGTACAGTTTATGAGAATAAGGAATCCTTAGTTCGAGGGAAAAGAAGGCAAATCAAGGTCCACAGAGCTTATTTCATCATGTCAAGAGCTTGAATAAATTGTGTTAAGCTTGTCTTGGACCCCTCCAGTTGTTTAATGTGTCACAGTCGAGGTATCGAGCTCGTGGTGGTGACTATAACCTTCTTGCTCACTGTTTGCACAATATTTCTTGTATATGCATAGAAAACAATGAACAAAAATGCAAGTAACATGCATGGGATTTACTCCAAAACTTCAAACTTCTTTATTCATATCCACTCATATCTGTTACAACCATTCCTTTCGATAATTATACATATTCAAGCCAAAAATTCAATTTTGCACTTTAATGTACACTATTCCTAACTTTTCTCAACCACTTCCCTAGATAGCTTAAAAACTTTTTGACTTAGCAAACCATTCAAACTACCTATTCTTGTTTAAATGACTTGGGTCCATGTGAGGATAGATCTCCAAGTTTGTTTTCACACATTTATGACCTTTACATACATAAATAGGCCTTATTTAGTGTTTACAACTACTTGTCCAAATTTAAAAATTTGAGTAACATGCAAATGGAGGGAAATGACAACACACACTCTTAAGCCAACCTAGAATCAACCTAAACATGACATCACTTCAATGACCCCCTATTGATGCTCCTACATCAGAAACATTAATGCAACACAAGGCGCAGATTCAAGCCACAATCGACATTATATTATTGTTGTAAATATGCGTAGTTTGCTACAATCATTAGAGGGTAAGATGCATTAAAAAACACATGCCACGGGTTTGCAATTCCTTGATTATGTAATTTTTTTGACAAAATTACATTACCAAACAAGAGAGGATGGTTTCTATGAAGAAAAACATTACATTTTATAAAAAGAAGGAGAGGAGAGGGGATCAAAAGATGCTGGAGAGATGTTTGACGTATTAAACCTTCAAAATTACCTCCAACAGGTAAACTCTATGCCTTACGGTGGTTCATGCTTTTGGAGTTGCCTTTTCTTGCAAGAAAACTCTAGATACTTTATGTGGATGAGCACAACTTGTAGATTAATGGATGCCCACGAAATCTAGAAGATGGAGAAATGTGATGTTGCCAAATGTCCAATTTTGTTACATAGATCGTTTCATTCCTCATCATTTTGGTTGGGCATGGGAAGAATATGCTCTTTTGGAAGTATTCCAAAGGATCTCAAGGTGAGGGAGGATCAAACAAGCATCTTCAACCAAAAATGGCATTGACTTTTGACTTCTGAAAGCAACGTGAAATGTTCCCGAAATCCTCAAGTTCAATCTCCTAAAATACTTTATTATTCCTTGTAAAGCTTCCTTCTTTTGAAAGGCCTCTTCAAAATATTCTCAAAGGATCAAATTTGAGGCAAAATGAAGCTCTGCAATGAAAGATATCATCAAAAAACCAAACCCAACCTCCCACGGAAAATTCCTTTGTTCTGGGGCTTCCAGGATGATTCTCCTTTGTTTCGTGGTTTTTCGCTTCTTTTCTTTGTTCCACGGAAGACTAACTTTGCTCCCTTTGTTCCATGGGTTCTCACCTTTTCCACATGTTGCGGAGGTATTCACTTCCTTTTATGTAGCTTTTGCAACTTGTGAGCATGTTTCCTTTGTTTCGCAGACTTGGAGAGTTCGCGGAACACTGTTCCTTGAGAAGCCCACAAAACATTGAGTTAGTGTTCTACGGCTTCGAACTTTGGCCGCTTCCAAACATGTCTTTCCCTTGTCGTGCAATGTCTCGTGGTTTGTTCTCTGTGCATAGTGACTTTCATCGAGTAGAACCCATGATTAGCTTCTTGCCACGAGGAACTATTTATGTTTACTAATGCCACGAAACGTTGTTTCCTTTGTTTCGTGGATTTCACATGTAAAATCCACGAAACACTATCCTTGCAATCAGTCCTTCGTGGCTTTCTACCTTTGCCAATTTTGAACTTTCATACTCGTGTAATTTTCGCAGTGCTTTGACCAATTCTGCGAAGCACTATGCTTCATGAAAATCCTCTTAAGTCCTTAGCCTTATTTCATTTATTCTGTGGGCTTGGGAAGTCTGTAGAACACTGCAATTGTTCCCTTTGTTCCGCGGGTTAGGAGAACTTGCGAAACACTAGCTCTTAAATTCTAGAGAAGATTGAGTTTTAGTGTTATGTGACTTGTACAACAAAAAATGCCTAAGTCCAAAAATTGAATTTGTAAGTTGCCAAAATAGCTTGGGGGTTATTTTGGACAACACTCATACACAAAATGGAAAAGCAAAGACTTATGACCCTAAACATGCAACAATAACATCATCTATGTTTTCCAATGACAATACTACAATTGTGAATATTCCTTTTTTCCTCTACTTCATAAATTTATTGCTCCCTTTCAAAAAATCATCGCACATCTTCAAGTTAGCAAAATCTTAAATAAACTTACAGAAAATTCAAAAGGAAAAATAACCACACATATTCATTTCCTCACATGATTATGAATAATATTTTCTCTCAAATATACACTTACCTCCACATCAATAACTGCTTCCCCCCACACTATCAAATCACAACTCTCACCTACATAACGATCCTGCCCAGACTATCGACATCCTCATTACATCCTTGTGACGTGATTGTTAGTTAAATAAACCCACATGAACCGTTACACCCAATCTTTCAACTCCATTTAAAAAATATACACGACCCCTTAAACTTACATCTCCAAAAAAATTATGCATGGGCAGATGTATAATTTTTTATTTTTTATTTCGCCGGTAGGCGTTCCTTTGAAGAAGCATACGCTGGGAAGTGTCAATTCCCAGCGGGCTTCTTCCCTGTAATATTCACCGGCAGTCAACTTCCGTCCATTTTACCTGTCACTTCATGCACAGTGAATAGTCATCAACATTTTCTGAGCAATCTTTTCCCACAGTGGTCACACCATCGGTCAATCTCGGTGCACAGTGAATATCCCTTCTCTTAACCTGATATAAATGTGTTTCAATCATCGGAATATTGTTACTTCAGACATCAATCTTTACACAATTTTAACATCTAAATCTCCACCTATTATCATTGAAGCGAATCTGGTGGATTTGACAGAATTTTTAATTTCCCGTCCCTAGACATAAATAAACACTTTCCCTTTCAGTGGTCCAATTTCATGACCTCTTTCTGTTAATTCTTGATCCACATGAACAACTATAGGGAGTTCATGTTTAAACCTTAAAAAGTTAAGGACAGGGTTTGATGAAGGGGGCTGCAGATTCTATTTATATTCTAAAGGTCCTATATGAAGAATTTTTGAAGTATACAGGATTAAATGATATTTTCTCCAAATTATCAAAAGAAGGGCTACAGATCTAAACCATATGTAGAGAATTTTTCTGCGACTACTAAATTTTGAATGTTAAATCATAGAAACCTATGGTACATAGTCGACATCCGTAATCTTATAATTTGAAATTTAATACAGAATTTTGATACGAATGAGAACGAGGGTTTTATGAACCATGAATGTCACCACACTCACATTGCTTGAAAAGAACGTATGTATGGTTGCTGTAGTTTACTCCTCAAACTGGCTGCTGTGTGTTTATAGCTGCATGATGTTATTTTTGCGGTCTGGTTACAGCCGTATGATTAAATTGTGACGCTGTTTGACCTCTGTAATCCAATAAAATAATAAAAAATGAACAGGTAAAAACCAATCCACATTATGTGCACAGAATTTGTGAATGAACCTTGAAAACAAACCTTGTATAAGAATTTATTAAAAGCCTTAATTTGTCCGAAGGCGTCCACTTTTGAAGATGCCCCTGCTCGAAAGTGCTAAAGTCCGGCAAACTTTTGCCAGCAGTCAATTTCCATCACACAGTTACTCTTGCATTTTACCCTTTCTGCCTGCACTGTTACCCATCACCGCATGCACAGTGAACAGTTATCAACATTTTTTTGGGCAATTTTTTCCCATGGTGGTCACAGGATTGGTTAATCTCGGTGCACAAGCTTCCGACAGAGGCTTTGCAATCAAAGCGGAAATGGGCAGCCCAACTACACCCTTGCCAAAGAGTTATTATGGTCAGCTGAAATCCTTGTGTCCTAGATTTGGAGGAGATAATAATTTGTTGCCATTGGACAGCTACCATTTCAAAGATTTGGTCAGAGGGAGAGGCCTGCTGGATTTGGATGAGGAGTTAAAAACAAAGGAGACAGTGAAATTATATGCAGCAGATAAGGTGGTATTTATAAAAAAATTTGTCAAACCAATGATTAATATGGGCAATATAAGACTTGTCTCTAACCAGTTCTGTTTACAGTTGTCGGCATACTCCCTACCTGTGCCAAAATACAATCTCTGGGATAGGGTGTGGACATCCATGAAAGCATAAAAGATAGAGGAATTTTGTCAAATGTTGTAGTTGCAAATGCTCTGGTAGACATGTATGCAAAATTTGGAACATTATAGAAGGCACGTGAACTGTTTGACAAAATGCCTCAAAAAAGCGTAGTTTCATGGACATCGTTGATTGCAGGATATGAACAATGCAATTGGCCGGTGTAGAGCCAAATTCCACATAAACATGTGGGTGTTATGTGGAAGTGTTTGCTTGGTTCCTGTAGATGACATATGAATATATAGGCTTAGGAGAATTTACATCCATAATGCATTTTGATTCAGATCCTAAAAATGATGCGACTTATTTTCTTCTCTCAAACATGTATGCAGAAGTGGGTAGGTGAGGTGAGGCTCAAATGATACAAAGATTGATGAAAGATAGAAGAATTGAGAAGATCCTTGGATGTAGTTGGATTGAAGGCCAGGAAACATATCATAAATCATAGATGGCATCTACAGACAAAGGAGATCTATGCAAAGTTGGAGAAAATGGCTTGAGAGATGAAGGCAACAAGTTATTTTTCATATTAAAAACATTTACTTAATGATGTGGAAGTGGAGGAAAAGGAAATATTTCTCTGCCACCACAGTAAAAAGTTCGCAAGTGCATTTGGTTGGTTAAACATGCCAACCTGGAACAACTATTACAGTTGTCAAGAACCTTCGATTATGTGCTCATTGCCACAGTGCAACGAAAATTAACTCCAAGATTGTTGCAAGAGAAATTGTTGTGAGAAATGGGAACCATTTCCTTCATTTTAAAAAGGAGAATGTTCTTGTGGCGATTATTGGTGATGCTAAATGAAGCAATCTAAAAAAATAAGCTTAGTTTGCATACACTTCGCTGTAAATTACAACTCCAATAAACTTAACATTGTCCAGAAAGTGAAATATATTTTTGCTCTAAACGCGCATAGCTCTGCTCGGCCGTAATAGACGCAGCATCGGCCCTCGCATTGCATGTCTCCAATTGCTCCTGCAACTCCTTGATAAAACTCTCCGCCTTTTCCACAATGATAGAATCATCTATTCCCAGGTCGTGTGGCTCTGTATCAGAAATAAAGACCGGCATTTTGCTATTCTCCTTTAACCTCCAAATTCCTTGCAAAAACCCTTATGTTTACAAACCCTGACCTTCAGTTATTTTCTTGACACCCAAAGCTTCGATGGCCTTAATGGCTTCTCTGCGTGTTACAAACAAACCCTCAGTGAAAATATATGCGCGGGAAGATCTATTCACTTCGAAGCGGTTGAATACAATTAAAAGCTTTGGGGTTTTTTTAAATAACCACAGTACTTTTTTATCGTATTACCATTAACAGATGCTGATGAAATGAAATAAAAGATTCATCACCAGTAGGCGTTCGGGATTGTTCACTATAATATTCATCTAACCACATTTTCCATTATTCTTTGGAGGGTTTACGATTTCATTTTTCAAAAAAAAACACTGGCGGTTGTGCCTCTGGTTCATGTTTCCAGCACAACAATACCAAAGAGGAGGATAAGTGGGTAGAGGAGGCAGAGCAAGCCATGCCACTAGGAGATTTTAAAGCCACATATATTTCGAAATTTGCAGTAGACCAGGGTCTCATGTGTGCTTCATCTTTCTCCTTTAACCGTATGTAGATAAGTTTTTTTATTGGTGGCAATCTCACACTTAACTGACATTGTGATCAATTGATTTATACAAATGGTGATTATGAGCATTATCAAAACCCTGTAGTTTCCCCTTCACCATTGAGCGCTGTGGAAAATTTCAGATTCTAAAACTTGCGCTCCATTGGAGCTGCTATTCTTTTCAGATCCACCAAATTCGAAGCTTGAATCTGCTGGTTTCAACCATAGAATGGCATTTTTTATCTTGTTGTACTCATCCCCTACAGTGTTTTGTCTCGGATACCCCACACCCATTTATACTGTAGACAAATTTGGGTTGGGTTGCTGCTTATGTTGTAGTTTACCTTCACTGCATTCTCCCAACGCATGGAAAAATTAGAATTTTTTAACAACTTATACACAATCGAAACTGGTTTGGCTTGTAGAAAAGGCTGGTGGAAAATTTTTAAACACACGCATTTGGCAGGTGTAAAACAGGGCATTGCAACCTTTTCCAAAATCCTCTTAGCTGTGCAAATGGGAGAATTAAAATTAGGTATAAACATCCCTCACATAAATTGTGGAAAAGGGCATCTTGACATTTTATGCAGCTGGAAATGCTTTGGTAGATATGATTGCAAAATGTGAAAGCATACACGTAGGCAATCCATCTTCACGACTGAGAAGGACCTATTTGCAACAAAGGACCTCGCAAGCAAGCACAATAAACAAATGCTAAAATTTTTACATGTACCAATTGTAATGAGCATCGTAGAAGAAAGGAAACATAACTCTGACTCAAACATCAACGACACTCAACTGGACCCAGTAGTTTTCCTATGCATCGGACAAGAGGTCATGTTGACATCTAACTTATGGGTTAGCTCAGGATTGGTTAATGGTGCACTAGGGCAAGTGACATATGTCGTGTACAATCCAGAAACACAACCACCAGACTTGCCATCCTTTGTTGTTGTCAACTTCAAACACTACCAAGGGCCCCCATGGGACATACTCAACCCAACCCACTTGCCCCTACCATCCTGTCACACGTGGAAATCATTGCCAAATCCAACTAAAAATGTCTTGGGGCCTCGCCATCCACAAATCACAAGGCCTAACTCTTGACAAGGCCACAGTAGACATCAAAAATGTTGTACGTTTGAATGCTACGCAAGAATGAGATATACAAAGAATGTAAAAGCACACAAGGAAGAGGAGCAAAGACTTTGTAACACACAGCTGCTTCATCGCGTACAACGCATGTGCACATTCCTACCTACATCATACCCACAATAGTGTGCCCAGATCTTGGTTCCAACCTACATATATAAGTAAAGTGTTGCACATATATATACACAAAACCCACTTGTAATGCAATACAGATACAAGTCACCTTCACTTTGCATCCAAACCATATTATATACAAAAAAATTCAATCCCTATCCGGCGTAACTTGCAACTCATTTGCAATTGCTAGTTATTTTTAAATGTGAACCATCAAATGCATTCAAATATGGTCCTCAAATGGTTGACCAAAACCACTAAGGCACCTCCCTAACCCAAGTGGAGATTACATCTAGAAATTATATCTGAGAAGAATTCTATTTCATTTTTAATGTCGAAGAGACGCCAATTCTCTTATACCAAACTGCCATATTTTAAAATAGAACAAAATAAATATAAATAAATAAATACTCTATCCAATTATACAGTTGCAGACACTGTGACACCTCCCAACACACCAACTTTTAATTACAGATTACATACCCGAACGCTAGAAATTACATATGAGAAGAATTCCATTTCACATTTAATCTCAAAGAGACGCAATTCTCTTATATAAAACTGTGTAAAAAACTGTTGCTCGCTATCAACAAAATATGGTGTCGTTTTCAGTCAAAGCTTTGCATTCATATCATGTATTTTGTAAGCCAAACAATGACAGGAAATGTTTATTGGCTGGTCTGCAAGTCATCCTACACCGACGCCAAGCCACGTATGGCCCTGCTCCTTCGATTTGAGATCTCAATGACAAAGAACCCCACCATTAAAAGCAGTATGTCCAGAATCTACAAGGACACTGAGTACCACTTTTTTTCTATTTCACCAATTGCTCCCAAGATTTTAATCATAGCTTTTTCACATTTTGTTGGATGGGTGGGTAGTTATGATTGCTATATATACATATCATGCCTTACATCTTATCCATCGAAGCATTACTTCTTCTTGAAGCTTCCCATTCCTTTCTGGGTTGTTTTCCTTAGCTCGTGAATCAATTGCATTTACCTTGTTTAACAATTCTGCAATGGCAAGGAGCAAGGGAAATCCCCAAGTCCTTATTGCGAAGCATATAATCAGAGGCCTATGTAGGTTTGTCAATGCCCATAAAGCAGTCAGGTATGGTCTTGCTGCAAAGAGCACAAGGTATTTCAGATTTGAAGATGAGGTCATGGGAAGATCATGTAGTGCCCTCCCCACAGATGTCCCCAAGGGGCACTGTGTGGTGTATGTTGGTGATGAACGAACTAGGTTTATCATCCCCACTGGGTATTTGAATCATTCTCTGTTCCGGGCATTGCTAGACAAGGCTGAGGAAGAGTATGGGTTTGATCACCAGATGGGACTTACAATTCCCTGTGACGAGGTTGCCTTTGAGTATCTGACATCCATGTTGGAGAAAAGGATGTAGAGCTTAGAAATAAGAAGCTGGATGATTTCAATGATTTCCCTTCCTCGAGAAATAGGCCTCAAGGTTATACTATAAGCATTGCAGAGTGCAAATTTCCTTGGGCTTAGATGCCAGGTTTAAGGGGCCTCTTTTCTGCCATTGCTGCTTAAATCTTATGATACAGCATTCTGCCAAGAGTTGTTGAAACAAAAACAGAGGCTTAACAGGGGACAGCCAGGTAGTGTACAATTTTGAGATGATGTCCTAATGAGGCCACCTGATTGGCATTGTTGTACTTAATCCATGGTCATTATACTGTATATTTTGGTAAACAAGATTACAAATTAAATAGAATTCATCAATGGACTGTTTTTTAGTTTTTTATTTTGTAAAACTCTTCTCTTATTCCATTGCCAATCAATTTGGAACCGGTGGTTCCTTATAAATCATCTCATGGTCACAATTTTTATACATGACAAATTATTTTAACACACGATTGTATATGGAGTATCCACTTTGTGAAAAGATAGTCCGAAGACCTTATAAACCACCTCTTGCATACACATGTTATACGTGTAGTTGAGAGACCCCTTGCTCACAATTGGGATTATTAATGTGGGCTTTTTGGCTCTGTGTTTCATTTTTTTGTATAATGATATGAGGCTTCTCACTGCATTTACACAGCGCATTCAATTAGGAATAAAAAATTAGGTGGTTATTCCTAATTTGGATCTGTAACCATATTGATGCAATGCTTTGATGGCCAGTTATCCTCTGACTCTATTCAGGGAGATAGATAAGATTTAGGAAATGATTGTATACAACTAATACTTTCTATTATATAGTACAACTGCTTGTCATACTTTAGTTGCCTCTTAGACGGGAGGTTTTACAATTTTACTAAATTAATTTTGATGTTTAGGCGGCCTTCAATATTGATCTTCATGAATGGTTTTATCTTTGGCTAGCATAAGAAGCCTCACATGAGGAAATGAAATCCATTCCATCCGCATTCATTTGCTACTTGTATCTTTTGTAGTCTTGGGATTGTTTATTTGTTTCTGTAGCCGATAGTTTAGAGTCTGTGTGCTATTCAGTTTGAATTAATTTCATGGCTGTTTCTTGGACTGCATTGTTATATCTTAATCTCTCTTTGTAAAAGTGTTGGGCCGATTCAAAACCCCACCATTACCCTTCATAAAAAAGAATGCATTCCATTCAAATCATTAGTGAATCAGGTCTAGCTGCTTTGAAACCATACAATCCATAGGATTTTATTGGAGAACTGAATTTAGTCAGCATATGGGAAGTTGTTTTTGAACCAGTAAAATTGCTTTTAAAAACTATTTTTTTAGAGCCAAAAATAGTTATTTTCCACAAATTACGTGGCAAACTTAAGAAAAGGACAATGTATCAACATTATAATTGGGCAGAGCGAGATAATTTAAAAATAATTTGTTTTGGTATATACATATATGAGTTATTTTATTCAAGACTAGAAGAGAGAGCATTGTCTGTTTCCAGACATACACACTGCAGACCTAGTGCTTAGTCTGAGAGGTGTAGTGCTGAACTCTAGCATTCCATTTACATCTAAGCATCAAATACATCACTATTTACATATACATATACTTCCAAGCTATTACACTTTCCAAACATTGACATTGTCTATATAAAGAAGAGAGTAAAGAGCATCCCTAATCTGTATTGACTCCCAATCTGAGGGAAGAGCATACCAAATAATATCTGATTTATCCAGCACACAATTCGCCAAAGCATCAACCACCTTAGTTTGATTCATTGGGATATGCATGAAGCTGATTTGCTGAATATGTTTGATTTTATCCTACATTCTACTCAATCTCCAATCCGTTTGACTTCATGGCCTATCATTTTGTAGATGCTTAATTGAAATTTGGGAATCAAACTCCAATATTATATTCTACAAACCTACCTTCAGCGTCTCTTGGAGTCCTCTGTTAACAGCATATCCTTCTGCCATATTATTGGAGATGGTCTCTAAATTTTCCACATATAGGAAAGTTGGAAAGCCGTCATCTGACCTACCAACTCCACCCATACCAGGTTTTCTAGGACTGTCTCTAAAAGCCCCATCCGTGTTAATTTAATCTGCCTCAGAAGGAGTACGCTGCCCTTTATCATCTTGCGTAGCTCTTCTTCTACTAATAGACTGTCTTGATTGAATTTGAAGCTTGGAAACTATACTAACCCATCTCTGACTGTGTTCTTGATGGTTTGTTATCAAATAATGAACCAATTCTCTGTTATTTGCTTGTGTTCTTTACCAAACAATAAAGGCGTCCCTGTAATCCTAGTTGAAGATTCTTTTATTTCTCTCCTTCCAGATATTCCATAGGAGAAGAGAAGAGCTAGTCCACATAATTTGATGGAAATATTTGTCAGGTTGATTCTGGGTGTCCAGTCCCTTCAGATTTGGTCCATATTTGCAATCCCCCTGCCAACAAATTAGCCAGCCTATGCCATGTTAGCAAACCACTCTTTTTACAGCAATCATTAAGCAGAAAGTTGAATAACAAAATAACAATTTTATAGAGAGAGAGAAACTAATATATAGATTACCAAACATGAAAGAGGTGAAACACCAATTTACGTGTTAAAACCCCAACCGAGTATTTAGGGAAACATCTACTGTGCAAGATGTCAAGCTTTTATAACTCAAGATGAACAGATTACATGTGAACTTGTTATGAACTATTTTAGCTCTCCACAAAGATAAATACACTTAATTGGAAGAGAACAGTTAGGAAACAGTTAGGATCCACCGGCCAATACTATCTTCATAGCAAGAGAGTGACCTCCTTCGGATCACACGGAATATGTCCTGCTTTTGATTGTCTGCCAACTAAATGGGCCAATCATCATGAGGAATCCAGGTTCTGCCTACTTCTGCAATATTAGTAAGTGGAGATTATATTATATTCCTGGACACTGGCAATTATAGATGATAAGGTAAATTCATTTTCATTTTTAATCTTAGAACAGAGGCCATTCTCTTATGCAATCAGCAAAACTGTTTGAAAAAAAGCACGCAGGCCCAGCCAACAAAATACAGAAGCATGTCATGTGATGGGGTCCTTTTCAGTCAAGGTGTAGCATTGATATCATGTATTTTGTAACACAGACTTTGACAGGAAATGTTGATTGGTCTGCAAGTGACCCTACACCGGCACCAAGCCACGCATGGCCAAGCTTCTTGGATTTGAGGTCATAATGACAAATAACCCCACCATTAAAAGCCCTCTATGTAGAATCTACACGGACATTTGAGTACTACTTATTTAATTTCACCAATTGCTCCCATGATTTTAATCATATCTTTTAAATTTTGGTCTCAAGATGTTCATTGTTAACTATTATTGGCAAAGCAAGAGCTATTTAATATATGTATAGTAATCACTATATTAAAGGATTTCAAACCGATGGATTCGAATTGGAGATTATATTATATTCCTGGACAATGGCAATTATATATGAGAAAGAAATTCATTTTCCCATAAGCAAGCAACAAAACCGGTTCTGAAAAACACTCGGGCCCTGTCATCATGTGATGGTGTCCTTTTCAGTCACTCATATCATGTATTTCGTAAGACAAGGAAATGTTGGTCTGAAAGTGATACTACACCAGCGCCAAGCCACGCATGGCCTTGCTTCTTGGATTTGAGATAACAATGACAAAGAACCCCACCATTAAACGCACCATGTGCAGAGTTTAAAAGGACACTGAGTACTACTTCATTTATTTCACAAATTGCTCTCAAGATTTTATTCACATCTTTTTCACACTTTGTTGGGTGGGTATTTAGTTTTGATTGTTATATATACACATCATGTTTGCCATCCTACCCACCAAAGCTTTCTTTCTCGTTAAAGCTTCTCATTCCATTAGAGGTTGTTTGCCTTAGCTTGTGAATCAATTGCATTTGCCTTGTTTAACAATTCTGCAATGGCAAGGAGCAAAGGAAATCCCCAAGTGCTTATTGCGAAACATATAATCAGAGGTCTCTCTAGGTTTGTCAATGCCCATAAGGCAGTCAGGTATGGTCTTGTTACAAAGAGCAAAAGGTATTTCAGCTTTGAAGACGAGGTCATGGGAAGATCATGTAGTGCCCTCCCCACAGATGTCCCTAAGGGGCACTGTGCAGTGTATGTCGGTGGTGAGCGAATTAGGTTTATCATCCCCACTATCTATTTGAATCATTCTCTGTTCCGGGCATTGCTAGACAAGGCTGAGGAAGAGTATGGGTTTGATCACCAGATGGGACTTATAATTCCCTGTGACGAGGTTTCTTTCGAGTATCTGACATCCATGTTGGGGAAAAGGATGTAGCAGTCAGAAATAGGAAGCTGGATGATTTCATTGATTTCCTTTCCTCGAGAAATAGGCTTCAAGCTTATGCTATAAGTTTTGCAAAGTGCAAATTTCTTTATGCTTAGATGACAGGTTTTAAGAGGCCTCTTTTCTGCCATTGCTGCTTAAATTTTATGATGCACCATTCTGCCAAGAGTTGGTAGAAACAAAAACAGAGGCTTGACAGGGGACAAAGCCAGGTGGTGTACAATTTTCGGATGATGTCCAATTGAGACCATCTGATTGGCATCGGTGTACTTAATCCATGGTCATTATACTGTACATTTTTGTAAACAAGATCAAAAAAGACAATAGAATTCATCAATGGACTGTTTTTATTTGTTTATTCTTGTAAACACACCACTTATTCCGTTAGCAAAGTGTTTGGAACCAATAGTGCTTTATAAATCACCTCATGGTCACAATTTTTATACATGAGAGGTTTTAGATGGAAGAGTATTATGGTGGAATAAAATTCCTAGTTTATATGGAAGAATGTCACTTTGTTTCTATATAATAGCGATGGTAATACAGTATACTAATACCTTATAAATCACCTCTTTGCTTGCATTATTTCACACATGGGATAGAGTATAATAATTAGGTTTGATTATCTTTGTTGTTTGGTTTTTTAGTTCGAAACTCATCAATTTATCTATGAACTAAAAAATATATTTGATGGTTTATGATAAAAAAGGAGGCAGGTTGATATGCATTGTCCAAAAATATTTAAAATAAAAATAACACATGTTCTATGTTACCAAGACACATTAAAAAAAACAGAGCCACACCAGGCACATTAACACCGGGAGGCAAATCATCCAGAGGAAGCGCTATGACACAAGTGCTTAGTGAAAGGCTCCCCTAAATGTAGATCTGGTGTCACCAGTTGATCCCAACCATGATGAGACCCCCACAACTAAAGGCACAAACACTCCTCACCGGGGGTGGAAGAGCAATCACATTAGTATTCACAACATTCTATTACACCATTCTATTAAGGCCCAGCAAAAGCCTAACAACGGCCTTGCCAAGAGCAAACTAGGTGGTCTATTTGATTTAAACTTTTTGGTACATATAATTTTTGATTAATTTTGTTTAGATTGAGAAGCACACTTTCTATTCATTTCCTTGTGTGAGGCTACTTAGAATTGAATGTTAATTAAATGATTATATACAACTAATACTTCTCTTTTCTAGAGTACAACTGCTTGTCATACTTTCATTGCCTCTTAGACGGCAGGTTTTACAATCTTACTATATTAATTTTGATGTTTTGTTTAGGTTGTCTTAAATCTTGCTCTTCAACAATCGTTTACCTTTGGCAGCCTCAATTTCACCAGTTTCACCAGATTGGCTGAGTTTTTCTTTACCCGAAGAGCAAAATCATATTGGTATTGCTATATTAAGTAGCCTCACACAAGGAAATGAAATCCATTCCATATGCCTTCATTTGCTAGGCGTTGTGTGTTGAGTCTCAACTACTTTCTTCTTTTGTAGTCATGGAATTATTTATTTGCTTCTGTAGCTGGTAGTTTACAGTCTGTCTGTTGTTGGGTTTGAATTAGTTTCATAGGTGTCTGTTGGACTGCATTATTATATCTGAATCCCTCTTCCGGCCTCTTTCAAAAATCCACCTACACCCTTAATATAAAAGAAAATCATTCTATCCGAAAATAAATAATTTTTTTCTTTTTCCCGCACAAATTACATGGCAAACTTAAGTAAATGACATGTACCGACATTATAATCGGGCAGAGATAAATAATTAAAAAAATTTAAAAAATTGGTGATACTATATTAATGATTTCAAATCGATGCATTTCTCTTTTAAGTTAGTGTGAGTATAAATGAGCTATTTTCTTCAAGAGTAAAAGAGAAATTTACATTGTCTATTTTCCAAAAATACACACTACAAATCCAATACTTAACCTGACAATTGTAGTGCTAAACTCTAACATTCCATTTAGATCTCAGCATCGAATATATCACTGTCCACATATACATATACTTAAGCTATTGTAGATTCCAAACATTGACATTATCTAAAGACAAATTCTCACCTAAAGTCCCAAACTTCTTCTAGCATTTAGGAGTTTATTTGCTAAATTGAGACTACCATGCTAGCTATCTACCAGCTATGTTGAACTAGTAAACTCGTTACTACTATTTTTTAGTTTTTAAGTTCCAAGAATATCTCCTTGGATCAGGATGTCATCATCAACAAAATACAGAAACATGTCATGTGATGGTGTCCTTTTCAGTCAAAGTTTTTGCATTCATATTGTATTTTGTAACACAGACATAGAAAGAACTGTTGATTGGTCTGCAAGTGACCCTACACCAGTGCCAAGCCACGCATGGCCCTGCTTCTTGTATTTGAGGTCATAATGACAAAGAACCCCACCATTATAAGCCATCTGTGTCAATAGAGTACTACTTTTTTAATTTTGCCAATTGCTCCCAAGATTTTAATCATATCTTTTTCACATTTTGTTGGGTGGGTGGTTAGTTTTGGTTGCTATATATACACATCATGTCTTCCATCTTATCCACCAAAGCATTGTTTCTTCCTAAAGTTTCTCATTCCTTTTTGGGTTGTTTGCCTTGGCTTGTATATCAATTGCATTTGCCTTGTTTACTGACTCTGAAATGGCAAGGAGCAAAGGAAATCCCCAAGTCCTTATTGTGAAACATATAATCAGAGGCCTCTGTAGGTTTGTCAATGCCAATAAGGCAGTCAGGTATGGTCTTATTACAAAGAGCACAAGGTATTTCAGCTTTAAAGACGAGGTCATGGGAAGGTCAAGTAGTGCCCTCCCCACAGATGTCCCCAAGGGGCACTGTGCAGTGTATGTCGGTGATGAACGAACTAGGTTTATCATCCCCACTAGCTATTTGAATCATTCTCTGTTCCGGGCATTGCTAGACAAGGCTGAGGAAGAGTATGGGTTTGATCACCAGTTGGGACTTATAATTCCCTGTGACGAGGTTGCTTTTGAGTGTCTGACATCCATGTTGGGGAAAAGGATGTAGCACTCGGAAATAGGAAGCTGGATGAACTCATTGATTTCCCTTCCTCAATAGAAATAGGCCTCAGGCTTATACTATAAACATTACAGAGTTCAACCTTCCCTAGGCTTAAGTGCCAGATCGAAGGGGTCAATTTTCTACCAATGCTGCTTAAATCCTATGACAAGAGTTGGTTGAAACAAAAAAAACACTTGACAGGAAACAAAGCCAGGTGGTGTACAATTTTGGGATGATGTGCAATTGAGGCCAGCTGATTGGCATTGTTGTACTTAATCTATGGTCATTATACTGTATATTTTTGTAAATAAGATTATAATTTGATAGATTCCATCAATGGACTGTTTCAAGTTTTTTTATTAAATTGTAAACTGCTCCGACTTATTCCGTTAGCAAAGTGTCTCTGGAACCAATAGTGATTTATAAATCACCTCATCGTCACAATTTTTATACATGAGAGGTTTTACATGGAAGAGTATTATGGTGGAGTAAAATTTCTAAGTTCTATATGGAAGCATGTCACTCTGTTTCTATATCCATAGCCATGGTGACTGCAGTTTATTGCTTCTGCTTTTTGTAAGTAAGACTACTTTGCTTGCATTACTCTCACACATGGGATACAGTATAGTAATGTGGGGATTTCATTATCGCAGAAATTTATATGGGTGTGGTTTTTGACCTGGAAAGTCATAAATATATGATGAAGCATGTAAATTCAAAATGCATACTTGATGGTTAAAGATTGGAAATGATCCAAAATGGTATGCATTGTCCAATGATTTTTGATAAATTAGCATAATAGATGTTATATGTTAGTAAAATACATTGATGAGGTGTGATGCCACACCAGGCACCTTAACACCTTTAGGCAAATCATTCATATGATGAGCTATGACACAAGTGCTTAGTGAAAGTGATCCCCTAAATGGAGATTTTGGATTTAAAAAGGGTTGATCCCAATTAGGCTGAGGCTTTCACTCACAACTGGAGTCTGGCGCAAACACTCCTTACCGGGGGTGGAAGAGCAACCACAGTGATACCGTCTCTTTACAGAGATTCTATTACACCATTAAAATTAAGGCCCAGCAAAAGCCTAGCAACGGCCATGCCATATAGCAAACTAGGTGGTCTATTTGATTTCAACTATCTTGGTACAAATAGTTGCATGATTAATGTCATGTATATGATATAAGCACACTTGGTATCATAGTCTACCATAGTACAGCCGATGATGATGTAGAAATCCCGTATTATTGCATTCTGCCCAGTTTACCATATGGAACTACGAAACTTTCGGGCTAATGATTGATAACCAATCAGAAAAAGGGATGATCTCAGCAGTGAAGAATCATAAATTCATCAAATAGATTTGCCAAACCGTAAAAGCCAAAAATTACGGATAATCACTAGAATCGAGGGCATTTGTTTGGAAAATTCTATTTTTATAATAGCTCATACCATTTTGAGATTAAAGACCAGTTAGATACTGATTGTGTAATAATTATTATTTTGTTGTATAGCATCTGTTTAATTATGAGACCAATTACCTTAATTTATATAGATGACACATTACCGTCTGTGTTTCCGTATTTATCGTATTTTACTCTCTATGGACCGTTCTTTCTTCACTCACAAAGCTTTTGTGTCCACCGTTTAATACTCTCCGTTTTAAAAATGCTACTATGCTTGGTCTACTCATTTCCTTGTGTGAGGCTACTGTATGATCATTGAATGTTAATCACACTATGATTTAATTATACAAGCTAATACTTCATCTATTATAGAATACACCTGCTTGTTCATTATTTTTCATTACATCTTAGACGGCAGGTTATTACAATCTAACTACATTAATTTTAATGTTTTGGTGAGGAAATCATTAAATTACATAGATATGCAATAGGCAATTGTTTACCTTTGGCAGCCACCCAATGTCACTAGGTATCACCAGAGTTGGACTTGAACCGTATTACATTGTTTACCCGAAGAGCAAAATCATCCTTGACATTGAACTGTTACCCTTTTAAGTAGCAACACACAATTTTAATTTATACAGAAAGTGCCATTCCATATTTCTTAAATAACTCGGAATAATGTGTACAGTCGTCAACTACTTAGTGCTTTTCTCATCTTGGAATTATTATATTTATTTAAGTAAATTAGTTTCATAATGGAACCAAATGGTCTGCATTGTTATATCTAGAATGCATATTATTTTGAAGGATCCGGTCATAATATCTTATAACCCACTTACACCTTTAATACTAAAAAAAAATTATTCTATGCACATGAAATTATTGATTACCACTTTTACTTTTCCCGGCACATATTACATGGCAAACTTAAGAAAATAACATGTCCGGCAATATAATCGGGCAGAGTTAGATAATTGCATAAGCATTCCAATTCTAAATCGTTGATAACCATGTTGTTAGTGAATTTGTAATCGATTCATGTGGCTTTTAACTATAGTTTGAGTATAGAAGAGAATTGATCTGAAACATTGTCTATTTTCCATTAATACACACGACAAACATCCATTATCTTAACCTGACAAACTATATGTGCTAAACCTCTAAGATTCCATTTAGATCTCAGCATCGAATATATCACTATCCACATATACATATGGGCTTAGAGCTAAAGGGCAGATTCCAAGAGCTATTTACATATATGTATGGTACATCAGTATCACCTAAAGGACTTCAAACTTCTTCTAGCATTTAGGAGTTTATATGCATAATTCCTGAGACTACCATGCTAGCAATCTTTCAGCTATTTTAAACTAGTAAACTCGTTAGGGCTATTTCTCAGTTATACAAGTTCCAAGCATATCTCCTTGGATCAGGATGTCATCATCAACAAAATAGAGAAACAGGTCATGTGATGGTGTCATTTTTAGTCAAAGTTTTGCATATCATATTGTATTTTGTAAAGACAGACAATAGAAAGGAAATGTTGACTGGCTGGTCTGCAAGTGATCCTACATCAGAGCAAAGCCACGCATGGTCCTGCTCCATGGATTTGAGATCACAATGACAGAGAACCCCACCATTAAAAGCACGATGTGCAGAATCTAAAAGGACGCGGAGTACTACGTTTTTAATTTCACCAATTGCTCCCAAGATTTTAATCATATCTTCTTCACATTTTCGTTGTGTGGGTAGTTAGTTTTGATTGCTATATATACACATCAAGTTTTCCATCCTACCCACCAAAGCTTTCTTTCTTCTTAAAGCTTCTCATTCCTTTTCTGGGTTGTTTTCCTTAGCCTGTGATATCAATTCCATTTACCTTGTTTAACTGATTCTGCAATGGCAAGGAGCAAGGGAAATCCCCAAGTCCTTATTGCGAAGCATATAATCAGAGGCCTCTGTAGGTTTGTCAATGCCCATAAAGCAGTCAGGTATGATCATGCTACAAAGAGAACAAGATATTTCAGATTTGAAGATGAGGTCATGGGAAGATCATGTAGTGGCCTTCCCACAGATGTTCCTCAAGGGGCACTGTGCGGTGTATGTTGGTAGATGAAAGAACTAGGTTTATTATCCCCACTAACTATTTGAGTCATTCTCTGTTCCGGGCATTGCTAGACAAGGCTGAGGAAGAGCATGGGTTTGATCACCAGATGGGACTTATAATTCCCTGTGACGAGGTTGCTTTTGAGCATGTCTGACATCCATGATGGGGAAAAGGATGTAGTACTCAGAAATAGGAAGCCGGATGCTCTCATTGATCTCCTTTCCTCAAGAGAAATAGGTCTTAAGTTTATACCATAGGCATTGCAGACAGTTCAAACTTCCTTGGGCTTAGAGTGCCAGGTTTAAGGGGTCCCTTTGTCTGCTAATGCTGCTTAAATTTTATTATGCAGTTCATTCCGCCAAGAGTTGGTTGAAACAAAAAAAACACTTGACAGGAAACAAAGCCAGGTGGTGTACAATTTTGGAATAATTTTCAATTGAGGCCAGCTGATTGGCACTGTTGTACTTACATCCATTGTCATTATACTGTACAGTTTTGTAAATAAGATTATAATTTGATAGATTCCATCAATGGACTTTTAAATTTTTCATATTTTTTGGAAACTCTCCTCTGTTTTTTTCCCTTTTTAATGTCTCTCCAGATTTTAATGGCTTCGAAATTTTAAGAATTTACATAAAATATAGTTTTCTTATAGCACCTCTGTCATATCCATGCCATGGTGACTGTGTTTATTGCTTCTGCTTTTTGTATGTAAGACTACGTTGCTTACTCTCACCATTGTACAATAGTTGTGGTGATTTCATTATCGCAGAAATTTATATGGGTGTGGATTTGACCTGAAAGTTAAAAATATGGGAAGCATGTAATTCAAAATGCAACTTGAGTGCAGTATCAAGCTACATTTAGTAAAGTTGGAAATGATCCAAAATGGTTTTGTGAATGATTTTTGATAAAATTAGCATATAGATGTTCTGAGTAAAAGACATGATGAGGTGTGATGCTTCCGACCTTATTTTAGAAATCATTCATACGATGAGTCGAACAGTTTGTAGTGATTTGGAATTTTGGATTTAAAAAGGGTAAAATTAGGCTAGGCTTTCACTCACTGTGGAGTCTGGCGCACCATTTAATGGGAAGAGACCACCGTGACACCGTCTCTTTAAGAGATTTTTACAATTTAAAAATGGGTAGAAAAGCTAACATCAAATAGAAATTATTTGGTCAACTATCTTTAAAATGGTTGCATGTTATGTATACTATATAAGTTGGTTGTAGTCTAATAGTCATCATGATGGTGTTGACGTGTAAAACATATTGTTTAGTAATTTATCAAAATACAAATTTTAATGAGATATAAATAAAAAGGGATGTTAGAATCATACCACAAACAGATTTGATAAAATAAAATAGATAGTCCCAAAGCATTTGAATTTTATTTTTTTGAGATTGAGGCCATATATGATTGGTAAAAATTTGAAGCATTTACATATGAGGCCAAAACTTAATTTATATACATGACACCTATTTGTGTTTCGACTTTTTACTCTCTAACCTCTTACTTCACTCACAAAGCTTTTGGAATTAATGTTGTTTTAAAAATCACCTCTTGTTCACTATTGTTTTACATGTATGATCATTATTAATACACTATTTTTTATTATAAAGCTAACCAATCATTATAAATCACCTCTTGTTCATTATTTTTCTACATTTAGGATTATTATTAACACATATTTTTAGGGTGGTAAATCATTGAGTTACATAGATATGTAATAGGCAACTACCTTGCCTCCACCCAATGTGCCAGGTATAAAGAGGGACTTGAACGGTATTACATTGTTTAACAAGCCATCATTCTTAACATTGGACTGTTACCCTTTTAATTTAACACACAATTTTAATTTATACAGAAAATGCACTTTGTTTCTAAATAACAGTAATGATAATACGTTGTAAACTAGTGTTTTCCCACAATTATTATATTTGTTTAAGAAATTATTATAATGGAACCAAATTCTCAACTTATATGAGATGCATATTATTTTGAGGGTAGTCATAATATCTTATAAACCACCTTTTACTCAAAATTATTATGCACATGAAATGATTGATTACTGCTTTTGTTTTCCCTGATTTAAAGTAGAATAGATGGCGTGATTACTACTTTTGTTTTCCCTGATTTAAAGTAGAATAGATGGCCATCCTCAGAAGGCACTGCAAGAATATTGCATAGGCATTCCAATTCTAAATTTATAACCATGTTGTTATGAATTTGTAATCATGTTGTGGCACAACTATATTTGAACCAAGAGAATTGGTCTAAAACAGCATTTATTAAAAGCAAAAACATATTATCTTTCCACAAACTATATGGCAAGCTTAAGAAAAGGAAATGTAACCAGATTATCAATGGGCAAAGCAAGAGCTATTTAATATATGTATGGTAATCAGTATTTTAAAAAACTTCAAACCGATGGATTATATCATATTCCTGGACAATGGCAATTATAGTTGGCAATTTTCAATTTTAAACTCAAAAAGGAGGGCATTCTCATATACAAGCAGCAACAGTCGGGCCCTGTCAACCAAAAAGAGAAACAGGTCATGTGATGGTGTCATTTTTAGTCATTCATATCAATTATCATGTATTTTGTGAGACAGACAATGACAGGAAATGTTGACTGGCTGGTCTGCAAGTGATCCTACACCAGAGCAAAGCCACGCATGGTCCTGCTCCATGGATTTGAGATCACAATGACAGAGAACCCCACCATTAAAAGCACGATGTGCAGAATCTTAAAGCACGCGGAGTACTACGTTTTTAATTTCACCAATTGCTCCCAAGATTTTAATCATATCTTCTTCACTTTTCGTTGTGTGGGTAGTTAGTTTTGATTGCTATATATACACATCAAGTTTTCCATCCTACCCACCAATGCTTTCTTTCTTCTTAAAGCTTCTCATTCTCTTCTGGGTTGTTTTCCTTAGCCTGTGAATCAATTGCATTTACCTTGTTTAACAATTCTGCAATGGCAAGGAGCAAGGGAAATCCCCAAGTCCTTATTGCGAAGCATATAATCAGAGGCCTCTGTAGGTTTGTCAATGCCCATAAAGCAGTCAGGTATGATCATGCTACAAAGAGAACAAGATATTTCAGCTTTGAAGATGAGGTCATGGGAAGATCATGTAGTGGCCTTCCCACAGATGTTCCCAAGGGGCACTGTGCGGTGTATGTTGGTAGTGAACGAACTAGGTTTATCATCCCCACTAACTCTTTGAGTCATTTTCTGTTCCGGGCATTGCTAGACAAGGCTGAGGAAGAGTATGGGTTTGATCACCAGATGGGACTTATAATTCCCTGTGACGAGGTTGCTTTTGAGTATTTGACATCCATGATGGGGAAAAGGATGTAGTACTCAGAAGTAGGAAGCCGGATGATCTCATTGATCTCCTTTCCTCAAGAGAAATAGGTCTTAAGTTTATACCATAGGCATTGCAGACAGCAAACTTCCTTGGGCTTAGATGCCAGGTTTAAGGGGCCTTTTGTCTGCTAATGCTGCTTAAATTTTATGATGCAGTTCATTCTGCCAAGAGTTGGTTGAAACAAAAAAGAGGCTTGACAGGAAACACAGCCAGGTGGTGTACAATTTTGGAATAATTTTCAATTGAGGCCAGCTGGTTGGCAGTGTTGTACTTAATCCATTGTCATTATACTGTACATTTTTGTAAACAAGATTAACATTCGATAGACTTCATCAATGGATTTTTTAATATTTTTTGGACACTATCCTCTGTTTTTTTTTCCTTTTTAATGTCTCTCCAGATTTAATGGCTTCGAAATTCTGAGAACTTACATAAAATATAGTTTCCATAGCATCTGTCATATCCCTGCCATGGTACCTGCTTTTATTATTTCTGTTTGGGGTCTGCAAATTAGTAAATGTATATGTTTATAGCATTCCGTAATAAATATATGTAATTTGAAAAACTGCATGAAAATCTCATGTAAGAGATGTAGCCATCAATTTTTTTTCAAATGACAAAGTCACTGTTTTGTTGAGACCTGCTCTAGCCTCATCTCCCATTTGCAAAACAAATCAATATTTTTCTATAAATCACTTCTTCTTGTTCACTGTTTTTTTACGTGTGAAATTATTATTAACACACAAATTAATTTATTGTCTGCGTACAATACCAACCAATTATTATAAATCATCTCCTATTCTCATTTTTTTTAACATGTGGAATTATTATTAACACATTTTAAAAAAAAAAACTTATATAGATATCAAATAGGTAAAAATCTTTGCCTAATTCATTTGACTTTAAGTGCCAACTATAAAAAGGAACTTGTACCCTGAGGATGGTTTAACTAACCGTCATCCTCAATATTAAACTGCAACCTTTTTTATTTAATACACAATTTTATAATATTCTTTGATTTAATAGACAATTTTAAATAAAGAATCAAATTTTTAGTTTATATCTTATATGTCATTTTGTTTTCAAATAACAGTAATGGTAATACCTTGTAAACCAACACTTATTAAACTTATTATATGTGTAGAAGAGAATAGTATGACTACAATATCTTATAAACAATTTCTTGCTCACAATTATTATTCAAGTGAAATTTGAAATAGAATAGATGGCCATCACCCAAATATTGCAGGCACATTCTAAATCTAAATTTATAACCATGTTGATATAATGCTTTGATGACCAATTGTCCTCCTGTCACTCTATTAAAGGAGATGAAAGATCTTGGAAAGAGAGTATTTTAGCATTTGCCATATATGTCCAACACATACTAGATTTATAGCGAAATAGCTTTTGTTTTAATTTTTTTTTATCCTTAATTAGGTTTGATTAACTCCAATTGTGATGATGTGTTTATTGTTTAAATTGAAAACTCATAACTGTATGCATTAAATAAAAAATAAATATAAATAAAATATAATTAATGGTTTGCAATATAAAGGGGGCATGTTGTTATGCACTACCCAAACATGTTTAACAAATAAAAAAATTAAAAAGTTGACAAATAACATAAACAACAAAAACAATTGAGAGAACCTGCAAACATATTACATGGCATCAATATGATTAAGATGAACAATAAAACGAAATTAAAATAGAAATAATATAAGAATGCAATCACAAGATAAACCCAAGATGTAACGTGGTTCACTCAATGTGGGATACATCCACTAGAAACAAGCGAACCTTCTCCTTTCTTCAGTCCAAAGGAATACAATACAATTCTTTCTTTTTCATATTCTAAAGAGTAAATCCATGCACATATATATAACTTGTGCACCTCTTTGTAAAAGTTTGCTTCAACCACAAGCAACCTAAATATAACATGCTTATAAATAAGACATGCATATAAATAAGATAAACATAAAAATAACAACTCCTGTCTATTAATAAGACAATGCTATTTTTATTCATGGCCATGCATTCCTCCCAAAAGCAAGGAAAAAAAACAAACTGCCACTTCATCTTGCAGTTAGACTCCACATCTTCAACAATCTCCCACTTGGAGACTAATTGCTGCAACCCACTGTTACAACTCATCCTCAGACTAGATTCTCTAACTCGTTTCTCTTCTTCAAGATCAATCTTGAAGACCTATCAAAGCCGAAAAACCTTCCAACTTCTCTTTTGTCACCACCTTTGTCAACATATCAACAGGATTTTGACTTGTATGGATCTTCTCCAACATCAATTTTCCATCCTCTAAAACTGATCTAATGAAGTGATACCTGAGTTGTATATGTTTGGTTCTCGAATGGAATGCTAAGTTATTGGCAAGATGAATTGCACTCTAGCTATCACTGAATAACCTATAAGCCTCCTACTTCTTTCCCAACTCTTCCATGAACCATTGCATCCATATCATCTCCTTGCTTGCTTGTGTACTAGCAACATACTCTGCCTCTGTAGTAGACAAGGCAACAATATTCTGCAGTTTAGAAATTCAACTAAATGTTGTGCCACCAACAGTGAATACATAACCTGTGGTGCTCCTCCTACCATCCAAATCTCCAGCCATGTCTGTATCAACATATCCGTGTAAAGAAACATCGGACCCTCTATAGCACAAATTCCTGTTACTGGTCCCTCTCAAGTATCTGAGAATTCACTGGACTGCATTCCAGTGCTCCTTTCCTGGATTACTCATGTATCTGCTGACAACTCCCACTGCATGGGCAATGTGAAGTCCTGTGCATACCATAACATACATCAAACTTCCAATTGCTGAAGCATATGGAACTCTAGACATATATTCAATCTCTTCATATGTTTTAGGACACTGTTCTTTACTCAACTTGAAGTGCCCTGCCAATGGTGTACTTACTGGTTTTGCATCTTGCATCCTAAACCTATCCAACACCTTGTTCACATACTCTTCTTGAGACAGAGTCAGTATTTTAATCTTTCTATCTCTATTGATTCTCATGCCAAGAATTTTCTTTGTTGCACCTAAGTCCTTCATGGAAAATGTATTGGATAACTGTCTCTTTAGCTCATTTATATCTTGGAAGTTTGACCCCGCCACAAGCATGTCATCCACCTACAACAACAAGATAATATAGGTGTCATTATCTAATCTCTTAAAATAAACACAGTGATCATAATGACATCTAGAGTTACCTTGTTCTATCATAAACATGTCAAATCTCAAATAACATTGCCTTGGAGCTTGCTTAAGGCCATACAAGCTCTTCTTCAATCTGCACACCGAATTCTCCTTCCCCCTGACTTCATATCCCTGTGTCTGCTCCATATATATTTCTTCCTCAAATCACCATGAAGAAAAGTTGTCTTTACACCTAATTGTTCAAGATGCAAATCTTCCATAGCTACCAAACTTAAAACAATTCTAATGGAAGTATTTTTAACAACAGGAGAGAAAATTTCATAAAATTCTATACCTTTTTCTTGTGCAAATCCCTTTACAACAAGTCTTGCCTTGTACCTCTTTTTTCACCTTCTTATACCTTCAATCTATAAACCCAATTGTTCTACAATTCTCTCTTTCCTGCAGGCAACTAAACAAAGTCCCAAGTTTGGTTGTGATCCAAGGAGTCCATCTCCTCATCCATACCCTGCTCCCACTTTTTCCATGTTTCTACATGCATTGCTTCTTCAAAACTTCCTGGTTCCCCACCATCTGTCAATAAACAATAGTAGATCTCATACAAAGATAATCGTGCAGGAGGTTTACTTACCCTAGTAGAACGTCTTACAAGATTTTATGGATTTTGAGGCTCTTGTTGTTCTTGCTGATTTTGATCTACAAAATCAACACCGAATGTGCTAGTATTGATGTCAACTTGTTGATTTTCTAGTCCTTTGAGCACTTCTCTATCTTTGATCTCATCAAGTGCTACATACTTAGACTTTTCCAGCTTCTTATCATGTAGTTGTTCCCTATACATAACACTTTCACTGAAAATAATATCCCTGCTCCTAATGATTTTCTTCTCATCCAAACTCCACAACCGGAATCCAAAATCATCAGTGCCATATCCAATGAAAGTACATTTCTTTGTCTTAGCTTCTAGCTTGGTCCTATTATCTTTATCAATATGCACAAATGCTTCACAATAAAAAAATTTCAGAAAAGAATAGTTTACCTCCTTACTGGTCCAAGCCTCCTCGGGTACTCCACCTTCCAAAGCACTTGAAGGTCCTCTGTTTATCAAGTAAACAACAATATCTACAACATCCACCCAAAACTGTAAGGGCAATCCAACATGTAATCTCATGCTTCTTGCATGCTCCATGATAGTCCTGTTCATTTTTTCTGACATACCATTATGTTGTGGTCTTCTAGGAACTATCTTCACCCTATGGATTCCATTATGTGAACAATAGTTATTAAATTCATTGTTGTAGTACTCTCCACCATTATCTGATATGAGACACTTCAACTTTAAACCTGTTTCATTCTCAACCAAAGCTTTCCACTTCTTGAAGGTATTAAATACATCAGATCTCTTCTTTATATAGTAAATGCAAACCTTCCTAGTAGCATCATCAATAAAAGTAACATAATACCGTGAACCACCAAGAGAAGTTACCTGAGCTGGCCATCACACATCCGTATGAACAAGCTCTAACTTGTGCTCCTTCTTGGTTGATCCAACCTTGAGAAATCTTACACGCTTTTGTTTCCCATACACATAATGCTCACAAAAGTCTAGCTCTATGTTTTTCAAATATGAAAAATTTCCTTGTGAATGTAAAATCTTCATCCCCTTCTCACTCATATGGCCAAGTCAGTGATGCCATAGAGTTGTGACTGTACATGTAGTAGCTAAAATAGAAGATGGATCAGTACTAATAGTGGATAAATACAAATTACCTACTTTCTTACCTCTTGCTACCACAAGAGAACCCTTGGTAACTTTCCAAAAATCTGCTGTAAATATAACCATACAACCATCATCTCCTAATTGCCCTACAGAAATTAGATTCCTCCTTAAGCTAGGAACATGGGCCTGACATTCTTCAACACCCAATTGTTATCATTCTACAATTTAACATGAACATTGCCTTTTCCAACAATGTTACATCGCTCATCATCACCAAGATATACCTGCCCAAAATTCCCTTGAACATAATCTTGAAAATACTGTCTATGAGAAGTTGCATAAAATGAAGCACCAGAATCTAAAACACAAGATTCTGATTTACTATCTAAAGAAAGAATAAGAGCATCTTGTAACACATCACCTGCTATGTTTGCCTCTTTGCTCCCTTCTTGTTGATCTTTCCCTGATTTTAAAGACCAACAATATTTCTTTGCATGTCCAGCTTAACCACAATTCTAGCATACCATCCTGCTTCTAGATTTAGATCTGCCTTTCTTAGACCTTCCACGGTGTCCAGGACCTTTTATTTTTTCCTTCTGTCTTCCCCTGTTCTCTACACTCAAAGCATTGCCAGATGACTCACCTGTGCTTTTTCTTCTCATTTTTTCACTAAGAATCACACCAATAACATCATCAAACTTTAAAGTGTTTGAACCAGAAACAAAAATACTTACAGTCATAACCAAAGTATTCCAACTTTTAGGCAATTAGCACAAAATCAAAAGAGCCCTAACTTCATCATCAAAACTTACTCCTATAGAGTTTAATTGATTAGTAACCATGTTGAATTCATTCAAATTTGATCATTTGCTGAATCACTATTTGACATCTTCATATTAAACAAACTTTTCATGAAATATACCTTATTAGAGGCTGAGGGTTTTTCATACAATTTACCCAATTTTTCCATTATATATATCGTTGTCTTTTTCGTAGAAATATTGAAATCTACTGAAGTTGTCTGGCACAACTATATCGTTCCTAGTGCTTTTCGATCAAGAACATCTCATTCTTCATCTTTCATAGCTGACGACTTTAAAGCATTCCCTTTCAATGGTAGATAAAGATCCTTCTGATATAGGTAGTCCTCCACTTGCATCTTCCATAGTTGAAAGTTATGGCTGTTAAAATTCTCAACCCTGAACTTGATATCTTTTGTCATTGCTCCCACTCAAACAAGAAACCCTCCTATGAGCTTTTTCTGCCAAAACAAAATCCTGCTCTAATACCAGTTGTTAGGATAGAAACACATATGCGTAATAAAACGGAATTAAAACAAAAATAATTTAAGCATGCAATCACAAGATAAACCCAAGATTTAACGTGGTTCACCCAATGTGGGATACATCCACTAGAAACAAGCCAACCTTCTCCTTTATTCAGTCCAAAGGAATACAATACAATTCTCTCTTTTTCATATTCTAAAGAGTATATCCATGCACATATATATAACTTGTGCACCTCTTTGTAAAAGTTTGTTTCAACCACAAACAACCTAAATATAACATGCTTATAAATAAGAGATGCATATAAATAAGATAAACATAAAAATAAAAATTCCCGTCTATTAATAAGACAATGCTATGTTTATCCATGGCCATGCATTCCTCCCAAAAGCAAGGAAAAAATAAACTGCCACTTCATCTTGCAGTTAGACTCCACATCTTCAACATGAGATGCTTAAGAAGCCACACTTTTATTCAATATCTCAAGATTATAAATCCTTTGCAAAATTGGGAAAATGTTTCTTAACAGACTGATTACATGTTGACAGACAATAAACAATAATGAGAAGAGTATGTAAAAAAAAGCAGTTGACTGCTACCAATATGTACAACATGATACAAATGATTAAGCACAACCAATGCCAATCAGACGGGGTCAACTAGACAGAGATCCAAAATTACATACATCATGGCCTGGACAAGGTATGCCCAATTTTCTTGCTTATCATTCATCTTGGTAATGTAATGACAATAACTTCTCCAATTTCGGTTAGCAAAGGAACTACAGCTTGAACAGGGAAATGTCAATATATCTCCTCGAAAAATTATATCCAAAAGCTACACAAAAGAAACAGGTGAATTTTATCGAATTGCATTATGATTTATATAGAAGATAATTCTATGATAAACAAAATCATATCCATAAAACATAAGGTCAAAAAAAACTTAAATCCTAAAGATAGACTGATCAAATTTTTTTCCCAACCACATGCAGTATATAGAAGTGTATGGACAAAACCTCTTATGGGCATGGCTAAAATCTTAAGGGCATGGGGAAAGCTTTGCTATTTTCATGGTTGTGACCATTGAAATTCTCCTGCTTATGCCACAACTTAATGAAATTCTCCTGCTTATGCCACAAGTTAATCATCTGTGCATCGTCGTCACTGAGTGTAGGCACCATCCAAATAGAATCCCGGTCTAGTCCACTACCATAAATCCCTTCCAAATCTTCCTCGCAGAGGAGTTCATCAAACTGTATTCTCTGCATGTCAGACAAAAAACTGCGGTTCCATCGGGAGACAGAAATGATATCCCACTCGCAACAAACCTCATCCAACTCGTAAATAAGCAGAACTCTTCGCCCTATTGGTGGAGTCCAAATTACCACCCTGATAGTTCTTCCCTTGCACAACACAGCTACAATACCCTTTACACGACTTCCACCCCTTGGATGATAACTTTCTCCTCTGGAAAGGGAAAGATAATAAATAGCTGGATTAGACTCTTTTTTAAAGGAAAACCAACTTCCATATATTTGAGCTCTAAAATCGCTCTTGCCAGTTTTAATTTCCCATGACTTCTCTGAAGAATCGTATATCAATAGATCCCACACCTCAGTTAAAGGGGCCAGAAGAATTACCTGATAAGCCCTGGTCATTGAATCAACAGCCAGGTTGATGACACAATTGTCACGGATCTCGTCGCTCATCAACCAAGTCGATAGGAGTCCATATTGTAGGAGGGGCAGATCAGGAAGACGACGGGATTGCATTATTAATGGATTCACAACATGAAACATTCCATCATTCGTATCGCGGTAAAGAAAAAGACCGCCAGCTGCAGCCATAAGATGCCAACAGGAAGAATTAAATATTTTTTTGGTGAACCATCCGCTCCTGTTAAAAATGGCAACACCACCATCGGCCGTATCCATTACAAGCCACAGCTCGTTATTGTGCGACTCCCACAAATTGGGAAAGCTCTGGGAATAGCGAACGATGTCACGCCATAAATGACAAATAGTTTGAGCTTGAAAAACTTTAACGAGTGGCAGCCTAGACAATATTTCAGTCACTATTTCTTCAGGCAGATATCTTGTTTTCTCTATGGGGGCCTTCTTTGTTGTTGAATATATAGAAGCCATACCTCTTGCCCTGCTCTCCTCTGCTACAAACAAATGCGATTATCTATCAAGCGTAGAAACAAACATAATAAAATTTCTCCCTCAGCAGAACGATATAACGAGATGAGGATGAGAAAACTTGTTACAGACTCTTTCCCTTTTTGGACAAGATAGCTAAAATTGGGTAAGAGAGAAAATAATAAATATGAAAAAAAGCCACTCGCCCCCTTAAAATAAAAGCAGTATTTTATTTTTTTTTAATTTTTTTGGAAACAAAAACAAACCAATGAAAATAGAGGAATCCTTAAAAATAGATGTAGCTATGCAGGCTTGCAAGTTGCAGCGGTGAAAATAAATAGCATGGGAAAGAAATAGAAAAATCAGCCTCTACCTTAATAAGGCAAGGGTAAATCATATTTAACCGTTTAGTGTTAGATTTTGCAAGGTGTTTTTATCAAGAGTATTTTTTGGAGACTCTAATCTTTTTGGGTAGGGTCAGTATCTCTAGATGTAAATAGTAGAAGGTCTTTGTTGTTCGGTATTGTTTGCGGGGAGGAGTAACATAGATTAGGTTCCACTATTGGGTGCACTATCAGATTTGTAGAAGCTAAAATCAAGAGGTGCTCCGGGAGAATACACTTGCCCCTGACCAGCATGAGCAAGGAACTCTCACTGTTAGGAAAAACTTTAGATGTTAAACTACATCTACTTTTGGAATATGACAAATAAATATATAATTTAAGCATCAAAATGCCATCTATATTCAAACTTTGACTCTTATATATATAATTAATTAAGAAAGTTAATAAGTTAAATATTACATAAACTAAGATTCATTACAAATATAATAAAAATAAAAATAAAAATTTTAGAATGTAAATAAAATAAAAAATAAAAAATTTATTTTAGTATTTTATTAATGAAATATAAACATTTTCATATCTCATTGATCAAATAGAAACATTTATTAGTTTTGATTTTTAATTAGTTTTGTTTGATTTCTGGTTTAGCTTTATTTTATTGATTTTGATTTGTAATTGGTTTTTTAAATTTTTATTTGTTTGATTTCTTACAAATAGAGTTTGGATAATGGACTAGATGTATTGGATTTGGGATTTTGATAGACATTTAGTTTCTCACTACTTGTTGATATTGGTGCTGAAATTGTAACGCACATGTCAAGAATTACATATACGACATAATCTAGAAACTTCTAACCTGCTAACAATCATACATGAGTAATGCAATGTGAAATTTGAAAGGGATGTGATGGAGGAATGATAGGTGGAAAGGGGAAGGAAACAAAGAAGTGGAGTTGTGTTGGTTATAGTATTTGATTTGTCGGTTATAAGGAGGAATTGAGAGTGAAACAAAAGTAAAAAATGAGTATGGTGGGTGGTGGTGTAATGTGTGGTAATGATATAGGGGAGTAACCATTGCTGCAAGTTGTTTAAATGAAACTAGTTGAGATGTGAGTGAAGAGAAGGGAAATAAAATGTGGAAACTAAAGTTGACTTTTTCAATACAATCCTTCATTATATGTTAAGGTAATAAAAAGGTCATAAAAATATGATAATTGGGAGGCTCATTCTTCTTGTTTAAGAGATAATGCCTAAATAAGGCCTTACTCAAGTTAGTAAACTAGAAGATAACCAAAAGCCTCAATGGCCAAAACATGCATGCATCCAGAGTGAAAGAGAAATCTTATCATATAAAATAGAAGCGAAAAAATTCTTAGACCATGGGAATTAATGGTTAAGCGAGTCGAGGCTTCTTAGAAAAATGTTTTTTACGCTGAAGGTGTTTACACTTATGGAAACCTAAAAGATCTGACAACCGTACGGACGCACAGTAATCTTGGCTGTCAATTTTAAAGGCCGTATCAATGACCTCAAATCAATTAGAACCATCCATGTGCACGTTAAGAGTAGAGTCTCTATAGTATGCTCTCCTCTAGATATATAGGTGTTTGCTTTTCCCAGGGAGAGGGGTATGGGAAAAAAATGTGACAGCCTACTCTCCTATAACCACACGACATTTTTGCCAATCATTTCAAGGCAAAAGGCCTATTCCACAGTCATTGAGGCAATGTATTGTGGAGATATCTTGTGACATAAAGAGTGGTTGATCAATAAACCAGAACTGAATAGCTATTTGTAATTTTATGCGTTGTGTTATTTGGGTAGTTAAATACACGTAAATGTAAGGATAATTTGCATGCATGTCTCATGGGAAAAATTAGAGGTAGAGAGATGTTGGATAGACTTGAAATCCTAGGGTAGAAACTTTATACACATTCGAAATTAGGGTTTCTCCCTAGCTATTAGGGTAATGATTCAGAGTTACCTCATAAACAGACCTGATGATGTCATCCATCGATGGCCATTGGTATGCCGGATTGTGATAGGGCAATGTTAAATCTATTAGATAAGACAAATACCAGCATGGAAAGTTAGAAATATGGTGAGAATTAAATACACACATGTACCACACCTAATCCGTGGCTTAAATTGCTCTTGCAAAAATAATGTCTATTATTTGTGCTTTGCTTTATTTTCTCCTTCTTGCTTGCATTATTCATGTGAGTGCAAATTGTGCTTAAAAGAGTGAAAATAAAACATGGGTAAAATCCAATATGTTACTGTTTCGAAACCCAACCACAAAAATTTCTCCTTATAGTATTTGTTCTCTCCCTTTTAGTTGTAAATTGGAGTAATTGTAGGAAAGCAAGAAATGTGAAAATAATCATCTCTGATTAAAACTTACAAACCTTGTCCCAAGTGGATAGAGGAATTTGAAAACATGGTATTGGGTGAGCTTCAGACTCCTCCATAATGTAAATGTATAGTTAATGAAGACGACATAATTGAAATCTTTAAAGCTTGATGGCCTCAGAATCGTCGGCACCGTCTTGCACTTGAATGGAATCCACACATTTGAATTCCAACATCCTCCACACTTTGATAGTCTTTTCCCATGAACCCAAATATAACAGACATGGTTTTTTATTCATTTCTAGGGAAGAAATGATTCCCATGTATTTCATCCATGTGTAATATCTATACTTTGATTGGAGGAAGGTAAATAGATCCCGGATTTTAAAAAGGAAAAAATACAATTCCACAATAAAACACCAAGGAAATTAATATTGATTTTAAATCATACTTAATAAAGTGCCAACACACAAAAATTATAATAAAATTAAACATAGACAAAATTTGACAACTATCAGATTACTTGAAAATGCAAAGTAGATAGATAGAGTGGAGATTGATCATTGGTTTACTTTATAGTTTAAAAGGCATATATGGCTTGGGACATGTGTGGTTGTTAAACTTCACTATAAATTTGAAAGTGGTGTAGGATGTTGGTGCATGCTATGTGGTAATGATCATTGAAGACAAAAAAAGGGGGGGGGTTAAAAATTGGCAAATATTACTCGACTTTGAGCAAAACATGTGGCTTGGGTGACACATGGCAGACATCAACTTTCTTGTGTTTGGAATGCTACATGAGACATAACCGAGGTACCTAGTTTTGGGGATTTGGATGACATGTTTGAAAACGTCAAACATCAGAGGATCAAAATCTCATGAGACACTAATATTGGTGTCTAAACAGTGCAATGTTTGAAAATAACATTGTCGATGTGTGATAATTGACAATGATTAGAGAATTCAAAGTGAAGGGGCTTTCTAACTTGGTGAATAGTGGTTGGCGTTGATCGATGTAAGTGGTTTTGGGTGAGACATGGTAGCCATCGGACTTCCATAGTTTGGCGATTTGATCGAGCTTGATTAAGATAAATGTGAATTTTATGCCTAATTTGATTGTTATTGCAACAATAAATAAATATACAACTAAGTAAAAAAATTAAGCCGAGTAAGCTAAGCTAGAAAGTATGAAACCCTAATTGCAAAGAAGAAGTAAGATGACTTAGTTGTTTCGTAATTAATCATGGATTGTTTCGAAATGCTGACCGAATGAATAGAGAAGGAGAAGCATCACAAAGAGCCTCAAAAAATTGTCCGAGATGACAATATGCTTGGACTTGGGCACTTGGAGGGGGACTAGGGCACCTGTGGGTGCCCTAGGCCTATTTTTGGGTGCATCTGTCTTTCGAAATGATCAACCTCCTATGAGTGGTCATGAGTTGTTTACTATTATTCACCTTTGGTCGCTAGGACATCATTGTTATGAAAAATTCGCAACATCCCTGATTGCTCGCAAGTGAATGGTTTAGGCAATCAGTGTCATCTGTCAAACATGTAGTTATCCCAAAGTGTGGGACTTTGCAATTGGGATAACCATCCGGATAAAGGCTGGTTCCTATTCCTCTATTCTGATGAACACATTCAAATTGTAGAGTATCTACTCTAACTTGCCAAGGAGATAGGATTAAGAAGGTTAGAAGAAATAAAACTAAACTGACAGAGGTGATACACCAAAAGGAATGCTGAACACTTTCTTTGCATGCAAATGGAAACCACAATTAGATTAACAAGGATGAAAATACACCACAGATTAATCCACTGATGAGAATCCACTAACCATTAAACACAAACCGTTAAACATGTAATACAATAACCATGCATAGATAACCATGACTATAATGAGAGATTAGAGGAAAGCAATGAACACAAGAGAGGATTGAAATTCATCCACAAACTTATATTATTGCTCCACATATTTGATAGAGTGCATTACAATAGCCAAGAGACATAAACTTGTAGTAAAGCTTGAATGAGAGGCTTGGACTCCACAAATTCACTTACAAGAAAGAGAAGAAGGGAGGGTGCAAATAAAAATCATCCAACATTAGAAGAATTCCCCTCCTTACAATATATATGAAGACTGAGAGAAGGGAGAGAGGGGAGAAAATCAAAATATTGCTTCAACCACCCTAAAATGCATTAAAATCTCCCACAACAATGATGGGTGCCACTGCAAGATCCATACCTCCTTGTACTTTGCCTTGTTGAAGAAGAAAGGAAGTCCAAACCTCATCATTTTTGGTAGGTGAGAAATATATAAATACCATATAAAATGAAAGACTATATTTCTTAATTTTGAAGAACTTAGTCGTGGTTGTGTAGAGGACACTGAGATCTTTCCAAAATGTCCTTTCTTGTGTAAATCTGAGCTCCCATTCAAACGTTATGGCCATCTGAAGATCGAGGTGTCATACTGCATTAATTGCAAGTGGTTGGCTTCTTTTCTTCAGACTCCGAAATGCCTTGAACCTTCGAAATCTGAAATTTCAAACATTCGGAATTCGAAACTTCAGACCTTTTGATTTCGGAGTTTAGGTCACTTTTCATCGCTCAAGTCGGCTTAAGAGTTCCAAAATTCTGAAACTCTGAAGTCCAAAATTTGGACTTCAGGTTTCAGACCTTTTGTATTTTCAGGGTTTTCGAGTGTTTAGGTTTTCAAGACTTTGAGGTTCAAGTGTTTGGGACTTCAAGGTTTTCGGGGTTCAGATTTTTGGGATTTTGGGGTTTCCAGATTTTTCGAGATTTTAAGGATTTCAGGGTTTTCGGATTTGTTTATCCATTTGGGCACATGAAACCTCTAAAACTTTGAAATCCCAAAGTCTGAATTTCAGACTTCGGGTTTCAGAATTTTCTTTCTCCCTTTTCGGACTTCTTTCCTCCTAGTTCTCAAATTTCTCCCTAGTCTACCTCCGAACAACTCCACCTCCAAAATCTGAAATTTTAGACTTTAGAGCTTCTTCATTCCCTAAAATTCTCTGCAATGCTTGACCTGCTTTAACTTATCCTACCAATCTCGAAATGCAATCTCCCATGACTGAATCAACCCTATTTTCTCAGTGTGAAAGTTCATGTTTGTTCAATTTTTCCTAAGGGGAAAAATTGGATAACAGTTGCACAGTGATCACCGAAGTCATTGGAAACCTGCAATGAAATATTAACCTGCAAAAATCCTCAAATAGACATCAAATCGTAAAAAAGAAAGATGCAAAATGAGGGGTCAAAGTTTCCTCAGCTATCACAATGGTGAACTTATGACTAAGCGTTGCACTACATCTTAAACCCAATGTAGTTCTATGTGTGTGTGTGTGTGTGTGTGTGCAGAATCATGCCCTAGGTAGCTCTTGTGCGTGTTGCACTTGATAATGAGAAAGTAAGCTAAATTTAAAGAAATACAATAGATGTGTACACATGAAAGAGAATGAACTTCCCTCATATGAAATATATGTAGAATAACCAACCCTTATTTCCCTTGAATGGTGCTAGATGGATGCAATGGAGCTCTTAGATGTTTGATGGATGCAACCTTAGGTGGTGATACTTAATGCTTAGTGCTTTGTCCTTTATTTATTTGATTGATAAACGCTTTTGACCGGAGCTATGAATTGGTGGGGAAGGGGCCCCAACCCAACAACAAAGAAGAAAAGAAGGGAGGTGGCCGAGAGAAGAAAAGCAAAGAGAAGGAGAAGAAGGAAAAGGAAACGACAAGCAAAGAAGTGAACGCCGAGCAGGAGAAAGACTGCGACCGAGCCTGAAGGACAACTAAATCACGAGCCGACTAGCCCAGGGAGGAGCTTGCATGCGAGTTGGCCGTCTGAAGCAGTAGATGGAAGGCGGAGCAGGCTCAGTCTTTAAGCTCATTCAGGTGATAAACCGTTAAGTGGACTAGGAAGAGAGCCACGTCGATGTCTACCACAAGGGAGGAAGTGCTACTCAAGAGTAGGATGAAAATTTTGAGCAAACATCACTAAATCCCAATATTGCTCGCAAAGCCACCGAATGTCACATCCAGAGCCGAGAGCGAGCTGATCAACTTCCTCCACCCACAGGAGTGGATCCAGGGGAGAGAAGTCGACCAGTTGGTCGTGCAAGCTAACCCGGTGGACAGCGTAAATTTGGTCCACGGCCACACATTCAACAACAGTAGTATCCAAATGAAGAAGAAGGAAGAAAGAGACAAACATAAAGGCAATGTCGGAGTCAGTGCACGGGCGACGGGCTCGAAAATGAAAGGAATCTCCTAGAATCATTTCAATAGCTTCGGCTTCCTCATGCGAGGAGAATTTGAAAACCATAGCAAGGCGATGCCGGTCTATAGCAGAGGAATCAACCAATTCCTGAAATTGGCCACAAAGCGTGATGAAAGGAAAGCCTACGAAAGACATGAGGGCAGAGAAGTTTGCATAGAGCAAGGAGCCAGTCAAGAGATGACACCGAGAAAGGAGGAAATAGTATAAATAGACCAGAGACCGTGTAAAAAATGGAGGAAGCCTATCCCAAGAAGAGATGAAGAAGGAAAGGAACGGGCGAGCCGGTCGGAGGAGACAGGGGCAGCATGAGAAAAATCACCTGTAGAAGTGATACAAAGATCCACCGCCGAGAAGGGGGGGAAAGGACAGTTCACACAAAGAGGACTTCCACACACGAGGGAGGCCTCACCTGACAACTAGGATGAGCCAACTCGATCATGGGAGAGGAGGTTTGACATTTCGTGCTAATCAAGAGCAGAACCAGAAGTAATGCTGATGGAAGGATGATCAATGGCGAAGTTAGCAAGGAAGTCAGCCGCTTGATTTGCTTCTCGAAAGTTGTGGGAGATGTTCCAAGAATGGATTTTGGCTAGCCAAAAGAGAATCTGAGGTATGAAAAGATTAATTTTCCACGAAGGGGAAACACCTCTGGATACTGTGAAAATAATAATTTGGGAGTCCCCTTCGATGGAGAGAAGTGGACAACCAAGCTGAGCAGCCATCTTGACCCCTTCCAGTAGAGCATGGGCTTCGGTAGAGTTACATGTACCCTCTTTGAGTGGGAAGGAACCAGCTCTAATGAGATTGCCACGATCATCTCTGAGAATGCAACCAACACCAGATTTACCTGGGTTACCTCTAGAGGCGCCGTCGAAATTGAGTTTCCAATGACCCAGTGGGGGGGACGCCATCTGGCTCTTTTCCTTTGAATGGATTTTTCAATTTGTGAGAGCCCTTTTTTTACAATTGATCCTAGTCTGGGGAGCATGATGAGGGGCCAGGAGTGCAAGATTGAAAAATCCTTGGAGGAGAAGGTAGAAAAGGAAAGACATTTAGCGCTAACGCACTCCGAAATGGCCACTTCAAGCTTATTGAGAAAGGTGGGAAGATCAGGAGCTTGCTCCCTAAAAAGGCGAAGATTACATTCCCACCAAATATGCCAAACAAAAAGTACGGGCTGATGCACTAGATAGAGCTGAACAAACTCTTGACATTGAAAGACGGCCATGAGGAAAGATTCACAACAATGCTATTACATGGAACCCAAGCAAGACTTAATTTGTTCAGAAGCCAATCCCAACAAAAAGATACAAAGGGGCAGAACAAAAAGAGGTGATCCAAATCTTCCTCTACTGCACCGCACAATAAACACTTGGAGGGACCAGAAAAGCCCCAAGATCACCTTTTGACTTGAGTAAGAACCTTCTTATTCAAAACTAACCAGCCAAAATAGGCTACTTTTGGAGTGATGCTTGGGTGCCAGCAACCAAGGGAACAAGGAGTCCCTTTACCAGAATGTGAAATGAGAGTATTATAGCTAGCTTTCATCGTATAGGAACCCGAAGCATCCCCAAGACAAATTAAACTGTCATCTTTGTTGAGATAAAGGGAATTTCTGTCCCGAATGACATCCTTAAAGAGGGTGGATTCATGGGCAGAAGCCCCAATAGAAGAGATATCTTTCCAGAGCCAAGAAGGTGAGCCGTCAGGGTGCTGGCCGCCGTAGTTAGAAACCGAAGTACCCCAGGCTAGTTTAGTAGTATTCATAACACCATTGAGAGCTGGAGAAATATTAAGAGGGGGGAAGCCATTCCAACTTTCATCCCAGAAAGAAATGAGCTGACCATTGTTAATGTTCCAGGTGACCACCTCAGCAATAAGGGATTTAGAATTACAGAGAAAATTCTAGATATGCGAGCCTCTCGGAAGCTTGGAGCTGGATAACAAAAGATCGTTGCGAAGTCCACCGAGGTACTTATGAGAGAGAACTTGAAAGGTCAGCCTTTTTGCATTAGAGATGAAATTCCAAACCAGTTTAGCCCCTAAGGCAATGTTTTGAAGAGTAAGATCCAGAATACCCATACCGCCCATATGCTTGGGAAGCTTGACCAGATCCCAATTAACAAGATGAAATTTGCGCTCATCACTATTGCCTTGCCATAAAAAGGTGCGCACCACTTTTTCAATTTTGATCAGAACAAATTTTGGGATCAGTAAATCTGATATCATGTATATAGGAATTGAAAGGAGCACAAAATTGATTAAAAGAGCGTGACCGGCCAGAGAAAGCCATTTTCCTTTCCAAGAAAGAAGTTTGATGGAAAGAGAATTTAAGAGCATGTTCCAGAGATGTGCTCTGCCAATGCCGTGGAAGAGTGGAATGCCCAAATATTTATGCGGAAGAGTTCCTATTGAGAAGTCAAGAATTGCTTTGATCCTGCATTGAAGTCTAGAAGCCACATTAAAGAATAAAATAACTAATTTATTAAAGTTTAACACCTGACCTGCAGCATAAGAATAAGAGTCAAGAATGGATGAAATTTGTTTAGCTTCAAGGATGTTCCCTTGATCGAATAGAAAGGTGTTGTCCGCAATTGTTGATGAGAGAGCGGTGGAAGGTTGGAGGTGATATGTAAACCTTTAAGAGAACCATCCTGAATAGCGGATTTTATGCTGCGACTAAGAGCTTCTACAACCAAAGTAAAAAGGAATGAGGAGAGAGGATCTCCCTGCCTTAAACCTCTGCTGCTCTGAAAGAAGCCTTCTATAGAGCCATTAACCAAAACAGAGAAACGAGGAGAGGCAATGCAGTTGAAGATCCAATTACAAAAATGCTCACAAAAACCCATGGCTTGCAGAGATTTGAGGAGGAACCTCTAATTGACACGATCATAGGCCTTGTTGAAGTCAAAATCATACCCACTCTAGAGGAATTATGAAGAGTATGAATCAATTCATGGGAAATGATGTTCCCATTGGTAATAGACCTACCGGGAATGAATCCACTTTGTTCATGAGCAACCAATTTGGGTAGTAGAGGGCTTAATCTATTTGTTATAGCTTTGGAAATGATTTTGTAAGTTGTGTTACAGAGAGAAATGGGTCTGAAATCATCCATTGTCTCAGTCGGGGACTTTTTGGGAAACATGCAGATGAGGGTATGATTAAGAGTTCCTAATATCTTGCCCGAAATCCTGGATTCCTCAACTGCTTTCCAAACTGAAAAACCGACAACATCCCAGAAATCCTGGAAGAAGGATGCAGGGAAACCATTGGGACCAAGCGCTTTATCTCTCTTCATCGAAAAAACAATTTTTTGAACATCATCCAAGGAGAAGGGAGAAAGAAGCAGGTCATTGTCGGCATCCGTAACAGCTGCAGGGGTCTGAAGAAGGAAGGTGGATTGCGCTCCAAGGATGGAATCTGAGTCGTTCAAGAGCTTATTAAAATAAGACACCGCTTCGGATTTGATCTGGGCTTGAGAGGAAGCAAGAGAAAAATCATCTAGCTTGAGAGAGGAAATGTAGTTGAAATTTCTTCTGGCTTTGACTGAGGCAAAAAAGAACTTTGTATTTTTGTCTCCATCAGTCAGCCAAATTTCTCTGGATTTTTGACGCCAAAAAGTTTCCTCTTTCAGAAGAAGAACACCCAATTCCTTTAGAAGAGATTTTTCTTTGAGGAAATCAGCATGGAACATTCCTTGAGCGAGAATAGACTCATTAAGAATACGAAGATCCTGCTCAACTCTAAGTTTTTCCTGGAAAATGTTTTTGAAACTCAAAAAATCCAGCTTTGTAATTTGTCTTTCAGCAGAGAAAGCTTTTTGGATAGTTGAAACATCCAAGTCCCTTTGACGTTGAAGGAGGCCCACCAGAGATTGACTAATGGCTTAAGAGAGGAATCATGTAACCACATGTTTTCAAATTTGAAAGGGGAACGGCGTGGAGGCAAATCAAAGGAAAGATCCAGAGAAATTGGAAAGTGATCAGAACCGGCGAAAGGAAGAACAAAGATTTTAATAAGGAAGTTATTCTGCAACCAGAATTCTGAAACAAGGAATCTGTCAAGACGCACAGCCAGGGAACTAAACCCAGGCCTCCTGTTATTCCACGTGAACCAGCCCTTACATGGCTCCACATCGACTAAATGAGAGGAAGAAACAAAGGAGGTAAAGTCTACCTGAGAACATGGCTGCCATTGAATACCTCCACGCTTATCACGGTCAGAGAGAGTAGCATTAAAATCACCAGCTACGATAGTCTTGGAGATGGCAACAGTATCAAGGATCAGACGAAGTTTATTCCAAAGATCTCTTTTTCTGATCGGAGTAGAAGGGCCATAAACATTGCAAATGAAAAAGGAATCATCAGAATGTTTAATCTGAACTTTGCACCATATAAAATTTGACCTTTTCACAATTAGGCCACCCATCACGGATTGTGAACTGCCCATGTGTGCTATTCTGTTGCTGCAACGGAGGACTCACACTGCTACCTCTTATTCACGTAAAGCTTCCTCCTCCATGCCTAAAAAACTATCATACAACAGTGCCTCTCCTGATAAGTTGCTGCAGATGCAGGGAACTGTTGGTGTCGAATCACAGCACCCCTGGGACTCCGCAACGCGATCGTTTGAGACTCCCAGTGTGATTGCACAACATGGAGCTTTTCCCAAGTGTGGGACCTCGCGAAATCGGAAAAGCTCTCCGGATGAAGGCCGGCTCCTATTCCTCTGTTCAGATGCACCAAGGAAACGCAGAGGTTTACCCAAAAAACCTAATCTAACTACCAAGGAGACAGGGAGAGAGAAAAGCATAAAAATAAACCTAAGCTAAGGAGGTGATGCACCGAGGAATGAAGAACATATGTTTTGCCAATTAAACACAGACCACAGAAATGCAATGCAATATCATGCACAGATAAACATATTCACAGTGAAAGATCAGGAGGATGCAAAATGAAACACATAGAGGGTTGAGAAACATCCACAGTCATGCATTTATTTGCTCCAAAGGTTGATACAATACACTGCAAAAATGCCCAGAGGCAAAGGTGCATTACAGTTTCAAATGGGAGGTTTGAGCTCCACAACTCCACCTGCCAAAGAGAAGAAGGGAGGAGGCACAAAACAAAATGTTCCACCTTTAAAAAACAGCCCCCTCCTTACATTATATAGGAAGAAAAGATGAGAGAGAAGAGAGGAATTCGAACTGCCCCAACCACCTCCAAAACTGCATTCAATTCTTCAACAACCATGGTGGCAGATGAGATCCCCAACGCCTGTCGGGTTCGGAGCTCCCTCGTGCATTTGCATCGGGCTTGGAAACTGGCTCAACATGCTTCCTTTTCATGCTCTTCCGACGTGTTTTCCCGATTTGCTTTTGCGTCGGGTTTTGGCGAGCCGAAAACATATTTTCTTGTGTCGGGTTCTTTAGAGCTCCCGACATGCTTTTTGACCATGCGAACCCGACTTGTTTTCCCGCCCCAGAAACCCGATTTCCTTGTGCGTCGGATTTTGAAGACCCCCCGACATGTATTCGATGTGCCATGTTGTTCCGCCCCCGAAACCCGATTTCCTTGTGCGTCAGATTTTTTATTCCCCGTGACATGTTTTTTCCCGCGCCCTGTTTATCCGACTCCTCTGCCCGCGTGATTCTCGCGATTTACCCTGGTGTCGGGCCGGAGAGGGAAGGATATACAACAATTTGGCGACTCACGGGGTTACCTGCCTGCTAGGTAGAAGATCAGTGGCCTTTCAGCAATCCATTGGGCATGGAGTCATAAGCGATAACTTGAACCAACCCGATATCCGATCCTGAACCTGATACCGCAACTCCTTCTCTGAGAGCACACTGAACTTAAGAGTTATTCTCACCAGAAACCGCTGCAAAGAACCATGCCAGAGCAAAAACCAACGCCACAAAAACTATGTACAAAACTGGAAATCATACATGCCCCAAAATGGAACATGCAGAGTGTGCACAAGCACTTCTTCTGCTGGAAGCAAACCTACCTACTCTACTCTAACTGGAAGCAAAGGCAAGCTAAACAAACCCTGCAACTGGTTGTGAGAAATAACTTCCTTTCTTCAAAATTGGCAGCCATGCAATTGATTTGGCACTGATCATGGCTGTTTGGATGGATGGAAAATCAACAAGAAGCTGGTCTTCTATCCAAATCATCAAGGTATCAACTGAAAAATTCAATACCTCCTTTAGTTGCTCTGCATTTGGATTGGAGAGGTATGGCAGCTGATCCTTGGTACTTTGTAGCTCATCCTCATGCTTAGAAGCGAGCATGACTGGTTTTGGCTTCTCCCTTGGCTCCAATGAAGCCAAGTATCTGATTGGGCACGGCATGATCCTTTGAGTATGCCCATTGCTCTGATTTTCAACTCCAAGAATGGAGTTCTCTTGTGGACCCTCCGAGATGGATGACGTGGAAGAAATGGTGGAATCCTTCTGTCCTTTCTCTTCCTCCAATGAAGAATATGGAAGATTAAAATCTTCCAATTTTGATTCCAAAGAGCTGCTACAAGATGCAGGCTGCTGCAAATGAACGTTCTCCTCCATGACAGCAGGCTCTGGCGTTTGGAATGTGGATGATGAAAGAGAGAATGGTGAAAACTCAACCGGTTCTTCTCCATCAAAACAACCCTCCAAATCTGACAGATAAACTGCCTCATTGCTGTCCTGCTGCGAATGCTCAACTTCCTCCATGGTGTCTTCTTGTTCTGTAACCTGACCACCATGGTTTCCTTCACTCTCCGACATTGAGTTCGAGAGATAAAACTCTTCTTCAGCACTAGGACTCGAGAGAGATGAAATAGAAAGAAGAACTGAAGGTTCTCCCATAGCCTGATTTGCGCTCAAAGCCCTTGGATCCGCAATTTTCTCCTCCACAACTAGGATGTGCTCCTCTTCTTTTGCCTTTGGAGCAGCTTGTTCTTCCTCCAATTTTCGAAGACAATCTTGCTCTTGAATGAGCTCCTCTTCCAGCATGAAGTTTGTCAAATCAAACTCTTCGATCTTCTGCTCTAGAGGACAAGTTGGGACTGCAAGATCTCCTTCTTCTGCTGCAACAGAATCAGTCCTGACCACCATTTGTTCTCCAACCTCAACCTCTTCTGTAGGCCTAACCATCAAGGGGATCTTTGTCATCCCAAATCTAAGAGCCCAACTCTTCAGGGTTTGAATTTCTTCCTCTTTGTTGGCACTCTCTTTTTGCTGTGGTTTTCCTTGGCTGGCATTCTGATTTTCATCCTCCCAACATGGATTAGGGAATGCAATAGGAGGGATAGGTTGAAACTCAACTGATTTGACAATTTTGTGTGGTGGTGGAGGCGGTGAAACCTCTTGTTTCTTTGGAGTGGAAGGTACTTCATTTAGCTCTTGTGGAGGGGGGTTGGATTTGGAAGAGAAGAGGGCAAAAAAACTGAGATGGGATGGAAGACTAGGGGGTGGAGGGATGGATTCAACATTTAGGGCAGCAGATGGTGAGTTTAAAACTTGACACTGCTGAAATGATATAGATTGAGAGGGGGGAAAAGAAAGAGTATGAGATGGTGTGCTTACCCATTGACAAGGTTGCAGAATACTTCTCTCATACACCTCTATTCCTTCAATCCACCTTGTAAGTAATGGCAGTGTTGCAATCATGAAGTCTAACTTCTCTTGAGAGCTGTAGTGCCTTGGAAAAGGTCCCACCCATGGACAAGGTGCTCTGCAACCAATTCCAAATGCTTTCATTTGTGCCTGAGCCCTAGATTGCACCATGTTCACCTCCATCTTTTGGATTTTCTCCAGCAGATCTGCATTTTCTTCTTCATTGTCTTCATTGCATGCGTACCCTTGCTCTTGGAAAGCTCCATAGCCAAACTGATTTTGGCATTGCTGCTCATATGGGTATGCATGTTGATCCTGAACTTGACCAAAATGTTGATTCGGAGGATTTGTAAAACATGTTGGAGGTGTGATATATTGCTGCTGTTGATGTGGATTCCATGATGGAAATGAAGTCATGATTGCACAAGTTCATGGAATGGACAAGAATGAAAGAGGTGGAAAGAAGGATGGGTGGAAATGAATGGGAACGGGTCTGTAACTCAGAGAAATGGGTTGCTGATCAGGTGGAGTTGCCAGATGTGTTTTTTGAAAATGCCTCTAAAAGGTTGGATGTTGCCAAGTTATACACCAAACTTGACAATATCGAAATTGAGATTTAAAATTTGAAAGACCCGGAGGAATGCAATCTTCAGTTCGGAATTCATGTCATGTTGTGCAGCTGCGGATTCCCGAAAAGCACAGTCGGAACTCAGGTCATGCGATGCAACTCACAAAACCCGAATTGCTATGTGTCGGAACTTGGAACATGTCCGACATCCCTCAAAACCCGATTTTTCTTTGTTGTCAGGAATAGGACCATGCATTGCATCTCCCAAAACCCGAATTGCTGCTTCTTCTGCTTTGATGCTCTCGAATCCCGAAATCCCGAAATCACTAAAAACCATGAAATTTTGAAAATCAAAATATCAAAAAACTAAAGATACCCTTTTGAAGATTTACAGTCAGATCTACCAACTGGTGAAATTTTGACTCGTTTTGAGCAAGTTAAGCCCTTGAAAATTGATTTCGGGGTTCAGGCTGGGAGGTGCAAAATCCGAAATTTGTAAAAATTTGCAAATTTCTAGCCCAAAACTTTCATGAAAACTCCTTCGATTTTCTTGATGGAAATGACCTCTTGGTCCCACCGGGCGTGCCAAAACTGTTGGTGTCGAAACGCAGCACCCTTGGGACTCCGCAACGCGATCGTTTGAGACTCCCAGTGTGATTGCACAACATGGAGCTTTTCCCAAGTGTGGGACCTTGCGAAATCGGAAAAGCTCTCCGGATGAAGGCCGGCTCCTATCCCTCTGTTCAGATGCACCAATAAAACGCAGAGGTTTACCCCAAAAAACCTAATCTAACTACCAAGGAGACAAGGAGAGAGAAATGCATAAAAATAAACCTAAGCTAAGGAGGTGATGCACCGAGGAATGAAGAACATATGTTTTGCCAAATTAAACACAGACCATACAGAAATGTAACACAACACCATGCACAGATAGCAACAAATGCACAGTGAAAGATCAGGAGGATGACAGTAATGAAATATGTAAGAGGGTTTAGAAGCGAACCACAGATCATGCATATATATTGCTCCGAAGGATCGATTCAATACATTGCAAAAATGCGGCCAGAAGGCAAAAAATGGTGCATTACAGTTCCATATGGGAGGCTTGGAAGCTCCACAAATCCTCTTGCCAGGGAGAAGAAGGGAGGAGGCACAAAACAAAAATGTTCCAACCTTTAAAAAACAGGCCCCTCCTTACATTATATAGGAAGAAAAGATGAGAGAGAAGAGAAGAATTCGCCCCCCCTTTTTCCCAACCCCCTCCAAAACTGCATTCAATTCTTCAACAACCATGGTGGCAGATGAGATCCCCAACGCCTGTCGGGTTCGGAACTCCCTCGTGCATTTGCATCGGGCTTGGAAACTGGCTCGACATGCTTCCTTTTCATGCTCTTCCGACGTGTTTACCCGATCCAGAAACCCGAATTCCCTGCTGTCGGGTTTGAAGACCCCCCGACATGTATTCGATGCGCCATGTTGTTCCGCCCCCGAAACCCGATTTGCCTTGCGTCGGATTTGGAACCCTTGCGACATGCTCCTTCACCATTGCATTTCCGACGTGCAAACCCGACTATGAAACCCGATTTCCTTTGTGCGTCGGGTTTTGGCGACCCGAAAACATATTTTCTTGTGTCAGGTTCTTTAGAGCTCCCGACATGCTTTTTGACCATGCGAACCCGACTTGTTTTCCCGCCCCGGAAACCCGATTTCCTTGTTTTTCGGGTTTTGGCGACCCGAAAACATATTTCCCTTGTGTCGGGCCTTTTAGAACTCCCGACATGCTTCTTCCCTTTCGGGTTTTTAGACCCCCCGACATGTATTCGATGTGCCATGTTGTTCCGCCCCCGAAACCCGATTTCCTTGTGCGTCGGATTTTTTATTCCCCACGACATGTTTTTTCCCGCGCCCTGTTTATCCGACTCCTCTGCCCGCGTGATTCTCGCGATTTGCCCTGGTGTCGGGCCGGAGAGGGAAGGATATACAACAAGAACATTAACATGGAACATAAATTATTCACAGCAGATAAAAAACAAGTGACCGCTTTGTTGAAAAATGGAGAACACTATGGGAAAACCCCATGCATAAGTAACCAGCCCAACTGGGGCATATGACTTACGGCGTAGTTAACCAAAACTTTAGTAAACCAATAGGAATTCTTTGGCAATCAAATACGCGTATTGAATTAACTTCAGCCTTAATCTTCTTCATAAGCGACAACTACCTCGAATTTGGTTTCATGGCATACGGGATTTCAAAGACATTGGGCTGCAAAAATATTAGTAAAATTAACATCTCAAAACATCCCTTGGTGTTTTTCTTTAAAATTTCAATTCTGAAAGCAATTACTCACCAAAAACAGTCATACCCTTGAAGGCAGTGCAATATTTCGCTGCAAGCCTCATGCAAACCATTATAAGCAATTGTGGCCAAATCATAACTTAACTATATACAATTTCGGAGTGACCACACTGAGAGACGATATATAATATTGAGAAAAGTACGAAAAAAAGACAGCAATCCATTGGTATATCCGTAACTGCTTTATTGGCATTGGCACACCTACAAAATGCTCTGATTATCTTCCTTAGAAGCAGAACTTGGGGATTTCCCATACTTCTTGCCATTGCGAAATTCAAAACAAAGTAAATAGTATTGATCTATAACCAATTTCTAGAATACAGATATGTATGGGAAAGATGTAGAATGCTTTGGTGGGAAGAGGAGGGATATGTATTAATTCAATACCGCCAAACAACAATATATAGAAGTGAAGCTGGTATGATTACAAAGTAAGGGCAAGGTGACAAAGTGGTCCACGATGTAGTTAGGGGGCAGGTACAAAATGCTTGAAAGATAAGATTTTAGAGCACTCAGTCCTGATCAGAATGCAAGGCAAAACCATGTGCCCCACTATACAAAGTTGCAGACAGTCCAATTAATGGTTGTCTCCAACTTTGTCCTCAAGTTTGAAGCTACCAGTTATAAATATTCGTTTTAAGTTCACTGTAAACTTAAACAAGAGGACACAATCACATGTAGATGGCATGTGCTTTGGTCAAAATGTTGGTTTTGAGTTTGTAATGCAGGCCCACCGAAACATTCATTCAATTTCAATTATGTGGTCCATGGATTTTGGGATCTTTCATGTTGTCACATAAACCTCTTCCATGTTTTTACAGGGTTTGGATTAATTACCCTTTTACAGCACATATTGCATGTTTTTTCATTTTTTATTATTGATAATAGTTAGTTTTATTTTTGTAATTAAATTGATTCATTTTTTTGATCATATCAATATAAAAGTGTGTTTCAATCAATTTTTTTTTAACTATTTGTACACATTTTGTGCTTAAATTATCAACTTTTAGCTAACACGTTCGTATTTTAAACGTTGACTATTGAAAATAGACCTTACGATAGGAAAGCCCAAAATGTGTCGAATAAGTGTCCATCCTAAGACTTTTCCTGCCACATCTCATCATTCTAGTTTCTTTGGATTTGTAACACACCAAAAATACCAACACAAGGACAACACAGTGAAATACAGGATAACTTTTTTTTGTGACTTGCTTTGACACAACATGTCGTCACAAGGTTACAACCAACACCAGGAACCACTTGTTACGGGGAAGACCACAAGGTCAGCACGGAAACGTTCACACCTATCAAGGACAATGTACTCTTCTTTTGACAAGACAACATGGAAGTCCAATCCACATGACACACTCACAGCTAGGGCATCCCATGAGGAATTTCTTGTTAAATTTTCTTGTTTACTAAAGTGTCTCTTAATTCTTAACTTACGTTCTTATAAAATTTCATGTTACGATTCACACAATTCTTTTCACAAGGAAGAACTTCTTTCTTTTCAACTGTTTGACTAAATAGCTTAAGGCCAAGCTTTCTAAACTAGGATCATCAATTAGATATCCAAATCTTTCTTATTTATTTGATGTTAGAACATTTTCCATTTCTTACAAGGTTAATTAATCTTCCTCAAGTCACTAACACATGTTCCACAACTCTATTGCACAGGTGAAGGCATAAGCTCCGATTGAGTGAAAGGTACCGCTTAGGGTTCATAACAATAGCCTTCTTGTTTAAGGATTAAATTTTGACCTTGCTTAAGAAATATCACCATGAATCAAGGCAAGGGTTAACAAAACAGGACAACAGAATTTAGCTTCAGGGTCACATTGTTTACTATCAGTCTTTTATTGAGGTTAAGAGTTTATCAAGATTGGTTAAATGTTCCATCTAGACTTTACTTCATTAAGTTTGACAAAGGAGAACATTTCAAACGATAGAGAGAGATTTAAGGTTTAAATAATCAATTTCCCTCCTACCTATTAAATCCTATCATCCTCTAAAATCTAACCATTGATTTCACCATGAGATCATTTAAGGTTTCACTGAAAAAGGATAATGTTTATTAGTTTGGCGCGGAAAAAAAATAAAATAAAAAAAAGAGTAATCATATTTCATTACAAAAGATAGTTTCCTCTTGATTGTTCCAGGTCTCAAAGGTTATCAAGTAGATCACATCTACATAATATATTCATATATATAAATTTTAGTTTAACTTTTATCAGGATTATCCAGCTCACTTTATAGTGCTTACAACTCATTGCTACTAAGCCTTAGGAGGATTTACAACTCAACATTTTAACTCAAGAGCAAAGTTTAATAGTACTCGTTTGCGGAACCAAAACAAGGTTATATTAATTCATTCCAACATGATGCACAAATCAAAGGGACATACTATCTCTATTGAGCCATGACTAGGGAGCAAGAGAGTAATAACATGGGACAAGCCCCGCTACTATACTAAGGGTTAAAATCCACTAGAATATCCCATAACCAAGCGGTAATCAAATTTCATCTTTCACATGATAACCAAACAAACCAAAGTTTCAACAGTTACAACAACAATACTCTACAATACATTTACTAGGCACTGACCCTTCTTCTAAAATGTCCAAAGGCCCTTTCCAAATTTTATAACATAATACACATTCATACAAAGGAACATTATAACCAAGATTGATGCAATAATCTACAAGTCTTTCCATCATCTAACCACGTAAGCCATCTGCAACAATTAATAACCTGAGTCAGTTCGCGAGAACTGAGCAAGATAAGACTATACATAGCAACAATAAGCTACTAGCTAACAATACCATGAAAGGAAACATTCTAATTCAGGAAATGGATCAAAGTTCTAACCTCTAACAACCTTTTGAAACAAGATGTAATTTTCAACATATCAACTAAGAAGAAAACCATAAGTTTTAGTTATGAAAATACCTCTGAAACTATAAAAGTTTGACAACCAAATACGCAAGACTATGAAATTTAAATGATTAGACACAAGAGTTGAGAGTATTAGGATTTCAATCATATAATCCCGTAGATTACGTGATTGAAATCTAAAGTGTAACCCATCAATCCACATTCTCAAGGTGAAGACAAAAGATAAAAACCAGACCCGATCTTAGCTGCCAAAGAGAATATAGTTTTGAAATCGTTCCGTAGGGCCATAGGCCTAATAGGCTATAAATGAACAATGAGGGTAAAAAAAAACAAAGTTCCATCATGTAATCAAAAAGGTTTAAAGGATAAAAATCTTATATTCAAACCCACAACCATTATATCTTAGGTAATAAGTGACTTCATAGCTAATAAGGATGAGTGGAAAGGACGGTAAGAATGTCCGGAATAGGTATTGCCTAACAGCTTACCTACTGAACATAACCAGGGCCGGAATAGCGACAAGCCTCATTAATACCCAAGTTGAGTAGGCAATCTAGCATTCTAAACACATCCTTGCAATTTTCATAATACCTTAGATTTATAATCCTCCCGTTTTAGAGGAACATAGCCATGAATCTAGACTTGGTTGAAATTTTCCGACATCAACTCACTTCCTAATATCATAAACGATGTATACAAAGGAAAAGGTCTCTCAACTCTCCTTAATTTACATCTCATCACTAAGTTTATGGTAACCTATGCAGAGATTAAACACATAATATACCATTGAAGATAGATATCCTCCAATAACGAACTTCTATAACGATGTAATCACAATTATTACGTTCGACACATAAACAAACTATTCCATAACTTCTTTTCCCTTTTTGACAACAAAATATATTCACGACCTTCCATCACAATCATTCTAAATTTGCAATGAAAGGTCACTCATCAAGAAGGAAGTACAAAACAAGTTTGACTAAATTAAGGAACTTCATGTTACCTTAAGCAGTTGATGAAAACCTTAACTTTCACGAACCGTGAAAGATATTACCTTACTCCATCAAGGCATTATGTCTATACATGATTAAATCGATCACACAAGGAATCATCAACATACCATATCTTAACACCATAAAGGTCATTAATTTTATCAAATTTTACTCATAGAAAGAGTAGAATCAAAATGGGGTTCTATCAATAATTTATGCCCTTCTATCAACCCAGGACATATTTTCGGCCCCAAAACTTCCTTCTTAACAAGCATATATATTGAACTTCTAATTTCCAAAAGCCCTAATAATTTGCACAATACACGAAGTGCATAATCACGCTTATCAAAAAATAATAATAATCTAACTGTATGTTTTCCTCTAGGGCAACAACATAACAGGAAACCAATACTAGTCTACGCTGCAACGTTCTAGGGGCGATTACATACCCAGGTTCACAAAAGAAACAACGACATTTTTGCAGAAGGAAGTAACTTTAAAATATATATATATATATATATATATATATATATTTCATATGATCAATCAAAGCATACACTGAGAACCTTTGTTTGTTTTATATATATAAATGGGTTGATCACGTCAACAAGAACAACCAACAGAGGCAAATCCAGAAGTAACAAAATGTTAACCATGTACTGAACGCAAATCCACAAAATCACAGATTTAAACCAATTTCTAGAAAGAAAAAGTTTCATTTCAAGAGGTTATTAGATACTAGCATATTATGTATATGGTTAGTCTATCTTGCCTGTTTTAACGCATCCACCAGTCGTGAACATCCAGCAGGGACTGCTACAGCCAAACGCCTTCCGCTTTGTCCTCTGCTTCACTGGTCTTTTCTTGCAATATACCACACCAGGATTCCCTTTTGAAGGCACGACTAGAAGAATGCAATAGGTGGCTGTCCAAACACTAGATTGCTTCCATGCAGCTGCTTTGGGGGTGAGAGTCGAACTGCTTACCACTCAGTCTGAGAGCACTTGCGCTAGAAAGCTAAACACCGACCATGGTTTGAAGCTCAGACACAAGACATAATGATTACATCGCTCCTGGTTCTGAAAGGCATCTACCGTATTGATACACAATCCTTTTCCTTCATCAGATTTGGGGACAACATCAAACTCTCGGTGCAAACATTGCAGCTGAAGCTTGTAAGGTGATGATAATTCCAACAGAGACCTTTAAGCCTACCAACTTAGTGACTTGTTGAAGCAGCTCATATAGTGGCAAAGCAAATTGTGCTTCAGGAATATTCTGATCATGATACAGATCCGCCCCTAAGAGATTCTCTTCCATGAGTTACATCATAAACAAGTAAGAAAGTCTCATAAAAGAATCCTTAGAAATAAATTTCATCAGGTCTCCTGGTAACTCTCTCACTGTCACAAGGTTGATTCTGACAGGAATGTCTTGAAGGATAGTCCCGACTCAGAGGATACATTAGTATTGCACAGAAAACAACATAGTTGGACAACCTGCTCACTGGAAATGCTCACATAGGCTTCCACCAACTGTAACAATCCCGTTCACTGGCTATTTACTGCTGCAAGCAGTTGCTGTGGATCCCAAACAAGAACACACCTTACAGCTCCCAAGGAAAGTGGAAGTAACACGCCTACTTCCCTAGCTTGTAGCTTCATCTATAACCACCATAACAAACCCATGGGCTAGGCACTGGAATAACTTCTGGTCGGAACTAGAAACAGCAGTGAACGCACTCTCAGCCTCATTGCAAAACTTGCCTCAAGGTTTGACCGAGCTTCTTCCATGTTAGATTCGTCACCTGGACAGAAGCGACTTTCCAAAATGAAAAGGAAAGATAGCTCAACTAAAAGTTTATCTCATTTTTCTGCTACAGCTGCAAGATCTTGCAACAACTGATCATGATTGGTCGCGTGCAACTAGAACATCAGGATCAACACCAACGGTTCCTTGAGCCCGCCCTGTAGCAGCTGTCACACTGAGCTCTCTCTGGGCCACTGATTTTCTAAGATAAGTTTACTTGTCGACCCTGTAGTTACTGCATAAAGCCAAGCGCATTCCTCACGGCACTTTCCTAGGAGGATTTCAGTTCTGCGCTCCACTGAGACTGCCTGCACAACATGATTTTGAGGATCCAAACCCTCTCACGCAACACCAGGGAGATAGACCTTCATTTCACCATCAACGAATCCACTGTCCAGAACACACTGAAGCAATTCATCTGTTTCAGCATTTGATGGAGCGCAACAAGCATTCGTGGTTTTGGGTAGAATAGTAGGTAGACCATGTGACAGCAGGTGGAGTCAACAGAAGATTTGCAGATCCAAAAATTTAATAAAAGGAGATGCGCCCCACACTCCACCGACTTCCACTGTCCCACGCAACCAGGAAAGACACCTCCCAACCACCACATGTGGTCCAAGGAAGAAAACGCGGCAGCCAGTACAGTCGGCCAAGGTGGTAGGTAGAAAAAAAAAAGGCTCCAATGTCCAGCGGGGCATTACAGGATTGATAGTAACTTGTTAGTACGTTCCTAACAAGTTATTCACTAGGGTCTGCCCATTTAACACTGCATAGATTTTATCAACTGCTTTGTTTCTATGCACAATGTAGTAGTCTCCCAAATACATTTAAATCAACTGTAATAAAATTGGGAATGTACCAATGGGATAAGGCCTTCCGTTTCTTTGCCAAGGTCTACTGAGGAAAGCATATGGCCCTTGCTTTTCCTGTACAACACTCTTCAATACTACTTAGACAAGGCCAAGCAACAACCAATTTGCATATATTTGGTCGTTCAGTCAAAATGGACAAAACAGGCAAGCATAACCAATTAGAAGTGAGGAGTCGATAATTGAAACCTGGTAAGTGCAAGTCTAAATTTTTAATCAAAAAAAATCGACCAAAGATAACAATCAATTACAATATAGGTGTTTAGCTTATTTTTTACTAACCTTCCAAGATATAGATATGAATGTTCATAAAATATACTTGGTCATTGGTATCTTTAAAGATATAAAATATAAGGCCACTAGTACATGATGGACGCTATTCTCGTGATAGAATGCACCAATGTGCATGAAAACAACATGCTTTCACGTCATGCATACGTGCCAAATGTGTATGAAAACAACATCCTTTCACGCCATGTATACATGGCAAACATTTAAACAGTTGGGTTTTTATTTTTTATTTTTTGGTTGAAAAACACACTATGTTTTTCAACATTGTTGAAAAGCACATTTAACTTCATTGTGCTTTGCAGGATTTGACCATGTGACCACCACGTTGTCATTGCACAGTGTTACCAATTGAGTTTTTGTTGTCGGCATGTACCAATGGTTTGTCAAAAAATTATTAAAAAGTAAATCTGTTGAGGTGACCCCTGCCTGTGGGACCCGCCCATACATGGGCATGCATGTATTCTATAAAGGCATCTATGTGCATAGGCGCATTTTATCAAGAGAATAGCCTTCACCCTAGTACACACAATTATAGCATGTGGGATTTTTGGACTCTAAATGTATTTAATTTAGTATCTATTTTAATATGTTCCTTTTTTAAATGTCAAAATCAGAATTATTAAATCTAATGGATAGTACATTTTCCAAGGAAATCATAAAAAATATTGGATTATTGGTTCTTTCCATGCATAATAGTTTTTGGCATTAGAATCCATGTATCGTCCCATGTGGTGGTGGGGTTATTTTGGACATTGGAATCTATAAACTAAAAAAGGCAACACCTAATTTAGTGCTAAGTTAATTTTATCTTCTAATTGAGAGCTATGTGGAAAAATCACTATCGCGGAGCTAGACTAAAGCGGAATTATCTAACCACCATGCGGCACTAAGACGCTACATTTTCCGCTTGCCTTAGAGGATCGAGCTACTCTAGTAGTCCCACACTATGCCTTGCACCTACATTTTCACTGCATGAACATTCCCAACATCCTTCATCCTCATGCACAAGTGAACTCCTCAAACACCTTTCACAACTACCTAGATACAACCGCTCTAGAAGACCACTCTACAAATACCATAATTGAACATACAACCACTAGAAAACTCTCATCATGCCTTCTTAATCCACTTAAGGGAATGCACAACTCTTGCCTCCTTGACTCATCATTAAACCAACTCTTTGCATCGCCGCTGGCCAGCCCGCTGTCGAATACCCAACTAGTTTTCCATAATTATATTGATGAACACCACAAGCCCTTCTTGTCATCCACCTCTAAGTCTGCCTAAGTTGTCACATTGGCCACCTACATTTGCGCTAGCTGGGGAAGTCCTCCTCATGAGTCCTTCTTGTACATGAGTCTCTAACTAACTATGACCTGCTGACATTACCTCTGCCACTCATGTCCCAACACCAAAGATCCCTATGGGGAGCACTGTAAGCTCTCCATATTTGTAGACCACATCCCATGTAGGTGAGGTACTCTTCTTCCCTTAGCTTGATCATATCACTGATCTCGCCCTGGTGCCATGGCCAACTGACACCACCGTGCCTACTCTTCAAGGCACCCATTTGAATCCAGACTGTATTGACTTCCCACTCAAGTCCTCCTCCTTAGTTGCCAACTCTTTTCACTGCAATTATAACCATGATGTATGTTTCTCAAACCACCATGCTGTGCATCACCATGTGAACCATTCTTTAGGCCCACGTTCATGAGTCTTTTCCACTTCTTCTACACCCACTCCATATCCATGTTCTTGCTGAACCTCCAATATATCTACATGATAACTCGAATATTCTCTACAATAATCCACATCTGTAAGGTTGAGGATCTCACCACATCTTATCTAGCTTGTGTTCAAGTTACTTCTCCTTTGCTTTGATCTTTTGGTCCCTATCCCACTCCAATTCACTCCATGGAGCATTTACTTGAACTCTGCTACTAAGGACGTTGCCACCCATAAGGTCTCCCCAAGTCCACTACCACTTCACTATGGAGTCCCATTGCTGATCCACGATGCATCCACTACATAGACATACTCTGCAAGGGTAGAGTTTTCTTCTAAGGTCTCCTAAACACCCCTTTCCTTCTGAACGTCCAAGTCCACCAAGCACTCCACTCGACCTGGTGTGGGTGAGCTCTCCACGTTGGCCACCAATGTTGACATTTCCATTATGGATTGTTGAGGCACTTTCACTCCTCTCTCAATGCAAGGCCTCACTCCAATCTCTGCAAGGTATTACTACTCGAACCCTCTAACTCTGCATCCATAAGTTTACCAACTCGCCTTGTTCTCATTGGGTGTGTTCTACGCTCCAAGACACCTTACACTGCTCTTAGTGAAACCAACTCACTCACAAACTTGCCTCAGCACTACCTAGCTCTGAGACCTCATTAGGCTCATTTTATGGTTCATCCAATTATTCATGTACAACCCTTACTCACTTTCTAGTCCCCAAGAATTGCACCATTAGAGAGCCCAAATTGACTCGGGCTGCCCAACAGTGTGTTGCTTGCATTACGTTGCCTTGTGTTGCATCACCCAGCTCTGCGGTGAAATGACTCACCCAGATCATCCAACCAACTCTCCCAACTCATCTTTGAGGGTTGATGTGCCTGAGGTTTCCAACCCCATGATGCACCCAACTAGTCATCTGCCTCGGTTGAAAGCCATCTTGGCCCCCTAGACAATGCCTCATGCACTACTCTACTCGGAGGGTGTTCTTCCTTCCTGTGGAGGTGGTCGTTTGTCGACCCACCCACTTATATAGTACATTTATGAAGGCAAACATTCATAAAATTATTAAATCTAATGGATGCGGTAAATTTTCCAAAGAAAGCATAAAAATATTGGATTATTGTTTCTTTCCATGCATAATAGTTTTTAGAATTAGAATCCATGTATTGTCCCATGTCGTGGTGGGGTTATTTTGGATATTAGAGATAAACTATAAAAGGCAACACCTAATTTAGTGTCATCTTAATTTTAGCTTCTAATTGAGAGTTGTGTGGAAAAAGCACTGACTTTGTTTTAAACTTTTATTTTAGAATTTAGTTTATTGGCTAAACAAAGTTAATTATACAATGTGTTTTGGTTATAAAAATAAATGTTTTTTATTGGAGAGGTGGAGAATATAAGTTTCGTGTAGAACTTCTGTAAGAACCATATGAGACAAAATATTTGGATGACAAAGCTCTGTAGATATACATATTATATTTGTAAGATTGTTTTCAAGCTAATTTATAATGAACAAACTATGGGTGGGGTGTTCACCTGAAAGGGTTCCCAAGGTAAATTTTTTGTCAACATCCTTTTACATGTTTTTATTTATTTTAGATCTACTTTTTTTTGTCTTATCTCATTTAATTTAATTCTTATGAGGCATGTGCATGGAAATAAGGGACCAAAAAGTGGCCAAAAATATGTTTTTGCTATTTTCCCATGATGCGCTTGCATTATGGCTTAGTCGTGTTATAATGCATCTATGTTATAAAATGAGGATGTTATCATGCACTCACGTTATGGTTGGGTAATTCCAAACCATAACACAATCACATTATAATGCGATTTTTTTACTACGTAATTTTTTTTTTCATTTAAAAAAGAATGCTAACGCATTATAACATCAGCAAACTTTATTTTCTTTGATTGGAAACCACCCACCCTTTGGCTTGAATATCTAATCCTAAGGGTTGGACTATTTATTCCATGAATAAATCCATGTTTTACAAAAAAATACCATAGAGATCTCGAGTGTACACCCCGTTCTCTCACATGTTTTAAGACAATATCCCTCAAAAACCACAATTACAACATTAATCTCTGAATTAGTTGCGCATTGATGTATTTCTTTCTAACATCTGAATAGTTAAAGTTTTTGATCTTTAATTACTTTTAATAGTGTCTTCATTTATTGCAAAGCCACGTCTTGTTTTTTCTACATAAATTTTTATCCACTCATCCAAATTTCAAAAAAATTATATTGACGTGATCTATGTTCCATTCTAATACATGCAAAAAAATAAAAAATCATTTTTCAATGGTTTCTCTCAAAATTAGGGGTGTACATGCAGTTTTTACATTTTCGAGATGTATCCACTTTGAAAATTCGTAAAAATAATAATATATTCATTTAAAACCAAGGAAAAATAGCGGGACCAAATAGATGATATTATCTAACTTTCTACTAATGGATATACAAAATAATTTACGAATCTCAAAAGGGGGAAGGGGGTGAACACGCAACACTATGTCATATTTTTGACACAAAAAAAAGACCACTATAGATACTCAAATTTGGCAATCTATCCTTTAACACTACTAATATTGACATTGCAAACTTTCATGGACAAATGCACTCTCTTCACTCTTGCTTAACACACCCTGATAGCACTTCATGCACTCAAATCTCCCTAGATTACAAACATGTCCACATCTATTAGAGTGACACCCTCTACTAGTTTGAATTCTCCTCTAAGGTCTAGGAGTCTCCATCTTCATGCTACAAGCAAGTAAAACAACCCTTCTCAAGCATTTGAACAAGTATGAAACTCAAGTGAAGTATTATAAAAACACAGTTGTCAAGTTCTAATTACATTACGGTATATATAATGTGTTAGGAGAATGATGTGCATTCTGAGCCCTCTTCAGAGTAGTGCCAATGTTAGTGGTACACAGGGGTTCTGATAACCCACCTAACTTTATTTTTTTGGAACTCCTTTTTACACTACAAGATTTTGAGGGTTTTAAAGAGTTTATACAACCATTTTGAAGATGAGTAAATAATACGCACAGACAACGAAACACATTTCCAGACAGAAAAATAACCCAATAAGTTGCATCCTTGGATTCTAAGTAGGTCCAAAACTATACAAAAGTGGACGTTATAGAGTTAATTGTATGCTTTTGACTATGCACAATTTAAGGTTATAGTTTTATTAACTACTAATTTCCAATTCTATATCTTCATGTTCCAACACTCAAACCACTCAGACTCTTCCAGATCCACACATAATCATATAAGTGCACCTTTTCCCTTTTTTTAATAGTTTCTAGATCAATAGCCACTTTGAAAAACATTATTTTGGTTTATGCAATTGTTAGAAGTTAATTAAATCAAAATATCCACCTAAAACATTATTCATCCTTTTTATGTATAATAATTAAAACATTTAAAACTTAAAAAGGGTGATATTCAATCCTATAAAAGGTGAAATCCACCACTTGTGTGTGCACCACATTTGACCCTCTTAATATTCACCATTTTAAAAAAATAGTTTAGAAACTAGATTTCGATAACTATGATACTTCTTTTTATCAAATTGTCTTGAATTTTGAGTATAGGCATGTCAAATTACTTGTTGAAGTTTATATTTTTCTATATTACAAAAAAAGTGGACACTTTTGACCCCCTTTGGTCCCCCATTTCCATGCACATACCCTATATAGTTGGTAAAATCCCAACATGTGGCATCAGAGCTAGGTTTCTCAGTGTAGGGTTTGTTTGCATTGCTTTAAATGACTTTTGGGTTGCATATTTGGTTTTTTGGTAGAATCTATAATCTAATTTCTAGTAGCATAAGAATTGAGCATAAAAATTGAGATTGACATGTTTAATGGAAAAAAAATTGAGTTTTGGAAGCTCAATATGGCGGCTATTTTGATAGAAAGAGATCAATGGATTATGTTGACACAACAATCCCTTGGAAATTTAAATTAGGATGAGTAAGATAAGATTTATAGGTAGGCCAAGAGAACTATCAATTTATGTGTTCCTGAATATGTGTTATTAAATGTAACTAATGAGATAATTGTAAGTGAGTGGCGATAAGATAGGAAAATTGGATCATGATAAATCTTTGGTGAACAAGATTTTTCTAAGGAAGAGGATGTATTCTTTGCAAATAAATGATGGTGACTCACTTGCAGAGCATGTAACTAATTTTAATTCTATTATAGGTGAGTTATAATCCATAGATGAGAAGATGGATTATGAATATAAATGTATTACGCTTCTATATTCTTTTCCCGACTTTTGGAAAAATTGACTATAATAACTACTAGTACCATGAGAAAAATAAAGCTTAAGAAAATAGTTACAACTTTATTTTATTAATAAATGAGGATGAAGCCTAGAAATAATATCACTCAAAGGAAGCTTTATACGATCATGGGAGAGATAAAGCAAGTAGGTGATTTAATATATATGGAATTAAATCTAATTGTAGAGTAACTACTGTAATGAATGATATAAAAATGCTAATATACAGTTAATATTAAGACACAAACAAAGAAACATGTACAAATTTGAAACCCTAAACAAGAGAGGGAGATTAACAGACTTAGCTAGTTCCCAAGCAATCTAGAAGTGATCTGGGAAGGTGAATAGTTAAAACATTATGAGAAGAGTGTCTTCAATTCTCACTGGAGGTTCTGAAACTCAGGAATGTTCTTGATAGAAGTTACCACATGAGGATAGGAGCTCCTGGGTGCTAGTGTCTGTGTAAATGATCAGGATCTAGTCTCTTTTGTGTAGGAGGAGCTTCACTGTTAGTCCCTGGTTTTTGCTCTAATTTCACTCCTTGATCTTCAAATATACATGTATTCTATAAAACAAGTTGTTTACGTACACATATCCACAAACCACATCAAATCTAAAAAAAGATGCCAAATGTGGAGTCTAAATGACCCCGACGGTCACCCGAAGAGTGAACTTAATACCAAGAGTTACTCTACATTTCAGACTCCATGTAGTTATGTGTGAGAGTGTGTGTAATGATGACCTAAGATACCCTTATGCAAGCTGCACTAAGATAACAGGCTAGATCTAGAATGATCCAATGATGCAAATGTGTGTGATGGAATATAATAGACTTCCCCTCCTATTTTTTCTATGTAGAAGAATGCAGTCCTTGTCCCTTTAATGAGTATTCTAGATGGATTCTTTGAAGTGATTTTGTGCCTTTGGATGCAAGCTTAGGTGATAGTATGTAATGCTTAGTGTTTGGTCCCTTATTTAAGAGCTATAGCTATGTATATATATATGATTCCCTTGTTTGAATTTCATAATTGACAACTGAAAGGCCAACTCAAAAGTATAAAATATTCTCAAGAAGTAAAATAGAACCAAAAGAATGAGAAAAGGGGAGAAAGAGTCAGGAGTGTCTAGGAGGGACAAGAGTGCATGGGCACTAGTGTCTAAGGCCATAAAAGATAAATCATTTGAATACTGGTATTGTTGTACGGTGTTTAACGTTAATAAAATTTTGAAAGACAAATCAAAAAGCCCAAAAGACATTGTCAATTACTAGTTTTCTTGTCAAGGAATCATGTATATATAAGTATGCTCTAGGACCTAAAAATGTACCCAAGTGTATAGATTTTATGTCTACATTTTTACCCCACTTTATTTTATTGAGTGAATAATTGATAGCATATAGCATATAGAAGATGCATACCTTGTGATTCTATAGAGAAGAGTGTAGACAATAGTGTGTGGAGTGGACAAGTGAAGCGTGAAGTGATCACAATGTGAAGTATGGATACTAGGAAAGGTAAGTAGACCCTTGGGGTGAAGTGTATGCATAGTAACATGTTGTTGGATCTCGTGCTTGCTCATATGAGATACTTCTTGTTGTGTATTAAGGACAAACCTTTAAAAGAAGAGTGGAAGAGTATTCAAAGTTTCGTATATGAAAAATCAGAGTAATGCATTTATAAGTAAGAAAAAAGTGTAAGATTGTGTAAAAGGAAAGTGGGCACTTAATATGTAGGAGAGTATGAGATATAAAATTATCCTATTTGCTTGGAGTTGCTGGATTTTAATGTCAATGGTGATTTTTTTGGGTGATCTCACGTCGAGAGTTAGTTTTTTGGGTGATATCACACCACGAGTGAGTTTTTTGGGTGATCTCATGCCAAGAGAAGAATGTTGGGGAGAGAGGTCTAGTTTTTCTCTCCTTCCATGATGCTTTCTGAATAAGCACCACTACAGATGGTATGCCCTGATTTTTTCTGATTTTAACTGAAATGTACTGATAAACTAAATTTGGTGACTAGAGGAAAGTTCCTTCTACTGTAGAACTGATCTAAAAATTGTTGGAGATTGTGCTGATACGAGAAATTGATTATTTTTCCCTCGAGAAACAAGCACCTAAGGGGGACACAAGTTTCCACCACAGTTATTGAGGTCTAGGTGCTAGTATATGCTATGTGTTTTGGACCCAAGTCTATTTCTAGGCCAATATGTGACTATGTTCTAGTGTTGTTATGTATTGTAGCTCTAAGCTACTATAGGGGTGATTTTTTTGGCCAATATATGCCCCCACCCTCTTTTGGGGTGAATGCAAAGATTGTAGGAGAATGTGGTCCAAAGGATAGGACCCAATACTGATATGAAGTGGACTCCTATAGGGGGTAAGGGATGTGCATGTTAGAAACCAAGACACACGCAAACAAAGATAGGCTAGTAACATGTGTTATTAGTAAAACCAAACATGTAATAAAAGAAAATGTAACAAGGAATTAGGAAGACAAGATGTACAAAAAAAATCAAGTCTTATACATGGGACATCACTCACAATTTCAAAAGACAATCAGTGCCAAAGTAGCCAAAAAGATACAATGATCAAGAAAGACTGCCATACATGAAAAGTGGTCATGCAAGGCATGTGGATAAAGAAGAGAGGTTGTCATACATGAAAAGTCACAGTGCAAGGCAGCGAAGCAAACTAAGTTGATTTCCAAGTTTTCTGTAGGTATAGTGAGTCCACGGAGGTCTAAAAGAAGTCTTGGGGGTCTGAGCTAAAGAAACATAACACAAACAACACTGCAGGACAAAGAAAATGAAGCTTCAGTACTCCACGAGTTTTCGGTTGATTAGAAATCTACATAATGAACGAAATATGTTTTTCACTGTTTCACGAATGTAAATAATAACAAAACCATGAAGGTCAAAAAATCCCTTAGGAGGTCAAAGAAATGTTGTGGAACGTGAAAAAGACAAAGAAGGGTCCACATGAGTCTAAAGAAATTTTCGAGTGACTATAGAGTTTCCCAGTTGTTGAGAAAGTAAACCAAAGTATGCATAGGACTACGAAAAGTAAGCTAAAGAAAGTCATGGAGGTTTACAAGAATTCCGTAGAGGTCGAGAAAATTTACCCAATAAAGGATTTTCCTTTCTAGATCCGCAGCTGGTCTAATGAAAGTCGTGGAATGAGGGATAAGAAAACTAAGGCTATGGAATGAGAAGAATGACGTAGTAAAGCTGCAAGAGACTCCAAAAGCAAATACAAAGCCATGTAACACGAGAAAATCCACACAACTCGAGATGACCAAAAATCTATTTTTAGCTTCATGTTTTTTATCAAAGATCTAATTTTGGAGAATAGAAATGTTAAAAGAAGATCAAAGCATGAAAAGTAATTTAGTTTTATCAAACACGACATCTTAAAATAGCAAAGCATGCAAAAGCATGACATTTCTGGCACACCGATCTATTTTTTAGGAATGCAATGGTTGTTTTTTGATGCATTTTGCTTTTTGAGCATGTATTTTGTTTATTTTGAGCATTAGGCTTGTATGTCTATCATTTGCCTCTTCTTCTTTCTTTCATTCTTTATAAAACTCCTTGGAATTCATTACACAAAAGATCTTACTAGCATGGAATTCATTGCACAAAAGATCTTACAAGCATGGAATTCATTCTTTATAAAACTCCGTGGAATTCATTGGAACTCTTTATTTTTTACATTCCTATAGCCTGTTTATCGTGCATTTTTTTAATGTTTTTAAGCTGATTTTATCTCATGATAGTTGTTTTATCCTTAATTTGTGATTTAATATCCATGCCTTTATGCATTTTAATGTCAATTTGGAGGTCATATATTGTGTTTAACTAAGTTTTGTGTAGGATCTTGTTGTGGAGTTCGCCAAATTTCCTTCTAAAGCCATTTTTTTCCTCTTTTTTTTGTCACAAACTTCAAACCCTTCTCTAAAATAATTTTGCATTGACATGTCTATTTTTAGGTTGTTTATGGTGTGTATGGTTCCTGTGGTTCATTTGTGTCATCCAAATAAGTATAAATATCCTCAAACATTCTTCTATATCACAATCATTCTATTTTTTTCCTTATTTCTTTCTCTCTTTTCCTCGTGAACTCAGTAGAAACTACTCTTAGGTGTTACACTAGGGGAACCATCCCTCTATGGGGACTCGCTCCAACATACAAGTCACCCAAAACCTAGGAGTGTTTCCATTTTTTCAATTGAAAGGATATATTCTACACCACTCTTTGTGGGGTGCATTTTAAAGTGAAAACAGTTTCTGACACGCCTAGTAGGACTATGTGATATAATTTGCTAAATATTTGATGTTTTTATTTTCAAGTATTAGTGTTTCAAGCACATTCATCTAACATATAGCAGCTCCATGAGTTCAAATCACATCCTAGTAGCATATCAATGCATATTTCATGCCAAGAGTTACAACTAGATCATTTACTAAAGGTGTTCCATTTGATTTTATTTAGTTACCTTTGAATTTAGTAAAGAGAAACATGTTTTTAATTTCCAAACCATATCCTAAATATCTCCCCCATTCAACAAAAACCAAGTTTACTCCTTAATTTTCCCATATCTAATGATCTAAATCCTAATATGGCCATTCCAAGAAACTTGGATATTGTTCCCTTAAATGATGGAATCCCATTGTAACTTGTATAACATGATGATATCCATGTGTCTTCCCTTAAGAGAATCTCATTTTTCACTAGAGAAAATAAATTTACACCCACATAAAACATTAAATATGTGGCCAACATATGCTCTATTTATCATGTTACAAGACAATGTTGCAGTCAGGTTATTAACAACCTCTTTCTAAGGCAAAGATTTGATTGAGGAGGAATTTGGATGTAGTAAGGCTTGAGTGTCATATTATAGTAAAGGTTAGTAGTAACACTTATGTAGGCACTTGCATGTAGTAGCATGACTGATGCAATGGCCACCACAAGTGTCCCTGTGCACTTCCTCTAAGATAAGGGGAACCTCATCTTTTTTAACGCATCAGAGTAACCTTCAAATTTGTGATAGTATTAAATGTCATCTTTAAGTTTTGTATTTAAGGCCATTTTTATGTATTCATAGTTGCATTCGGAAGTCAGTATCAGTTGGCTACAACTGGTATTTTATAAATTGGAGGATGTCAATATACCAAGGATCTTATGTAGGGCCGTGTGGTTCAATATGATAGACATCCTATATGTTTGGAGGAGGTGAATTGACTAGATGTTGATGAATTTGTATAAGAGCATCCTCATGAGAAACAAAGTGTAACTGAAACTAAGTGATAAACATGGCCAAAGAATTAACCAAGGAATTTTGTTTGTGGGGGATAGATTCAATGGTAAATGAGATGGATTGTGGCATTAATTATTGAGCTAAGTCATGATAATCTTTAAGGTTTTAATTGTGACATTGATACACACCACTAACCTTTCGACACACTAATTGAGAATCTCCCATGTCATGGATATAGGAGACACCCTTAGCTAAGGAAGCTTGCATACCTAAGATAAGAGCCTCATATTCCATCATGTTGTTGGTGATCTCAAATTCTAGCTGATAGGAAAGAGGGAAGTCTTGTCCAAAGGGATCAGTGAGAACACAACCTACCCTATCTCCTTGGAGGAAATTTTCCATTTAAAAGTATAGTTTCCATGTATCGTCATGGAGATTAATGGTGACCTCCTCAATTATTGTGGCCATTGGATTGGCTTTAGGTGGGGGAAGTGCTTCATTATTAGCGTTGGAAGATGGTGCCTCAAGACTGGTTGTGAAGCTATTGTAGTAGTATTTTATGGAGAAAACATTTTTTATTACCTCGATGAGGAGGATATCCTCATCAGGTAATGTGTCATGAATAAGTTGAGGAGCAGAGATGGTGATAGCAGCCAATTGGTCTTCTATGATTTTGCCTTTTACCACCCTTCATGTGATGATACGAAGGTCAAATTCCATAAGGAGGGTCATTTATTTCCCAATGTGATCCATGGGGAGGATAGCATGTGAGGATAAGTGTCATAGGGGATCCATATGGATAATGACGTATGTGGTTTTATATAGCATATAGTGACATAAATTTGTAGCTTTATAGTATGTGGCCAAGCAAGCTTGCTCAACGGATCTATATCATGGTTCATATTCTAGTAAATCCAAACTAATATAATAGATGGTGTGCTCCTTGGCCTTTTCGTCTTCTTGTGATAGCACTGCGCCAATGGATACCGAAGTAGAAGAGGTATATAATAATAGGGGTTGATCTGGTTAAGGAGGTTGTAATGTTATTAACTAGGATAAGGAGTGTTTCATGTTTTCAAATTCCTGCTAATAGTTTTTGGTCCATTCCATGTTGGTATATTTTTGAAGTAGGTTATTTATGACATGAGTGTGATAGGTAAAATAGGGGGAAAATATTTTGATTTCCCAAAGTTTCCTGAGAAAATTGCATATGTTTGTTATGGAGGATGGCTATGTCTTGTCAAGGATATATTTAATCTTTGTTGGGTCGACATCAATACCACACTTAGAAACTAATAATCCTAGGATCTTTCCTCGTGTCACCTTGAATATGCATTTTTCAAGATTTATGCAGACCTTGTATTTGTGAAGGCATCATAAGGCAATGTCAAGTCATGAGCATGATTGTCATTGCATCAAGATTTGATGAGTAAATCATTGACATAGACTTCGTCGACTTTGTGTATGAGGTCGTGAAATATGTGTGTCATGGTGCATTGATATGTTGCACCGACATTTTTGAGTCCAAAAGGCATCTTTACGTAACAATAAGTGCCCCATTCCGTAGTGAATGTATTATTTTGATCTTCAATAGCAATCTGGATTTTGTTATACCCCAAGATGATATTGGACACCTATTCAAAATAGTCAACCGTACAAATGAATTTTGTGTCTAAGAGCTTGATGATTTCTTTGTGACATAGATCATTTATTTTGGGAGGGAATTTCCTTATCTTTTACTGAATGGGTGCGGCATCCAAATAAGTGATGATGTTATGTGAGACAATTTCAGGATCAATGTCAGACATATTGGCATATCCCCAAGCAAATACATCCTTATGCTTTCATAGTATTTCTATATGGAACTCACATAAGTGAGGAAAGAAATCACCAATCATGAATACATGCATGGGATCATCATCGAGTTCTACACTAATGGTTGAATCAGCCAACATAACATTATCATTTTGGAAATGATATGGGGCCTCAGGTAATTTTTCTACTTCATCTTGATTGGGATCATTAATAGTGACATAGTCATAAAAAATAATAGGTTTCTTATATTATTTTCCCAACGTATGATGATGTTGAGGGAGCTTATCTTCTCAGGCATACATGAGTTCTAGAATAGCCTGATCATTGTCAAGAGTAGGGAAAGGCCCATGATATTATAAATTGATTTCAATACCTACACACTACTTATTGTCTCTATGTTTCTGAGAGTTTTTATGTCATATGTCTAATACCTTGGCATCTAAAGTGACCTCTTTAGGTGTAGGATCAACAATGGCCATGTTAGGAGCACCGGGAATAGTGTCGATTGTAGAGGATGGCTTAGAAGCTTCCGTGTGTACCATATTTGTTGCAGGAGTGTGATGTGAAGCGTGGTGATTTTCTTGATGACCCAAGGGGTGTTGAGGAGCGGTAGATTAGTGGGAGGAACTGTCGACACTAAAATTTTCCTCCGTAATTTCTATTTCATTAATGTATGTATTAGGAATAGGATGTTTTAAAGTATAATTAGTAGTAGCGACCGATAGAAGATAACGGCACTGCCAGTACGACGCTGCCAATAATGTAGTGTACGGTAACAATCAAAGTACAGTAGGAATGTTATAAAAAGTAAATATTTGTCGTAAGTGGTCCGGTAATGTTAAAATGTCAAAGTTGGGATAAGTAGAGAAGTAGGGTCTACATGATTAGGAATTAGAAATATTATATTGGTAATAAGAACAAGGAGTGAGGTCATAAATATTTTGTGTATTTTATTTGTAAAAAGTCTAAAAATGTGGAACCCATGTGAAATGATAAGGTTTATCTTATCTTAAAAGATAAGCTTACATGTACAGATAAGAGTTAAGGTATGGAATATGATTCGTCAGAGTGGATTTCTTATCCTATCTTAGAGATAAGATGGATAAGCCTGGAAGTTCTATAAATAAAGAGGCCACCGCCCTCATTTAGCATAGAAGGAAGTAGTGAGAAATATTGTATGAAGTGTGTAAAGGAAGCCATCAGTTTAAAGGTGTGTTGAAGAAGCCATTAAGAGGTGTAATTGTAAAGTTTCTCTCATAGTATTGGTGGAAGGAAAGTGAAGTCAATAACACTTGAAGTACCTCATGGGTGAGATTGTAACAATTTCATGTTAATATTATAATTTACTTTGATATTTCAGATTTGTCATCATTCCATCTTATCATAGTCGATGGTATTCTTGTGTTATGTTTGTTATTTTGTTTCCAGATTACATCCACCAAACTAAAGGTTGTGCATTAGTAAATAATCATAGCATGAGGAGTTCCCGGTGAAGAATTATTATAGTGCCGGATTGGTGATGACATTTTGGTTCTGTTGCCGGGACCATTCCTCGTTGGTGGATTGTCTGGAGAGATATTCCCACTTAGTCAAAAATCAATTAGAGGGTAACCTTGTTTTTACTGTGCATAATAGTTACCATGGTAAAGTCATTTTTGTCGTGAATAGTAGTTACCATGTTAAAGTCATTTTGCTGTGAATAGTTTTTACCACAGTAAAGTCACTTTTTACCGTGAATAGTATTTACTACAGTAACTTCAACTTTTTACTGTGAATAGTGTTTACCACAGTAAAGTCAGTTTTTACCGCAGTAAGTCAAGTTTTACCATAGTTTACCATGGTCATTTCTATTTTCTATTATAGTGATTTTAATTATTGGTGCACATAAGTCTTGTTGATTGTACTTTTGAGTTGGTATTTCATTGTGGTTACTTTTGAAAATGGGGAAGATTCCTGTTTTTTCAGCCCAATCTAATGAAGATGCTTCCTCTTTCATTCAAGAGTTTAAACGATCTTGTATTTGTAATGGCCTTATAAGAAGGGAAAATGGACTGAATTTTTTCCTACCTTTTTGGATGGATCAGCCCTTAGGTGGTTTGAAACACTAGGTGATAATGTGAAAAACTCATGGGATTTACTAACTAAAAGTTTTCTTGAAGAATTTGGTGAACAACAGAGATATGCAGATCTCATGATCGATATCACAAAGCTAACCTAAGGAGAGAAGGAGAAGATAAGGGATTATCATGCCCGTGTTCTAGAGCTAAGGAGGAAGCTCAGTGCCCAGATCTGGAAGGAAGGATTAGCGGATGGGTTGATGAATGGCGTGGATAATCTCCTATGTAAGCACTTCATTCTTAGGATGAAGCTAGAGATCAGACAATGAGTGAAGTATGACTGCCCAGCTACCATTGAACAAGCAAAGGAGATTGCAAGAAGGAAAGAAGAAAGCATGGAAGAGGAGCCCAAAGAAATTGTTGCTAAAGTAGAACCTACACCAGCACCTTTGCTCCAAAATCCACAACCACTCTCATTGAGCACAAATCTTTCTCCTAGTACATCTACTGAGTATGAAGATCTGCTCAAAAAGATGGGTCAGTTAACTATTAATATTCTTCAAGGAAAAGAATTTAGTTCTCAGGGAGGAGATAGAGGTCCAAAAATAAATATTTCCGAAGTTGTATGTTATGGTTGTTATAAAAAGGGTCATTATAAGTATAATTGTCCAGATAGAGCTTCTACATCTGGTAAAGGAGATAATGATAAAGGAAAAGCACCTGTGAATTCTTTTGATGTAGTAGATAAGAGCAGAAATAATGAAGTAGATGTGTTTGTAACAAAAAAAAAGAAAGAAAAAGATAATCAAGATGGAAATGATCCTAAGAAGATGAAAGGAGAAACTAGTAAGAAACATAGGAAAAGAAAGTTGGGTGTGCAGGATTTTCTGATTTCACAGGGGTAAGGACCATAATCCATCTTGGAAGATCTGTCCAAAAGGTCTGCAAATATTACATATGGTCAACTCTTGGCTATGTCTTCTGAGAAGAGGCGGGAGCTGCGAAGTGGACTCAATGCTCGTCGAATGAAGGAGGTTGAGGTCCCTATTTTGGAGGCAGAGGCGGATCCCTATGCTCCACAAGATGAGGTATTATGTAATGGTATTTCAATTCATGATGTCTTAGTTGATGGAGGTGCTGTAGTTAATGTAATGACTAAGTCTGTAATGAATATGTTGGGTTTAAAAATTGATCGCCCTTCAACACTTATGTTAAGGTCATTAAATAAGGGAAAAACTAAACCAGAAGGTGTAGTTTCAAATGTGGCAATATCTGTTATGGGTGTTGTATGTGTGGTAGACATTCAGGTGATGAAAAATGGTACTGTTGCGTACCCAATGTTGCTGGGAAGACCATGGCTAAGGAGAGTTCATGCAAGAAACTACTGGAATGAAGGCTTCATGACACTTGGACGTGGTAGAGAGAGGGTGAAGATAAACGTGATCCCTCGACATCATAAGGCAGACCCTGTGGATTCAAGTGATGAAACTGATGAGTGGACATCCTCTGATTACTCTAGTACTAGTGAAGTGGACACTGAAGATGAAGAAAGTGAGGTTGATGTTTCAGTCATGGATATCCTTCCAGTCACACTGGCTCATGACCCCATAAAATTATCTAAAGAAGAAGTTAATGATCGTCTCCAACAAATAAATATTGGTGATGCTGTGATGGAGAGTGAGAAGGAATCCTACCTCCAGCTCTTTCTAAGGTACATACACATATTCACTTTTGATTACAAGGAACTCCATCAAGTAAGTTGGGTAGAACATTCTATTGAGCTGGTAGATGGTGCTAAGCCTATAAAGAAAATTCCATATAGAATGAATCCTAATTTTTCCAAGACCGTAAAAGAAGAAATAGATAAGTTGCTTGATGCAAGATTCATATTTGCTGTGGAGAATTCAGAATGGGTTTCTCCCATTGTGATCTCAATAAAAAAGAATGGGAAGCTATGCATTTGTGTTGATTACATGAAGCTCAATAAGGCAACAAAGAAGGATCATTACCCTCTTCCATTCTTAGATCAGATCTTGGACGAAGTAGCTGGCCAGGAGTGTTATAGTTTTGCTGATGGATATAGCGGATACAACCAAGTTCGTATAGCGGAGAAAGATCTGCTGAAGACCACATTCACCACTCCTTGGGGAATGTTTGCTTATAGAGTTATGCCTTTTGGGTTATGTAATGCTCCAACAACATTCCAGCATTTGATGAATAGGGTGTTTGAACCCTACATTGGGACCTTCATCAGAGTATTTCTGGATGATTTTTGCATCTATGGGAGAAAGTTGGACCACCTGCACCAGATGGAGACAACATTTCAAAGGTTAGATGAAGCACAAGCCTCACTAAACCCTACAAAGTGTGTCTTTGGATGTTTTAAAGGCGTTTTGTTAGGGCATGTTGTATCCAGAGATGGTATTGGTACTGATCCTGATAAAGTTTCAAAAATCAAAGATTTACCATTTCCTATGAATAGAAGTAAGTTGAGATCATTTTTAGGCCATATGGGTTACTATAGAAGGTTCATCAAGAATTTCTCAAAGATTGCATAGCCACTAACCCAGTTCTTAAAGAAGGATGTTACTTATGAACCAGGAAATAAGGCACATGAAGCTTTTGGACAACTGAAGGAAGCCCTGGTGTCTTCACCTATTTTAAAGAATCCATATTAGAGCAAGCCATGCATTATGTACACTGATGCCTCAGATGTAGCACTAGGAAGTACTTTGAGCCAAAAGGATGAAAATGGGAATGAACATCCAATTTACTTTAGGAGTAGACAAATGAGCTGTGCTGAGGTAAATTATACTGTAACTGAAAAAGAGGCTCTAGCTATCATTTTTGCTGTAAAGAAGTTTAGAAATTAATTGCTAGGGCAGAAATTTATAGTTGTAATAGATCATCAGTCTCTAAAATATATTGTCAATAAGCCTAACCCATCAGGGAGGATAGCAAGATGGATAATTTTGCTACAAGAATTTGAATTTGATATTATAGATAGGCCAGGAAAGAAGCATGTCAATGCAAATGCACTCACTCGAGCCTATGATGGTTTAAGATCATCTTGTGATGATGATGATTTCCTCGATGCAGCATTGTTATCCCTTGACACAATCCCTAGTGAATACATAGATATTTGGAATAATCTGAATGAATTCAAGTTTCCTGATGGTACCAATGCAAAGACTAAGAGAAAGATTACTCAAGCCAGTCGTCCATATTCTATTCTGCATGGAGTATTATTTCGAATAGGACCTGATGGACAGTACATGTGGAGGGCACTTCTCTGGAAAACTTACAGCAAGAAGGATCTTGGATGCAGGTTATCACTGGCCCACTCTTTTTAAAGATTGTTATAATTATTGTAAGACATGTGATATTTGTCAAACACATGGTAACCGTAAGACTTCATCAGCTCCATTATGTCCTATTCTTCCACTTGGTCCCTTTGAAAAGTGGGGAATAGACATTGTAAGTCCACTTCCAACTACCTAATGCCAAAATAATTATATTTTAGTTGCCACAGATTATTTAACCAAGTGGGTTGAAGCTAGGCCATTGAAAACAGCTTCCATAGATGAGGTGGCAAGGTTCATATATGAACGCATTGTCACCAGATTTGGTTGTCCATTAGAAATTGTAACAGATCAAGGAAGCCACTTCATTAATGAGGTAGTAGAATCCCTAGTCAATAAATTTTCTATCAAGCACAGGAAGGCAACAACATACAAGCCAAGCACAAATGGATAGGTGGAACAAACAAATTTTGTGTTATGTCAAATTCTAGCAAAAGATGCAGCCTTGCAGGTACATAAGTGGGATAAAAGGATTCATGCAGCATTGTGGGCATATAGGGCAACATCAAAGTCAGCAACAGGATACTACCCATTTCAGTTGGCCTATGGCATTGATCTAGTTCTTCCTATTGAGTTTGATATTCCCACTGTGAGAGTTATGAAAAATGAAAGGATGGATGAAAGTGATTCAGTAAAAGAAAGGTTGGTACATCTTCATTTGCTAGAGGAAATGAGGGAAATAGCAAAGGATACAAGCCATAAGAAGAAAATGAAGCAGAAGGAATACTTTGATCAAAAGATCCATTGGTCTCCATTTCATGTGAATGACTTGGTTGTAGTATATGATTCCAGATACAAAAAAAGAAGACAGAGAAAATTTCTTCCAAAATGGATGGGGCCCTACAAAATAGTAGCTATGCATGAAAATGGTATGTACCGACTAGAGGAATTGGATGGCACTCCCATTATGAAATGGGTCAACCATGACAAGTTGAAGATTTTCCAAGCACTAGAATAGCCTACTCCGAGGACGGTGTAGAAGCTAGGAAGGGGGAAGATGTCGACACTAAAATTTTACTCCGTAATTTCTATTTCATTAATGTATGTATTAGGAATAGGATGTTGTTAAGTATAATTAGTAGTAGCATCCGATAGAAGATAACGGCGCTGCCAGTACGACGCCACCAATAATGTAGAGTACGGTAACAGTCAAAGTACAATAGGAATGTTGTAAAAAGTAAATATTTGTCGTAAGTGGTCGGGTAATGTTAAAATGTCAAAGTTGGGATAAGTAGAGAAGTAGGGTCTACATGATTAGGAATTAGAAATATTATATTGGTAATAAGGACAAGGAGTGAGGTCATAAATATTTTGTGTATTTTATTTGTAAAAAGTCTAAAAATGTGGAACCCATGTGAAATGATAAGGTTTATCTTATCTTAAAAGATAAGCTTACATGTACAGATAAGATTTAAGGTATGGAATATGATTCGTCATAGTGGATTTCTTATCCTATCTTAGAGATAAGATGGATAAGCTTGGAAGTTCTATAAATAAAGAGGCCATCCCCCTCTTTTAGCTTAGAAGGAAGTAGTGAGAAATATTGTATGAAGTGTGTAAAGGAAGCCATCAGTTTAAAGGTGTGTTGAAGAAGCCATTAAGAGGTGTAATTGTAAAGTTTCTCCCATAGTATTGGTGGAAGGCAAGTGAAGTCAATAACACTTGAAGTACCTCATGGGTGAGATTGTAACAATTTCATGTTAATATTATAATTTACTTTGATATTTCAGATTTGTCACCATTCCGTCTTATCATAGTCGATGGTATTCTTGTGTTATGTTTGTTGTTTTGTTTCCAGATTACATCCACCAAACTAAAGGCTGTGCATTAGTAAATAATCATAGCACGAGGAGTTCCCGGTGAAGAATTATCATAGTGCCAGATTGGTGATGACAGAACATAAGGAAGTATTTCTTCCTCATCCTCATTGTCGTTAGTATCATATATAGGGGTTCGTAAGATCTGTCGATGGTGTTTGCTTCGAGTTCAGAGTACCACATTTGGGTCAAGGAACGTTGATATTGCAATAATTCCAAGTCCCTAGATTCAACCTACAAAATGATGTAATCTTCATAGAAGGAAATCCATTTTCCCTTAGGATCAAGTATCTCCTCCCTAGCCAAAACAATGAACTTACTAAAATCTTTCGGTGAAAGGGGATTATGATCATAAAAGAGTTGCAAAATTCCTAGTTCATTGCACTCTAAGTGATTGGTGGCCGAGGCATCGCTTGTTAACTCCTTTGTGTCAGTTGAGGTTGAAAAAAATTGTGAGGTAAGAGAATCGAAGGTAACCGATGCACAATTTCATTGGGTAAACCATTTTTGTTGACTATATTTTTAAGATCATTAGGATCATTGTCATCTGAATCTACAAATGTTATTTGTATTTCATACCTAAGGTCAAAGATTTTTGGGTGGGAAATTCTCTAGATCTTGGGAGTAGTTGACATTAGGAAAATTTCATTAGGAAATGCTACTGGGATATCCCAATGATTTGGATTAGGGTCATGTCTAAAGTGTTGGTTGTTATGGATGAATTTAATATGTCAGTACCTAGATTATGTGACTATGTGCATGTGATGCATTCATGTTCGACCCAATAAGAGGTTTTAAGAGAGAGGATGATCTAGAACCATGAACTTGGTACAAACCATTTTAGGTCTGACTGTTATGGGCAGCTAAATACATCTTATAATCTTTTGTTTAGTTTTTTCAAATCCATAACAATTCAAGCAAGTAGGCTTGAGGTCATCAATGGAATAGATGAGATTTCTGATCAAGTAGAATGAAGCTGCGTTTATCCTCGATCTTTTTTCATCAAGGACCCTACACTCTTGCACATCAAGAATAATAACACTAATGTGAAAGGGCAGGTCATCTGTGCAAAATAGGACCTCATCACTAATCATGTCATCCTCCACAAACTCTAAGGCTAAACAAACTAGATTTGATTTTTGTAAGGATGATCATGTAGTCTCTATGTGATAGATTTCTAGATTTGGGGGTGTAGTGGGAATCTTGGGAGCCACAAAAAAAGGAACCTCAAAATTTTCAAGTGTTGGAGAAGAAATCTTCGATGCAAATCTGAAGTAAGTATGAGTTATATAAAATTTATTTTACATGTAAGGGAATTTAGCTCATCTAAGAAGTTTCAACGAGGCTTGGAATAACTTTCATTGCGATACCATGGTGGTGGAAAAAAGGAAGGTGCATCTAGATGTGATGGTGATTTAGTTGGGTCCATCTTTTCGGAAGAAGGTGGGATAAGATCCTTACTTGGTAATTCTTGCAACACCATAGGTGGGGGATCAATTGTAGGATCATGCTTCATCGTTGGTGGGTCTTGGGAAGTATCAAGTAATGGAAGGTTGTCAAAATATTTATTTGGTTTGATAACAGGATATTTATGGGTAGGTTTACTTCTATAGTTTTAGGCACATTGATATATTGAGAGTCTAGGAGGATTTGATCATATGAAGGCTCTATGGTTCCCACAATATTGTTCACGAGGATTTTTTATGACACTTGTTTTAATGGTTGGAATGGGATATCTATAAGGATTGATATTTCTCATAACCCTCTTGTATAATGGTAGAGTAATTGAAATAAGTTCCAAGGAAGAATTCAAGGGCTCCCTTCCTAAGGTCCTTACAATCATTATAAGAATGTCCAATAGTGGCATGTCATAAATAAAATAGATCACCCCTAAAGTTAGGAAGAGCCTATTTTGAAGGGCAAACTATCCAATGGGTGGGAAGTATTTGGAGAAGTTTGACATGAGATAAATAAGTATGAAGGTAGGTGCAAGGAAAATCCTAATATTATCCCACTCCTTTCTCTCTAGAAGGGTTCAAAGGGTTGATGACATGTATTGTTCTTTTAAGTTTAGGAAATGAATTAGAAGTTCATCCAAACTCATGCATGAGATTATCTTGTCATTTATTTTTCTCAAGGGATTCCTCTAATGTGTCAAGAGAGAAGCACGTGACTTTATATTGGATAGTAGGCATAATGTCCTTAAGTGAGATATGACATAATATTTAACTATCAAGATTGCGGTTAGCTTGTATGGAAAGTGTTTGTCATTTTTTATTAAAGCCTTGGGAAGATTCATGAACCCCTTGCTTAAGGTTTATAAAAATTTGTAAAGTGTTTTCAGGAAGCTCTTGCTACTAAAACTTAGAGATGATAGCTTTGACTAAGCCTTCTAATTCAACTATCAAGTTGGGAGGAATTTGGTTGTACCATTCTAACGACTCACTTACAAAATTCTTTGCTAGAAGCTTATCAGTCGCATAGGTATTTGTCTGAATCAATTCTTTGTAAATATTATGAAAGGTCTTAAGATAAAGGGTTGGAACGATAGAACCATCATAGGAGATGGTAGGAGTAGACTCTCCTAAGTCCATGACAATAATGTAAGGAGCTAAAGGCTCATTTTGGACAGGTTATAACATTTTTCTTTGAATTTGTGGAGGAATATAATTCTCATGTGCATTAACCAACGGAGGGTGGTGTAAAAAGGTAAGCTAGGAACCACACTTTGAGATGTTGTCTACAACATCTGATTTTTCATTTACAACATGCTAGATGTGGTGGTAGCTTGGGATAAGGTCATCTCATCTAAGAGCTCAACTATTACCATGTTAGGATCCATGGAAGATGAACGACCTTTGTTCATGGGTGTTTATTCATGATTGTTATCTTCATTATTGGGGATTTTAGGAGATTCATTCTTATCATTTCTAGAGGGAGGATTCTGATAATGGTATGGCAATCCCTGGTTAAGACAGGGCATGGTCATTTCCATGGCATCAATAGATATCTTTTGAAAACATTTTTCTTTGTTAGGGGCGAAGTATTCATTATTGTTGAGATTCTTAATGATGGATCTGGGATCTATATTCTCAATATCAACCACATTTAATGATTTTGAGTGATCTTTCTTTGACTTATCATAGGGACAGGGTTGCGGTAATAGAGTTTCACGAATGAGGTTAGAATGGATAGGTATATTAGTACTTTTAGGATGAGAGCTAGAACACTTAGGAGTATGGAGAGGAGATGTGGGCACAAAGGAATATCCTATAGAGAATTTCAGGGGATTCAGATGTTCCAAAATATCCTCAAAGGTTACATCTTTATAACTTGGAAGCTAAAAACAAGGATATGGAAAGATTAATTTCAGACATAATCAACCATGTGGAATGTTTACACAGAGTTCTATGGTTTAAGGAAATATACTCATAGGAAAATAGACAAAATCGACCCTGTTAGAAAGCTAAAATAGGGGCCAGTAGTGTCTGGGAAGTGAGAGAACAACATAAGACATGATCAGCCATGTAATAGGATATACATAGGGGTTGAAGGAGTCTAAAAGGAAGTCTGATAGGAACAGGTAGAATCACCCCTGGGAAATGATGTCTATGTAAACACATTTTTAAGGGTTTCTATGATTTTTGGATTCTTAGATGAAGTCAAAATCGAAGATGGGTGATTTTAACGAATTGTAATCGATCAAAATATTTTTAAGATTCACGTCAGGTTCACCAGAGGATGTATGCAAGTTAAAATGTTTCTCACTAACATGCACTCCTAAAGCATCTGTTCTACAAGGGTATTGAGGAAATGAGTAAGAAACACATATGTAATGGCATACAAGAGGTATACTTAAAGGGGATACAATGAGCATTAGGGTCACATATCTAGAGGGAAATAATTCCTACACCAGTTCATTCTAGGGTTTCCAAGACCCGCTATCAACATCCTAAAAATACATATATATTTCTATCCCACTTGTACCCAACCAGAATTAATTAAATTAATTTTATCTTGCCACAACATACCCCTTTGGAATTAATTAAATTAATTATATTTCCTAAGTCATGTTCTCACCCTTTAGAATTAAATAATCTAATTCTACTATGCCTTTGGAACTAATTAAATTAATTCCTAACACCTTCTAGTTTACATAATTAAACATTTAATTAAATAAATTATTAATTATTATCTCACAATTAAATAATAATTAAATTAGTTAATTAATTTTTTATCCACTTCTAGAAGCCTACAATGGTGGGGCAGCAATAATACAAGTGCAACCACTTCTCGAATGAATTCAAAGATAATGGTTTCCCCTGTAAAGCTACAACTGCACAATAATGGTCATCTTACTATTTCAGGTAATTATAATTATTGCCCTGCATTGAATTCAAACCAATATCTACTTCTCATGGCTCTACCCTCAGCTATAAAAGGATACCATTTTATTTTTTAATCCAACCCTAGAGCTTTGAGAAAATTTCATCTAACCTCTACTAATTTTTTTCCCACATCCTTATGAAATCTTCTCGTAGCATCTGCAAATTCCTTTGGAGAGTAATATCAAAGAGCTCCCATAATCCAATTATCAACAATATCAAACAAGTTTAAAATATTTTATGATCTTCCTTGAGGTTTGCAAGAGATTACTGAGAAGATATATCTTTGTTTATTTCATTTATCTTTTGTTTGTCTTTCAATTTCCCTTGCTTATAACCACAATCAAGATAGAGGAAGGAACTCTACTAAGATATCAATATTTGGGTGTGGAGAGGTATGGATCAACAATAAATGAAACAAGCATTCATGAAATCCAAAGGACTGATAGTGGATAAAATTACTATGCTAACTAGCATCCAAACATATCAAATACTAAGCTAATATAACACAATGAAGAAGGAAATGAAATTACCTATGAAAAATGAAAAGAGATGGTTAGAGAACCCACCTTGTACTTGTAGGGTGGTCAGTGATGCATCTATCTCTTTAGAGAAGAATTATGCCGAGAGAGAATCATTATTAAGTTGAGAAGGGGAACATTGTTCTTGTCTTAGGCTCACTATAGGTGACATAATAGTGCAAGAAACCATCTAAGAATAAGAATGTCCAATCCAATCCAAACAAGATTCAATATGAACCACAAGATAGGATAGAAGATGCCAAGATGGAGAAAAAGAGAACAACTAATGACAGTCCGAATGATTTTGACTTCTTTTTCCTTATGAGTTTCAAATGCGGTGAGAGTATATATAGGATGCCATCACCCGTGGGTGATGGCATCAGCCAAGGGAAATACAAAACTAAAACCATTTCCCATGGGTGATGGTGTTGGCCATAGATGCCGAAAAGAGGTAATGTGTCGTGAAAAGAGAAAGAAAGGTGTTATAGATCATGGATATGGATAAGCGAACTATAGAGTGATGAGATGAGAGAAGATGTTGGCATGTTGTGGTTTAGGTGTTGTCATTAATGGAAAACCCCACTAATGAAAAAGTGGTTATAGACTCAATTTTACGGTGTAGCTCCTCTCCTTCACCCCATGTTTTCCCACCTTTATTGGGCTTACCCATTTGAATCCATTTTCCCCCTCAATTCAAACAAATCCCATTTCCCACCAAGTATACATGTTCAATTAATCAATCTTATTTTATTAATTGATTCCCTTTTAAACACGTAAACCTTGTTATCTAAATATTCCAAATTAAGTCATATCATTCAAAAATCATTTAAATCATGAACCCCACTCATGATTTAAATAATACAGAATGATCCTTATCACATCCATTATTTCACCTAATCATTCAAATCATGAGCCCTTCTCAATCAAATCAAATCCATTATAAATTCATTGTTTCACCTAATCCCTCAAATCATGTCCCTTAATCAGGGTTACTTTATCCAACCTAGGTGACCTAATGACCCCTAAACTAAACCCATCTCTAGGCTATAAATATAGGCCTTCCCCCCAACTTTTGAACAAGTTAAGAGTGATAGAAAACCTCTGACATTGTAGCCTCTTGCTTATTATATTATCATCACAATGCCCTTTTAATGCCACTTGAATCCCCATAATACCATCATCATGATTATGTGGTTCTCTTAGGTTGGTTTGCTTTGCATTCACTTTGATCAGTAACTCTATACATTGGTGTTTTCAAGTTCTATTATCTATCATTTTTTTCGTGTTATCCATTTATCATTCGTTTATATCATTTTATCTTATCAAACGTGGGTTGAAATCTGCACGAGGAATCTCATGCTTCTTGGAACCGACTTCGTCAAGCAACCCCGACATATACCATCTAATATGTTTTCTTCTTAGTTGCTTTTGTTTTGCATGTTTATCCACCTCACAGTGGATATTAGTAACTTTTAGTTCCTATATCTACCGTATCGCATTTAAGGTACCTTAAACCCTCCATCATTCGAGGTTGTTTGATTTCTTGGTTATCTAGCTCGCTAATATGGACAGCAATAAAGAAAATATGAACAACATTTCTAGTACTTGTTGCTTTATCTATCATTTTCCTGTTAGTGTTCACTATTGTAGTTGTATTTTCCATTTTATATGGTATGTTGTGTTTAGTGTTGACATTGTTGGAAGCATTGTTTCTTTGTGTTTTCTTAGGGTGTTTGTGTAGGTTCTGGTAGTAGTGGATACGCTGATTGCGTCGCCATGGACTCTTGGATTTTTGTTGTTTTGTGTGCATTACCTTCTCAGGTCATCATTTTAATGCTTGCTTGCAGGGTTCTCACTTTCTTCTAGCGGTGCTAGTATTCTTGTTATTTTATTATTTATAATTATCTCAGTAAGTCGTCTCCAAAAGGTTAGTATTTGGTGTTTTATAGTTTGTATGAATTTATTTTATTTTATTTTTATTTAAATTATTATTATTATTATAATAATAGATATAATATCTTAGTAAATATAAATAAATAAATAAAAAGCACAACAAAACTAAAACTAAATTTTTATCCTAAACTCCTATCTAAACTACACCCTAATTTTTTCTCTCCCCTAGCTTGGCCAACTCGATCGAGCTGCCTCATCACCCTACTCTCTACCCAACTCCCGACCAATACTTGTAACCTTGTTCCCATCCCACACTATCCACCTCACTACTCACTGAATCCCGTTCCTATCCCCTACCTTTCTCTCTCCCACAACACTACGACCACACACCCCATATCCCATCGATGGCCTCTGTCTCCCCTTACTAGGCTCCTCGGATGATTCATCCATGTTCCCAACTCCCAAAACTTGGCCCTGATCAAGTTTCTCTCATGCTGCACCAACTCAACTCCTCAACCTTAGAAAAATCTCACCTGAGCTCTTTTACACTTCTGCTAATGATCGTCACTAGCTTACCACAATTGTCCATACCTGTTGTCGATCTTCCATAAACTCACCACTGATTTCATACCCAACCATCACTCAACCACTACCGAGCTCTACACCATCCATCCCAACCATCATAGTCACTCGGCCTACCTGCTCAACATCACAATCCATCTCCTCGTCAACCGATCCTCTCCCTCCTCCACGTATATCCCCCACCATTCAACCCTTCACAACCTCTATACATAGATCCCACACCACCACAGGGATCCATGCCAACTCTCCCAAATACCTCCCTTATGAGATCTCCTGCTAAAATTTTCTCCTTCCTAATCACCATCTCTAATAGACTCGACAACCTCTACTTCTTATGACTCAGCTCCTTGGTCAAGCCATCCTCGCCGCCCATACTCCTCAGCATTGACATCCTTCCTTCCTTACCCAATATCCCACCTTTCTTACCCATTCCTTGAGCTACTTCCCTCTCACCCATGAGCTCCAACATCCCTTCACATCGACCAACCACTCCACTTCCACTACACTTCGACCAACTAACCACTTTTCAATCCAAATCAACCAACCAACCAATTAAGTTGTTTGACTTTCATCACTAGCTTTCAAATATATTGTTTTAAGTATTCGATTTCTACATCATTTCTTTTGTCTATAATAGTATCTCATTTAAAAACTCTATAATAGTCTACGTCATTTATTTTATCTATAAGAGTCTCTCATTTAGATAGTCTTGTAGTTATCTCATCGTTTGTTTCTTTCAATCTAGCTTTTTCATTAGTCTATATCCGTCTATATATTATTTTACATTATTTATATCATGCTCATTTATGTTGTATATCGTACATCATTTCATTGGTCTATAACGTGTGTCATTTATAATTTGTATCATATATCATTCCCTATTGTCATTATTCATTTCTTTTGCTTTATTCTTAAAGTTTCGTTGCTTTCTTAATTCATAACGACTAGTTTTTCATTCCCTTCACGTGTTTTCTTTCCTTACATCATTTTTTTTCTATTATTTAGCTTTTGTGGCTTGTTTAATATCGTTGCATCCAAACAATTTTTATTTTAATTTAATCATTTTTTAATTTTTCTTCATAAGACCTTCTTTAGCGAACATTAGATCTTTTAATTAACGTACTTTTTATAATCATGTTACCTAGTTGTCTTATTTTATTTTGTAGATGACCACTCCATGATTGTGTCAACCTCATTTCACTGTCAAATAAAGTTTTTTATAACGTTTACACAACTCCACTACATCCTGCCGATATCTTTAGCAATACCGCTCATCGTGATTGGTGCTTCTTTGGCATCTTTCACCGTTTGACGATACCACATATCGCTTTACAACACATCATTATTATTTACTCACATTGTCATCTAACCCCCATTTTCCTCTACACATTCTTGTCATTTTCTTTTCTTTTTTTAAGAAGCTAATTGTAACCCGTCACTTGTATGCTCTTCTCTTGCGCTTGTCAAAAGCAATCCTGAGAATTATAAACGTTACTGTGGTATTCTACATCATTGTCTTTTACTTATCATAGATTACTGCTAACCCCTTTCGTAGGATCATTTCCACATAGTAGTTTATTATTTTTATTTTTAATCAACATACTCACATTGATAGCTCCATATTCTCTTTGGTATTTCTATTGCGCTAACTATGCAGATAATCTACATTACTGGTTTGCTTGCGAAAGGATTGCTTAGAGCCTACTATTTGCTTGCCTCAACTTGTTGCCAGATAAAAAGGAAAAGTGCTATATAGGTATTCCTCATTTTCTCTATTTTCTCCTTTTGCATCATAACTCCATTTTCTTTTGTATGTCCTCATTGAAAGATAACATTTGGATTTGGGTTAACAAAGAACCTTCATTTCTCATCCTGCTTGCTCATATAGCTTAAATAGGAGGTTCAATCTTCTACATCACACATTTTACCACACACTTCCTGAAACTTCACAAACCAATTAACACATCGAAACATTCCTCTCACCTGGTTCACTGATTGGGATTTGATCACCCAACAGGAAACCATTTAAGACATTTCCCAGCCACAACTCACCTGAAACCAAACATAGTTTGCATTCTTCTAGGTCCTCTTACAACCATCCTTTTTTTCTTTTCACACTTGTTCTTAATCAAAAATAATAATAATAAAAATTATTATTTTCTTGATTTGTCTGGATAAAATTTATTTCATGCCCGTAGTCACTCACTTAGTTGCTAAAATAATGGAACCAAATTTTGTGTCTACCAGTTCTTTGCATCAACAAACATCTACAGTTCCATCATCATTGCCTTTGGTTACCTCCCTTATAGAAAGTTAACCACTTATTGATATTTCTCACGCAAATCCCCTCACTGACACTTCAAACCTAGGTGAGACTAATATGTTCTTCTATCACAAGTCAATTTCGTCCAGACCAGCTACTCAATTGTCTATCAGGTCAGAACCCTCCGGACCTCCTCTTGTCCCTCGCGGTGATGTAAACTTTCAAGAATTCTTGGATGCTAAACCAAATGCTCTCAAAGATTATCTACTTCATAAATATATTCAACTTCCCCTAGACAGCCCACTTATTCAATAGCGTTATCCTTATCAGACCGACCCTCAAATCATCCTATTTACAGTAAATGAGATCTCCACAGCTCATCTTGCCTCTTCTTCTGCCAATTTCTCAACCCACCAAACCACTCAGATAGTCACACCTATCCCCTACAATGTTCCCCTAATTAGTACAATAATCAACACTACCCTTCCTCTTATATATTCAATTGTTATTGCCAACAACATCCCCAATTAGAATGTCCAAAAAGCATATCCTATACCTGAAAAATATAATCCTCTTACCTCACATTGCATTAGATCTCAGCTTCCCTTACCAGTGCTTTGCAACATCCATCATCACACCCGTTTCATCAACAATATCAACTTGTGCATGCCCATATGCCTTCCCAAAATTTACCCCAACACCTTATTCAATCCCAGCAATCGTACTATCTTCCTATCTCCCAGCCACAAGTTTATCAACAACTGATCCTCTAGCCACAACCTATGGCATATACTCATCTCCATCCAGTCCCTCAAACACCCACACATCCATAGGTTCCTCACAAAATTCCTTCCCCCACCTCCTATATGCAACCACCCCCATTTATCTCTCAACAGGTTCTCTCCAACGATCATGTTTAGGATTTAGTGAGCAGGTTAGCAAACCTCAAGGCCACCACCTTAGGGACACAAGTCTCCTTATCATATGAACATATATGCAATGATCCCATTCACCCATCCACTCCCATCAGACCATATCCTCCACATTGGGAATTTCCCAAATTCATGAAATTTAATAGGAAAGAGGGTCCTCAATAGCATGTTTGTGCATTCAAACACACATGTCACCATATCTCACATGACCAAGACTTGACCCTCTGTACCTTTCCCATGTATTTTGGCAGTCCTACCCTAGATCGGTACAACAATATACCTCAATATTCTATATTTTATTTTTCCCATCTTGCAAAATTATTCCTAAAACACTTCTAAATTAATATTACGCGTAAAGTAACCATTAACGATCTCTATACCATCAGATAGTTTGAGGATGAATCCATCATAGAATTCATCACCCAATGGCGTAACACCATAAATAAATTATCTTTCCCTCTTCCACAAACTGATCTTATCAAAAAAAATTCACTGTCATGTGTGAAGCACATAGCTTCTACATTACAGATCCAATCTTTATGAACTTTCGACGAAGCCTTCACTATGGTTCAGAAGCTTGAGACACGTGCCCTTGAATAGGGTCACTTAAAATTGAGGTCAAATAAACCCAAGCAAGAATTCACAAAACGATCTACCTAAAACGAAAAATCAAAGGCAACGTCCAATGATGTAGTTGTCAAATCATCCCCTACATCCACACCTACTACATGGACTCAACAATAAGTTGCGAGACCAACACTTAATTATACTTCCCTAGGGGATTCATATAGCACAATATTCAATAAATTAATGATTTTCAATCTCATCACACTTCCCCCCATCCGATCGGTTGATGAGTCTAGACCAAGACCCACGTGGTATCGAGAAGACCACTACTGCAAATATCACCAAGTCTGAGGGCATGATATAGAGAGGTGTTGAACCTTCAAAGATCTAGTCCAAAGACTCATTGATCAAGGTGATCTCCAAGTGGAAAATCCTAATGCATCCCCTAACCAACCACTTGACATCTTTGAACAACCATTCCCCAACCACGCACCAACAAGTCAAGCCAACACACCTTCTACACCTAACACTCATAACATAAACACTCTGCACACTTTTGATCAAGATCTTATCCCATCTATAGATTCACCGCCTTCATCAACCATCACATCAACCTCTCTAGACATTTATCCTACAACCACAAGTTCATCATCACTTCTTCCTATACCTGCACTAATCATACCTACATCTATCTCAACATCTATTCCCACGCCCATACCTACTTCCACACATGTCACATCTTCCCCATTCATAAGTATATCAACTATGCCCCTTAAATCATTTATAGAAAAACCATCCCCATCTCATCCTACACTCACCATTGATTCAACACCTATATCAGCTCCGTTATCTATCACTCCTACTTCATTAATTTTCACATCTACTTCGTTAGGATTGAATACCTAATTCACATCCATTGCATCTTTACCCATTGTACAATCCTTAGGATTAGTCCCATTTGTTATTTCCGCACTCTTACCCACACCCACTACATCAAATATTGTTATCAGATCTATATCACCTTCTTCTTCTACATCACTTTCCTCACTTGAAGAATTTTTGAAAGCAATTCAACTTGTAATAACTTCAAGTGATCCTCCCATCTCTTCTACATAATTAGATGCCTTCACATTAAACCAATCTTTTCTTCCTTTTGACATCATCATGCAAATACTACTCCCTCCATCCATATCAACCATAATACCATCTTTAGAGCCTCCAGTAGTGATTGTTGTCATTCCTCCCAAGGGTTCTTCTTCATAAACAAGATCTAGACCCCTTGGCACATTTCCTCAACATCCTCTCTCACACCCTCACAAAAATGTGGATCTTACTTCCCCTGAGGCTAATCCTCCTAAGACCATGTCATCATCCTCTAGTTTGGGACCACTCCCTTCATCATCTTATTCTATTTTAGGACCACTCCCTACATCATCTTCTTCTAGTTTAATATCATCCCATTCATTGAAAACCTTCGCTACTAATAAAGCGACACAACGACGACCTTTTTCTAAACCACCATCCAAAATTGAGTTTAGGTCATCCACACCATCAACAAATATTCCAAAACAAACATAGTCAGCCCCATCCTCCTCTAAATATAGGATAGTATCAAAGGCCCCCATCACACCACCACATGTCAAACCATCATCAAGTTCATCACAAAACATGTTACCTATAACCACACCATCACCTATTTCTTTGGGATATTATGTTACAATTTTTTACCAATTTCTCCAGACCTCGATAATCACCCTGCCACCAATTAAACCCTTCAAAGCAAGTGTACCAAGACCCTCATGGTTTGACTCTAACCATATTTGTGCATACCACCGTGTGCTAGGTAATGAAACTGAACATTATAAATCCCTTCAAAGCATCATACACAACCTTATCAATGAGAATGATCCATGTGATGAGGGAGAACTAACTCTTCTACCAACCCAATCTGCTCCCTCACCCCAACATGCATCTGTTAGAACATCTTATCCACCCCTTTCATCGATGACTCTTGCCACCAACCCACCATCAAAAGAGGATGTTCCCACAGATGGTCCCCCTCTTGTGATCAATGTTGTTCGAATAGCCACCCATTCTAGACCACATAACCCTAGCCCCACCACACAACCTAAGCCAAGAACCTTTGTTGTTATCCCTCCTCCTAGGGAGCTTACCTCATCCAAACCTCCATCACAACCTAAAGTTGTCATCGTTGTTCCCACCACTCATCCCCTATCAATACCTCCATCTTCCTCTAAGGCTAATGTATATATTTTGGTCACTCCTAACCCCGCTTCCATCAAACAAACTATTTTAAAACAACTTCACTAGGCCCGGGTTAAAATGTCACTTTATGAGTTTATCCAAATCTCTCCTAACCATAAAAAATATCTTATTGAAGCTCTACAATGTATCAAGGTATCATCTGATGAGCCTCAACCCCTCACGGCTCTAGCTAATGCTCTTGTAGTAACCGCTGCCATGTCCTTCGAGGATTCAGAAATCCCCAACATGCCACTAGAAGAACATGATCTTCCTCTCTTCATCACGGTCTACATCAACGACATGTGCATCTGACATACTATGACACCTTCGACCAACTCAAAATAGCTAACACCATTGTCACTCAATCTCCTATCATCCTCCATTATTTTAACGATGTTGTAATCCCTCTATTGGGTACAGTTGTCCTTCCCATTCCTGTCGGCCATAAAATCTTCTATGAGATCTTCTACATTATAGAAGGAGAATTTTAGTATAATCTTTTGTGTGGACATCCTTGGATTGATTTCATGCATTGTGTCTCATCTACCCTCCATTGTTGCATTAAATATGAACATGGAGGGACAATTTGTATTCTCCCCACCAATGTTCCTCCTTTCAATACATGTTATATGACTTATAGACCTAAAGATGTGGTTGTCCCCAAATCTAACCCTTCTTGTAGCACATCCACCAGTTCTTCTGTGCCTGCATCTACATTACCCCACGATGGATCTGTCAATGCTATAATGCAGTGCCTTTCCTTAGGATAATATCAACTCCTCGCTCTTAATTATCTTCCTTCTCCCAAACACCTTGGCCACCCTGATAAGGCCCTTATGTATCGATCAAATGTTGGGGAAATCATCTTGTTTGGTCCCTTTTTTCTCCAAACCCAATTGGTCTATAGCAGCCTTGATCATCCTTCTTCTCATTTCAAATATCACCCACACACCAAACTATATATTAGAGGTTTCAAATTCCTGGGTAAACCATCCTTTTCCTACACATCCCTCTATCATTGTGCATGGAATAGGTTTGGTACGAGGCTTTATGAACAAGGTCATCACGGCCATGTCTTCAAATTGACCTACAAACCATGTGAAAAGTTTATTTTGGGATACAAATATCCCTCCATCCCCCCTTCAAGCACTTCTACATCCTCTCCCATCAACATTGTTTTGCCTCCCTCCTCTCCATCCAAATATCTCACCGATATAATGATACCGAATCTATTCCCCCTAACATTTTTTTTAATTTCCACCATTTCCCTTGAACCGGTCACTTATCAAGTTGGAAATGAAACCTAGTCCTTTCCCCTCAAACATCAAGTGATGGTAGAAGAATATTCCCTTACCATTGACATTCTTTAGTGCAACAATGATAATTCCATTCTTTCTTACATGAAGGCCGAGGATTCTCATATCCAAAAGTCCCTTCCCCCTTACACTTCCACTCTCCTCAATGAGTCCACTATCAACATTAATATCAAGAGTTCTCAAGATCCTCGTATCCTTAAGGTGGGCTACTCTCTAGAGCCACAATAACTCAAAGCCTTCACCTCTTTCTTATCCACACATAGCCAAGCCTTTACATGCTCGTACTCCAGCATGATAGGTCTTGACCCTTCCATCACTTTCCATAACATTGTCACAATCCCCAATGTTAAACTAGTTAGGTAGAAGCTTCATCAAATGCATCCTCAAATTTCTCTCCTTGTTAAAGAGGAGATACAACGTCTTCTTTCGGCCAATTTCATCATCCCCATTGACTATCCCCAATGGGTTTCTAACATCATACCCATCACTAACACATCAGAAAAGCTTCATATATGCACTGACTTTCAGGATATTAGTATCGCTTGCCCTAGAGATGACTTTCCTCTTACCAACATCGATCAACTTATGGACCTTACCACAGGACATGATATGTTTTCTCTTATGGACAGTTTTTCTGGCTATAATCATATTCTCATCACACCAGAAGATCAACATAAGACCTCTTTCATCACCTCATGGGGGACCTTTTTCTATCGTGTCATGCCCTTTGGTCTGAAAAATGTTGAGGTCACGTATCAACGAGCCATGACTTATATCTTTCATGATCTCATACATAAAACTGTATAAGACTATGTTGATGACCTCTTAGGAAATTCCAAACATCAATGTGATCACCTCTTTTTCCTTGAAATCATTTTTAAGTGTCTCATCCATTTCTTCCTTCGCCTTAATCCCACCAAGTTTGTTTTTGGCATATTAATTTGAAAACTCTTTTGCTTCATCATATCTATCAGAGGTATTGAGGTTGACCCTACCAAAATCAAGGCTATCCTAGAGATGTCCCCTCCTTCTAATCTTAAACAACCTTGCATTCTTCAAGGCTGACTTCAGTCCGTCTACCGCTTCATCTCACAACTTTTAGACCGTTACCAACTCTTTCATCATCTTCTTCATAAAGACGTCACCTTCCACTAGGATGATAACTTCTAAAAATCCTTCGATGATATTAAACAGTATCTCCTATCTCCACTTGTTCTTACACCTCCACGTGAGGGGGAGCCTTTTTACCTATATGTCTCTACTACTAATCATGCATTAGGTGCCATGTTGGCACATCGTGATGGCCAAGGTAGAAAACATGTTATCTATTACATCAGTTGTACTCTACATGAGTATGAAACTTGCTAAACTAAAGTTGAAAAGATGTGTTGTGCCCTTTTCTTCACCACTTCCAAGCTCCACCATTATCTTCTCAATCACAAAATGTATGTAGTCACTAGCTTTCATCTTCTCAAAACCATGCATTCTAAACCTTACCACAATGATCGCATCACTTGATGGCTCATGCTCATGACAGAGTTTGACCTAGAGTTCATCTCTCAAAATTCTATTAAAGGCCAAGTGATCACAGACCAATTAGTTGAAGCCCCTCTTCCTACCACTCATCTTCCTCATGAACAATTTCCTGATGAATCCATTAACAATCTTCATTATGAGTCTTTTCCTCTTCACATGAATCTCTTCTTTGACAGATCTAAATGTCGGCAAGGGGGAGGCGTTGGCATCATTCTCATTCCTCCTTGGGACACTCCCATTCCTATTGTCCAAAAACTTGACTTTGAATTCATGAAAAATATGGCAGAGTATGAATCCCTTATCTTAGGTCTTGAAATAACTATCCTTTTGGGTGTCCAAATCCTCAACATCTAAGGGGATTCGGAGCTCATCATCAAGAAAATTACAGGAAATTATCAATGTAAAAATGATGTTCTAAAAAAATATCGAGATATTGTCTTATTTCTCCTTTAAGAATTTGATTCTTATACTATTCAAGTTGTCCCTTGCTCATCCAATCATTTTTTTGACACGATGGCTTCCCTAGCATCTCTCGTCTAATGGAAAACTAATGAATCCAATTTTAATTTTGGTTGTTCGTCATCGTGATTAACCATCTCACATCCATGGGTTACCTCATGTTAATGTTGTTGAACCCGACTCCTCAGATCTTGGTACTCTCAAATCTTAGATTATCTATCCAAATCCATCATTCCCTCATAGCTATCTAAGAATGGTGGAAGGTCATTTATCCAATTTTTTAACTGCTATCTCATTCTTGGAGGCATCCTCTACAAACGGGGGTTTGACGGTATTCTCCTTCGATACCTAAAATCCCATGAATCTACTCGCGCTATCCTAGAAGTCCATGAAAATATTTGTGGTGGAAATTTTATTGGTTTGGCTGCCATTAAACGTGTTCTTCAGCTTGGCTATTATTGACCTTTTCTCAATCAGGACTATTATGAATATGTTAAGAAATGTGTCAAATGTTAGCAGCATTCCAATCTTATTTTCATTCCTAGTCAAGCCTTATAACCGGCTCAAGACCTTTGGCCCTTTTATTATTGGGGCCTTGATCTCATTGGTACTATCAATCCTCATTCTTCTCAGCATCATCATTCCATTATCACTATAACTAAATATTTCACCAAGTGGGTGGAAGCTATTCCACTCACCTCAACTAAAGCTAATCAAATTGTTAACTTCATCTACCAACACATAATTTGTCGCTTCGGCGTTCCTCACAAGATCATCATAGACAATGAGAAGTATTTCTAAAACAAAGATGTTAAGAAACTCTGTGACTCATTCAATATCAAGCTTAGTTTCTCATCTCCTTATTATCCTCAAGCTAATGGCCAGGCTGAAGCGACTAACAAGACCTTGTGTAACATCCTTGCTAAAAACATCAATAAAGCAAGTCATGATTAGCACCTTCAGCTTCCCTTCACTCTTTGGGCTTATCGTACCAGCATCCATACCTCCATATGCATAACCCCCTTTTCTCTTGTATATGGTTTTGAAGTCATTCTTCCCCTTGAAGTTCAAATTCCATCCTTATGTGTGTCTCTTCGTGACTTCATTTCTGATGAAGATTATCGCCAAGAGAGCCTAGCCCAACTACAATTGTTAGATGAGAGGTACCTCCTTGCTCTTGAGCATCATCATGTTTATCAAGAGCATGTCCAATGTGCTTATAACAAGCATCTCAAAGAGCACAACTTTAAAATAGGTGACCTTGTCTTAAAAGAAAATCAGAATGTTACTACTTTAGAAAGGAGCCAACGGGGAAAGTTTTCTCCCAATTGGATTAGACCATACATTATCACGCATAAGTATGGGTATGGGGCCTATCATTTGGCTTCCCTTAATGGTAAACCAGAGACTAAACCTCTTAATGCATTGCACTTACGACCATTCTATTGTTAGCATATATACCCATGAGACAGATAGTCATATCTTTAGATCATTCCTCCATCATTAGTCCCTTCCATCTATCATTGCAATGATATGGAACTATGTGGTCCACCGTCACTTCTTAGATGTGGCCTTAAATATGGGTACCATGGCTCTGCCCATAGCATTTTCCTTATGGATAGGTTCTCTCTTATTGGTGAGAACTTCCACGATCATTACACCCATCACCCTCTTGTTTACCTATATAAACCATGCTAAGGGTCCAGGGGTGTCACTTTTGCAATCATAATCCCCTCCTTAATGGTCTACCTAGCTATACCTAGCTCTTCCCCTTAAAAATAAAAATTAAAAAAAGAAAGAAAGACAGTCAAAATTATGGATGCTACTATCTCATGTTATCAACAAGACTGATCCCTTAAAGGAAAATTCATAAAAAGCATATAATAAAAATCACCTCGAAGGATGGCTATCATGTATATCTTATCCTGTCATCTAAAATAAAAAAAAGCAAACAAAAATCCAAATGCAAAATCAAAAAGTAGACCATACCCTCGAAGGATGACTACTCTATTATCTCATGGAAGTGAAGGATTCTCACAATTATCAGACTTCTATATATCATAGCATCCTAAGAAATCTTCCCGCATCGATCAACTTTCTCATATATACATTACATACTTCCCACATTGATCAGTTTACATCCTCACCCTTCCCAGAGCTGGGGCATAATCCTAGGAACAACCGCCTATGGAGAATCCTCTTCCTGCATACAAGTTACATCTCAAAAACCCTTTATCGTGTTGACATTAGGTTTATGAGATTATTTCATCCATATTTCCCTCATGGTCTTTTGGTATAACTAACTATCATTGGTTATGTATTAACACTTGCTATTGGCTGCAAGTGCAATGCCTTGAGTGGTACCCTTTCTTGTTTACCTCCAATCTGGTTCGAAGCATGGTTTCTCTGTATGCCCCTTGCTACGATTATTTGTCATTTAAGGTAACCTTTTATCAAAATCGCATTCATCCATATCAAATTTCAAATCATGAATTCTATATCTATATGTTTACCTTTAAGGATGACATATCTTACAATCATCCATAATTCCATGAATTCCGTTAATATCTATGAATGTTCCCGCTAATACAATTTTCAGTTTGGGAATTCTATTTGATCTCCATTGCAGTTTGTGAATCCTACTTGAGGATATCTCTCAAGTAGCATTCGTTATCCAGAAACTCCTCATCCCCCACCATGGTCACCATGTATTTCATCCATTCATCCTCACTCCTTATTTCTACTCATCCACTTCCATCTTGATCATCTTACGTAATCACCCCTTCCACGCGGGATTCTTGGTTGTGATATACCCTTTTCCTAAGATATTCCCGTTGTATAAGCTTCTCTACCATCCCCTCTTTCATTAGAAAACAATCACCACCACACACATCTTTCCACCCCTCCTCTTGTACTCATCACTTCTGCCTCATCACCCTCACTATGTGGGAGAACCAATTAAGGATTCCCCTCACACTCTCCATCTTACACCACATATATTACTCCATCCATTCATGCTACACTTCTTTGTTTCCTTCTTTCCTTGTTATCACCTCCTCTCACCTCTTGTTCCACTGGCATACACCACTCACTCTTTTCTCATATTTCTTAGTATCCATCTTCTTCTTGGTAATCTTACTTACAAACTCCCACAGTATGGAAAATTCACTTGAGGGTTCCCCTTCAGTCCATCTTTTCATGCCTTCTTCTCATCATTATTCTTCTTGTTCGGCTTGGAGATCCTACTTAACCATCCTCGTCACATGGAAATCTTACTTAAGAGTCCCTCTTAAGGATGATTTTCCATCTAGCCCTTCCCCATCCACATCTAGCCCTTCCCCATAATCATCTGATCATATTTCTTCCATCCTTATTCCTTTCTTCGCACTTCCGGTTTGGCTCAACGATCTTACATCATCCCTATTCCAACTAACCATTCATCACCCTTGTCACCATCTATCCATTCTTGGCATTCTTTCATCCTTCTCATATCATGACTTGACAATCTTACTTAACCACTCAATTTGGTGATATTACTTAACAGTCATCTCTTGTGCGATCATGGCGATCCCCCTTACTTCACATCCTTCAGGATCCCTCTTAAGAATGATCTTCCATCATTTCCTTCTACACCTATCATCCCTCTCTCTTATTCTCTTCACATCTTTCATTCCTTTTTTTCTCATCCACTGTCTTTTCTACTCTATCCCATAATTTGTCTTCTTCACCACTTTTCTTGTCTCTTCTCATCACACTCCTCTCACCACCTCTTTCCACTCTCAATCGTTACGTCCCAAATTCCATTCCCTACTCTGTCCACCCCTCCCTCTCACCAATAGTTTGCTTATCTTCTTCTATCATCTCTTTTGTCTTCCTTATCCATCCTCTTCATTCCCTCCTTTTTTCGTCATTTCTCTCCATCATCTTCTACATCATTCTCCATGTTGTCCTTTTTTAGGTTTCCACTAATTTCATTTTGCACATCTCTCTCCCATTTTCACCCTCTACTCTATCATCTTTCTCTTCTCTTTCCCTTTTACTTTTCCTGTGCATTCATCCCACTTTTCATCTTTCATCCTTATTGTTCCTCTTTTTTCTTCTTCCTTCACATTCCTTGCCTCTTTCATAGCCTGTTTCTATTTCTCCATCCCATACATTGGTTTCCTCTTCACCCGACATCATCATCATCGTCCAATTAGTTTTCATGTAACATTCCTTAACCCTCCGCATTGCCCTTCTTTTCTATTTTTTTGTCATCCTTCCATCCTCATCTCTCCTTCTTCTATTCCTCGTTCGTCCTTCCTCCTTCCTTTCTTCTCCTTTCATATTTCTCTATTTTTCCAGGCCCATTGCGTCCTTCTCCTCCTACTTTATTTTTTTTCTCCATTTTATTATCTTTTTCCTACCTCTCTCCCTTTATCTTTTCTGCTACCTTCATATTCCACATCTCTTTCTCTCTTCTATGCTTTCACCCTCCACTCTTATATCTTCTCTCTTATCCTCCCGTCCTTCTTTATTATTCTCTTCCTCCTTTTTTCATCACATTTAAGACTGATTCATACTCCTTTTTTGCAGACAACCTCTTCTCCATCCTATTTCACCCCATCCTCATCCTCCTCTCTATGAAGTTTCTCTCTCTTCCTTTTAGGAGTGGTGTCTTCTCATCTATTCTCGTCACCCCTCTCATTGGGACATCATCACTTATATTCCTCATCACATCTTCCCATGACATTTTTGTCTTGGAGGATACCATAACGGTCATCACATATCACATTTTGTTTTCTTCCATGAATTTCTGCTCTACCTTTTTCTTCACCAATGTAGTTTGCATTCTTCCCCTATTTACCAGAGAAACAACATTGCTATCTATTTCTTCATCTACTTATCTGCCGTCAAATGAGAACATTTCTTATGAAACATGTATTCACAATAATATTTACCCCCCCCTCTTGGGGAATTTTATCTCCCACTTCTATCTAATTTTATCTTCATGTTCACCTTTTTTACCATACTAGTTCCCCCCTTTGGGGAATTTTATTTACACATCCATCTTCCGCTTTGTCATTTTTGTGCCCTATGTTGGGGCATCATTATTTTCATCCTCATCCCTTTTGTGGACGCATGATTTTTCACTTGATTCCTCACATACGAATAATTTCACATACCTTTCACATTTATTTGTGTATAATTTGATGTTTTCCTATGACCCATTGGTCATCACAGTCTACATCCATATTGCAGTGGTCTTCACCCACTCACTGGTATGTAGAATGATATCGCATGTCTCTGTTGTGACCTCAATTTTCCTCTACCGATGTGATATTGGATTCACCACCATATTTTTCATTGTTATTGCAATCTTTGTTTCATAGGGCATCTTGCCTGGGTTATGCGTCTCATCCATCTTTTCATCACCCACCTGATATTTAACATCTATCTCTTTCAAACTCGTGATTGACGTCCCTTAGTTCGTCAATCCCAAATTTGAGGGGGAACACTCAATCAATACTCTTTTCATCATTTTTGTCTTGCATCTTGCCCAACGTAAACCACTCATCAAAAAGGTGAAAATATAGACATCAGTTTTTGGTATCATTCCTCCCCCTCACCCCATGTTTTCCCGCCTTCATTAGGCTTACCCATTCGAATCCATTTTCCCTCTCAATTTGAATAAATCCCATTTCCCACCTAAAATACATGTTCAATTAATCAATCTTAATTGATTAATTGATCCCCTTTTAAACACCTAAACCTTGTTATCTAAATATTCCAAATTAAGTCATATCATTCAAAAATAATTTAAATCATGAACCCCACTCATGATTTAAATAATGCAAAATAATCCTTATCACAACCATTATTTCACCTAATCATTCAAATCATGAGCCCCACTTAATCAAATCAAATCTATATCAAATCCATCGTTTCACCTAATCACTCGAATCATGTTTCTTTATCAAGGTTACCTTGTCTAACATAGGTTATGTGATAACCACTAAACTAACCCCATGTCCAGGCTATAAATACAAGCCTTCCCCCCTATTTCGAACAAGTTAAGAGTGATAGAAAACATCTGAAATTATAGCCTCTTTCTTATCCTAATATCATCACAGTGCCCTTGTAATGCCACTTGAATTACCATAATATCATCCTCATGACTTTGTGGTTCTCTTAGCTTGGTTTGCTTTGCATTCACTTTGGTCAGATTAGTAGCTCCTCTATACATCGGCGTTTTCAGGTTCTGTTGTTTATCATTTTTTTCATGTTATCCATTTATCGTTCATTTATATCATGTTATCTTATCAAATGGGGTTGATATCTGCATAAGGAAACTCATTCTTCTTGGAACCGACTTCATCGGGTAGCCCCCACATTACCATCTAATTTTTTCTTCTTAGTTACCTTTATTTTGTAGGCTTATCCAACTCAAAGTAGATATCATTCATTTTAGCACCTGTATCCACCATATCGCATCTGAGGTACCTTAAACCCTTTTATCATTCGAGGTTGTTTGATTTCTTGGTTATCTAGCTCACTAATTTGGACAAGAAAAAATAAAATCCGAACAACATTGGGTGATGGATTAGACTCAAATTATGCTCAGAGTGGTGATAGCATGGAGATTCAGGTATATTTTTGGTTGCATATGTTGATTCAATGAGAATTTCTTGTTCTTGCAAGCCCATTCAGGTGACCCAACTAGCCTAGGTGTTGGTCCATAGTGGTTGAAGCTTCTTTGTGACTTTAGGATCATGTTGGTTGTATGGAGAGTGGGATTATAGGGTGTTTAGGAAATCCCATGAGTTTCAGGGTCCATATATATGTGGATGACAAAGATTCAGGTGCTCACTTGGACCAGGTATGGGAGCTAGGAGGCATGAGATTTAGTTGTGGATCTATATGAGCTCATGGATGTATGTATGTATTTGATTCATGATGTAACAAGTATGTTAGGTCCTTTTGGAGAGTTTTTGTGATGAGTTATGTTGTTTCAATTCACCCTAGCTTAGATAGTGCAAAACCATAGGGTTAGCTATGTAAATGAGATGTGTTGGAGAGATGGAGAGTTATCCGAGTTATGCCAATGATTGAAGATGTTATTAAAATGTGTCATGACTTTATGGGTAAAATTTCAGGTTGTCATGATGTGAATTTGTTAAGTTGTGTCAGTTTTGGTTAAATAGGGTCAAGAAGGACATTTCCAACTTGAATTCGATCTTCTGATGCTCACCCTGAATTGTGTGCTTTGTATGGGAGCTTGTGGATTTCAAGGATGTTTCTACATTTAGTATAAATGGTTTCACAAAAATAATGAGGTCATTTCATCGTCATGTTTTTATGAATGCATGATAATAAGGTAAACAACTTCTTATGTGTTTGAAACCCTTCTCAAAAGTGGTAGGAGAGAAAATTATCCTAAGTGGCTAGAATTGCTTGGTAGTGCTTAGATGATGATTGGATCATGTAGGGGAATCCTTCATATTTTCATAAATGTATATCTCAAAAAAAAAAATTGAGTGCAAGCAACATGAAGATGAATTAACACTGTAATAATGATCTTCAGTCAATTAATCCTCTATTACAAGCTTTACATATATAGGATATGATTTCCTACAATGTAGGAAAACATACGTGTTCCTAAGTGATTTTGGTTACAACCAAAAAACCTCACAATATTAATAACAATAACATATGTTATAAAAATATAACCACATAACCATATAATCACCCTTTTACCTTTTACTACTAATTTACCAAACAGTAAATTGCCCACAATTATGTGAACATTAATTTCCTAAACTTCCCCCCTTAATTTTTACATGGTAGTGAAAAAATGTCACACATATTTTGTAGCTTTCCTCTTGTGCTTTCTCATGATCTTAGTACAACACTCGAACTAAAGGTAGAAGAAGGAACACATCAACTTCTTAGCAATCATGTGCTTTCGGGATCACAACTGACTGACGAGAATGGGAACACACTCAAGAATCATATAATTATAAACCACTCACTCTAGGGAACACATCTAACCTATTAGTGTGGGAACTCAAACAGGAACACATCTAAACAACCATCAATGATTTTCCAGAGGCTAACCACAAACCTAGGTATGAACAGGAACATATCTGACTTTTCAACCTCTTTAAGACTCATGATGCTACATTTCACTATAATATTTATTCTTCACTATGTTATTACATTGGGGAATTATGTAGGAATACTTAGATACACAAGTGAAAAGGAACATACCACATATGTTCTTATTTTTCACATCACGTTGAAATCCACACTAAACTGAAATGTTGAAATCAAACACACTGTATGCTATAATAAGCCATAGCACTCTAATGAAAAATCACACACGTGCCACCAAATCAGTGAAATGGCCCCATCATTAGTGACTAACGATAGGTCATTGATTTTCCTCCAGCCTCTAATGCCTCCATCCTCTAGTAACATGTTACTAGCTCAACTGGATTTGACTTAGACGCTCATTGATCCCCACGTTGTTTATTATTTCCCCCCACAATGTGAAATCATTTATTTTTTTAGACGTTGGCTAACACCAAAAATACATCTGTGAGGCAAAATAATTTTATGGACTTTTATAATGATATTTTGACGATACTAAAAAATAAACAAATATCTTAAAATCGCCTGTTTGATTTTTACGACACTTAACTTTGATGATAACAATACGCTTTGTAAATATGAGACCGAATATTTCAAATAGCATAACTTTCACTTAATAATACTTGACCAGTTATAAACAATGAGGAAAAGAGTAAGCAGGATTTATAAGATAATATTATGAGACAACGAGTGGGTAATAAAGACACTCTTTATAATAGAGACCAAAAATAACTTGACCCGTAAACAAATGATAGAAAGACACATAGACTAGACAATATTGACAAATTAGATATAATGACTAACATGACTCTATTAACAAGAAGACTTATTTTGATGTTGATTAAGACATCGCATTAAATTGACATTTTTAAAAACAAATGACTATTTGATAAATTTTACCGAACTACTAAAAAAATGACCTATACTATTATTGACTTCAAACATAAAATAATAGAAAAGTAGCCTTTTAAACCTTCATAAACCACAATATATAAACTATGGAACTTTAGTTTAGAAAAAAAATGACCAAAGAAAAATACATCTAGGCTTTTACTCACCTGACCAAAACATAACTCCAAGAGAATATTTTCCCCAATATCCTTTGAACATCTTCCCAACATCAGGAAGGTGCATGCAAAGTTGAGACCAATGAAGCACACATGAACTTCTAACGTGGTGCTCAAATTTACGTTTTTATGCACATATATAAAATGATGATGAGAGAATTTGAAGCTCTCATATCCAAAAACAAGAGTGGTGATCCGTTGGAGATCAATGTAGCGTCAACACTACCATAGAATGTAGGTTGTAAGAAGCATGGAATACACATATCCACGTTGAAATTCCATATCACTATTCATAAAATTCAAAAGCACGCAGACCTGGCATAGATTATAGATCTAACATGGAGGTCTGACTATTTTGTAACCTATGATCAAAACTTCTTGTATGATGTCCATAATGGTATATCATTTTTGGATGGATCCTTAAAATATACATAAACTCCACTGTAACATGACTTTGTAAGATGGAAATCAACTGGAGAGGGATCTCAATCTCCTCACAATTCTCTTCCATGTTGGTCAATATGTCCGAGGGGATCAATAATGTATCTATCTCCCTCTAGACGTGTTATGTTGTTTGAATAATTTTCCTAGAGAAAATATTTTCTTTGTGGCACTACCTAGGTGAAATATGATCTCAGTTGGTACATTAAATCTAGCAATGGAAAAATAACAAGCAATATGGAAACAGTGATGCACATGGTAATCAGAAAGATTAAATTTCCCTTTTACAATTAAATCAACATCTCTATTGGGAACATAATTAATTCTGATACCAAATCTCAAAAACAGTGTGATTGAAAGCTACATGAAGATGAATTAACACTATAATAATTCTCTTCAATCAATAAATACTCTATTACAAGTTTTACGTATATATAGGATATGATTTCCTATAATTTAGGAAACCATAATTGTTCCTATGCGAGTTTTGTTACAACCACTAAACCTCACGATATTAATAACAATAACATATGTTATAACAATATATCCACATAACCATATAATCACCCTTATACCTTTTACTACTAATTTACCAAACGGTAAATCACCCATAATCATGTGAATATTAATTTCTTAACAGTTAGTTCTTATGATGATGAGTAGACCCCACTCAAATAGGCATGTTTATGAAGAAGTTTCAGTTTGGGAAAAGGTTGTCCAAAGGAGTTACAAAATTAATTATCATTATGGTGATTATGTGAGTTTTTATTGATTTCCATGATGGTTTCGGGTCATGGTGATGCAATTAAATGGTCAACTATGCTTCATTTCTGTTGACTGGTCAAAGGGTAGTTTTGGGGCAGTTTTAGGAAGTTTTTAGAGATGAGCCTAGTTGAAGGACTTACAACTAGATTTGTAAGGACTAACAATATGTTATGGAAGAGGATTCAGATATATATCCAATGGCATAATTTTTGCCTCATGATGAGTTGATTTGATGTGGTTTCCAGGTCAATTTCTGAGAAAGAGCGTTTCCTTCTTTTCAGGACATGTATGCTTTGTTAAAATAATTAGTTGGTTCGAGCATCAAATGTATGATTTGATAATTTATATCATATAGAAATTTAATATGAGTGAATTTTTCATCTATTTAAGGCTTTTAGAGTTCTTTGAAGTATCAGGAATGGTGTAAAGTAGTTGATTTTGAAAAACTGGTTTTTGAGTAACTTGTTTTGTTGAAGAAAAAAGTAATTGTGGTTTGAATATATATATGTTTCAAGATGTCTAAATTTATTAGAAGTTTTATAAAGGTTCTATTAATTCCATTCAGTGGTCACATTTCATAGTTAAGGTGTTCTTTGGTGGTCTTAAGACCCAAAGGTAAAAACAGGTTGTTGGAAACAATTGTTTTGTGAAAGAAATGAGTCGGTGGGCCCATTAAATGAAATTATTTGATTTGTTAAAGTAAAATTATGACAATGGATGATTTTTAAATTTCATATTACACATGTGTGGTGATTTTTATGTCTTTAGTAAAAAATATTTTTGGCATGAGGGGATTTTTCTCATCCTAGTGATGAGGTTTTGAGGATTTTTTGTGCAAGTTGGATGGTTTTAGGCATGGCCAACCTACATGGATCATTTATAATTGTTTTTATGATTTATATGGGCTATTTTAAGTTGTTATTGTCTAACCAAATTAGGTAAAATGACCAATTTTGAATTTTAATGAATAATACCTTATAAAGGTGATGTTTTGGCTGCTTTTGTGCACTAGTTGCGTGTGTATGAAAAGTGCGACATACGTGTGAAATTTTTTCAGGTTTGAAGGAATTTTTTGAGATTCAAACAAGTGGTTGATAAGTTGAAGAATGAAATTAATTTGTTGTGTAAGGTTTTGAAGCTTTTAGAAGTGAAGATACTGTAAGTTTGTGCAAGTTTGAAGACATGGGGATTGAGCATGGGTTTGAAGGAGTGTGAGTTGAATTTATGACCTCCATCAGTTGTGGAAGAACCATACATTATATATCTTCATATTAATATGGTTGATTGGGTTATTTATCATCTTTTGGGTTTGTGTCCTCCTTATGGATTTGGTACTTCATAAAACTAGGCGTTGGTACTCCTTGTAGGGTTTTAACTCTACTAAAATAGAGGTCGGTGCTCCTTGTGGGATTGGTGCCTCACTAAATTTGAAACTTATAAATATAAATATTTTTTTTCAGTGGGTTTTAATCCCCATGAGGGTTTCCCACTTATATCTTGTGTCATTGTGTTGATTCTCTTGTTCATAGTTCTACACACATTAATGGTTGGATAAGTGGTTTTGTGATGTAAGTAAGTAATATGAAATATGATTTAATTTTTAAGGAATTGATTCACCCCCCCCCCCCCCCCCCCCCCTCAATCCATTGTCCTTCTGAAATTTGGTATTAGAACATGTTCTTTTAGATAATTTTGATAACTTTAAAGGAGATCTTTTCAAGCATAAATATGGTGAATCATCAGATTTGTTTCTATACTAGCAAGGTAACACTGTTTAATAGAACAAACTATTTTTTTGGAGTTTGAATATGAATACTCATATCATATGTCTAGGGTTTGATGTTTGGAAATATTTTTAAGATGTCTATACTACTCCTACCACTTCTCCTACTACTGCAGACAAGAAGTCATGTGATGACAATTCAAAGACTTTTAATGCTATCATATGTGGTCTTTGAGAATATGAGATGGGAAAGGTAATGTATTGCAAGTTAGAAAAAGAGGCATGGGAAAAACTTCAAGTTTTGTATGATGGTGACTTAAAGGTAAATATTTATAAGCTCCAAACTTTTAGAAATCAGTTTGAGAGTCTTAAGATGAAAGATAATGAGTCTATTATTGCATATATTCTTAGAGTTGACAAGGTTGTCAATATCATGAAAGGGTTAGGAGAAGATGTGAAATAATATTTTGTTGTTCAAAAGTTTTTGAGATCCCTAACACTTAGGTTTGATTCTAAAGTATCTTCTATTGAAAAGGCAAAGGATTTGATGACCTTGAAGATGGATGAGTTACATGGAAATTTGACTGCATATGAAATGAGGATAAGTGATTCCAAACCATCCAAGAGAGAGGTTTCTTTCAAATCTAAAAAAAAAGACAAAATGCAAGAAGGACAAAGAGGATGTTTATCCTAAAATTGATGATGAAGAACTCTTTTCAATGATGGCTAGAAGATTGAATGTTTGATCTAGTAAATATAGAGGTAAGCTTCCATTCAAATGTTTTAATTGTGGTGAAGTAGGCCATTTTACTACTAAGTGTCCTCATAGGCATCAAAAAGAGTGAGATGAAGATCATTAGAATGATCAAAATAAGAAAAATCATAATTTCAACAGAGGTAAAAATAAATTTAAGAAATTTGACTACAAGAAGGAGGCAAAAATAAGATGATGAATTGTTTGATACTAGTAATGGTGTTTTAGATTCTGAATTTGAATCATATCTTGAGGATGTAGGAAATGAGGTATTGTTCATGATGGATGATGTAATAAGGTCTTCTAGTGATGGCTCTTCTTTATTAGGTGATTTTATATCAGGTTATTATAACTATTTTGATGAGGATATCAAATATTATCTTTAGGGAACTAAAATAGAGTTAAAGCATTTTGATAAAGAGAACAAGAAGTTGAGTCTTCAAGCCAAGGAGTATGCGAACAAGATTCATAAGCTAGAAGAAAAGTACAAATCTGAATCAAGAAATCAAAGTAATTCAATCATATTTTTAGAAGATAAGATGAAGTATCTTGTCTTAAGTTTGCATGTTAATGAAAGTGTGTGCTCAAAATTTGAAGAAGACATAGATTTCTTAAGGGCTGAGATGCTAGATGTTGGCAAGAATACTATGTCCTTTTAGAAGTTTGAGAAAAGTGCCAATGATCTATTTGATCTTCTTGGAAAATAGATATCAGTAGGTGATAGAGGATATTTTGTCTTAAAAACATATTCTAAAGGCAAGGAAATGAAGAAAGAGGACCTGATTTCAAGAAATGAATTAGGTGAACCCAACATCAAGGAAGAAAAGAATAATGTTCTCATCAAGAACATTGAGAATAATAAGCCTATTAGGAAGCCTAACGCCTCAAGGTATGACAAACTTTCAATGGTTATTGTTATCCATGTAATGGATTTGTCCATAGGGAAAAAGAGTGTAGAAATCTTACTAGAGATGCTCATCCATTGAGAGAAAATAACAGTGAATATGCTAAGAATGTGGTATTCTACAATTGCAATGAAAAATGTCATGTTGCTGGATTTTTTTTGAATGATCCACCTAGACAATTTGATAACCACAAAGGAAAGAACTCAGTGGTATGTTTTATCTATAATGAGGTTATTCATGTGGCTAGAGAGTGTTTCTATAGTTACTCAAGGAAAAATAAGACGGTTCAAGGTCCTAGAGTGCAAGAAATGAGCTTTCGAGGGTCAAGAATGCATAATAACAGTTAAGGAAGGATTTGGGAGCCAAGAAGAGATCATGATGTTTCATCAAAAGTAGTAGTTAATGGAATTTAAGGAATAATTCAAATTTTAGATTAGAAGAGAGAAGGAGTTATACAAGTGTCTAAGAGGGCTTGGGTCCTCTTCAAGACCTTCTTTTAGGTCTCCATGGTATTCATATGCCTTTACCATGCTTCTTAGTGGTATATCAGTTCATATGAAGCATTGGAGTGAGGGGGAGATGACGTGTTCTATTTGTGTCTCCTACATGATGTCAAGCTATGTCATTTCAGGTCCTTAAGAATTTTTTTATGGTTCAATATGGTTGTTCATGTAGTGAATGTCAATATCTTTGTCTTGTGGGCTTTTGGTGTGTATGTATGTGTTCTTGAAGTCTGAGTTTGCATTGTCATAGTTAATTTGTATGTCTGAGATGAATCAATGAGTGTAATAGTCGTGATGATTTATTATAAGAAGTTTTTTTATCATGTCATTCATGTAAAAAGTCTTTATTTATTCTTAGTCAGTGGTTAGAGTTGATAGAAGTGTCTATGGTCTGTATTATCTCATGATGTTTGGTCTAAGACAAAAATGGTGTATCATGATTTTGTTATCAGATTCAAGTCCATGAAACCAGTATGTCTGAGATTTTATGGTGTATGTGAAGGTATGAATTTATCTCAAAAAAATTAAAAGTGTGAAGAGCCTCTCTGAGAATTCAAGGTTAGTCATTAGTATGTCATGGTCATATAGGGATTTTGAAGACCAAATGTTCTAGGTTATCTATTTGTATGGAGTGCTCATCATGATATCAGTTGATCTAATGCTTTGAGAATAAGGATTGAAGATGGAATATATCATCAAAATGATGAATTTATCATACCATCACTTTGAAAGTGGTCTATGGCAGTGAGGTGATCAAATCAGGTGAGTTTAATTGCAAACTAAGGTGGATCCAGGTAAGAAAATGATGTTCATTCTTCCAAATCAATTCAAAAGTTTCTTAGGACATTAAGAGGTGTTATTACAGTGTTATTGGTCAACTTTGAGCTCTTGAAATCAAATTGTGTGCATTCTTGAATTTTATCAATCATAACTAGTTCTGAGTGTTCATAAGGAACAATATTAAAGGAATGTTGAGTTTGAATGTTCAAGTGGTGGATTTCAAAGCTAAAAATTTGTAAAAAATCATATAGACTATGAGCAATTCAAGATTCATGTGGTTCTAGATCCTGAAAATTTCTAAATCTTCTAGGGTTCTTAATAGTACAATGTTTTGATAGTGAAGGGTGCAAAAGACCTAATTGCCAAAAGATGAAATTGCAAACTAGGTAAGTTGTATTTAGGATTATGATTTAAGGTTCATGAAGGAGTTATTATGGCCAAATGGGTGTCTAAAACTGGTGTAGATATCTTATGAAAGAAAATACATTGAAATCTAGGCATGATTCTTCATTTATCTAGGGATAGCATGTTGTGTGTGTACATGGTGGAGATGAAAAGGTGGTGCAATGAACTTGTAATGATTCTTAGAGCTTATATGACATGAATGAGAGTGTGAAACCTATGAACGAGTTTTCAAAGATGGTCAAGGTTAAAAGTTGTGATGACTTACTCTTATGTACTCTTAGGGCTTCAAGATAGTATTTGAGCATGTATGATCTATCACATGCCTGTAAGTCACTATTTAAGTGTGCTATGAGTTCCTCAAATAATTGTGCATCAATATAATATGATTGAGATTATGTTCAAGATAAGAGAGAATTCATCTACATGTTCTATCTCATTCAAATGTGGAAATCACAGTGCTGTCAGGTATGAGGTACAAAATGACTGAGATGACAAAGAGGTGATGAATGCCACAAGTATGTTTTAAAAGTTTGCTTCATTATTGATAAGGTTGAAGCCTTAAAGAAAAATGGCTATGCATTGGGGAAGATTTCATTAGGATTTTAAGTTGTAAAAGATTATCTCAGGTATGTGAAAGGTTGAATTTTTCCCTGTTGATGAGAAAATTTGTCAGTATGGCAAATTAGGTGTCTCCACTAACATTCACGAGGATACACCCCTCTATATTGAATGGTGCAGCTCCCATTATTAAATGAAAACTAATCTAATCCTATATACTATTGTGGATTGGCCTAGAAGGTCGGGGATCGCACAGAGACACTCCACTGAACCTATGACAAGATGCTTATACGAGGATACAAGAGAAGAAATTACATTGATGTAGGGAAAAGGTGGGAAATTAGGAAAGGAAAGTTACTATCGTGAGTAGGCCAATTACAGATTTCACACCCAGTAACCAGAGTAGTTCAATCATTGAATATAGAGGAAAGCAAAAATGAAGTTATCTAGTGAGAAGAAAAAACCAGACACAAATTTCTTAGATTTTTTTATCAAAGATACAAAGCTCTTTTGGGATCACTATGCTTACAAAGTGCATAAGAGATATGTAGAGGAAATACAAGGAAATGAAAAATAGAAGAAATGTAGCTTTTATTTCATGTGTATTGACATAAATTCCAACAACTACAATCCACAATTGTTACAGAGTGGCAATTCTCAAAATTTAGGATCCTTTGGAATGGATAATTCATCCCAATTTATAAAAATGTGAACTGACCTCTCACCTCCCTCATATAACTCTTCATCTACATATTCCACTTGTGACCTTTCATTTGCCATTAAATTGAGTATTTCTCTTATAATTTTGAGAAAATACTTTTACAATTTAAAATAGGTCACTTAAGTGAATAGGAAAAATTATAATGATGAAGACCAACAAAAAATTAGAAAGGAGAGAGAAGAAAGAGGGGGAAAGAGAGGAGGAGGGAAGAGATGAAGGAAATCCACTCCTTGCAATGATCCAATTGAATGCCTTGATGTAGTCACAAACTTTGAGAAAGTAATTCTAACACTGATGATCCTCCACACTCGTGAAAATTTCTCCTCTGAACACCTTTGAACACTTTTCTCGGTCATTGATGACCACAATCCCTTCTTAATACCTGATGTATAAGAAACCTCTACTATAGGAGGATTGTTTAAAAACATTGTTGAGATTTCCGATGTCAACCCAGATGACCTATGGGCAATACTTGTGATGATCCTCCATGACATTGCCATGTTCTGATGACAAAGATGACTCCGTGAATGATGTACTTTGACCGTACACATTGAAAGGGTATTTACTAAAAATAGTAAATGGAAATTTTCCATTCTTTTTTACTTTTAGCTCTTTGTTTCTCCTTCTGGATGACCTTTGTGCACATTACTTCTGCATAGACTACTCTTTGATATGACTTACTAATAATATCAAGTGCCCGTGTAGGAAACTTATTATTTTTAGTAATTGGCAATTTTAACCCTTTCCGACTCTGACCATTGAGATTGGTCTTCTAGATCATCTCTGTGCACATGACTTCGGTTGAAATCGTTTTCCGTGAACGCTTACTAAAAATAGCAAGTTCTTGTGTATGAGACTTACAATATTTATAAACTAGAGTTCTAGACCTATGTTTTCTATGAACCCATATTTTATGATATGGGTTTTTTCTCTTCACCGCACCTCTGAAATTTCAATTCTATCTGGTGTCTAGAAATGAAGATTTTAATTTTTAAAGTTTTTGTCATGGGAAACTGGGGTTTCTTCACTACAAAAAATATGGAGTGTGCATGAAAAAACATTATTTAATTCTCATGGCCTTTGAAAAAATAGAATATTTCAAAAATGGCATGTTGATTCGTTCACCAGTTTGTTAGATATGAGAAAATGTCGTTCGCGGGTTTCGAAGTCTCCCTAGGCAATAGATCTCCTTTTCATTCTTCAAAAATGCATTTTTTCTTGCATTTTTTTGTGTTTTCACTTCTTTAAAACATAGAGAAAATTATGCAATGGATAGAGCATGAAAATGGTGGAGGGATATTTAATGGAAATTTTGGCAGAGTTTCGGCAGCTAGAAGAGAATGTGGGGGTTTAAATCACCAAAATAGCTATCTCCCGCTTTTATAATTTTTTAAAATTAAGAGAGGGAGTGGGTCACATTTTTCCCCCATTGTACCTTTTGTTTGGATAAAATAGGTGCAAGAAAATTCTCCTAAGCCTGGTGTTGTCAAGTGTCGCTCATGTGTGCAATGAGATGGGGGCTTAAAAAGTTGTTCTAAGGGGCTAAACTGAGTTGTCGGGATCATATGAGTGACCAGGGAGCTTAAAAAGGGGGAGGGTGAATGTTTTTACACCTCTTTTACCTTTTTTTTGGGAAAATAGGTGTAATAAAATTTTCCTAAGCCTCAGGTTGTCACGTGTCCCCTAGCAAATTTCACTAAGTATTGAATAGCATACCTTGGAGGGTGACTTGGAAAGACCATATCTTGAGCTCCCAGATGAATTTTTGGATGCTTATTTATATTATTTAGCATGGAAAAAACATTTTTGGAATCATGGGAGGGGTTAGATGGATTTATTATGATTTATAATCCTTCAAAAACCTTCTTTTTTCTCAGTATCGTCTTATGTGCATGGAAAGAATGAGTTGCCTATAAAACTACATGGGGTTTGAAGTTGATCTATTTTTTCCGCCATGTAGATGGTTGATAATTATTTCCAATGATATTTTTTTGGCTCAAAAATCATCATGTACCTCCTGTAATCACCTCTTGATGCTCAGGAACTCTTTTACGGTGCAAGCTCCTTTAGCCTCAAAACCTCGCTTTCAGTGAATTAGCTCCCAAACCTCCTAAACTTCTCAGAATATTCCTAAATATGTTACTTGATGTTTCTAGCTCCTGCGTACACCTCCATGATGAATATGAGTCTTTTCGTACTACTCCAATGACTATACACTTCTCAGAAAAGCTGATGAAAGCCCTTTCTAAGGTTGCTTGAAAATTTGCCTTGAGAAATACCTCTCCAAAGGAAATTGAATGTTTTATATTTTTCATAAATCACCTAGGAGGATTGATGAAATTCACAAATGGACCACTGAAGGAGAAGGTTGGAGCTGACACTAAGGGGTAAGTTGATCTAGGGGTGTTCGAAAAGGTATGATATGAAATTTTTTTGACACTAGGGTATAGTTGTCCTATTTATGGGTGAATTTTTCCCATGAAAATACACAAGACAACATCTGGCTCTATCTTGGGGACATGTTTTGGATCGAGTATAGTGAGTACATAACATGAGAATCCCATAATCTCAATTTTCTTCGTGGACTAGTGCCTTATCCATTGGGCTTTATGGAGTCATTAGAAAGATATGCTATACAAATTTCCTTATTGAACACACACACATGCGCACGTGCGTAAAAAAATAGAAGGGAAACACAAAAAAATGGAAGAACACATAACAAAAAATGGAAATTATATACAAGGGGGATATCTATAGAGGCGGGAAAACAATATACACATATGTGATGAAGGGTTGGGAAAATTACATGCCATCATGGAATAATGGGATTAAATGTGATCTTTGAAGCAAAAAAACCATTATCCAATCAAACCATGCTCTTGTGATGTCTTTTCATGGCTTGAGAAGAATAATATATACTAGGAATCCATCTTCGTACTCATACTGCACTGCGAAAATTCTTACATCTGATGAAAACTTGCTCACCTTCTCAAAAGTCTTGCATCTTGAGGCTTCCTCTCGATTTCATGTGGTCACGAAACACTGTTTATTTATGTCTTTAGGAGAGGGAAAAATTATCTCTTCATGGATACATTCTTTATCCTTGTATTGCAACATGAGGACATCTATTGAATCCACAAGGCTCTATGAAGGAGTGAGAACAAATTGATTTGATTCACATCCATCAGCTTCTTTGAACATCTCACTTTGTTGGTATGAAAAATGCTTTCAAGAGTAGAGGTTACTGTTAACCAAAATAAACTCCCTCTTATTCTGGGTTAAGTTACCTCCTTTTTTTGCTTTAATCAGAATTTTACAAGTTTAAAGCACTCAAGGAATTCTAGAAATTGCTCCATCATATAGAGAATTTCTTCCCCTTTCTAGAAAGGTAAAGAACTCTTTCTAACTCCTTGTATTTATTGCATTATGGCTCGACGGAGTTAGAAGAGAAAATTTTCCCAAGGCGGACTTGCAGACCTTGGGAGAGTTTTTTGCCAAAGACACTCGGACCGGCGGGGCATCGGAGGAAAATGTGAAAAATTGCCTTTTCTTCCAAAAGGCATAAAATAAAAATGTGACCCATGGTCCCATCAAAAGCTTATGCGGGGATGCAGGCCGTCGGAAGGAAAAAAAAGGATCCCCTGGCTCCGTCGACCCCAATGGATGCCACGTCATCAGTGGATTTGTGGGGGAGATGTGTAAAATTTTCCTGAGCCAATTTTAGCAGAAAACGTAAGAGAAATACTCAGAGGGCCATACCTTTTGATCCAAAGCTCCATTTTCTACAATCTTGGTACCAATGGAAAGATCTAGAGATTTTCTTCATCATGGAATCTTCAATTTTGCATTTTGGTGAAGATTTGTGGGAGAAAATTGCAAAACACATTTTGGCATAGAAAAGACAAAAAAAACTATCTTCAACTACCAAATTTAATGAAGTATGGGTCATTTTCTTTGGTCTGCGAAGTAGATACATGGAAATATGAGCTTTTGCATCGATCCCATCAATAGATGAAGAATTAAAACGCATTTTTAAAGGTGGTTGGAAAAAATCCCACGTTTTTTCCTCTCTTCTGACATTTCTTCTATAAAATGTAAATAGAGGCACATTTTCAAGGAGTTAGTTAGAGGATGTTCATTCTTCTTCTCTACCTCCCCCTTCTTTTCCTCCCCAGGGTCGAAATGGATTTTTGATCTCCTCCCCTGCTCTGTAAATGGATTTTTTTTCCTCTTGCTCGTGTATGATGCTCTGTACAAATTTCTAAAGCAATAAAACTCATTTTTGTGATGCATTTTTCCATCCTTTGCTTATTTTCATTGCATCCTCTTACCTCTCATCATTCTGGAGTATTATGTGCATGTTTTGAATGTTTCATTTATAGCTATGGGATCTGTGTTTGTGGGGATTGAAAATGGAGTTCTGTGTGAATCTAACATTTGGTCTGTGATGTTGTTGTCCATCCTCTCCATTTCTCACCTCACCTCCCTTCATTTCATGGCCGTTTTGATAGATGATCAACATTTTCCTTCTTTGGTGTATCACCATTTTAGTGTAGGCTCTGTTTTTCCTTGTTTTCCTTCCCCTTGGTCCCTTGGATTGGTTAGATTAGGATTAGATTAGTTTTCCTGCATTAGAATAGCTTGTGGCAAGTAGTTTAGGAAGAGGAACCAACCTTCTATGAAGGATCATTCCTATTTGCAAGTCCCACGGCTTGGGGAATGATCTAATGTTATGCAAATCACACCAAATGACCCTACCTTAGAAAATCAGATCCATAAAGCATTTGGGGGTGTTGTGATTTTGCACTAATAGTTTTGGCACGCCTGGTGTGACCTAAGATGTCTTCACTTCATTGCAACAAGATTGATGTGCACTTGTAAATCTCTAGCTTATGAGAAGCTTTAAATTGCACATCTAGTGACTCCACCTGGTAAACAACCCATTTTTTTGAGTTTTAGACCTTTCTTTCCATCCACTTTCATCCATTCTTCTTTCCATCTCTTTCATTCTTTTCCATTCTATGAAGTTATGCAATCATGGTAGCAACAAAGTAGTCTGCCTCCAATATGTTTTATAACTCCTTCAAATTGTCATTATGAGCATATTTAGAATCAACATATCTACCCCTATGAGCAGCAGTGCCAAAATCAGTTTTGCTATGGAACTTTCCAAGAACAGGGATGTGCATGCAATGATAACAGTCAAATGGAGAATGTTGGTCTGTTGGAGAAGATCCACAAAATGGAGATTGGCATGGTTCAGTCAAGAGCTACAGCTCAAATGAAGGCATTCAAAATTGGTTGCAGGGCACCTTGTCCATGGGAAGGCCCTTTTTCAAGAAACTATAGCCCTCAAGAGAAGTTGGACTTCATGATTGAGATGTTGCCCCAACTTACACAATGGACTAAAGAGATAGAGGCTTATGAATTTGGTGTCAGGCAACCTTGTCAATGGGTAAATCCTACACCATTATCTGGTAATTTTCTCTCCACTCCTCAAGTAGCACCATATCAATTTGAGCTTTAATTTCCAAGCTTCCCATTGAATGTTGCCTCAAGTGTGAAATCCATTTCTCTATCCCCTAGTCTTCCATCCCATCTTAGTTTTTCTGCCCTCTTCTCTTCTAAATCCAAATCCCCTCCACAAGAGAAAAAAGAAATATCTTCCACTCCAAGGAAACAAGAAGTTTCATCTCTTGCACCACCACAAACAACTTCTCCAAATCCAAAAGAAGAGGAGCACATTCCAGCTGTGAAGGAGAAAAATGCAGATCCAAAGGCTTTAAGCATGAAACAGGCTATAGAAGAACCTTTAGTTATCTCTTCCACTTCATCTCTCTCAAGCTCTAATGTTGGAAAAGAGTTTGATCTTTCAAACTTCATGTTGGAGGATGAAAGAAACCATGGTAAACAAGTTGCAAATCAAGAACATACCATGGAGGAAGTTGAACATTTGCAGCAAGATAACAATGAGATAATGTATTTTTTTGATTTGGAAGATTGTTTTGATGGAGAGGAACCGGTTGAAATCCCATTGTTTTCTCCTTCATCATCCACCTTCCAAGCATGTGTGCCTACTGTCATGGAGGAAAGTATTCAATGGCAACAACCTGTATCTTAGAATAGCTCTTCAGAATCAAGTTAGGATGATCTAAACCTTCCATGTTCTTCACAAGAGGACGAAGAGAATGAGCAAAAGAGTTCCACCATTCCTTCCACATCATTCACCCAGGAAGGTCTACTAGAGGAATCCATTTTTGGAGTTAGAAATCTAAGCTATGGGCATACCAATTAGATCATACCTTGCCCAATTAGATATTTGGCTTCATTGGAGCCAAAGGAGCAGACACAACCAGTCATGTCCATTTTAGGGAATGAGGATGATTTGCAAAGCACCAAGGATCAGTTTCCATACCTATTCAATCCAAATTCAGAGCAACTAAAAGAGGTATTTGATTTGTCTTCAGCTGGTACTTTGGTTATTTGGGTGGAGGACTAGCTTCTTGTTAGTTTTTCACTCATCCAATGAGCCATGTTCAGTGCCAAATCAGTTGCATGGCTGTCATTTTTAGGAAGGGAAGTTATTTCTCCCTGCCAATTACAGGTTTTGTTTAAGTTCCCTTTTCTCTTGGTTAGAGTAGAGTAGGTAGGTTTATTTTTAGCAGAAGAAGTACTTTTTCACACTCTACATATCCCACTTAGGGTATGTATGATTTTTAGTTTGTACATAGTTTTGGTGTTGTTGTTTTTCTCTTGCACATTCCATTTCAGATGGCTTTTGGTGAAGTTCAACTCCAAGTTCAGTGGGTTTCCAAGTGATTCAGAGGTCATATTTTTCAGATTTAGATCAAAGAATTGGTTATCAGGCTTGACTCCATGCCCAATGGATGCAACTAAGGCCACTGATCATTCATCTAACAAGCATATGACCCCTGTGAGTCGCCAAAGTTGTTAACCAAAATAAGATCCCTCTTATTTTGGGTTAACTTACCTCCTTTTTGTGTTTCGGTCATAATTTTACAAGTTTTAAGAACTCAAGGAATTCTGAAAATTGCTCCATCAGATAGAGAATTTCTTCCCCTTTCCAGAAAGGTAAGGAACTCTTTCAAAATCCTTATATTTTTTATGTTATGGCTCGACGAAGTTAGAAGGGAAAATTTTCCCAAGGCAGACTTGCAAAGCTTGGGAGATTTTTTTTCCAAAGACACTTGGACCGGTGGGGCATCAGAGGAAAAAATGAAAACTTGCCTTTTCTTCCAAAAGGCATAAAATCAAAATGTGACCCGCGGTCCCATCAAAAATTTATGCGGGGATGCAGGCTGTCGAAAGGAAAAAAAGGAGCCCCTGGCTCCGCTAACCCCAATGGATGCCATGTCATTAGTGGATTTGCGGGGGAAATGTGCAAAATTTTCCCAAGCCAAATTTAGTAGAAAATGTAAAGGAAATAGTTAGAGGGCCATATATTTTGATCCAAAGCTCCATTTTCTACAATCTTGGTACCAATGGAAAGATCTAGAGATTCTCTTCATCATGGAATCTTCAATTTTGCTTTTAGGTGAAGATTTGTGGGAGAAAATTACAAAACATGTTTTGGCACCGAAAAGACAAAAAAACTAGTTTCAACTACCATATTTAATGAAGTATGGGTCATTTTCTTTGGTCTGCGAAGTAGATACATGGAAATATGAGCTTTTGAATCGATCCCATCAACAGATGAAGAATTAAAATGTATTTTTAAAGGTGGTTGGAATAAATCCTACGTTTTTTCCTCTCTTCTTGTATTTCTTCTATAAAATGTAAATAGAGGCACATTTTCAAGGAGTTAGTTAGTGGTTGTTCATTCTTCTTCTCTTCCTCCCCCTTCTTTTCTTCCCCAGGGTCAAAATAGAGTTTAAATCTCCTCCCCTGCTCTATAAATGGAATTTTTTTCCTCTTTCTCATGTATGATGCTCTGTGCAAATTTCTGAAGCAATAAAACTCTTTTTTGTGATGCATTTGTCCATACTTTGCTTGTTTTCTTTACATCCTCTTGCCTCTCATCATTCTGGATTATTCTGTGCATGTTTTTGATGTTTCATTTATAGATCTCGGATTTGGGTTCGTGGGGATTGAAAATGGAGTTCTATGTGAATCTGACATTTGGTTTGTGATGTTGTTGTCCATCCTCTCCATTTCTCGCCTCACCTCCCTTCATTTCATGGCCATTCTGATAGATGATCAACATTTTCCTTCTCTGGTGTATAACCATTTTAGTGTAGGCTCTATTTTTCCTTGTTTTCCTTCTCCTTGGTCCCTTGGATTGGTTATATAAGGATTAGATTAGTTTTCCTGCACTATAATAGCTTGTGGCAAGTAGTTTAGGAAGAGGAACCAGTCTTTTCTAGAGGATCATTCCCATTTGCAAGTCCCATAGCTTGGGAAATGATCCAATGTTATGAAAATCACACCAAATGACCCTGCCTTAGAAAAGTAGATCCATAACTCATTTGGGGGTGTTGTGATTTTGTATTAACAGTTACATCACTAGGCTGGAGGTTTTCATCATCCTTGAGAAATTTTTGTAGTATGGAAGTATGTTTAAGAAAATCCGGGGCTTGGGAAATTTTGATCTCAATCTGATTTTGAATTCCTTTGCAAGAGTCATGCACATTCCCACTTCGTTGTTCTTGACCATCTTTGTCAATATCTATCCATTTAAAATTGGTCTTGGTATCACACCCAAAACTACAATCCTTGGCTTGATCTGTAAAATCCCACCAATTCGACACTCTGAAACCATGTCAATCCCCATTATTTACTTAGGAAAAAATATGCGATTTTTTTTACAAGTTACCAAGCCAATACACTTTAATTATGTTTAATTAACTCTACTCAATCAAGGTAATAAGATTTAAATTAATAATTAAATATTATTATTTTAATTCTAAATGCATTTCAGAAATCAAATCCCCTTCCACGGTTTCCATTAATTCTATTAAAAATATTAGCTAGGTTAATCTCATTATTTTACCCATTTAAAAATTCCCATAAGTTGTGAAAGGCTCATTTCCTAAGTTGGTTTACATTTACTTCACATATTAACTTTAGCACCCATGCTCATCATTTGACTATATATATATATATATATATATATATATATATATATATATATATATATATATAAATTAATTCTATTCCTTTAGAACATTATCTAAACCCCATGCACGATATTATTGGTTCAATCCCTAAATCAAAAGTCATGTATTGATTTATCAAACTATAATAAAAAAGGGTCACAACTTATCCTAACCCACTACGAGGCCCCATTCATTTAATACCCATACCCTTTTTTAAAAAACTCATTCCCACAAAATTCCCATCACTTAAATTTGAAGGGACAACTCTCAACCCTTAGATTAGATCTATTATGGACCTTAGATCTAAGTTTGACCCAACAAGCCCTAAAACTCCTAATGGGATTCTTGTATGCACTTTTTAACCTAGTTTCTTTTCATTTGCACATTTTTGTTTTGCATGTTTGGGAGAATGGAGGCCATGGATCTAAGGAGATATTATGGATAATTTTTATCTCTTGATGCAAGATCTGGGAATGAGGGAGAACCTCCTTTCTCCATTTTTCTTGCTTCTCATTTTAGTGTCTCTTAGGTTTTGTAGTTTCACACACACACACACACACACACACACACACACACATATATGACCCAACAAGCCCTAAAACTCCTTATGGGATTCTTGTATGCAATTTTTAACCTAATTTATTTTCATTTGCACATTTTTGTTTTGCAGGTTTGGGGGAATGGAGGCCTTGGATCTAAGGAGATATTATGGAGAATTTTTATCTCTTGATCCAAGATCTGGGAATGAGGGAGAACCTTCTTTCTCCATTTTTCTTTCTTCTCATTTTAGTGTCTCTTAGGGTTTTTAGTTTCACACACACACAGATATATATATACATATATATACATATATATATATATATATATATATATATATATATATATATATATATAAACAATTGACAACTATGGTTCGGTCTCCAAAATAAAACAGAGTTTGGTGTAAATATTGACCAACTAAGTATGGGGTGAATTTTATCATAGTTGAGTTGATGTGTATGAATGTGTGTTGGGGGATGGCACCCCTTTAATTTATTTTCAATTATGTGAATGCAACTTGGCCATTTTGCCCCAAATAAAAATACACCTCCCCTATATATTACCAATAGAAGTATATTTATTAAATAAGTTATTCTAATATGAAAATAAATTATTTAATATATATACTTCTATTGGTTATATATTTATATTTATATGTAGATAGGTTTTCTTTTTATGGTTTGTTTTAAAATTCCAAAAGTAAGTTTAGGTAGAATTATTTGTTTGAACAATATAGGGAACATATATATAATTTTCTTATAAATCAAAATACATTTATATATGAGGTAGTTAATATATTGTACTTTCCATATATGTCTATCCATTTAGAAGAGTATTATTAATAATTTTTTTATATTTAAAATCATAATTATGTTTACATTGTTTTTTTTGTACACTTATAGCCACAATACTAATATTTCTCTAAATTGTAATCCATTTGAAAGATCATATCTAAGTGCAAATTCAAAGCTCTAAGTGAAAAGTTCATGGCTTCTTACTGAACAGTCAAGGTGTCATACTAAGTACAATTAAAAGGGAAACAATTTATACACTTTCCAGTAGTTTTAATCCAAGATGAACATTTCCAAAATGCTATTACAATACGAACTTCTTGATAAAGTTACAGATTTACAAGAGTCACATTTCCAATGCAAATGAACCATTTTCGGATATTGAATTCACTACTACATCCTTCTTGGGCGCGTGAAATTTCATATCTGTAAAGAGATGACAATTTCATTAAAGTCCAACTTACTTACTTCATTCAGACCATTTCAAGACATGGTTTGACTAATCCGATTTATAAGGGTCCACTTTAAAATTCAAGTCCTTACAAGCCTTTCACTCGAGAGTTCGGAAACAACTGGTAAATTTTACAAAATAGGATTCTGATTTTGGTCTGAAACCTGACAGTATCCACTTTTATTGACCTCGAAACCTTCATTACTTCCATAAATATGAACTTCCTCTTCAGGAATCAGACTTAATCAGGAAAGTTTTAGTAAGCAACTTTTTTTTCCACTTTTCCTATTTTTCCACTGAAGAATCCGAAGCCACTCCAAATTCTACATTGGCCCCCGAGCCCCAACAATAGAGCAATAAGGGACATTAAGAAACCATGGCAACTTCACAAAGGCTTCCACAACACAACAAACACATAAACTACACTTGCACATACCTATAAGAACATAATAACAAGAATCCATTTACAATTTTTCCAACAAACACAAGTGCTTCCAAAATTATCCCAAATGAGAGGAGAACATGGATTCATCTCCTTATACCTCCCATGTGTGATGGGAGTCCACCTAAAGCCTCCAAGTGCACATTCACAATCATGAAATAACTCCTTATCACTCCACCTTGCAAGTATGTCAAATTTGATATAAACACTTTTTTACCTCCACATAGTTGGAACACCTCTTCCACCATCCCTCCACAATAATCCTCACATACTCCCTTTTACCTCCACAATAATGACTCCAATTCTTTCTCCCGACACCTTACTTAGGGCCAAAATCTACCCAATCCCATATAATTCACCAACATGCACCAATTTTACAACAAATAACATCACAATGATAAAATAAGAAACAATATGTAAGGAATAGACCCTACCTTTCCATAATAGCATCCACAATCTTCAAGTTAAACAACTTCCAATTCATTACCAATCCAAGCTAAATCCCGAAATGCAAGCTCCCAAATCTCCAAAACAAGAATTCCAAGCAAATTTCCCCAAAATATGCAAGTGTATAGTGAAAACTAAGTAACCCCCAAAACTCCAAAATCAACTCACATAAATAGAAAATGAGGAGAGGAGGGTGAGGTGTCTCCATGTAGGATGCCACATCACTTCTCTCAAATCCACATTCACTTGGTCAAACACAAGGACCAAGACTAATAAATAGGTGGGTGAGGATATGACAAATTCACTCTTACGACACACAAACACTCCATACCTCAAAGGACATAATTCAAGAGTTTGTAAGAAAGTGCAATTAATCATTCCTTCTTTTCCTCTTGTAAAACACATAATGAAGGCTAAAATTAACCCCTCCCATCATAGCTATAGGTTAGTAGGTGATTTTAAGACGCATGGGACAAGTCTAGCTTGTCCCACAAGCCTCCAAAAGTGGTTCCAAAGCTAAAACTCGAGATTTGAAGTGATGGTGACAAGGTTGAGTACACAACTAATCCAAAATCAATAAAATCTATCTCAAATCAAAATATGCTTTTGACCAAGGACTATCTACCCACTAAATTAAATGCCCACATTGTCACATCTCAATTTAACTTAATCAATCGATTAATTAACTAAACAAGGGCATATTACTTAAGCAATAATAAAGTGAGACATATCATTACAATAAATAAATCACATACACAACTAAATAAATAAAAAAAAGGGAAATAAAACAACATCGAAACCCATGGTCACATTTGAGGTCACCCCCCCCATGGGGACCTCTAACAAACACAACAATACACATGACACGAAGTTTCCAAGGTGACCTTTTTGCCAATATCCAATATTCCTCCATTGTTAGTCTCCTAGCCCCTTCTTTTTTCATGATATAATTTCCTGTAACAAATAAAAGAATACCCCTACGGTCTCAAAGCCGCATCAAATATATGAAGAGATAAAATACACACACAAATTATCCTACAACCTCATACACGTAGCTTTATCATCATCATCATCATCATCAAAATTAGGAATTTATATCAGTTATTTGCAATCATTGAACATCTCAATTTTGATAAGTCATAACATCAACAAGATCATAAGGTCAGTCCAAATATCTAATTGTAATCATCATCATCAAGAATCTAAAATAGTCAATATATAACAAAGTAACATCAAATCTAGATCATCAATTCTATCAAATACTTAAAGTATTCCATCCACTATAATATGAATCATAACATAGTTAGAAAAAAATCAAAGATGTCCCATACTATCTATCAACATGCTAACCAAAATATAGATAATAATGTTTCCATGTCTCTAATCAATAATAATCAAAATCATAGTAAAATAAGTGTTGAAGAGGAGTGGGAATTACATCCCCCTCCCCTTAGACTTGACTTCCTCCTAGAAGTCACGGAAAGAGGTAGGGAAAAAAGCATACAAATAGAAATCACGTCTTCCATGGGGTGTCTTTACTTTGAAGAAAAAGTGTGTCCCTCGGAACCCCAGTTGGTCTAACACTATTGTAAAAAGGGAAGGGAGATTATGAGGCACAGATACTAAACCTCCTCCAAACAAGATTCCTATCATTCAAACCTTCAAAGCAATCTCTACGAAGTTAACCAAGATACAACACAAAACATTTAAACATAGGAAATTGTCAATGGAATCCCAATGAATGAAAACTAAGGTCCAAGAAGAATAGGAAAAATCATGTACACAAGGTGTCCACGTAGCCACACATGGATACAACACATGGTAAAAAGGAAGGATAAGACTTCCACTTAGGTTTAATTACACTTTAATGTTCATTATTTTAGACAAGGTTAACAACTACCAATCATGACCTTCAATTTTGCATGAGAAAACACACCTACTCATAGGTCTAACAAATTCAATACCACACAAGATGAGGTTTAACAACAAGGAAGACACCTAATTTTAACAAAAGTGTTTACAAGGATGAAGACTATTTATTAGAAGTACTTTATATAATTACTAAAGAATTCACTTAACTTTCATGGTAACACTAAGCATACTCTTGGCCACAAGGTTTCCATAACTTGAATTTGTACCCAAATATCATAACACACAACCACTAATCATGATTTAGAAAACCCAATCAATTAGACACCATTTCCATTTTTTTTCTAATAGGAAATCTTAGCCCATACTATCATATCGACACAAGAGATACCATTCACTCTATATAAACAAAAAATTTTATTAATTTTAAACCTACCCTAGCTCAAAATAATCTTAAAATGAACACAAGCTTAATATTATAACACATAGGAACACTCAAGCGAGCTAGGAAGAAATAGGCAACAAGAGAGGTCTAACTAATAATTTACTAGAGCAACACACTAACCATTCTTGTTGAAACTTATGAAAACAACCTGTACCTTTTCTTCCCAAAGGACAAGGGGGACAACATCATGGTTCCCCAAAAGGAAGGAGGATTCCAAAATTCTCCATATCCTTAACATATGTTTCCTAAGCTTGTCAATAAGCCTAGGTCACCAATGGCCTATTCCAAACACAGAAGGGTGCCTCTCTTAAAACTGGAAATATTGACTCACTCCTAAAAGACCACAAATCATACACCTGTCGAGCTAAGAGGAAAAAAGGGTACGACGACCTGAAAGGCTCCAACAAGGGGAAATTACACACATTTATGTTCAGGGAGTAAAACATGGCTAGAACACATCACTATCAAATATGGTACCCCATTCTTAAGGGTAGGCAGACAAATTTAAAGGTTCAACTAGTTTCCATTATTTGCAAGATGGAATGTAGGTCCATCAACAAGAACATAACAATCAACCCATTTTAAAAAGGTGATCATGTCATTAAGCATACTTCTAAATATTTCATACTAACCGATGAAAGATCCTAAAATAACCTAGCATGTAACTTGTGTTATAACTATTATACATATTTTTTTTGTTTGATATAACAAGAGGGGTATAATCATTTTATTATCATGGTCAATTTGGACATACGAGATTCAACTAATTTTTTTTATACATTTAGCATTGAAACAACTTATTCTTTCATGATTTATATTCTAATTATATTACATACTAATTACAGTAAAAAGGTCGTGATACTTTTGCAATGATAACATAATATATGTTATATTAAGGATATATATATATTGGATACATTTCAATATTATTTGTATCAGCACTACAAATATTAAGGCGTAATCGAGGATACTCATATAGTTTCAAGGGAATATTTCAATTAGTTCAACCATTCAAATTGTATCCTTTATAATTTTAGGGCATGCAATAACAATTTTATACAATCAAGGTTGTTTATTTATACATTCTACTTGTTTTCAATCCCATAAAATTATTTGTTCCATATTCCAAATTATAAAACACAAGTTATAGTTACGTTTGCCAAGAATATTTCTTATAAGTTTTCTAATTAATATATTCCTTATATTATGATATCCCATACCTTGTGTCATTAAGGGTAATTACCAATATTGGCATGATATATCATCCATTCTATATAGGTGGAAAATTATCCATTCTACTTCTAGGGGAAGTATAAGAGGATTCTTTACTATTTTTCACATAGTTTTATTTCTTCTATTAAACTACCAGGTTAGAGTAAGGAACCATCTTCCTAATGTCCCAATTTACTTATTAAGTTTTGAAAGTCCAAGCCTCCCAATTAGAGATCTAATATGCTCAGGTTTATCACATTACCAATTGAATTTTAATGAGTAGGAAGAGCCAAGCTTATCACATTATTAAGTTCATAGAAACAAGAGGTCATTAACCAAAATGGAACACACCAAGTTTACAAGAGTTTTCCCAAAAGTTACATGCATCACTGATGCATTCCAAGTGAGTCTCCACAAGTGTCGATAAGAGATACAATGAAGATATACCTTATGAAGTTATAAATTTTCTTTTACGAGTTCAAGGAGTTTAGATCAGTGTGAGGGAGAAAACAATGTTTATGGATTATACTCAAAATAGGTTCACTATATAAGAGAGAGTTTCCAAACAAAAAACACTATACCTCCACAAGATATCATCAACAAAACAATCAACACAACAAAGGGGAAATTACCCCATAGACACCACACTTCCTCACCAAGAGGACATCAAAATATCAAGTGGGTAGTCAAATGATTTACCCAAAACATAGCCTCTAAGGCCAAGAGTTATAGCCTTGGATGAAAGAGCATGACATAAACACAGCCAAGGTCAGAAACTTAAGACCTATAAAACCAAAATCTCTAAGCACAAGGTCCAAAGGAGCCCAAGGCATCCATACCTATCTAAATGTAACTCGATACTAAATGGATTATAGTGTGGTATATGATAAAATATCAAGAGATTTAACGCAAGCGTATATCTATCTATGGGTCCTTGAGATAAAACAAGCATACTTATTTAAGCACAAAGTTCAAAGGAACTTAAGTATAACCATATTTACCCAAGATGATTATAGTCCAACACAGATCAATCTTCCTTAAATAATACAAAGAAACCAACTAGGACTCCAAAAACCTATAATTATCCAAGAGTTAATCCATCCCTGACATAATCCATAAGTTCACACTGAGTGTCACATCTATCCCTATAATAAATAAAACTCATACTAGGGTGCAAGAAAGAACATAATCACGGTCAAATCTACCAACTATCATGCATGACACAGAGAGCCCTCTCCCTAGGAAAATCAGAGTAATGAAAGGGTTACTCCAAGGTCCTAGGCACACAAAGTTCCATCACTCCAAAACCAAAGGCATGATCTGAAGCACCTAGGATGACAATCAAATACACCTAGGGTGTACCCCCATACAACGAGAGAACATAACACAAACACCAATAGAACCAGCTCATCAACAGAAAAAAAAAACTACATAACATTCTTGACGACATTTAGCCAAGTGGCCTTCAAGAAAAACAAGCTCCGAGTTACCAATCAAAGGTAAAATCCAAGAAATCTTGGAAATCAAAAAAAATGGCTAAGTAGTCATATTTCAATCCTCGAAAAATCTCGCAATAAGAAAAAATAATAAGAAGAGCCTCAGAGCTTCTCAACAAATCATTAAAATAAAATGTTGGTCCTTGATAAAATATTTTAAGTTTACAAATTAAAAAACACATGACATATCCACATCACAATCACTTCGCAGCCCTTCGTGGGCTGCCGGTAGGGGTACTATACACCGAGCTCACATCTAAGAATATACATACAAAACGGGATCTAATGTGACATCATGTCATGATATCAACTCTCCCATATGGGGATTAAGTCCTCAAAGCGAAAACCAACACCCAAGTCTGCAGCCACCGAAAAACCATACCCAACTTGCCTAGTCACTGAAGGAAAAAGGGGAGTTCAAAGTAGCTAAAAAATCTTTGGATCCCCTAACGTTACCTCTAGCACTAATCCCTGAAAGTTACACCAAAACAATAGCAATCCAGATAAGGGAGGGTCTCTATGGGTCAACACCATCACACGACCATAACCAAGAGCTAGGAACCCATTGACCAACATCTTCGCAAGGAACTATATTCCTATCACCCATAGGAAATTCATAAGAATATCAAACTGAATTAGCATTTCCCATTAAGTCAGGTTGACAAGATGCTCACTTAGGCGAATACAACATTCCGAAATTTTTTATTATCATTATTATTATTTTAATTCCAGAGGTTCAAGTGTCCTAGGTTTAGTTTCTTCTAAATGGTTGTTGTGTTCCCATGTTTGCCCAGGGTCCAAGCGTTGAACCCACTCACTCTGATACCAAGTGTAATGCCCACAATTTCAACACTCTAAAACCACGTCAATCCCCATTATTTACTTAGGGAAAAATACTGGGATTTTTTTTTTAAATACCAGGTAATAAACGTTTACAAAATTTGTTTAATTTAAAACATTACTCGACTACATCAAAGAGTAGTCAGAATTAAATTAATCAATTAAATATTATTACGGGTTTTAATTCTAAATCATTTCAGAATTAAAATCCATACCTTCTAAGGTTTCCATTAATTTTTATTTACAAAATATTAGCTAATTAATCTCACTTACTTTACCCATTTTAAAAACTCCAATTAAGTTTAAAAGGTCATTTCCTAAGTTGATTTAATTTACATTCACATATTAACTTAATAGCACCCATGCTACATAATTTGAGTGATACTTAACTATATATATTTACGAATTTCAATTAATTTAATTCCTTTAGAACAATTATTTAACTAAACACCCATGCACTTATATTCATTATTAACTATCCCATAGTCCAATGCAGAATTATATTTATTTAATTTATCAAACTAGCATAAAAAGGGACACAACTTATCCTAACCCATTAGTTAGGCCCCATGACCCATTATATAAATACCCATTCCCTTATATTTCAAAAAACCCGTTCCCACAAAATTCCCATCACTTAAAATTGTAGGACAAATCTCTACCATTAAGATTAAATCGTTTAATTAGCCATTAGATCTAATACATTGACCCAAAAATCCCTAAAATTCTTATGGGATTCTTTTTATGTTTCCTTTTTGCCCATGATTTCTTTTCATTTAGCATCATTTTGCTTTTACAGATATTATGAGTCTTATGGAGGTCATGGACTAATTGAGGCTATGGAGTCCCAACTGTTTGTCTATTATAACCAAGATTTGGGATATGAGGGAGAAATTTATTTCGTCCATTTGTGATCTGGATTTCACATTTTAGTTGTATCTTAGGGTTTGTAGTTTAGAGGGGAAACTACTGCATTATTTATGTAAAGAAGCAACCCGAATGTGTGGTTGGGGTACTACATTTACACACTGATTTCATCTTGTTTAAGATCTGGTTATTTTGGAGATTTGAGCCATAAAAATGTGTACCTGTGTTAAGTTTGACACCAATCCGTTTAGTTTAGGGTTTAAAAAGTATGGGGGTGGGGGTTCATCTCCCTCCCCACCTATCTTTAAATTTTTTTTTTATTTGAAATAATGGTATAGGTAGGGTGCCCAGCGGCCCCACCCTTTTTTTATATTATTTAATATTGGGCCAAAGATAAATCAGGGTTTCTTCCATGTGAACTAATATAGCAGTTACCGCAATATAAAGCTATGTTTTATAGTTCAATAATATGCAGGTAAATAAGGGCCATTTAGCCTTCATACGGGTTTTATATCGTTTTTTATTAAATAATAATTATATTCATATATACACTCAAGTATATTATACATTATATGTATCTGTTATTATATAAATTTTCATATTATAAATGACTGCGATATATATTAACATTTCAATATTAGTAATATATTACTTAATAATATAACAGTTGTATACACACACATGTCACAATTGTTATATAGGAAAGCATTCTATTTAGCTATCCATAACAACTAATTTAATATATTAATTTTGTATGTATGTATTTTGGTTTAATTTTAAATTACAAATATACAGTTTATCTGTATATTTATTTGTGATTGATCATCAATATATATATATATATATATGTTATATATATTATATGCTTGAGAATATACATTTGTAGAACTGAACGTAAGTTAAAATATTTTCTTTATTGATCAAATACAACTAGGAGTAGAATATTTTACAAATTTCAATAATTAAAATTAATTATACGTACGTTGTTTACATTTTGTCTTTACACTTATAGTGCCACAATACTAATATTTCACTAAATTGTAATCCATTTGAAGGAAGGTTATTAAGTAAAAACACAAATCAAATATAAGTTCATTCTTCCTTTTTACAACCAAGATTACAACAAGAGACTTTTAAAAAGAAACACACCATTTAACACATTCATGTACATTTCAAATTCCAAGGATGATAATTTCCAGAATGTCATCATAATCAAACTTTTAATTAAAGTTGTAGATTTAAAGAGTCACATTTCCAATACAAATTTTGAAATGAGTCATAATACAACTTTTGATTAAGTTACAAGATTTTGAAAAGAGTTCCATTTCCTTTAACCATACAACATTCAACTTCCTTCATTAACCATTACAAATACATGGTTTGATAATCCATTTACAAGAGCTTAAACTTTAAAATACAAGTTATATCACAAGCCCTCCACTCAAGGTGGAAACAACATGATAAAATTTACAAAATATGAAAATTTTTCTTTTGGTCTCAAATACATATGTCTCCATACCATGAATCAACTTGCAACTCCATAAACTTTCCCTTCATCTTCAAATCACAACAACAAGGAAGGGGGAGTAGGCAATGCTCTCCTCCCAACCTATTCCAATGAGAAGGATAAGCTTCATCCTCCTCATTGGCCCCCGAGCCCCAACAATGGAGACAATAAGGAACATTAAGCAACCATGGAAACTTTCACAAAGGCTTCAACAATACATACATTCACAACAAACATACTCGTGCACATACATACAAGAACACAATAATTAAGCAACAATTTACAATTTTCCAACAAACACAAGGCTTATAGAATAAGCCAAAGGAGAAAGAGAAATATGGAGTCATCTCCTTATACATCCCAAGTGGGTTAGAGGGTCCACCTTGAAATGACCTCCAAGTGCACATTCACAATACTCAAAATCCCTCCCTCAATCTCTTATCTCTCCCTCACAATCAAGTATCACTCCCTGTATAATACATAAATGATAAAGCAATAATCTCCTTTTACCTCCACATAGGTGGAACACCCTACTCCATACTCCCTCCAAATAATCCTCACATGTTCCCTTTTCCCTCCAAAATAATGGTCTCCATTTTCCTCTCCCAACACCTTACTTAGATCTACCACAACCACCCATACAATTCACAAACATCAATCACATGCAACACAAAACACACATACAACACTAACAAGTAAATAAATACAAGGGTCTGAATAGACCCTACCTTGTCCATAATAAAATCCATCAATCTTCACAACAACAATCTTCCAATTCCAAGCCAAATACCCAAAATGCAAGCTTCCAAAAGCTCCCAAGCAATAATTCCAAGCCTAGTTCAAAAAATATGCAAGTGTGAAATAAAACTAAGTAACCCCCAAAACTCCAAAATTACTCACATAAATAGAAAATGAGGAGAGGATGGTGAGGTGGCTCCATGTAGGATGCCACATCACTTCTCCTCAAATCCACCTCACTTGGTCAAACACAAGGACCAAGACTAATCAATAGGTGGGTGTGGGTATGACAAATTCCTCTTACACACACAAACATCCACTCCATACTTTCAAAGGACACAATAAAAGAGTTTGTAAGAAAGTGTAATTAATCACCTCTTTTCCCCTCTAAAACACATAATGAAGGCTAAAATTAACCCCTCCTATCATAGGTATAGTTGGTGGGTGAGTTTAAGAGGCATGGGACAAGTCTAACTTGTCCCACAAGCCTCCAAAAGTGGCTCCAAAGCCAAAATCCGAGATTTGAAAAGTGAGGTTGAGTGCACAATTTAAAATCAATGAAATCTATCAAAAATAAATGAAATAACAAGGAATATCAACCACATTAAATGTCCATATTGTCGCATCTAAATTGAACTTAACCAATGATTAATTAGCTAAACTAAACATATTACTTAAAAACTAATAAAGTGAGAATATATTACAATAAATAAATCACATGCACAACTAAACAAATAAACATAAAGGAATTAAGAGAGGGAAAACTCACACATCCCATGGCCACACATGAGGTCTACCCCTTCCCGTGGGGACCTCCTAAGTAACTCAACAATGAAACCATACATACACATGAACACAGGGTTGTCCATGGTGGCCTTGTTGCAAACATCCAATATTCTTCCTTTGATTACTCTCCTAGTCCCTTCTTGTGGTCATGATATAAATTCTTCCGAAACCAATCAAACAATACCCCTTCGGCCTTAAGGCCACATCGAATACATCAAAAAATAAAACATCCATATCTATTATCCAATCAACATCATACACGTAGCTATATCATCATCATCAAAGTTAGGAATTTCTATCAATTATTTGCAATCACTATACATCTCAATTTTGATAAGTCATAACATCAAGAAGATCATAAGGTCAATCCAAACATCCAAACGTAATCATCATCATCAAGAATCTATAACTTCAATAAATAACAAAGTAACATCTCTAGGTTATCATCAAATACTGAAATATCTATCCACAATATGAGCCACAACATATCAATAATCAAGATGCCCTTACTGGATATCAAAATGCTAACCAAAATACTATATCAATATCCATGTCTCTAATCAACGATAATCAAGATCATAGTAAAATAAATGTCGAAGAGGAGTGGGAATTACATGGTCATAGGAGAATTATTCACCCTTAAGTGGATTTTGCAATGTGAGTTTTTGTTCTTCATTAGTGGAACATTTGATGGTGATGAGGACTAGTTGATCTTGAACACACTCCCAAGAATCTTGAAATTTTTCACTTTGTTCCAAACAACTCTCTTCAATACAAATCAGCTCAACATTTTCCCTACTTTCTTCCTTCATGGTGGAGATATTTTCTTCAAGGTTGGTGACCTTCAAAGGAGATTTAAGAGCCTTATTTCTTTTACACTTATGATCTTCTTCACAAAACATGAAGGATAAATACATATCTCCACATTTTCTCACACCAACCAAGGAATTGGGCAAGTCATCAAGCCCATCCAACTGCTTCGTTTAAACATCAAACATTGGTGTTTCAAAATGATAAGCACAAATTTACTCATACCTATCTTGCATCTCCATAGCTTGAGTTAAGAGTTCAAGACTAAGTTGGGGATCTTCAGTTTCTTATACAGCCTTTAATATATCTTGCACAGATGGTTCTTCTAAGTTTGTCACAGGCTCATCTTAATTCTCATTGGCAGAATATATGCATTGTGCTTCTGGGAGATGGTTGAAAATCTTATCTATATGCACCCATGATTCATTTGAGACCTCCTTGTTCACTTCTTCCATGATTTCTTTTACCCAAGATTCAATTTCTTGCAAACATAGGCATACTTGACTCACCACACCTTTTGAAAAGGAGAAGAGGTATATGCTTTGTGGGAAGGGTACTCCTTCGATTTCAAAATCCATATCATCCTTCCCTTGGTGGGAATTAGAAAACCATGTTGGTGCAACATCATGGGAAGAGTTTTTAATCCTATCTTTATCATCTATTATTGAATCTTCATGCTCATATGGAAAATGAAAGATTCCATATTTATCATGATGATTAAAACAATGCTCCTCATACAGGAATAATAGAGTTGATTCCTTGAGGATGTTATGCTCAAACTAATCATTCTCCTTGGCTTCAAAAATTATATTGGCCTCTCCCATTTGGTCATCCATGATTGAATTAGGAAGGGAATTTGGTTCTTCAACTGTCTCCATTTCTTCATGCAACATTTCTATATCACTTGAAGGATCAAAATAAGAAGGTAAATTATCCATGACTATCTTGAATTCATCATATTTGGTCCATGATACAGGATTGATTTCTAACGCTTCTTCACATATCTCCATTCCATCATTAATCGAAGGATAAAAATTTGAAAGAATATTATCCGTGATAACCTCAAATTTTTCATCTTGTACTTCCTACCCATTAGTGGGTTATTCAGAAATCATTGAATCATCTATCATGCAACAAGATTCTTCCTTTCTTGAGTCCATTGCTCCTCTAATGGGTTGTGCCTCGAGACAAAAAGAATTATGAATGGTAGTTCCACCTCCATGTATTTTTCATCATCTTCAAAGGTGTTTATTTGATTTTTAATAGAGGGTTCAAGGAGAATGCATTCCTTAGAATCATCCAAGAACCTTGCAGGGAAAAACACCTTGTAATGAGGAAAATCATCAAAATCTTGTTCAGTTTCTTCATTGTTGACAACATGAAGTGATTCAAGGTGTTCATACCTTCTTTTTAGAGTTAAAGCATACCTCCTAATTTTATGATATGTTTTGGGGTCATAATTTCCTTATATTGTCTTCTAAATCCTTTCTAGATATTCCCTTTTCAAAATGTTCATTTCTTCATCACCATATGCAAGGAAGTCATCTATAGAGCATCAAAAGAAAGACAATGTTCTTAATTTTATAGTGAATTGTGTGAAGTCACAAAATTCTTCTTCAGTGGATCCTGCACCACCTTGTCCTTCATTCTCCTCCAAAGTGTTTATTTTATTTTCATCATAAGTCTCAAGGATAACATCTTATTCAGTAGTATCCAGAAACCTTCCAGAGATGAATACTTTGTAGTATGAACAATCCTCTGGATCTTCCTCCATAGGAAAAATATCCTCTTCTTCTTCCTTCGTATGTGTTGCTTCAATTTTCTCGTACATATCTTGCAAGGCTTTAACATATTTTATAATTTTGAGGTAGATTTGGGGATTGGAATTTCCTTGTATTGTGCTTATGATTATTTCCATATACTCAATTTTTAATGTTGTCATTTTTTCATGCCTTTCTCAACCATTTCATATCTTCTTCTTCGTCAGCAGGTTATGTTTCCTTTCCATTATCTAATTGTAGATAATTACTTGAAGTAAGAGACCCTTTTATTTTTCTTGAACTCTCCTCCTTACAAAACTTTATATAGAACCATGGTTGATCAATAATCTTTGTTTCTCAGCAACCATATTCTTCTTATTCTTCACCATCACTCATTGGTACTTCACACCAGTCTAGAAATCTCTTCATTGTGTCACCTTCAAAAATGATTTTCCTTTGAAATCTGAATTTTTTGTTTTTTGATTATATAATTATTTGTATTTTTTGGGTGCACTTGGGAAAATATCTCCCCACCAGAGTCACCAAAAACTGTTGGTGGAAAAAAAAATCAGTATGGAAAATTAGGTGTCTCCACCAATGTTCACGGGGATACACGCCTCTACATTGAATGGTGCAACTCCCATTATTGAATGAAAACTAATATAATCCATATCACTATTGTGGATTGGACCAGAAATCTAAGGATCACACAAGGACACTCCATTGAACCTTTGGCAAGATTCTTGTATGAGGATACAAGGGAAGAAATTACAACAATGTAGGGAAAAGGAGGTAAATTAAGAAAGGAAAGCTACTTCCGTGAGTAGGCCCATTGTAGAGTTCACACCCAATAACCAGAGTAGTTCAATCATTCAATAAAGAGGAAAGCAACAATGAAGGTATCTAGTGAGAAGAAAAAACTAGACACAAAGTTCTTGGATTCTGTTATCAAAGATACAAAGCTCTTTTAGGATCACTATTCTTACAAATTGCATAAGAGATAAGTAGAGGAAATACAAGGAAAGGGAAAATAGAATAAATGTAGATTTTATTTCATTTGTATTGACACAAAGTCCAACAACTACAACCCACAATTGTTACAGAGTGGAAATTCTCAAAATTTAGGATCCTTTGGAATGGAGAACCAATCCCAATTCATAACAATGTGAATTGACCTCTCACCTCCCTCATATGACTCTTACTAAGTTGTTCTAAGAGGGGGGTTTAAAAATTTGTTCTAAGGGGCTAAACTAAGTTTTCGGGGGCATATGAGTGACTAGAGAGATTAAAAGAGGGGAGGGAACACTTTTTCACCTCTTGTCTCTTTTTTTGGGACAATATGTGAAATAAAATGCACCTAAGCCTTAGGTTGCTACGTGTCCCTGAGAAAATTTCACTAAGTATCGAATAACATACCTTGGAGGGCGACTTGGAAAGACCATAATTTGAGCTCTCGAATGAATTTTTGGATGCTTTATTTATATGATTTTGCATGGAAAATATATTTTTAGAAGAATGGGAGGGATCCCATGGCTTTATTCAGCTTTCTAATCCTTCAAACCCCTAATTTTTTCTTTGGATCGTCAGTTGTGCATGGAAAGAATGAGCTGCCTGGAAAAATTCATGGGGTTTGAAGTTAATATATTTGTTTCCAACATATAGAGGGTGGTTGAAAATTATTTCCAATGATATATTTTTGGGCTCAAACTCATTCTAGAGCTCCCATAATCACCTCTTGAAGCTGAGGTACTCTTTTACATTGCAAGCTCCTTTGACCTCAAAAACCCACTTTCAGTGAATTGGCTCCTAAACCTCTAAAACTTCCCAGAATATTCCTAAATATTTTTCTTGATGTTTATTGATCCTAGATACACCTCCATTATGAATGTGATTCTTTGGCACTGCTCCAATGACTGTACACTTGGCTTAGAAAGGTTGATGAAATCCCTTTTTAAGATTGCTTGAAAACATGCCTTGTGAAATATTACTCCAAAGGCACTTAAATGATTTTGATTTTCCATTAATCACCTAGGGGGACTGATGAAATTCAAAAATGGACCACTAAAAAAAAATATTGGACCTGACACTGATGGTTAGGCTGATCTATGGGTGTCTGGAAAGGTATGATATGGAAAACAATTAACACTAGGGTTTAGGTGTCTTGTTTTCGGGTGAATTTTGCCCATGCAAAAACACATGAAAACATGCCCTTATTTGTGTCTTGAGCCAAATGACTAGATATAGGTATATTGCATGTAAAATAGGTAGAGCATGTAACATCTACAGGTATGAGGTGTTTTGAGAAGTTCTTGAGCTAATTTAATTTCTCTAGAAAGAATTTCATAGAGGAGATAGGATGTTTGGGTCCTAAGTTTCTAAGGATAGTGAGTATAAAGGTTATGTAAGCTACGAATAGAACATGGTCTTCTACAGGGATGATGAAGGTTCCTAAGGTTAAGATATTTTATTTGGTCTTGGATCATGCATATGAAGTTTTTCCTAGAAGTTCTAGATACCTTAAAACTATGAAAGTGTTTTATGAGTTATGAAGACATTAGTGAGGTTGATAAGTAAAGTAAGCTGGATTGTTGGATGACTGTAAGTGAATTTCTTGCATTAAAATTTCAACCTATAGGTATTGTTAGTGCAAAATCACAGCACCCCCGAATGGCCAAAGATGTGAAGTGGTTAAAATGGGGCATTCGGTGTGATTGCATAACATTGGATCATCTCTCAAGCTATGAGACTTCCAAACCTGAGACGATCCTCCAAAGAAAGTCAGTTCTTATTCCTAAACTACCTATCATGAGCTACTCTAATGTAGGCAAAAACTAAAATATCCTAATCTAACCATTCCAAGGAACCATAGAGGAGAGGGTGAAATAAAATCATACACTAAAGTGGTGATACACCAGAGAAGGAAAGGGGTGAGATGCTTTGTTGAGGAAGGATGAAATTGGGGAGAAAGGAAGATGGGAAGGTCAGATAGAAGTGACACAAATCTAGTTCCTAATCCATGATCAAAACTCCATGAAACACAATGCCTTGCACCTACAAATGTGAAATACATGCACAAAGAATAGATTTGAAAGGGAGAGGCATGGAGAGACAACAAAACAATGTAAAAGATTGAAGAAACACCACCAAAAACATGTTGTATTGCTCTATATGGGTGAACAGACCATTACGTTTCTGCTTAGAGGCACAAAAATTATTGCCAGGTGTAGGAGAAGGTTTTCAACTCAAAATGGAGTAAGGAAACAAATTTGATAGATTCTCCCTACGCCTAGAATAATATCCCCTTTCAAATGAGAAGTGTTACAATATATAGAAATAATAAAAGAGAGAAGAGGGAAAATTTGAATCCTGTTTCAACTACTATGGGCTATGCATTGAATCCTACCTTGAAGACTCAATTGCTATCAATAAATTTCCCTTTCAGATTCACCTAAAATCTGTCGATTTTGGTTCCCTCTGTCTGTCTGGTGTATTGAAGAAGAACGGTAGATTGAATCGAATCAGATCTGGTAGTTAGAGAAATCAACTTCTGTATTAATGGTTTGGAAGATTTTTTCCCATTTTTTACCGACGAATGCATATAAAAAATTATATTTTATGTTTTTAAGGCATAGAGGGCATCGAAACGTTTCCAAAAAATCTTCTCCCTCCCAAATCTGAGTTCTCCATCAAAAGATATGGCCATTTCAATTTTTGGGTCGTGGGTGTGTAATATTTAAATGAGTCTATATGTACCAGGTCCATGTGGTAGCTATGTGCTTGTTTGAGATTTGAATCCTTCCTTCACTCTTGGAATAGCACCAATGTGACACGTGGTGGCATTTGTAGGTTTCCTTATTTCCTTTGTATTCTTCCTGAGTCTTTTCCGCGGGCGGAGGCACTATATCCGACCCAAGACACATGGAGGCTTTGCGCATGTTTAGAAACTACCCCAGACTTTACATTTAGAGTAACGTGGATACGACATGTGGAGACCTCCGTGGGTCTTTGGAATTTTCAATAGTCACCCTCATCTTTTTGAGCTATAAGACACGTGGAAGTCCCACACGCATTTAATAACCTGCTCAGGGTCCCACTTTTGAATGTGCATTATTTGGACACCTGGCGCCTTCTACCTACATTCATTACTTAGCCATTTTCGTCACGTTCTCCTTTTGGCCTTTGTTGACCATTGGCTATGTGGAGGGCTGGTGTAATTTTAAGTCTCTGCCTTGGGCTCCCATTTTGGAATTGTGTTGGGTCGACACTTGGCACCTCCTACCGAGTCAAAGACTTTTCAACAGCCGGTTCAACTTCTAGAGCTCTTGACACATGGAGGATTGGCACTTATTTGAGCCTTCCCTTTTGGTTTTAAATTTTGAAGGTGCACCATTTGGACACTTGGAATCTTCCACTATCTCCTCCATACTTAGTCAATTTTTAGGGTCCATCCTGAACTATTTCAGAGCCCGAAGACTTTGAATCTTCGTCGTTTCTTTTCCTTTGAGGCTCTGGTTCCTTTGACACTGCTTGACCTCCTTCCTCGACCCTGATATTCCATTTCTAAGCCCACATGTAATCTATTTGTTGGATTTGAGGCATGGATCCACTCGACAAAGCCGTTTCTTGAATTCCTTCTTGTATAGGGTCGTTTGATCTTTCGTAGGCCCCGCCACTCCATTGTAAAGTCCCTCTATAACCTTGTTTGTCATCCTGGAATGTGATCTCATGGGTCTGAGTCATTTCCTTCATAATTTCTTTATGTGTAGGACTTGTCTTGACCAAATTTTTCGGGGGCGAATTAGGGATAATAATTTGGCTACTCACGGGGACATCTACCTGCTAGATGAAGAGACCAGTAGCCTTGAAGCGTCCATTGGGCATGGAGTCACAATTAATGGCCTGGTACTGACCCTTCCTTCAAAATGGACTCCCTGATTGCCTACAATTTCTATGTTCTACCTGTCCCTGAGCCTTCCCGCACGTCTGAACTCTCAATTTTCATAAGAAAATCTTGAAATGGAGTTTTTGAGAGTAGAAAATTGTATTGACCCGGGGCTTTCATTTGTCCCTGAATGGAATGAATTAATTTCATTTTTTAGAATTAGTAACTGCTACAGACAATTATGGATCTTTCTATCATGAATACTGAAGATCCTAGCCTTGGTCTATCCCGAGAATGGACTGTTATAATGTTTCCCCAGGGCACATTGAACTTCGTAATGACATAACCTTGGAGAAACAAAACACAACAACAATGCTATGTACAAAGAATCAAATCATACATGCCTCAAATGAGACATGTAGAGTGTGCACAAGCACTTCTTCTACTAAAAACAAAATCTACTCCTACTCCTATACTAACCAGAAAGAAAGAAAAGCTTAAACAAAGCCCGCTACAAGAAGGGAGAAATAGCTTCCCTTTATAAAAAGGGGCAGCCGTGCAAATGATTTAAAACTAAATATGGCTGCCTGGATGAATAAAAAATTGACTTAAACCTATCCTCTACCCAAATAATCAAGGTATCTACATTAACCAAAAATACCTCCTCAAGATGATTGGAATTGGACTCCTGGAGTTGTTGATGATGACCCTTGGTACTTTAATGCTCATCCTCATGCCCTGAAGTAGGCATGACTAGTTTTTGATTCTCCCTTGGCTCTAATGAAGACAAATATCTGATTGGGGAAGGTATGGTCCTTTGAATCTTCCCATGGTTCTAAACTCTAACTCCAAAAATGGAGTCTTTTTGTGGACCTTCTTGGATGGATGGTCAGAGAGAGATGATGACATATCCTTTCCTTTTCTCTTCCTTATCTTGTGAAGAACATGGAAGACCATGATCTTCCAACCCTGGTTCCAGAGGGATGTTGTGAGACACAGGTTGTTGTCTTTGAGTGCCCTCCTTTATGGCAGAAAACTCTTGTGCTTGGAAGATGGATGGACGAGGAGTAGATGATGTAAACTCTATGGGCTCCTCTCCATCAAAGAAATCCTTTAAGTCAGAAAGATAATATGTCTCCTTGTTTTCATGTTGCATGTGGTCTACCTCCTCCACGGTATCCTCCTGATCTACAACTTGATCACCATGGCTCCCTTCACCCTCAAACATGAAGTTTGAAAGCTCAAAATCTTCTTCAACATCAGATATTTAAGGGGATGAGGTGAAAGGAAGAACTGAAGGTCCTCCTATATCTTGCTCCACACATGGAACCTCTGAAATTGTATGGTCCTCCTCCATCAAGGGTTCATCAATCAAATCAGGACCTTGAAATGAAAGCAAAAAATCCTTCAATGATGCCTTCTTCATTGAGTGGCCTCAACTCTGATCCGATCTCTACCAGTTGCTCCTCTTCAATGGGACTGGGAGCTGGTTGTTCTTCCTCTTCAACTAGTTGTGCAGCTTGGATTAGCTCAGCATCCTCGTCAGACAAAGTGCCATAATGGAGACTGTATCCGGAGCAGTCAGATTGTTGATCTTCTTCTTCTTGTTTTTGTTCCTTCTCTGCTGCAAACTCGGCCTCAACCATCACTGGATCTTCAACTTTGACCTCTTCTATTGGCTTGACCATCAAGGGGATCTTTATAAACCCAAATTTGGCAGCCCAACTCTTCAGATTGTTTGTCATTTCTTCTTTGTTTAGCTCCCCTTCTTGTTGTTTTCCTTGACTGGATTCTTGAGTCTCTTCCCAACATGGACTTGGGAAAGCAAGAGGAGTGACAAGTTGGGGTTCAACTAGCTTTGCAATTGTTTGTGGTGGGGAGGGGGTGGAATTTCTTGTTTGTTTTAAGGGGATGACTGTTTGGAAGGGAAAGGGGAAGAGGAACTGAGGTGGGATGGGAGATCAGGAGATGGAGAAAAGAAATTAACACTTGGGGCAATAGATGAGGGGTTTGATTCATGACACTGCTAAAATGATAAATCTTGAGAAAGAGAAAATGAAGGATAGGGAGCTGGTGATTGACTTACCCATTGACAAGTTTGTCTCGCACCTTGCTCATAAGTCTCAATTTCTTCAATCCACTGTGTAATTTGAGGCAGCACTTTAACCATGAAATCAAGCTTCTGTTAAAGGTTGTAATGTCTTGGAAAAGGGCCTTCCCGTGGACAAGGTTCCCTGCAACCAATTTTGAATGCCTTCATTTGTGCTATGCCCCTTGACTTAACCATGTCAACCTCCATTTTTTGAATTTTCCCCAATAAACTAGCATTCTCCACATAGCTGTCACCATTGTATGTGTCCCCTTGTTCTTGATATGCTCCATGGCCAATCTAACTTTGAGCTTGCTCATATGGGTAAGCATAATGGTCCTAAATCTTATTATAATGTTGATTTGGAGGAGTTGGGAAATGCGTTGGAGGTGGATTGCATTGCTGCTGTAAGTGTGAGTTCCATGAAGGGAATGAAATCATGCTTGCATAACTTCATGGAATGGGATAAAATGAAAGAGATCGAAGAAGAAAATGGATGAATATGAGTGGGAAATAGATGGGAAAGGTTTGTAACTCAAAGAATGGGTTTTGACTAGATGGATTCACCAGATGTGCTTGCATGTGCCTCAAAAGGCTGAATCCCACCAAGAACACATCTACTTGATGAAATGAAGTTGTAAGGTACCTCAGACCTCTCCCACCAGGCGTGCCATAATTGTTAGTGAAAAATCACATCACCGCTGAATGACCAAAGATGTGAAGTGGTTAAAATGGAGAATTCAGTGTGATTGCATAACATTGGATCATCTCTCAAGCTGTGGGACTTGCAAACCTGAGATGGTCCTCTGGAGAAAGTTGGTTCTTGTTCCTAAAATACTTTCCATGAGCTACTCTAATGCAGGAAAAGACTAAACTATCCTAATCTAACCATTCCAAGGAACCAAAGAGAAGGAGAGGATGAAATAAAATCCTACACTAAAGCAGTGATACACCAGAGAAGGAAAGGGGTGAGATGCTCTGTTGAGGAAGGATGAAACAGGGGAGAAACGAAGATGGGGAGGTCAAATAGAAGTGACACAAACCCAGATCCTAATCCATGATCAAAAATCCATGAAACACAATTCCCTACACCTCCAAATGTGAAATACATGCAAAGAAAATAGATTTGAAAGGGAGAGGCATAGTGAGACAACAAAACAATGCAAAAGGTTGAAGAAACACCACAAAAAATGTTTTATTGTTCTATATGGGTGCACAAATCATTAAATATCTACTTAGATGCAAAAAAATTCTTTCCAGACATAGGAGAAGGTTTTCAACTCAAAATGGAGTCAGGAAACAAATTTGACAGATTTTCCCTATGCCCATAATAATCTCCCCTTTCAAATGAGAAGAGGGAAAAGTTGAATCATGTTTCAACTACCATGAAATTTGCATTGAATCCTTCCTTGAAGACTCAACCACTATCAATCAATGATCCTTTCAAATCCACCCCAAATCTATTGATTCGAGTTCCCTCTGTCTGTCTGGTGTATTGAATAAGAACGACAAATCGAATCGAATCAGATCTGGTATTTGGAGAAATCAAGTTCTATATTAATGGCCTGGAAGACATTTTCCCATTTTTTACCCACCATCACCTGTAAAAAATGATAGTTTATGTTTCCAAAGCATAGAGGGCATTGATAAGTTTCCAAAAAATGTTCTCCCTCCCAAATCTGAGTTCTCAGTCAAACGAAATGGCCATTTGAATTTTTGGATCACAGGCGCATAATATTTAAATGAGTCTATCTGTATCAGGCCCACATGGCAGCTCTGCACTTGTTTGAGATTTGAATCCTTACATTTCTCTTGGAATAGCGCCCATGTGACATGTGGCGATGTCCATAGGTTTCCCTATTTCCTTTGTATTCTTCCTGACCCTTTTCCACATGATAAGGCACTATATCTGACCCAAGACATGTGGAGGCTTTGCGTATGTTTAGAAACTACCCCCAGACTTTACATTTGTATTAGCACGGATATAACACGTGAAGACCTCCGCAAGCCTTTGGAATTTTTAATGGTCGCCCTCACCTTTTCAGGCTCTAGAACACGTGGAAGGCCCACGCGCCTTTGACAACATGCTCAAGGTCCCGCTTTTGAATGTGCGTTGTTTGGACACCTGGTGCCTTCCACCTACATTCATTACTTAGCCATTTTGGGCCCATTCTCTTTTTGATCTCTGTTGACCATTGGCTACATGGAGGGATTGCACAAGTTTAAGTCTCCGCCTTTGGCCCCCATTTTGGAATTGCACTGAGTCGACACTTGGCACCTTCCACCGAGTCGAAGACTTTTTAAGGATCAGTGTAACTTTTAGAGATCTAGACACATGGAGGCTTAACACTTGTTTGAGCCTGCCCCTTTGGTTTTAACTTTTGGAGGTGTGACGTTTGGACACTTGGTAGCTTCCGCTGTCTCCTCCATACTTAGTCGATTTTTAGGGTCCGTCTTGAACTATTTCAGATCCCGAATACTTTGAATCTTCATTGTTTCTTTTCCTTTGAGTCTCTGGTTCCTTTGACACTACTTGGCCTCCTTCCCTAACCCTATTGGTCCATTTCCGAGCCCACCTGTAATTTATTTGTTGAATTTGAGGCATGGATCCGCTCGACAGAGTTGTTTCTTGAATTCCTTCTTGCACGGGGTCATTTGATATTTCATAGGCCCTATCACTCCATTGTGAATTCCCTCTGTAACCTTTTTTTTGTCATGGAATGTGAGCTCATGGGTCTAAGTTATTTCCTTCATAATTTCCTTATGTGCAGGACTTGTCTTGACCAAATTTTCCCAGGGGAAAATTTGGGATAACATGTATGTTAGTGACTCTGTTAGGCAGGGGATGAAAAATCTTGTCTTCAAAACTATGTGCAAGGTGGTTCATGTGCTAGAAAGGTATGAATCTTGACAAATTTGAAGCTAGATATGAAGAAAGGTTGATGTTTTGATGGTAGTTATAATACAAAATGTGTGAGAAGAATCAGCTACAGGTGTATACTATGTGTATTGTCCAAATTTGATATGGGGAGAATGATTTTGTGCTTCTATAAGGTGGCATTGATGATTTCCGGACATATGAGGTATGATTTGTGTATTTTTCCTCAAGGACAAGCTTGGTAAGATTCAAAGTTGTATTATCTCATCCAGTTATGGCTACAAGAAGTTGTAGCCATAAATTCATGCACTTACTATTACATTTATACCGGCAAGTATGTTGTTTTACATATGGATCTTGCATAAGAAAATTATTCACTAATGGCTCATCCCCTAGTCTTTTCTTCAGTTAGTTGGTCATCTTTGTCATTTGTCTTGCACGATCGTTAATTGTTTACACAGTTCTGGTTGTCTCTCAGGGAGTCTCAGGTGTCATTATTTGGTCATTTTTTTCTCTAGTCTTTGACTAGGGAAACTATGGTAGGATTAGGGCACCCATGTACACCCTAGTCCCCATAGCACTTGGGTCTAATTTAGATTTTTGAGGTTGGTCTTTATAAATTTCCCTCTCATTCCCCTAGGTACTAGTCCACATGCTAGGTCATTAGTGTCAAAATTTGAGCAAGAGATCCCTATATAAACATAACATACTCACTATCTTAAGGGTGGACTATCTACTATCAAGGGCTAGCTATCTACTAAGGCAAGGGACTATATTTGGGCATCATTACATCACACACACTCCATAGGAAAGGGAGGTCTATTCTATTCCATCCAGCATTTTGCATTACATCTAGCTATTTCCCACTATCTCTGCATCATTGATGTTAGGGCACCCTAGGAACACAATTACACACACATGCACATAGAAATACATCACTTCTAAGATGAAGTGCAGTGCTCAGTCGTAAGTCCATACATTTGGCAACTGAGGATAGTCTGACCCATTCATTTGCATCTTTTTTTAGGGTTTGATGCTTTTGTGTGGGTTTTTGTAGGATATCATTCATTGGAGATATATTACATCATCAACAAAGTTACTGTGACAATCACGCAACAAATATTGAGATATTGTGAAGATATAGCAACATTTCCAGATTTAGGTCCTGAGTTGTCTTGCAGACTAGAGCGCCCATACTACAGACTAGGGCGCCCATAGGCACCCTGATCCTCTTCTAGGTGCCTCAGTATGGTTTAATCTTCATCTACTGCAATTTCCTTGGTTGTACCATCATACTCTTCTTCATCCACACATCATCCTATTCAGTTCAGAATCACAACAAGGTAAGTCATTTTCTGGTTAGTACCCTTTTCCCTCCCATTTCAATTATCTTATTTCATTTAAATATCAAATAAAATTAGTTAGCATTTACATTTCATTTTATACTATTTATTTCATTGTTGTACTTATTTAGATTAACTCTAAAATTTATATTTTATTTAATCATTTTGGTGACTAATACGCATCGCCAACAAAGAAACTAACACATTGCGTCAAACAACCATTACTAAGACATAAGCCAACAAAAAAATACAAAACATAGCTATATATAGATACTTACACTCCGCTACAGTCATTGCCACATTTTTAGGGGCATGGGCTTCCCCCTCTCGTACTCCTCCCTGCGGTAACCCCACTACATCTACAAACAATGGAAACAAAAATATCCATCAATGTGTTGTCCACCATGCACGATACTCCTTTGTACAACCTGCATCATCAAAATCTATAGGATCTATCACCGCATCTGCCTCATTTGGCCTAAGAGGTACTAGTTTCTCTCTTGTGGGCCTTAGTCTAGCTCCAACCCTCCTAGGTGCTCTGATAGCTCTCAACCATATATACGGATTTCAAGGTACATCTTGAGCAATGCCAAACTGTTGTGATACTCTATCTACTTGAAAAAACTTGGCCACGACTGGAAATCGATCCTCTAACAACATCATCCTTCGAATACACCGCAACTCTAAATCATCCTCAGGCCATCCTCCATAGTCACGGTATGGCCTCCATATAACTTCCTCAGGCCCCATTCTATCTATCATCTCCCTGTAGGTATCTGTGTCCATCCTACGCCAACAAATATTAATCCACTTCCTCCCATATATCTTTGTCCTAGCCCACTCTCCTTGTGGACCTCCAACTTGCCTCAACACTGCTATGTGATCATACACCCATATATGTAGTAGTGTAGTAGCTCTTATCCCACATATGTGCTCATCATGAGTAAATTAGTACAAGTCTCTATATAGGTGGGACAACACACACCGCGCCCACGCGTATCTAGTGCTCTCATCCTCTATACGTCGACATATATCATGCATCTTATACAAGATGCCTACACCTCCTCCCTTAACTACAATAGATGAAGCAATCACCATGGAAATGAACTTCGGCAAGCACAAACCATCAGACCTCATAATAGCATCCAAACTAATATGGGCCTCAGAAGGTACTTGAGTCCCAATAAAATATCATCTAGCAGCTTGCATCTACCTTTCCATATCCTCCAATGGCATAACCTATACTCTCTCTCCGAAAAATGGTAACCACAATATATGATACACATCCTCTAACGTAACAGTCATCTCCCCTGTAGGAAACCAAAATGTACATGTATCCACACACCACTTATTGCATAGTTTAGTTAGTATAGACATGTTATGGCGCACATCCCCCATCTTTGTTATGTTCTACAAGCTGACACAATCCATCACATCCCACTCATCATCCAATAGGCCCAACCCAAGAAAAATACTCAAATGACGTTCATCGTGAAACTGTCTCGAGTGAATATCCCTCTGCACACCACAAAACGACCACAAACGTAGCGTTAGAACACCTTACCAGTACAAATACACTAGCTTATCACCTTCATTTACACTATAAATTTCATTTTTCATCATTATAAACCAAATACACATGCTCTTGACAAGGGCGCCCAGGAGCAGGACACCAACGCCTAGATCTAGGTTCTCCTGTCCCAAGGGTCACTAGCACTCTCACTGCTATTGTCTAGGTCCAAAACACTGAGAAAATTAAAAAATATCAAATTTGTAAAAATTCAACAAAAACAACTACTACACCACATATTTTTAGCAAAAACACCACACTTACCAATTCTATCGTCGTACTCGATGCTACGACAGTCGCCACCCTCTCAAACTGGCTAGGTCGTGATGCTCTCACTTGCGGCATCTTTACTTACTCAAAGCTCAATCTCACTCACACAAAAATACAAATGAAGTAACTAACCACTTTTTCACCCTACTATTTCAAGTTACTTTTTCATCACCCACTTTACTATGGTTATTATTTCATGATCAGTCCTCAACTAATACACACTACATGATTTTCTTCATATCTTGAGCATTTTTACTCTGATTTTCATCTCATTTACGGTGTTATTTATATAATTTTACCTACCATAGTACTATACACATTACATGTGCATTATCTATCCTTGAAATTTTCTTCCATCCAATTCATACACATTTTTGTGATTTCTATCACTTTTTATCTATTTTGTGCTTACTTTTGGCTTAGCATTCACTTTTTTCATAACTTTCCCTTTCACTGAAAGGGGGGGAATATCATTGGGGTCACCCTATAATTCCCCTTGCATTACCATGCAATTAATCAACATTACCAATCCATCATTTTCAAACTTTTACTAATTGACTATGTGACATCTCACCATTTGTTACCCCTAATGACCTAATCTAGGGTAAATAAATATATAATTTTTCTATGCAATGGTTCATCACTTCCCCCTAATGACCTAACCTAGTGGAAACAAGCGTTAAAATATTTCCATGTGATTATTCATCAATTTCTATTGCATTCCCCCTAATAACCTAACCTAGGGGTAAATAGCGTAAAATATCTCTATGAGTAAGAAATTGAATCAATCAATCACTCAACGCGTTCAAATTTCTAACAATCAAAATCATATCATTCAATCAATAAAAATTCAAAAAAATTGGCCACCCAGATGACATAACTTGGGAGTTACGTGCGGCTTCCTAGATGACCTAGCTTGGGAGATTACATCCATTGCTTTCCCAGATGACCTAACTTGGGAAGTTATTCTACATTTTGCATTCACTTTCAGATGACCTAACTTAGAAGCCATAACATTAAAGCGACACCAACAGAGTGGGGGTAATAGTTCCTTTCCTATACCACTCCTATATGGGTCAACTGTTTGATCAAAATTATTTGGATCTAAAAACCACAAATGTTTGATATGAGTTTATCTGCAGCAGATAGATCTTGAGAATGTAGTTATAGATTGGATAATAACACACTTTTCTCCCTACACTCTTCCTCTAGTGATAGGATGCCCAAATCCTCCAATGAATTTTTCATATGCACATAATCAGGTTTGGGAACTAATCACTCCCTTCCCCATCTTATTATCATCATACGTGTTCAAAATCATCAATCATCCAACATTACAATCATCACTCTCGTTTAGTGCACTTCATCACAATATTACATTTTTCACTACATTACATAGATCAATTTGTTGATCCATGGTTCAACATGCTATATGGTTCTTTTTGCATGCTTTTACTACCACATCTGCGTGTTCTACTACAACATGGGCTTCTCTAGATTTCTCTCAGGTACGCATCTCTATCTACTTTATGTTACCGATCTTTCCACTCACCAACATAAAGTGGGGGAAAATGTAGTCACAAAATCACACACTTACTATTACATTTATACCACCAAGTATGTTGTTTTATATATGGATATCACATAAGAAAATTATTCACTAATGGCCTACCACCTAGTCATGTCGTCAGTTAGTTGGTTTTCATCGTCATTTGTCTTGCACAGTCGTCAATTGTTTACAATGTTCTAGTTGTCTCTCAGGGAGTCTCAGGTGCCATTATTTGGTCATTTTTCATCTCTAGTCTTTGACTAGGGTGCCTAGGGTAAGATTAGGGCACCCATGGGCACCTCAGTCCTTAATTTTAGGCGCACAGGTCGCCATAGCACTTGGGTCTCATTTAGAGTTTTGAGGTCAGTCTTTATAATTTTCCCTCTCATTCCCCTAGGTACTAGTTGGCATGTCAGGTCATTAGTGTCAAAATTTGAGGAAGATATCCCTATATAAACACAACATACTCACTATCTTAAGGGTAGACTATCTAATATCAAGGGATAACTATCTACTGATTCAAGGGACTGGATTTGGGCATATTTACATCACACACACTACATAGGAAAGGGAATTATATTCTATTCCATCCACCATTTTGCATTACATCTAGCTATTGCTCGTTATCTTTATGTCATTGGCGCTAGGGCACCCTAGGCACATCAATTACACACACAATGCACATATAACTACATTGGGTTCTGAGATGTAGTGCAAACGCTCAGTTGTAAGTCCATTCATTTGGCCAGCTAGAGGACAATCCGACCCATTCATTTATATCTTTATTTTTTAGGTTTTGATTTTTTTTATGTGGGGTTTTGTAGGAGATCATTCATCAGAGATATCTACAACGTGTTATCGAGTGAAGCTAGTGCAACATATACATGCGACAAATAGGCGAGTATTGCGAAGATCTAGATGACAACTTCCAGACTCACTGTTCATGAGTTGTTCTGCAGACCAGAGCACCCATACTATGCAGACCAGGGTGCCCTACAGGTGCCCCAATCCTCTATCTAGGCACCCCAATCCTAGTTCGAATCTTACCACTATGCTGTAATTTTTCTGATGGGTGTTGCATCATACTCTGTTCCATCCTGCTTCATCATCCTGTCCAATTCTAGGATCACTGCGAGGTAAGTTCAATTTCAGGTTAGTACCTTTTCCTCTCTATTTCAATTATTTCACTTTCATTTAAATATCAAATAAAATTAGTTAGCATTTACATTTTCAGTTTATATCAGTTATTTCATTGTTGTACTTGTTTAGATTAAATTCTTAAAATTCATATTTTAGTTAATCAACCACATACTCGATTAAGAAAATGATGCTTTATGATGTCTGGCCCAACAATAAGATTTCATGTTCCCAACTCCAATGAAAAAATGGTTTGAAGACAATGTGATCTTCACATGGCCATGTTACTATTTAGGAAAATCCTTCATGACATCTAGGTTGAGTTCTAGTTGTTGTGTCACTTACAAAATTGTATAGGGTTTACTAGCTCATCGAATAGCAAGTTGACTATGGAACTGAAAATTTAGTTGAAGTCATCATCATTTTGATAAATAGATTGAGGAACAAAGATGATCGCATGTAAGTGAAAAAGTTCCTTAACAAGGTGTGCAACCAAAAATGAAAGTTACCGGCTGCTATCAGTGGATATCTTGTCATAGGCTTTCATGTGACAAACCTTGGAGGGAAATGGTACAATGTTGCATGAATAAGAAGGTGATGATAACCTTTTTCATCTTTAACATCTAAAATTAAAGGCTAAGATGACCGTTTCAAGATCATGGTTATTGTATCTCATGCTTTTATGGTGTTATCATGTACACTCTTTCGAGGTGAGGGGCATGTTGGTGAAATCAAGTTTGAAGCCTCGAAGCTCTCCTTCACACAATTCACTGACTTTTGAGTCTGCACATCCATAGTTTGTCTTAAGATAATGAATTTGATATCTTTGGTTGATGCTCTTTTTCCATTTAACAAAGATGATATGATAGCATCAATGAAAATGAGCTAGAGGGAAAGGAATGAGTAAGAACATGTAGGTACTCAAATGCCTATGTCAATTCCTATCTAAACAGGGGAAGAAGTTCAGGTTAGACTTTGTGAAACCATCTAAGGGCAAAAGGGAGAATGTTGACATGTTGTGGTATAGGTGTTGTTCATTGATGAAAAAACCCCATTAATGAAATAGTGCATGTCGGAGTGATAGTCTAGAGAGATGCTCATATTTGGATGATAAGCCATAGGATATGTCACGAGTCTGTTCTTGCCCTGTGCATATTGTGTTTAAGTGAGAATATGTTTCCGACGGGGTTCTTGACAAGCCCATTCACGACTTGACCTAGATACTAATCCTTAGGTGTTGGTACATGGAATGGTTAAAGCTTGCTCGGTGGCTTAGAATCATGTTGGCACATGATCATAGAATGTCCATAGGAGTATTCTTAAGCACTCTGTATGAGATTTTAGGGTCGCAGTTAGACATGTTGGTGACCAAGATTCAGGTGCTCATTTGGACCAATTATGAGTTGTAAGAATTACATGATTAAGCTCGTAGGAGCTATATGAGCTCATGGATGCATGTACAATAGTTGATTCATGATGTATACTATGTATGTTAAGACCTTTTGGAGAGTTATTAGCTTTTTATGATGATTTTATCCATGTTGATTTTAGTTGACCCTAGCCTTAATCAGTGTATAAACCCTAAGGGGTAGCTATGCAAATGAGATGGGATGGAAAGATGGAGAAGTATCAAGTGACATGCACCAAACTTGGATATATTATGTAGGAAAATATGTCATGGTGCTATGCGAGGATAAAATTGTAGGTTGTCATGATGTGAATTTTGTAAGTTAGGTTAGATTTGGTGAAATAGGGTCAAAAAGAAGAACATTTCCATCTCGAATTGGATCTTCTGATGTTCACCCTTAATTGTGTGATTTCTATGGGACATTTTGGATTTTAGGTATGTTTCTAAATTAATCTATAATGTGAATTCTTAAAAAATATCTAGGTCATTTCATCATTACATTTTTATGAACGAATGTTAAAAAGTTTGTAATTCGGGGGACTTTTTATGAGTTTGAAACCGTTAGCTCAAAAGCAAGAGGAATGAAATCATCGATTTTGCCCGGCTAAGTGTTCTATAATTTACTTGGAAGTGTAATTCATGATGATTTAAATAATGTAGATAGGAATCCTCCATGTTTCTAGAAAGGTATGGTGTATTCTTGTGGTGATGAGTTGATGCTCCACTCAAATATGTCCAGTTTCTGAAGAATTTCAGTTTGGGACAAGGTTTCCAAAGGAGTTCCAACAAACTAAATAGACATTATGGTGATTATGTGAGTTTTTATTGATTTTAATGATATTTTTATGTCATGGTGATGCAATTAAATAGTAAAGTATGCTTCATTTGTGTTGACTGGTCAAAGGGCAGTTTTGGGGCAGTTTCAGGAAGTTTGTAGAAATGAACTTGTTTGAAGGCCTTACACTTGGAGTTAGAAGGATTTAAAATATGGTCTGGAAAAAGGATTTAAATAAATTTATAATGTTATATTTTTAGTCTCATGATGATTTGATTTGATATAGTTTCTAGGTTAGTTTGTGAGCAATAAGGTTTCTTGCTTTTCAGGACAGAGGTTGCCTTTTGTTTTGAAAGATTTAGTTGGTTAGAGCATGTAAATGGATGGATTGATGCTTTCTATCACCTGAAATGTGAATAAAAGTAATAAATTTGGACGGATATTTAAGGGAAATTATATCTAGGTCTTTAAAGTTATTCATAGAAGGGTGTTTAACTAGGTTGGATGTTTGTAAAATCTGTTTTTTGGGCTAAAGCTTGTTTTGGTGAAGACAAAAGTTGATGTGGTTTGAGATATGTGAATGCTTTCATGATGATATAAACTTGCTTAGAAGTGTTGATCTAAAAGTTATGAGAATTTAGGATTTCTATTGGCCTTCACATATCCATATTTTACCCGTGCTTATTGGGTGGTCTTGAGGCCCAAATTGTAAAGATCAAGTACTATGGAAACATACTACTTTGTGAAGGTAATTGAGCAGTAGTTGGGCCCATTAAATGAAATAATTTGATTGGTTAAAGTGAAAATGTGCAACCATGTGACTTGATGTTTAAATCTTCCATCATTACTCATATACCCTGGTGATTTTTAGAGCTTGAGTAAAAATATATTTGGCATGAGGGGATTTTTCTCATTCTAGTGATGACATTTTGAGGTTTTTTGGTGGCAGTTTGATAAGTGGTTTTTAGCCACCTGGCCGGCGCTACATGGGGTCATATGTGACTGTTATTTTGATAGTTCATATGGGATTTTTTTCTAAATAATGTGTTCAAAATAAAGGGGGGAATACAACTGGCCTATTTTTGAATTTGAATGAATTAAGAGCTTATAAAAGTGAAGTTTTTGGTGTTTTTGTGTACTAGTTGTGTGTGTATGAAAAGTGTGACCTAAGTGTGAGAATTTTGCAAGTTTGAATGCATGTTTTGAGAGATGAACAAGTGTGTAACTATTTGAATACTGAAATCAAGTGTGTTTGCAAGGGTTTAAGCTTTGAGAAGTGAATATAATGCAAATTGGTGTAAGTTTGAAGACCTAGTGTTTGAAGAAGGGTTTGAATCCAGGGCTCTTAGAAAGAAGGTCTCAGACTCTGAATTTGTGAATCTCCTTGCAATTGTGGTAGCAGCATACATCTGATATCTAGATATTAAGACCGATGAAGTGGGTGTTTGAGCATCTTGAATAGTATGTATCCTCCTTGTGGATTTGAGTACCTTACATCATGACTGAGGGATTGGAACATGGCTTGTAGCATTGTAACTCTACTAAAGTGGCACTGGATGTTGAATAAACCCTAAGCTTGTGTTTTTTCTTTCTCGAGTATGATATGAATTTATGATCAATGTTACACATTCATGTTTCAGTGGGTATTTTGTCACAGGGATTCACTTAGCTAAAAGTTACTGGTATAATGTGATTATGTTCGAAGGGTATTAAAGAATACCCTTAATTCTAGTTTTTACCTCTAATTATTCAATTGATAATATCCCCCTCCCACTTATATTATTATAATGAAAGTACCCCCTATTTTTTCCCATGTGCCTTACTTACCCATTTTTCCATGACAATTTTATTTATCCCTTTTAATTATTGCTACCCTGATATATTAAATAGAAAAAATATCATATTTCTCACTCAATTTTTTTGTTAATATGCATTTTCTCTCGACAAGATAGTTTGAAGCAATTCAATACCTATTACCAATTACCTTATAAATGTTAATCTTTACTCATTTATCAATAGTTATTCAAGAAAATTAAGATGGTGAACATAATATCACGTGTGTTGAAAAGCATACTCAATACTAATTTTCTACCAACTTATTATTTCTTGGTTAAGAATCTCTTAATTGAAATTTCTTTATCCAAAAAGATATTATAATTTAACTTTATGACCGCACTCCTTTAAATTTAAATTTTAAGGTATTTAGTTTTAAAAACTAGAGTTCAAATGTTTTAGTTTTGTATTAAAATTAAAACCTCTCCTTTCCTTTGCCCCACCTCTCTAACCTAGCCGATTCCCAATACCTGATTCAATAAAACTTTCAATAAAATTAAATATCTTTATTGAGACCCCCTCATGTCAAAAAGATATTGATATATTTGACTTTATGACCACACTCCTTTATGCAATTTTAAGGTCACCTCAGTTTTATGAACTCACGTGCTAGGATGTATTAGTTTTATACTAAAATGAACCCCCCCGTGTCCTTTGGCCCGAGCCAATCTAACTTAGCCACTAGAAAAGTGGGGTAAGATCCCTAGTATAATGAAGCATTTTGACCCCGTCCTGTCTACCGATATATTGACTTTGATTGATTAATTGCGATTAGACTCAAGGGGTCATGAATGCACATGGTTGGCTATTACCTATCTGGTGAATCGCCCCATGCGGTTGAACTTCCCAAGCAAACTCTCCCACTTAAAATTATGGCGCCCATTGTGCTCATTCAATACATTTTTCATGGGATGGATTGCTATGCTCAACGGTCTTTTCTCCTTTCCCCCCCTTAGGGGTCTGGATAAGTGGTTCATTCCATGAATTAAGTAAGTAATTTGACAATCTCCTTGCGCATTTTGTAAGGACTGCCATTCTCCCTTTTCCTCCATTAGCAGTTTTCGAGCTCTTCTCTATGAAACTCAAAATTTCATGCTTCCGATCAACAAGCAACTTTCAAATGGGGATTTATCTGAGACCTAGGACTCTACATGTATAACTAGTGCAAAGATCATTTAATGCGAAGACCAAATAACGATTTCTTTCTTTGCAAACTATCTCTATTGCCCATCTTGTGTTACATTCATAACCTATTCCATGTTCCTGTTTGCATTAGACCTCTGTAAGTGCAACTCCCACGGTCTCAGCCTTGCGTTTTGCATATAGTGACCCTCATCTAGGACATTGGAGAATTGTTCCACCTAACGTTTTTGAAAACTGATCAGTCGCCCCTTTAGGTGTATACACGTTCGCTATTATTTCTTGCATCATCTCTCTCAGGCCTGTTCCCTCTCGAGCAATATAGTTAGATGTCCAAGGATTAGTTGTAGGATGTAGTTTAGCGGTTAGAAGTAAAAGAGTTGTGTTTTGCGCACCAAATGCCCTTCTCAAATCCACATCAACAAGGAAGTCGACCTAACTCTATGAGGTTTGTCTCAAGATTGCCAAGTCTCACACTTTTATAGATTTGTCCCATCCTTGCCATCCAAATTCTGTGGTCTTCCACTGATATCACAAGGAGGGTGCAAAATTTTGAGCTCAACACTACCAACCTTAGTTTGTTAGTTTTTGTTGCCGTCTGTATGACGCCATGTTGCATATCCTAAGCCGCATCATTGTTTTCCTTACAATCTCTTCATACAATTCCAGATTCAGAAGCGCATGCAAGTTGAATTGACTGCATGCAATGATCAGATTCTGACACAAGCACGTGCATTAGAAGTTTTCTGCTATTTGAACCGTGTAATACTTGCAAAACCACCGTTGGAATAAACACAACACACGTAAATAGCAATGTCTCTAAAAATTTGCACCGTGGATTTTTCAGATATATGTTCTTAACTTAACATATATAAAAAAATATATTCAAATATATCTTTAAAATAACTAAATAAATATAAAATAAATACTATAATTGACATTATTTTATATATTTGAAGGGCAGTATTAAAAAATGACCGTCACCGAAAATATGTTTGACAGGCATAAGTGGCCGTCAAATTTAACCCCTTTGATATATCTTTTACATTTCAAAAGAAGACAAAGCATTGTCCTCATACATTAAAGAAAGTGCCTAAACCCTTTTTTCAATATCCAAATCTCGGTACGACAAATTTGTCCCCTATAATCTTTTGGAAAAGATTAGATAATATAGGGCAGCTAAAACCAATTTGTCTCTACAATTCAAAGAATTCAGAGGCCGGCATTGATAATATCGTGTTTTACGTCAAATTTGTCCCCCATAATGGCTTTTGAAAAGATACTATAGACCAGGTAAAACCAAATTGTCAACCCAATTCACACTATAATACAATTCAAAGGGATTCAGACTACTGTTTCATACAGAACTGCTATATTACATTCAATAGAAAACATTATAATGCAATCTAAAGTCCACCCAAATTAAAGCAGATAAGACTAAATGCCAACCATGCACGAGATTGAAATGTGTAGCTGCCCCTCCATGGTCACGAATGGTGGCGTTATCCTATCCATATTTAATTGGTTCACACTGTTTCTTGCCTAGGAAATTGGCGATAAGGCTTTGAATTTATTCATTCCAGAGTCCCCACAAATGTCCTCTTATGCATGTCCATTTCTGCTGCCTCTTGATAACCACAAACAAGGAATAAACAGTAGCAACTCTGTCCTTTCATGCTTTTGCTCACTCTGACTCGTTGATCTATGTGGAGATATATACAAAGCCTAATCAGGGGATCTATTCAATAAACAGTCCACTCTTGGGGAAGAACACTTTTTGGGTACCTGGGTCTGGTATTAAAAATCAAAGCAGATCCTCTGAAAGTCTCATTTCAATGACCAGAGGGATGGGCAACAAGATATTTCAAGTTGTGCTTGTGAAGAAGTTAGTGACAAAGTTGCAAAGGCTTGTCTATGCAAGCAGGGCTGTTGGGTATGCCCTTTCTCCCAGAACGAGGGGTTATACTTATTTCACATATGATTCTGATGGGAATGGAGTTGGGGGTCTTCCCAGGGATGTTCCCAAAGGCCACTTTGCAGTATATGTTGGGAGTGAAAGGAGCAGATTTGTTGTCCCCACAGCTTATTTGAGCCATCCTATATTCCAGACATTGCTGGAGAAAGCTGAGGAAGAGTATGGATTTGATCACCAAATGGGGCTCACCCTTCCCTGTGAGGAAGTTGCCTTCAAATATATAACCTCTGTCTTGGAAAGGGAGGATCCCACTGTGGAGTTGACCAAGATAATGGGTTTCTTTCATGACACAAACACATCTAGTACTAGTGTTTGCTGATTACTCGATCTGCTGCAATGGGAAACAGGCCAATTATTTGTGGATATCCAACAATGTTCAATGCCAGCCTGATCAAGCAAATTTTGAAGACTTTCAGCATCAAGACATTGATATTGAAGCTGATCGTTTTTAAGGTTTGCATCTTGGAATGTTCAGGACATTGTATTGTAATAGCTCATGGATCCAGTTGCTACTGAGAAGAACCAGGCAATTGTGTAATTGAAACCAGGGAGACCAGTGTGAAAATGGAGTCGGTGAATTTTGTCCCATGATTGTATTACTAGATGTAACTGATTGATCTGTGTATGACCTTGCCATGGAACAGGTCTAACCATTTTTGTCTTGTACACATTATTGTAGTGTTATAGCAATTTGTGGCTGCAACTGATATCTTCACTGACTTTTCTAGTTAATATCCATATTTGTTTTTGTTTATATCTAGAAAGTTAGAAGCATTTCTTTTATTAGAGCTTATATTGGATACTGGTGGTCTAATGAACTTTATTATTCCATATAGCTTTGTTCTGTTTGTTTGAGATGGCAGCAGCTGATATTTAAGCTGGCTTTGTTTGTGGTTCTCTCTACCTCCTCCTCCTGATCAGTCGAAATGTGGTGTTTGGATTGCTCAATCAGTAATGGTAGTTTGGCCTACTCTGCTTTTTGCATAGCTTTTTTGTCCAGGAATATCATCTAGGTCCCATTAGGTTAATTTTTGGTACTAATATGATTTCTACAACTTTCAGCAGAGAATATTGGATCCTGAGACTCAATGTGAAAAAGTTGGTCTCATACAAAAAAAAAATTTCTCTTCATCAATTTGTCTCTTAGCAAAACAAAACAAAAATCATTTCAAATATATGCATGGCTTTAGAGCAAATGGAGAACGATCTGTTTTCTAATGCCATAATGGTTCTTAGTATCCAAATATAAGCAGGACGAATCAAGACTTTTATTGCTTTCCCTAGGTGACAAAAATATGGCAGAAGGAAGACGAAATCAACATATAAATATTCTTAGGATCAACAATAAACCATACTGCATGCTCTGGAAGAAGATAGAATCAGAGAAGCTTGACAAAAACTGTCAAACTAATGAAAGCAGGACTTAAGGTCCGTGAAGGGGCCACCAGTAACATCAAGAACATAATAAACATAAGTTGTTTTTGGTAGAAAGGCTTTTGCAGTAGACTTGTGCAGGCACTCCATGGTGTGATCATAGATAACCAATAAAGATTTAATAGAGTTGAATAGGTATTACGAGTACAAAAGACAAGGAAGCTCACAACTCGAGAATGAGATGCATGAGACAACCGACAAAAAGAACAGACAATAACAATAAGTAGATAGAAGGTATCTTAGAAAAACTAAGGATGACAAGCCACACACCCTTCACTTTTAAGTACATTAAGTCCCCTCTGTGATTAGCTACTGTCCAAAAGAGTAAGAAAATAGATGGTATGCCACACATCAGGGAAGTTGGCTCATCTCCACTAATCAATAGCGAGGACAAAACCCTGGTTTTTTCCCCACCATGTCAGTATGTCCAAAGTCTATTTTGTGTGCACATTAGATACAATACTCAATTCTTGAATCGGTTAATTGTCAAGAGGTAAATGACAGGTGATATATTGCTGAATTACCATATCACATACTTCTAAAGAGTGCAAACATTGTCACTGAATTGACAATTGGATATTAAAGGAATAAAAAGAGAACAAAATAAGCTCTGCACAAGATAACTTCTGAAATATTGCATCCATGTTATGTAAGGTTTACCAAAATTTCCAAGCGAGCCTCTATTTTTAATAGTTAGAACTAAGTTCACATCATGTTATTGCATATATGGTGTTTGCAGTAATGCATTTCACAAATTTGCAAAGTTATATCAAATCTGAAAGAAGTGAGGCATATAAATACTTCATTACACAAACATAAAACAAACCGCCTTCTCCTTAAGTGGCCTTTCATAATAACCCTGCCAACAATTTACTAATCCAACCTTACTTATCCTAGAACTTGTACTGTCCCTAGCATATGAGCTCAAAAACCTAAAACTTTGCCGTTTTATCGAAATATAGTTGCACAAAGTTGTTAACAGATTGTCAAACATCACAAATTATTATGAACAACAAATGCAAATAAAAGGGCAATCAAGTACACGCAAAACAATATTTTTGAGTGTTAGGGAATCAGGCCTGGAAATTGACGGTCACCTTTGCCTGTCAAAAGGAAAATATGTGACAGTCCTGGCCATATATACGTTCTTTTCAATTTACGTTTTGAATACTATTTAAGATTGTCAAAAGAATTATAGTTTAAATAATATTATCTTTTTCCTGTTACATTTTGTGCAAAATCAAGATTGGGAAAAAAAAAGAATACAAATCAATTGGAATAAACATATTATCATCCATGGTTGCACATTGGATTTAGGCACGAGGAGAAAGCTACATCCATTCACTCTAATTAAAATTAGGTTTTGACACAAATAATTAGTACTCTCTGAATAATGTCAGGGCTATTTATTGAGTCATTTAAGATAGAAAAATCCTTCAAATAACAGAAATTTACTAGATTTATGGTATGTAATTAAACAAACAAATAATGCAAATGTTGCATTGATCTTCTTAGCTTTTTTCAAGTTGAAATTAAATCTGCATTGAATCTAAATAAAAATTAGGGTGCATTTAAAGATTGTATAGAGATAATCTTTCTAAATTTAAGTAAATTGGAATTAGAATGGTAAATTATTAAATGGTTTGAAAAATCAGTATAGAATACATTGTAGTTTCACTTACCAAAAAAGAATAAAATATACTTTTGAATTTAAAAATTGTAATAGAAGATAAATCAGTTTTTTCTAAATTTATTTTTGAACAAAAAATAATATTCAAAATAGTAAATCATTATATATTATATTCTTAAATTATATTTTTTAATACATTAGATATTTCTACCTCATATAATGTATGACTACTACCATTTTTTACAGCTTGTAAAAAACATACACCTTCAAATTTAAATAAAAACTGTCTGTCTAAATTTACAGTTTAAAATTTTATTTAGTTGTAAATTACAGTTAAAATATGGAAAAACGGTCCAGAGATCGCTGGTTAGGAGACAACCATAGTCATCAAGTCTATGTGGCAGTGGGGAGTAAATACATGACAGTTAAAAGATATATGGGTAATCAAGTACACTATAGTTAGGGGATGTGTCTCTTAGATGTTGGTGATGTTTTGAATGTCCTAAATGTGTCAGAGAGTTTGGGATTTGGAGGAGAAGGCTTTGATTTTATTTTAATTTTTTGAAAAAAAAATTATACTTTTATTTTTGAAAAATTGTTTTTGCATAAACTTCAAATTCTAATCTCCAAAATATATCGTATAAATATTATATATAGTTTAAATCCCTAAATTTCATTGAATAAAGTTTAAATATTTAAAAAAAATTTGTTATATATATTTTAACAGCCTTTGCTGTTCTTAAACTCTAAAAAATATTGTGTCCCCTTCCATATCTCTGATAAGAAACTGTGATTATAACTAAAATATATGAATAACCAAATACAAAATAACTAATATTCAGAAATAATCAAAGACTATAAGTGACTCTTTCAACAAATTGTCTTAAAATTTACCACTACTAAGTTATATAAATAAAGAAGTATAAGAACACTCAAATACAAAGTAAATAAGTACAAGATAAACTAAGATTCCAATCCAAAGTGGACTATGTTATATGAGCCTCAGAACATAAGGTGGTCTCTTACATCACAAGGAATTGGGTAACATCCAAATCTCGTGGACCTTAAAAAAAGCTTTTCCTTTACATCTCTGAAGGGATAATTTTTAAAATAGTCCCCAGATCCAAAGGTTCTTACAAAAATTTTGTGGCCAGCAGAGTTCAACTTTTGCTTGTCATCAACATAAAAAAGAAGAAACTACATTGGAACATGTAGGGCCAATTACCCATGTGACTTTCTCTCCCATCCTGCCCCAGTACAGCAGACTTTTTCACTAACTCAAATTCTTACAACCACAGACGGACCTGAGAGGGAGAGGGTCACAATGCACATGCAATGCCTTGTACCATATTTTGAGGGAGATAAATTAGGGGTTGACAAATCGTCCATTATATATTTCCTTAACTGTATAGACCATTGACAAACTGAACTTTTCCTTAATGATAGGCAAGATAATTTAGCCTTAAATTTCTCCACAACATAAGCATGATACACCAGATTCATTGTTAATGCTGATTGATCCTGTATAACCTAGTGGTCCCCATGGGGTTGCCGTTCCTAAAAAGAATTCAGCGGGTGTGCTGCAGAGATGTTTCAGGGAGTTTTAGCATTTTTATGGTCCCATCTCCTAAAAAATTCAGGGGTTGCTGCATAGATATTTCAGGGAATGAGTTTTCTATGAGCTGGAAATTGCAATTTGGCAGAAAAAAAATACTATGCAGGTGAGGGAAATTTTTTAGCCCCCACTTTTTACCACCCACTTATGCTCCCTAAAAATTAGGGGCTCCAATTTTTCAGGGGTAGAATCCATTCTATCCTGCAACAGATTGTGGAAATTCCCATGGGATCTGCCGCCAGAGTAAATTGTGGAGCAGCAGCCCCCTCCATGAGACCCCTCAATATTCATTGCTACAGGTTGTCATGATTTTTTCTATTTACTAAAATTAAACTTCAAAAAAGAAAAGAGTTAAAATATATAGGTTACTTTCCTGGTGTAATAGATTTGTTAGTAACAAATATTTAAATAACTTTATAGGAATGGTTTTATTGCATTATGTATCAACGATCAAATTGATCTCTGTCGTTGAGCTCTTTGTTATTTGTGAGATTCAGGAGGCTTCATCTCACTTAGACAAATGCCTTCGACGTAATTAAACTTCAAAAAAGAAAAGAGTTAAAATATATATTTTACTTTCATGGTTTAATAGACTTGTTTGTAACAATATTTAAATAATTTTATAGGGATGGTTTTATTGCATTATGTTGCGTATTGGTCTTTTTTTTAATTTTATTTTGGTATTCTATCACCATAACTTAAAAGAATAAAAAAATTTAATAATAAATCTATTTTTTCTTTTAACTTATTTCTTCATAAATCTCTATATATTAAATGAATTCTTTATACAAATAAAATTATATATTTGTATTTGAATTATTACATTAAATAGAGTTGTTCAACCTTAGATTATAAACAAATAATATTCATAAATAAATATATTGTGATTATTATTTTATTTGGTTAAACAAATATTGAGACAACATGACTATTCTCCCTATTAATCAGTGAGCACTAAACTATAAATTATTAATTTATCTTACAAAATAAATTATAACTTCATTCTTCAATTAAAAGAAAATAATCATTTAAGTTAAAGATTTAAGACTTACAGAATAAGTATTGTGACAAAATGCTACACAAACCCCTGCAAATCATTGAACACTTAACCATTAATTTTCAGTAATATTTGAATTAAGAACTAAAGAAAAATGATATTTAAATTTAAGAATTAAGACTTTCACAATTTATATTATAAATAAAATGTGGCTGGAATCCTTGCTCATAATTTGAATACTTAAACATTAAATTTCAATGACATTTTGATTAAGAACAAACATTAACCGAGTTCTTTTTAAAATAAAAATAGTTAAAAGATTTAAGAATTTCAAATTTTCAAAAAAAATCAATAAAAATCTACATACTTATTTCCAAAAAAGTCGTTTTCTTATTTATTTTAGTGTTGTGCAGTTTATAACAGAAATTTCAGCAAGCCCTTCAAATTTGATCGCTTGTAGTCGTCAACAAACCAAATGAGTGAACATGGTACTACCTACATGTGATGTCTTTTTCTCAATAACCTCTGCATTCAACTCATGCACTGTGTACAACACAGAATTGAGTAGGACTTTCTCTTGCAAGCGTCCCTACACATGGGAAGGCAGCACATGGCCTGTCCTGGATTTGAATTTTTATCAATAAAATCCCGTATTTCAAGCATTCTGTACAAAATCTACAACTACTACAAGGACGCTAGGTACCACTTTCCATATTTCGCTAATACCGCTTAAGTCTTAACCATATTATGATAAGATTCATTCTTTGATTGTGTTTGGTGTTGCTCAGTCGTGCTTGCTATATATATACACCAGATCATTCATCTTCCTCAACAATGTCTTCTTAGCCCTTTCTTGGTTGCTTGCCTTAAGTAGCTTGTAAACCAATTTCTTTGTTTCTTTGTTTTTGAATTGTCCAATGGCAAGGAGCAAGGGAAACCCCCAACTCCTGCTCAGAAAGTACATCATCAGAGCCCTCTCTAAGTTTTCTGATGCCCATAAGGCAATTGGGTCTACTCTTTCTCCAAAGAGCACAAGGCATTTCAGCTTTAAGAACGAGGCCATGGACAGACCCTGTGCTGTCCTTCCCACAGATGTCCCAAAGGGACACTGTGCAGTGTATGTTGGTAGTGAACGCACTAGGTTTATCATACCCATTGAGTATTTGAATCATTCTCTCTTCCGGGCATTGCTGAATAAGGCAGAGGAAGAGTATGGGTTTGATCATCAGATGGGACTCACCATTCCCTGTGAAAAAGTTGCTTTCCTGTATCTGACATCCATGTTGGAAAAAAAAATCCAGCAATCAGAAATATGGAGCTGGATGAACTCGTTGGTTTTCCTTCCCTGAGAGAGATAGACCCAGTAAGATAGAATCTTCAAAGCATGAGCATTCTTTGCTTAGATGCCATATCTGAGGGATGTCTTTCTGCCAACGTTGCCTGCAGCATACACCCTGCTTCATCCTCATTTGTTCCAGAGTCATTTGGCTGGGGCAGAATGCAACTCGAATATAACCCTGCCTCGCTAGTGGAAACTCCATCTATCTCACCAGGCAACAAGGCTTCACTGGCAAACCAAGGAAAATTTGAATTTATGGCAGAAGATTTGCCATGAGTGGGGGGATCTTGTCATCTCCAACTGTTGTAAGTGAACAGAGCACTCTGCTTCCAATATCTAGAGAGATAAAGAAGTGGCTGCTTCGCGTGCATGGAAACAACTGCAATATTTGAGTATGGGAAGGAAGATAACATATCTAGTTAAGGGAGGGAGGTGTTTTCTTTTCAAATTGGGAAGTGGTAATTCTGTTTAGTCTTGTGATACAATGTTCTGCCTGAAGTTGATTTTAGCAACAACTTAGGGGTTTGGAAATGAGTAGATCATGTTAGATCTGATGAGTATTTTGTCACATATGGGCCTATGGCCTAGCCAACTAAGGCCGCCTGATGAGTAAAATGCCTGTCCTTTGCAATTACAGGCTACATTGTACCTTTGAGTAACAATTACAGAAAAAAATTAGATATAGAAACAAGCTACATTGCTTTCACTTCGTCTCCTTCTATTGTACTTCCTCTTAATTAGACTTATTTTTAGCTTGACATGCAATTTAGCTCCGATAGAGTCACAATCTTGGACTCTGTTTGGAGTAGGATAACTGGCCATCAAACTATATTTTGATTCAATGGAACAAAATCATTCCCACTATGACTCTTATCACCATTTTGACTAACTGCAGTTAGATGGCCAGTTAAGTACCCATGTTAAAGATGCAAGAGAAACTATATTCAAGCTGTAGCCAGCTTGCTCAGGGATACTATCCATAACAAGTTTGGAAGAATGATGGATGGCAGTTGCAGCCTGTAGACTTGTAACAACTTTTTACCACTTTCTCAGACCACTAATTGATGTTCAACCTATGCTAAATTTCTTAATAAATAGATTTTTGTTTTGTTCAGGCAGTGCTTACTATTCCTTTGTCATATAGATGTTAATGTGAGAATAAGGTATTTCTGTACTGTTGCTTGTAATTAACTTTGATTTAAATGTTATTTAAAATACCGATCCATCTTTATAGTTGTGATTATATGGGTGGTTTATCTTTCACACAGTTTTTATCTATAGAAACAAAGTTTTCTCCATTTCAATAGATGTCAGTGGCTACAATTTTGACTCCGAGTCTGTAATTTGCTAAATACATATCATATTAATCTTTTCTGTCTCCTAGATATGATATTGTCTGAAACATTTAGAAGGATGAAAAACATATCTTTTTAACCTGCAGCTTTTACAGTTCAAGATATAATTAGAATAAATATGTTTCTGGTTTCAGAACAAAACAAAATCTGTAGAATAAACGACATGACCACTACTCGGGGTTTCTTTACAAAAAATTTGGCCCTTTCTTTTCGGGCCTTGGCAAATTGAACAGCCAGTGGCCATTGAATTCTTCACCTGGATTTGGCTTTCTTGTCTCAACCGCATATGGTAAATTAAGCTCGAGCCAAAGCATGCTCATTTTCTGTGGTCCTTAGTTTATCAAGGGCTTCCATTAGGAAAATGGCTTCAGCACATCTCGGGTCAATTAACTTGTAAATGTAAGTCTACACCAAAGCACCAAACCGGGGTGCTTGGTAAGGCACTTACACATTTTCATGTCATATGATAGCCTCTCTCAACTGAAGGTTTTAGACTTGCGTGGCATAGGCATGCCAGTTATAAGATTTGATCTCGGGTCAATTAACTTGTAAATGTATTGCTCACCAGCAATGTCCTACTCATAACAGTCAAAAGACCTTCAAGCACCTATTCTGGACTTGCCATTGTACCCAGAGTGCTTGGAAGTGGAGTCAATAAAGTTTTGTTTTCCTTTCCATCCAAAACTTATTTCATAGATGATTGTGTTGTTTGAAGACTATACTTAGTGGTCTGATTATATAGCTTTTATTTAAAATTTCTTCAGAGCTAATATTCTTTTTCATCTCTAGAAGTCATGAAATTATGCTCCTTTTAACAATGAGATCATTTCTTTAACAGTTTTCAACAAATGAAGCAATGTATGTGCTCGCCTCTGTATCCTTTTAAATTCATGCACAAATTGAAAAAGTTGCTTTGGAGTTTCACCACCTACACGACCTGCTTAGCCACTTGGGGAGTGCTCTTTGCATTATGAACCAAATCATAACTTACATGCAGCTGCATTTCTCCCCTCCACTGGTGGCAAGGTGGTGGCAGAGCGGCTCACATGGTTGCTTCTCCTCCCCTCTTTCACAGGGGGGATTGGAGTCTGGTTGCTCATGCCAAGACTATTGGTGGGCTATTATGGTGCACTTCTCCGGCACATGGTGGCATGGATGTAGGTGTGCTTGTTCCTCCTCCACCTAAGTGGGAAGTGCTTGTGCCTTTGGCTGTTGAGGATGATCATGATAACTAGGTGATGCCATATTCACCATATGAGGGGAGTCCTCTGCTTGGGCCTCTCTCTCCTTGGGATTATCCACCTTTTTTTCCCTTGGGTGCTGCTACATGTGCCTAAATTGGCTTTATAATATTTTGTGTTTGTTTAGATTTGTTAAATGAACGAGTACACATGATACAACATGCTTTTGTGCATTCTTTCTTTTCATAGCTTCTCAATTCTTCCTAGTTTGTTAGCTTTAGAGTGTAAATCAATTGCCTTTGTTTTTGTTTTTTTCCTACAATGGCAAAAGGAAAATCCTGAAGTCCTGCATGTGAAGCACTTAATCAGAGTTCTTATAGGTTTTTCAAAGCCCATAACAAACTTAGGTATGGTTTCTACAGAGAGTACGAGGTATTTCAGTTTTAAAGATGAGGTTATGGGCAGATCATGCGGTGCCCTCTCCACACATGTCTCAAAGGGGCAATGTGCAATGAATGTTGGCACTTGGCAGTGAACGCACTACCATACCCACTAAGTATTTGATTCATTCTCTGTTTCCGGCATTGCTGGACAAGTCCATGGAAGAGTACAGGTTTGATCACCGGATGGACTCAGCATTGCCTGAAGTTGGTTTCCAAGATCTGACATCCATGTTGGGAATGAAAAATCCAATATTTAAAAATATGGAGATAAATGAGCTCACTTATTAACCTTCCCGGAAAGAAACAGAGATGGTGTGATAGAAACCACAAGGCACTGCCTTACCTTATCTTCGTGCTTCAGCAATGCCATTTGGGTGGGACAGGCCAGAGTTGTAATAATAACCCTGGAAAATTGATGGAAACTCTGTCGATCTTACCAATCAACCCGAGGAAACTTTTTGAGTGCGAAATTTTAAAGTGGAAGATGCCATGGACCCTGTTGCCATGGATGGGATGATCTCGTCTTGAAATCTACATCGACTAGAACCAGTTTTGTACCATCCATGTAATCGATATAAAATTCGAGCGCATACATTCAAGGGCCTATTTTGCTCGTTCGGAATTCTAAATGAAGTAACCAGGGTTTTGTAGTTGAATGTGCTCTTGCTTTTAGCTGTCATGTCACCCTTGTCACACCCCTGCAGAATTTTTCACAGAAAACTCACACATTAACCGACTTTAATAACACCCTTTGGGCGAATTAAGTATATTTAATGGCCCTCAACCAATCCATTGCAACAATTGTTGCTAATGGTGGTGAGAATGGCGCTCAAGCAAGCTCTCAAGTTTGTGTCTAAAGTATACGACAAGGGGAGTCTGAATCCCTTCTTAAACCTAATATTTGATTACAAGTTAATATTGTGAAAAAAAATTATTATTAGTATAAAAGTAATTATTTGATAACTTATTTTGTCAGTCATGTTCCTTTCAAAGATTCTCTCAAACCCTGGATTAAGCACACCCTAGGGATCTTTGGGGATCCACATAACCAGTATCAACAATATGTCAAGGGTTTTTCCTCATTTTTGTTTTAAACTGTTGTCACAAGTGCAACTCCTCAAAAAATCCCAAATCTAGTTCTTGAGGAACACTCTCATGGTTGTCTCACCCTAGTCAAGGAAATTTCATGTCTCTAACCAAACAACCTTACAAGTTCGTATTTGGGTCTAGTTACCTGGCCTCTCCATCCCCCTGTGTGCTTTCCTAAATGAGATTGTTAGCCCTATTGGGCATGTCATTTGTCATGAACAACAAAATTTATTTTCTGCACACCCCAACAAGTTCATCAATGTCAAGGTTGACCTCTCGTAAAAGTTTAAAGAATCCATCAACATTCAAGTCGGGGATACTCGTTTCTCACATTCTCACATAAAGTTGTCAATATCAACTTCCCTAACACTTTCTTTCGATGTCAAGCCCCTGACAACAAACTTTGTGACTGTCCCCTCATGGCTTGACATAAGACCTCGATTGAGTCATCCCTCCAAACTCCTCATGTGGGAGACAAGAATGAATGATGGACTATTGTTTCTAATTGGAAAACTATTTGTGGCTCGAAGATGCTAAAACAAGCTTTGTAGCCTTGTGCAAGTGCATCCTAATTCACGTGTGAGCTTGGATCACAAAAAAATGAATAAAAGATATATAGACGTCGATCCAAAAAACTAGAGCTTGAAGGAGCTTGTTCCTCTAAAATAGAACGTCTTGTAAGTGTGTTGTTTCATAGGAGCATTTGTAGCTTGTTAGCTATATTTAGAAATAGAAAGTCAAATTAGTAGTCTTTCTTGTTAAAGGATTAATAAAATTGCATGTTAGTTTAGTTTTAAAGAGATATAGAGGAGCTACAAGGAAGATTCATGAGTTGGAGAGGAGGACATGTAAAAATAACCAAAATTTCAAAATACACTGATTGAACTTATGAGAGACGTTTTTGTTCATCTTGATCTTATGATGAAAAATCTCACTTTTTTTGTACAACAATATTCCAAAAGATATGTGTGTTTGAAGGTTTCAGTTGTGTGTGAAAGAGCAAAGAAGCAGAGTTTGGACATGTGTTTGTATAGCCCTTTAAATCTCAAAGTTATCGTATGTGTGATTAAACAGTCCATTTGAAACTATGTGGATGAATATTGTAATGCCCATTGAGGCTTGAATCAACAAAAATGATGTTGTTTTGCATTAGAAATTGTTGTTTTGTTTTATAGTTGCAAGGTTGGGTTCTTATCCAAGTAACACACAATACCTTGAATGCATCAATTGGTATTAGAGAGAGGTCTTTCCTTTATGGGTTGAGTGTGTGAGGCTCTTGTATGAGTCCATTGTAGGCTATGAATTTTTTTTTTGCTAGAGATAGTTGCAAGTTGTGAAAAAGAAGGTTGCATGGAAACGAGGATAAGTATGTTGTAGGTGTGTGAGAAGTCTACTGATATAAAGAGTGAAATAAAGACTCTTGTTTGAGTTTATTGTAGGTTGTGAAAGAGAAGTTTGCTTCTTGAAGATATGGTGCAGAAGAAGGGAGTAGCACCATGAGAGAAGACATGCTTAAGATGTTCAAGGAAATTCAAGCAAGATTGGACATGATGGAAGATGCACAAAGTGAAGATGTTGCAACAATTAATGAAGAAGGGATGATTGATATGTTGTTATCCCTACAAGAAAAGTCAGATGTCCTGGAGAGAGGATAATATAGTAAAGCAGATAGACCAACAAAGGTTAAGGTGAAGGAAAGAGATAAGCTCATTTGCAATGTTGTGTTGTTTAGTGGAAAAGAGAGTCCAAATGAGCTCATGAGAGGGATAGTGGAGTTAGAAGTTCTTGTTGAGGAGGAGATTATTGAAGACCCCAAAAGGGTAGTAGCTACATATAAGAGATCTCCAAGAGAGGAGACAAAGGAAGGGAAGGAAGAAGATGAAAAACTGGGAACATATGGTTTCTAAGTTGATGGGGCTAGTTTTGCACCCAAGAATGTAAGGAGAGTGGTTGAAGAAGCTTCATGTCTTGAGGCTTGAGAGAGGAAGGAAGAAGATTTCTATGAAAGGTAATAGTAAGGAGAAGTTGTCAGATGAGTAGTTCAAATATATTCCAAGAAATAACAAGGAGAAGGATATGAGTGATGAGAATAAAGTTGTCTTGAAATAAAATAAGAGAGTGAGGTTTCTATGTGAGGAGACCAAATCTGATTTTTAGAGCAACAAAGAGAGAGGTTTGTGAACAACCCATAGAAGAAGAGATCTTCATGAATGAGGATTTAGAGGTGATATATTGTGAACTGAGGATCTAGAGGGAATCAGTGCACATCAAGAAGTTGCACTCAAATCGAGAGATGAAGTAGCTTCAAGATTCAAAAAGAACTCAACCATGAAAAATGTGCATGCATTAAGGGAAAATAGGTCTCCATGCTCATAGATCAAGAAGAAAGGGTTACATACAGGGGAGTGGTGTGTAACTCCCGTGCATAGCTAATCATACCTCCATGATGGAGAAGAGGAGTTACTTACGGAAAGGTAATGTAACTCCTATATGACATACTTATACATATGACAGATTCCATGATGGAATTTTCATAACTCCTATGACACCTATGATTTATGCTCTCACCTATGTGAGATGACTCACCTAGTGAGGTGGTAATACACCTAATAAATAAATAAAATATGGAAAATACCACTCACACTAACACCCCCCTTCATCGTAACTTAGGATGAGGCAAGGAAAGTCAGAAAAACATATAGAAAATGAAAAATGGGTCCTAGAAACTAAGCCTGATGAGGTACCCATGTACAATAAAAATCTCAAGTAGTGAAGGAAAACCCAGTGGGAAAAACATCCACTTACAAGAGATAGAAAAACTCCCCTAAACAACTAAATAAGAATAAAGGAGAGAAGAATAAGTGTTATCCAGGATCTCAAGAAGATGAACCTATCACAAGACACCATGTACCAAATGAAGAAGAAGAAGAAGATCCTCAAAGTGACAAGGTGTTGTTCCAATCCAAGGAACAATTGTCCATATGTGAGGTAGAAGTTTAGATACTCCATGAAGAAATGGTGAATCTAAAATAATGGTGAAGAAGTGGTGAAGAAGGAAGGTCCCAATAATGTCCTGAAAACTGTGAAATGTTTGTCATGGTGTGCCTAATGTCTGATGAGTCCTGAATCATATGGACCCTACCCCTTCTCCCTGAATGAGTTTGTAGTGGACCAAAAGGAGGTGGATCAATACACAAATCCTCAATATGTGGTAGGTGATAAGTGGATGGTGAAGGTGGGTCCCCATCAGCATGACAATAAAATATGCTAGAATAGATGCCATCAACATCATAAGTGGGCTCAGAAATATCAAGTCCAGGTGAGTCGGATGAAGAATGTGAAGGAGGAAAAAAGTGAGAGAAGGAGTAAAGATGATTGTGATGATTAGCTATACCAACTGCAATGATAGTGTCACTATGTATCTCTCTAACATAAATTGAATCCAGAGTGAACTCAACCCGCATGCCCTGTCCAAGGTGAGTGATCTGATAAAATGAAAGGAGATTAGTTGTAAGTGAAGGGATACTAAGCACATTGTTGAAAGTACCACCACTCACTTCAATAGACCCTCTCCTTGAAAACCATGTGTAGAAGTGTTGTCACCAAGTTGTATAGAAGACATGTCACATGGCTCTAATGAAGAAAACTCAATATCTGATGAGGCCATATGATGAGATGCACCTGAATCAATAACCCATGTAGGAGTAGGTGACACAACTGCAACTAAAAATCTTCCCTTTGGTTTCTCCTTGGTTGATTCTTTTTATTTTTATTTCTCTTTCACTTTCCCTTTTCCATTGTCTTTTTCCTTAGAAAATTCATGAGTTGATGAAGATGGTTTGAGAGACTTGGGAACTCCTATGTTGTTCTTCTCAAGAAGACTCGTGAGGAGGTCAATCTTTTTCTTCAAACATTTTTCTTCATCATGCCTACCAATGCATTACCCACATTTGATTCATTCTTTGGGAGGTTTAGAACTGGAAGAGGAAGTGGAAGAGTTGGATTTTTTGTAGTGGATTGGTCCTTTTTTTCTCATGATCCTTATTGTTTTGTTTCTTCTCTTTTGAAGCCTTTTGTTTTTCATGTCCAACAATGAGAGCATGGGATTTTGTGGATTTTAGAGTACCCATCTGAATCAGCTTATCATGTTCCCTAATCAAATCAGTAATAAAATCATCAAGGGAGGGCATAGTCCAACTTTTACCAAGTGCCCTTTTTGTTACATGGAAGGTAGAGACAAAAACAAAATATTCGGGACCAAGTTTTGTAAGGACAGAAAGTATGAGTTGTGGGTCCTTTTTGTCTATTCCACAAGCTTCCAATTGCAATATGAGAGATTTGAATTTGGTGAAGAAGTCCTGAAGGGTGTCAAAACTGCTAGGGATGAGGCTAATCAACTCACTTTCCATTTCATGCCCTCTCATTTCATTCTATTTCCCAGAAAAATTATCTAAGGCATCCACAGCTTCCTTGGGTGATTTGGCTGAGGTAATATGGAAGCACAGTTCTAGAGACATAGAAAGAGATAAAAACCCAATGGCTTCATCACATTTTTCAAACCATTTTTCCTTTTCTATAGCATCTATAGGTTTGGCTTGTAATCCCATAGTTATCCAGAAGATTTGTTTCTTTTTCAAGGTGAAATACATAGCTTATTTCCATTTGGGATAGTTAAAAGGGGTAAGCAAGGGAACCATATTGGGATCCATGTCTGAAAAAGGGTGAGCTAAGGAGATAGTGGAAAGAAAGGAACCAAACAGAAAAAAACTCCCCCTGATTGTGGAACTAGTAAGGGGGTCAAAAGAAGGGGCCCACTTAGCCTATATTCAAGCCCAAAAAGGATAAATTTTCCCCTTAAAATTTATATGTTTATTTATTAGGAATGAGATTAATTAAATAATTAATCTGCAACAAATTAAAAACAACAAGAATGGAGAAGGAAAAAAATTCCTTTGGAGAGTGAAGGGCCAACTCAGCTGGGGATCTGGTGGAGTTGGCTCCTGGGAAAGTTGAGGAGACTATCTCATCGAGTTGAGCAATGGTGAGATTTGGCTCTGATGAGAGTTGAGTTGACATAGGTGTCAGTTGATGCCAAATTGGGCATTCATGGCATTTTGGTTGATTGAGAGGTTGGCATGAGAGATGGAAGAACATGTTTCAAGGTGGCCTGTAGGAATGCACTGCCAAGCTATTGTAGGTAATGTTCAAGTCCAATGCCACATGCAATTGGAGCTAATTCATAATGCATTGAGTGCCAATGCAGAGTCCCACACTACCAAGGTTGAATTCCAAACATGGTGAGAGTCGAAACATGAGCAAAATTTGAGCTGAACCTAAGCAATACTAAGTAAAGAGAATCAAGTGCAAACTTAGCATAATTAAAGGTAATATAATGAGGCTGAAATGAATTCCAACAAAGTGGGAGTAAGAATCTTGCAATGAATGCAAGGACGAGAAAACTTCAAGCAGGGTGAAAACAGGGGAGAGCAGACTAAGAGCGAGCTAATCAATGCACAAGTAGGCACGAGTATTCAATGGCAAAAAAATGTGAAGGGGATAATAGTGAGTGAGCTAGGGTTCAACTATGAAGGAGCATGATGCAAAAGCACATATGAGCCAAAAGCCAACGGTAATTCATGAGCCAATGTAAATGGATGGAGCATACCAAATTTAGTGGAAGAAGTGAAAATGAAGTGAGACGACCAAACTAGGCACAGGATGCATGCAAATCAAAATCTGAGCCAAAATCATGGACCAATATAAACTAAAGCCAAAAGACGAATTCGAGACCATAATGCAATGAGAAAAGCGGCTAATTTAAATCAAGTTTATGCAATGAGTTATTAAATGAGAAACCAATGCAATGCACAGGTGAGTTGAGTGGACAACTCAGTTCCCATATCGGTGAGCTGGGTTGAGTTAGGCCCTTAGAACCAACCTTTCAACCTCTTCAAAAACTCAAAACCAACACTTCAACCCTAAATTTTTTTTTGAACCTGTACACACGGGAATAGAAAACCAACACACCCCAACACACAAACCAAGTACAAGACCCTTGAAAAATGCAAGTAAAGCACAAGGCAAGGATTGAGGAACTTACACATGAAACTACAAGACAAAGAGTAGTAAGCAACAACTGTAGCAAGAGACATGATTCCAATCCACGAGCTCTGATACCATGATAGAGGAGTGAGGAAGTATGAGGATATAAAGGGAATCCATGCACATCAAGGAGTTGCACTCAAACTGAGAGATGAAGTAGCTTCAAGATTAAAACAAGAACTCAACCATGAAAAATGTGCATGCATTAAGGGGTAAAATGTCTCCATGCTCATAGATCAAGAAAAAGGAGTACATATAGGGGAGTGTTGTGTAACTCCCATGCATAGATAATCATACCTCCATGATGGAGAAGAGGAGTTACTTCTAGAAAGGGAATGTAACTCCTATATGACACACACTTACACATATGACAGATTCCATGACAAAATCTATCATAAGTCCTATGACACCTATGATCTATGATCTCACCTAAGTGAGGATGACTCACCTAGTGAGGTGGTAATATACCTAATAAATAAATTGACTACATTCCATGAGAAGAATGCAAATAATGTTGAAGACTTGGACAATCCATAAATGAAGAAGATGACAAGTAATGAAGAAATAGAGATGGAAGATATGTCTATATAATAAATGGAGACACGTGAAGAAAAAGAGATGGAAGAGATGTCTCTATAAGAAATGGAGACACATGAAGAAGGAGATATGAGAGAAGAAGAATCTCAGTCATGTGTCATAGAGTTAAAGAAGGATATATAGATGGTGAATATGTTTCCATTAAGAAGAATGAAGGAAGACCATGGTTGCACATGTGTAGGAGAAGCCCACATAATAGTTGAAGAAGAGGCTCTTATGGGTCAAGAGCTACAATATGTTGATATGGACAAGGAGAGTGAAAGTTTATTTGCACATGGATTTCTTGTGATACCTAAGAAGTTGAAGAAAGGAGGAGAAAACAAAAATTAATGAGATGGAAGAGTTTATAATGTTAGCATCCAAAGTATGTGTGGAAAGGGATGATGTTGTAGCTGAATGGTGTTTTTTTGGAATACATAGAAATATAGTAGAAGGATGTGGAAGTGAATGTAAATTATGTTGATTTTAAGGAATAATTGAGTAGAGAAGAAGAGATTAAAGTTGCAACATAAGTGACATTGGAGAAGACCCATATGAGAATGTCTTATTCACAAGATACTATGTATTTCAAGTGTGTTACAATGGTTGAGGAATGGAGAGAGATCGAGAGTGTGAAAATACAAGTTGTAGATGAAGAGGAGTTACTAAAGCAATATGTTATATAAGAGGGAGTGTTTAATATACAAAACCTATGAGAATTGTTGATTCTCTAAATGATTGGGTTATTAATTTTGTTGTAGGTATGATTGAATGCATAGAAGAAAAGGAGATTGTTGAGAAGAAGAAATTATTTTAGTTGGCCTTTAGAGATAAAGTATGTAATGTGGTTGTATATTTAATGAAGAGTGTATGTCATTGATTATTTAACAATAAATCCATCAAATAAGAAGTAAAGAGGATATGGTTTGAGATAGAGCATGAATTGCATGCTTTTATTAGAGGATTTGGTTCAAATCTCATGAAAGATTTAGAAACAATGGTGATGAATATAGTTGGTGGTGGTGGTCAAATAGTGGTGGATAAAGTCCCATAAGAGGATTGAAGATGAGAAACAAAACATATTAGAGGAGGTGGATGAATGATTATGTTCAAGAAATGGGTAGGGTAAGGAGAAAGGTTATCAAAGTTATGTTGATGATAATTTATGAACCAACATGTTATTGGAAATTGAGAACGAAACAAAAGAACAAACATCAATGGTACCTAACAAGGTGGAAGGGAATTCCTTAGTGATTTCTCTTTGTGACCAAGCTACCATGCTCATGCCTTCTCACAAGGTCTCTTCATGCCATGACCTTGACCAATGCAACACCACTCTTGCAAACTTATGACATTAAAATTTGACATCAATGACCACAACATGCCAACAAAATCAACTTGACATCAATGAAAACTAACAAGAAATTCTCCACACATATTTTGGGATCAACAAGACATAATCTCAACCTTGACATCAATAAAAACTCACAAAACTATCTTCTAAACCATGACTTACGGAGCTGTGAGACTAGTTCCATAAGGTGTAGAGTGACCCTAATTTCTTATAGTTACTAAAATAAATTTAAAGTATAAGTTTTTCATTTATTAATCTTTATAAGAAATAAGAAAGTATAAAGATTAATAAATGAAAAAACTATACTTTAACAATTATTTTTGTAAATATGTAGCTTCCAAATGCACATATACAACATTTCTAAGATGAATGCACTCTTAGGCTCAATAATTGCTAAACCTAGTATTCCAAATGCACTCTCATTTTAATTCAAATCACAAATTTGGTTGTTTTTTGCCCTCCTATCTCTGTGCACTTACCCCACTCACTTCAAGGAACCCAAATCTTACTAAATCACACATTGTCACATTTGAAGTCATTAGACATCACCCACATTTTGTTTGAAGCTAAAAACTAAGTCAATGTAGATAAAAAACTATGCGCGTATCATCATTTTATTATGCTATCGGTATGTTTTTATATGCATGAATCCTACGTAACAAAAAGTACACATTGGTGACGATTTCCCTTGTTCCTTTAAGTTCTTTGATTGATTTCTATTGTGACTCTCTTCTACACCTCTCAATTATGTATACACTTTTAGTCAGGTCACATGGATTTATGTCTATTTGTCTTATCACATTTATCGTTCTTGGTCTCAAGACACTAGTGCCCAATATGGACACTAGCGCACAAGCGCTTGTGTCCCTTCTGGGCGCTCATGTCCTCTTTATTATTTTTGCAGATTTTGACATTTGTGGTCAACCTTGTTTCTTTTCTAATATTTATCCCTCATTCTTAGTCATCCTTTGGATGTCGCTAATGTTGAAATTCAAGCAAGAGACTCATATATATATATAACATACTAACCATTATTCTGGCTAGCAAATCAAGAGGGAACTATCACATCTACATATTACTACTACTATTTAAAGGGATCGCATTTTAGGTTGCATACACTGCATAAGAAGGGAAAGTGTTGAATTCCAAATCACACATTTGTATTCTTACATCAAAGTTAGCTATATCCCGCTATCTTAGTGTCATTGACGTGAGGGAAAACCTAAGGAAACTATTTCACACACAAACACAAAGAACTACATGGAATCTGAAATGTAGTGCAGCGCTCAGTACTAAGTTCACTCATTGGTTGACCATCGGGGTTAGTCTGACTTTACATATTGCATATTTTTTTTAGACCTAATGCGTTCATGAGCTTCTGTAGATAGCCAGGGTTTGTTTTACAGGTTACAAGTGCAATCAGAACCCTAACAGATAAATCAGAGCGACAAATAAAAAGTAGAAGCGAAGACCTTCCATGACCTAGAAAATATCATATCTTGAACATTCACGTAGTCACTAGTCCTAAAACAATCACTAGCGCCCAAGGCACTTATGTCCTCCTGTGGGCACTTATGTCCAACACAGTTCCAAGATCCATAACTCTTTGTGAGCCATTTCAACATTGTTTCCAGCCAGATCCAACACTCAAAAAGTCTAGATCACTTCCAGATCAGTTGATATCAACTAATTCATATTGCTCCCCTCCATTTGTTTATGAGTTTTACATTGTCAAACACTTATTGCTTGTATATTATTGTATCTTATCAGTTGAATATCATTTATTACATTAGTTACTATAAATTTTAGATTTAATTCAATTTAGATTGAATCATTTGGTGACACCCCTTCTTGCAAACTCCTTGCCCTAAGATCCACATACCTCGTGGCTACAATAATGGTACCATATCCCCACATCACCCTATGACCTTTATGAGTATGCAAACAAATTTTTCCAATGCCTCTGCAGAATCTGAATTTCGTGCTTTCATGTAAAATACTGAATATGATCCCCATGTCATCAAATAACTCATTACATTCCAAACTTCTAATCATGATGATCTCCCAAGTCCTAATTCTTTCGTTGTCTCTCCTATTCAAAAACTTGACGAATATTATCCCCCATCCATACAGATATGAATGGTGTTCCCATCCTCTTCTCCTTATACTATGGTAAATGATAGCACTAATTTATATTCTTTGAGTGATGAACTTTTTGCTTGTGAAAATATAGATGATGGTGATTATGTTTCTAATAATTATAATGCACATGTTAATGACTATATTTCTTGCATTAAAATTGTTTAAGGTGAATCTATATCTCATATCTCTTCTATCTTCTAAAATTGTTCTCCAATGATTGCCCATGTTGAAACAAATGTTACTCCCAGTGCATCTCCTACTATTCATGATGATCATACACTCAATTAACTCTTCACACATGCTACACCTTTAAAGCCTTCACTTATAACCTCTCCTTCCACATCCCATTACCCATCCTCAAGTCTCTATGATCACTCATAATGGAATTATTTGAACCCCTAAATGTGCCTCTCACTTCCTGTTACCATATTTTCCACACCAAGATATCCTTTCAATTTCATACATTTTTAGAAGTTTACTAAAATTCCATAACATTGGCTAAAAATAGTTGTTATGCTATTGAAAATGGATACCCTTGCTAGAAATCCCATCTCTAAGAAGTTCTAGTTCTATTTTTCCTAAGGAGTTTGACTATGCCTAATTTCTCACAATTGAGTGACATGGATAAATACTTACGATTAACTAAATTTCAATTAGCATGACTGTCATGTTCCAATGATAGACATGTTACTCAAAAGGAGAAGGTTTTATTCATAATTTAGCAACTGTTAATCTTTAATTATACTCATTTGGCGCTAAGTGGATCTATAAAGAGGAATTAAAACAATCTAGGATGCATTCCTTAGACGTTGTCATGTTCTAATAGAGTTGGTGCCTAAAGTTACATGATGAAAGTTTAATTTTATTAATAGAAGGAAATTGATGTTCATTATATGTTCTGCGGCGTTAATTCTTGCATGCACCATTTAAGGTTTCATTATTGATCTAGAAATCAAGATATGTTGTTATTGGTGGCTTGATTGCCTGTTAAGATAGAAATGTGGCAATAAATAAATAAATAAAAATTAACTACATCATCATTATTTTAGTCATCCTGACATTCCTATACAATTATCTTCATCACATAACCATGTTCTATTGTACTTGTTACTACCTCAGTGCCACATCCTCCATCACATACTATATCTCTACTCTAGCATCATGCTATTAATCCCCCTTCACGGTCACCATTCCTTATTCACATGCGATTCTTATTCCATTCACCATCACTTCAACAATTCTCTACGCATCATCATTGAATTATCTATTGACATTCCACATCTATCTATCATACTTATCAATACCAATAATCTTTTATCGTTCCACATTCCTATACAATAATCGCATCACCTAACCATTTATATCTATTTTCTACTCATTGCCACACTACATCACATGGATAAGCCATCAATATACCATATAGCTATACACATTCATAGAATTCAAAGTAATTATTATTTATTTCACTCTTTAACAATTCTCTACGTATCATCACGATTTTCAACATTCAACATTATATGTCAAATCAACAATCAACTATCCTATCGAACCTATCACTATCTACACCTACGATAAGCCCTCAATAACTCGATATATATACTGCTATATATATATATCATTGGACCTTAGGGCCCTGTGAATTCTCTAGCTTTGGTCCTTAATACACGACAAAGGCCACCTGCTCTACATATTGTTACATACAGAGGATTCCACATATCGTGCAACTACATAGATGGCTAGGCCACCCTATATTGACCTGATCTATGTCATTCTCCATGTTTTATAGAAGAGCCTTGTAAACCCTACCCCTCTATACCCGCTACACCTTGGCGTAATCTATAGATCAGGGGGCCTGACCCCATCCCTGGGACTCAATTGGACAGATAGATTTTCTATTGCCATTAGCTCAAATAAATAGCATATCACTCCACTCGTCAACTAAGGGACATATCGATGCCCTATCCCTGATCTCAATAGAGCATACGGATCGGTATCCATGAATAAAATTCCATGATAAGGGACATCGTCTGGCAACAATAGACAGATACACTTCATATTAACAATAGTTGGGGGGGACTTAGATTCCAACTAAATTAACAAGCTTGAAACGAAATGAACAAGATACAATACTATAGGCCACTAAATCTCTTTGATTGCTACATCATCTATTCATGAATGGGTTCCTGACCCTCAACTGCCTCTAACCATTTCTATTCCTATCCCTCCACATGCTACAACCACTGGAAACAAGAATGGTTTCATCGGTGTGTATCCCACCACTGATTATGTGCCTCAGGTACCCCATCATGTACCTGAGTTGGGTCCTAGAGTCTAGATAGGGAGGGGACCTCAACCTTCTGAAGGAGTTAGAGTGTAGTTAGGGGCCTTCTGAAGTTGGTTTCCCATCCCGTTGGTTGATTCCTTCCCCCTGGCTCAAGGAAGAATGTCTAGAGATTCATCAGAAATACACTAGCTTATGTTAATTCATAATATGGGCTAAGACTGATTACTCCTGGATTAATTGCTTTCCTTCAATCGGATAAGGTCCTTCACATACAGAGTGTAGATAGGGGTCATCCTCCACCCATGCCCTCACTATGGAGGGGGTGACCTCTATATGGCCTAGGGGAGCATGGCAGGGCCCTATGTGATAGACATCGACAACTAGTGGCATGTCCTAACCTCTTATCAATGAGCAACTATAAACCCCCTCCTATAGAACTATCTATTGGCCAAGGCCAATGGCCCGTGGTCCACTAAGTGATAGGCACCTATAATATGCTTTAGGGCCCATATAGAGTAACAAATAAGTGGTCGCTCCTACCCCACAAGTCATGGAGCCTCTATATGTGTACCCTAATACAAATCATACTAAAGTCATACACAGATCATAGCCCACCCCCACCCCACCTAAATTTTTGGGCCCTATTAATCCAACTAGATATAGTCAGACCTTGTCAGGGCCCTTTCAGTATATGGGCCCATATATATAATCCAAAATCAAAGTTATACAATACAATCGTTGGGGAGTAAACCCAGAACTGCATCAAGTCACATCTTAAGACTATGTATATGTCTCGACTAGCACCCGTAGACTCCGGTATATGCGGGATCATAGAACTTCAAAGTTTGGCCACGAGCTAATCTAATACGGTCATCGATCTTGCTCTATATCTCTCCAATAATAGGTAACCACAATATCATTATATGCCATCCTGCTATGCAATGGTCACTGTCATCTCACATATCGATGAACCAAAACATGCAAGTACTAGGCACACACCTCTCGCACAACCTGTCTAGTCAATAATGGGCATATTACATGAGCCTTGTCACACTTACTCAGCAACACTATACATGTGGCCATTGTTATCGCCACATGCTCAAACAAATGGGAATGCTCTCCTGTAATCACATCCACTCGCTCTAGCATCCCTCCACCCATAAGTACATCTAGAGGCACGCTATGATTCAAATTTTTTATGGAGGTATCCATGATAAATGTCTAATAAGCATCACTTACAAGTACATGACACACACCTCATCCATCATAACAACATCAAATCAATCTATATTCATCGAACTAATTACAAGAAATTGGCCCCTAAAAATGTACGATATCTCAGGCTCTGGACTCTAACGCCCCTATGACATCATCTAGCGCCAGGAACTAGGCCGCATGTCCTCGGAAAAAACTGCCCTCACACGCTTCCAATCCACCTGTCGTATCCACAACCACTGGAAACAACAACACCCATCCTATGTTTCTCACCACTACCTATATGCCTCAGTACACTCTGCATCATCCACTTGTATTGCCCCTATGGAGAGATTTGACTCATATAGACCTAGGGGCACTAGTTTTGCTCATGTCAGGCATGGCGTCAACCATACTTGCCTCACTGACCTTTTAGACCAACACCATATGTATGGCTATGGAGGCACATCCTGGGCCATACAAAACTATCAAGATACCCACTCACCCTAAAATAGATCTACCACTCCTCGAAATTGGTCCTCTAACCACATCGTGTGCCAAATGCACCACAACTCAACATTATCCTCCACCTATCCTCCATAATATCTATATGGCCTCCAAATAATCACCATAGGGCCCATCTGATCCAACATTGACCTATATCTGGTCATGTGCATCCTCCTTCTCTGGTACCCACCCACCTCACTGCAAATCTCTTTGGCTGAGCCCAATCAGACCGTGGCCCACTAAGTGACCTCACTACTTCTATATGCTCATAGGCCCATACATGTAATAGTGTGGTCACTCCTATCCCACCACCATGGTCCTCCTGTGTGAATTGATACAAATACCTATATAAATGGGCCAAAACACATTGTGCCCATACATATCATGTGCCATGCTCCTCTATGCTCTGAAAAATCTCATGCATTCTATATAGAATTCCAACCCCACCACCCTCCACAGCCACAGATGAAACTAGTAATATTGCAATGAAATTTCACAGTTGCGGAACCCCAGACCTCACAATCACATCCAAACTAATATATGTCTCGGCTTGCACTTGAGACCCTATAAAATATTGTCATGATGACCTCATATGACTATGGGCATCTACTATTTCCATAATTTTTACCCTCTCTTCGACAATAAGTAGCCACAATAACCTATATACATCCTCCAATGTCATTTTCATCTCTCCTATCGATAACCAAAATGTACATGTATTTGCACACCACCTCTCACATAGTGTTTTCAACAATGACATATTATGGGGTATATCCCCTAATCTAATGATGTACCACAAACTGAAATGGTCCAATACATCCCACTCATCATTTGTCAACCCTAAGCCAAGCAATGTGCTCAAATGACGCCCAACATGGAACTGCCTTGAGTGTATATCTCTCTGCATATCATACAACAACAAAAAAACACAGTATAAACACACATCCATGATTCAAAATCAATAATACCAACATCCAAATGAACTAAATTAATTAAACAGTGACAAAAACCAGCCCCTAGACACTAGCATCCAGGAATTTGACTTTAGCGCCCCATGATAGGTCAGTAGCATCAGGAACTAGGTGTTAGTGTCCACACAAAAAAACTCACTGCTACTTATATCTCGATCAGAAATGCCACATTTTACAAAATTTCAAATTATGCTAAAAATGCAAAAAAATAGACGAATTCGACAAAAAAATCTAGATTTGATCATACATACCAGCTCACCGGATGATCTGTGTAGCCATGACTGTTGTCACCCTCTCAAATCTCATCCGAATAGCCTCCCTAAAATGTGGCATCCTCACATCTCACAGCTCAACTCACACTTACTCTCCGTTCAAATGAAATTACTATTCACCTTTTTCATATTACTATATATAGTAATTTAATGTTACTCCACACTATAGTTGCTACTTTTTACCATTATTACAACTAATAAAATATCATGATTCGGCCCATATCTTGAGATTTGTTACTTCATTTTTCTCCTTGTTTATGACATTTAGATCACATTATCATCTTACACCATATTGTATAATTCTAAATACTCTATTTTCAAGTTTGGCACACACACTTTTCAATATTTACATATATTGTCTCAACACTATCAGATTTCCTATACTATCTCTCAGTTACTACTACAATCCCTAATATCTTTGCTTTCAACTCAATACTTGTTTCTCCACCCCTCACCTTTTCGCCTGAAGAGGGGCATATAATCGGGATAATCCCATAATCACTCTTAACATACAACAAAATCAATCGACACTCCTAATATGTTACTATCACAGTTTCTCTTATCTCATTTGAATATAGATACATTTATTCTATATGAAAGTCGACACTTTTCCTATTTCGAATCCATTTCCCCAAATGACCTAATCTTGGGGCAAAAACAAACTCTCTCCATGAGTAATCTTCCAAGTATATCCTATTCAATCAACTCCTATCATTCAAACCATTCAACTAATACAACACCCATAGTTACTATATCTTCTAGATGACCTAACCTGGGAGCTACATTATGACATCATCTTTTCCATATGACCTAACTTGGAAGCCATATAATACTATTCATATCCGGACACCCATTACTGTAGGAGTGGGGGAAATGAGATGTCATTACCTTTCCTGTACTACTCCTATGTGGTGGGTTCTTCAATTCGAACAAAAAAAATTCGATCAGAACAAGACAATAACAAATCAATTCTAATCATTCTGCAGTAGTTGGACCTTTTAGGGAAGCATCATGAAAGGAGAGAAAAGTAAAACACTCTCTCCAACACTCTTCCTTTGGTGGCAGGATGCCAAAATCCTTCAATTTTCAAAAACTTGGGTTGGGAATTGATCACTCCCTGCCTCTTCTATCACCTTTGATAAAAATACAAAATCTCCAATATCAATGCAACTATTTCTCTAAGTCAATCCTTACAACGGTTTTCTATCTCCTCCCACACCACATGGGTCAAAAAATTGATCCATGGTTTGCCACACTACAAGTTTCAATATTTTACGCATACTATGCAATATGGCTTCTCTAAACCCTATACATGTATGTTTCTTACTTCCTTTACACTACTTGAATTTCCTTCAAATAACATAAAGGGGGGAAATGTAGACACAAAACTATGCACGTATCATCATTTTATAATGCCATTGATATGTTGTTATATGCCTGAATCTTAAGTAAGAAAAGTATGCATTGGTGACACTTTCCCTTGTTCCTTAACATTCTTTGATTGATTTCTATTGTGACTCTCTTCTGAACCTCTTAGTTCTGTATGCACTTCTGGTCAGGTCACAGGGATCATTGTCTTACTGTCTTATCACATTTATTGGTATTAGTCTCAGGACACTAGCACCCAATCTAGACACTATCACTAAGGCACTTGTGTCCCTTCTAGGCACTCCTATCCTCTTTGTTATTTTTACACATTTTGACATTTATGGTCAGCCTTGTTTCTTTTCTTATCCTTATCTCACATTCTTAGTTCGGTGTCACTAATGTCAAATTCAAACAAGAGATATAATATATAAACAAAACATACTAACCATAATTTTGGCTATATATATATATATATATATATATATATATATAATACTAACAATTATTTTGGTTGGAAAATCAAGAGATACTATCACATCTACATAATGCTACCACTACTCAAAGAGAATGCATACAATGCATAGGAAGGGAAAGTGTTACATTCCATACCACACATTTGCATTCTTACATCAAAGATCATCTAGTCATAGCCCACTATCTTAGTGTCATTAGCGCTAGGGAAAACCCAATGACATCATTTCACACACAAATATAAATAACTACATGGATTCTGAGATGTAGTGCAACGTTCAATGCTAAGTTCACTCATCGGATGACCACCGGGGCCATTCTAAATTCACATATTGTATATTTTATTTAGACCTAGTGTGTTTATGAGCTTATACAGATAGCTAGGGTTTATTTTACAGGTTACATGTGCAACCGAAACCCTAACAGAGAAATTAGAATGACAAAGAGTGAATATAAGCGGAGACCTTCCAACCCAAAAAATATCAGATCCTGAGAATTCACGCAATCACTAGTGCCCAAAATAGTCACTAGTGCCCAGGGCGCTCCTATCCTCTTATGGGAACTTCTGTCTAGCATAGTTATGAGTTCCAGAACCCTCTATGAACCATTTCAACATTGTTTCCACCCATATCTAGTACTCAGATAGTCACGATCACTCCCAGATCACATAGGATTAGCTAATTCATCATTCCTAGTGTGTTTAGGGATTTTACATTATTGAATGCTTATTACTTGTACATCACTATATTTTATCATCTAAATATCATTAGTTACTCTGAAAACAAGATTTAATTCTATTTATATTAAATTAGATAAAGCAACCATATCTCCTATCCACAAGAACTCAAACATCCCCTCTTCTAGTTTTTTATTAAGAGATAAGTCAAAACAAACATGGTTGAAAAGAAATTCCCAAATCTAATTGATCTATCTATATATCACATGTTAGGTGGAGAATGATGTATGGTTTGAGACCTCTTCATAGTAGTGCTAATGCCAATGGTGCATGGGGGTGCATTAGAATAGTCATCAACCTTTAAACCTTACCCTACTAAACCTAATTAAATTATACATCATCCATCTCCATAATTTAATTATGGGTAAACAAATCCTCTGTTGAAAATCAACGATTTCATCCAACATCAAAGGTGCATTAGAATAGTCATCAGCCTTTGAACCTTACCCTAATAAACCTAATTAAATTATACATCACTCATCTCACTAATTTAATTAAGGGTAAAAAAATCCTTTGTTGAAAGTCAACGATTTCATCCAACATCTAAGGTTCGGGTGTTGGATCATTTTTCTTTATTATAGATAATACATCACACTTGTCAAGGAAACTTCTTCACAGGGAATGGTAACTCCCATAATCTTATTTAATAATCAAATACATATTATTCCTCATACTTTGAGAAAAACACTATAAGATCTTGTATGACCTATCCTCTAATGGGAGATATTTTCTAATCTTTGAAGAACTAGACACCCAACTGGTTTATGACTAATGAAGTCTTCAAAATGGTCTAATTGTATACTTTAAAAGTAGAATTTCCTATATTTTTCTTTTCTTTTGACATATTATGCATCGTTAAAACATATATTTCTATCCCTTTTTTTGCCAACAAAATCCCCACAAATAAAATTTTACCAAAAAATGTATAACATGACCAAACATGTATTTTTAGAGCTTAAATATACAAAGAGGTAGTGCATATGTAATTTTTCTAACAATCTTATGTTTGTTAAAGTAGTTTTTAGAATTTATTTAATAGATAGTTTTAATATATATTTGGCCACCTAGTTGGACACATTATTATGATTTACAAATTTAAAACCAAAGAAAATAGTATTAATTATCGATATGTAGCTCAAAATCTAGATAGAGATGGGAAGTTTGCAGAGTGGCTTTTGTGGGAAGAAAATGAATATGTTTTGAATGAATTAAGATTGAAAATGATAAGTCACCAAACATAACTTAAATGTAGCTCATAATATTAGGGGTCCACTAACGACGATAGTTATTTAGAACCTAAACCCCAATTATTTTTAATTTTGCACTTGAATAATGTTGTTTGAAAAGAATTTATTATTCTATAATGGGACCTATCATTGCAATAAAAAATAAATAAAATTTAGAAACATTTAGACACAACTACTAGTTTTTTTATCAAAATAAGTTAACATCGTATATTCCAAAAACGTGTGAAGCATAACAAATTATTAAGATACATGTCAAATAATTTACATCTTCTTCAAAATATTAATATCCTTACAACATCAATTATCACATACCAATTACTATTATCCAAAATTATCCTTTTTCAGCTATTTTGATAACTTATGCTGATTATTTAGACTTGGACAAGGGTAAAACTTATAAAAATGGAGGAATTTAATGTTCTAAGACTTCCCCCTTTCTTTGCATAACTCCTTAGCTCCATACTTAGCCAAAAAATGAAGAAAATATAAAAAAATTAGTCTTCTGTAGTGAATTACGGATTTTTTGAGCCTGGACAAAACAATTCCTAAGTTCCTCATGTTCCCCGATTTGTCAATTTGGCCACAATACAAAGGAATTTTGTGAAGTTAGTGTTGTGTAGAAATGCGGGTGGCAGACGAAACTACAAAATTAGTTCCAGCAAGACGTAGGTTATCCACACAAGCTATTGACCCACAAGGCAAAGGAGTTTGGGAGCGCAGTATAATGCGGATAAATGAAGGGTTGTGGGAACTAATGGAACTCGCGGAATGAGTTCCATTCGGGGATCAATTCCCCGCAACAGAGGTTGGGACGATGAACAAGGAGATACACAGAAAGTGTTACAGGGAGACAACAATGCGGGAGAATTGGGGCCTGCGAGCACTAAATGCCGGGGGTGGAATAGTTCCTAATGTTCAACCCCGACGCCAAAAACCCGTAAAACACACAAACATATATCATTTTGGTTAAAGCAGGGCTGGATGGAACAAGAAGAACACTTCCCTCCTTCCCCCCAATCATCCACATCTTTGATCCACCTACACCAAAAGGGAAAAAATGACATTAAATGTGGACTATAGCTAAGTGTTTGGAACCCGTGTTCCACCTTAAACCTGTGAGATCCACATTGGCATAAATTTCACCCAGGTTGTCCAAATTTGATAAAATTGGTACTGTTGGAAAGGTATCTTCATCCTCTACATCATGGAAACTGAAAGTATTAATTTATGTGAGGGTAGGTGGGTATAAAAGATGAAAATGTATCCAATATTAAAATATGCAGTCCCAGGTTTCTCAACCACCAAAATGATGAGGTATGGTGCATTGGCTTCTCCAACAAGTAAAGTGACATGGGGGAATGGGTTTTACAAGGTGCCAATGATTATTTTTAGAGAATCAATACATGTTGTTGGTGTTTGAAAGGGGAAATTTGAGTTTCTCTGTTTTATTTCTCTCTTTCATCTTCTATATATTGTAAAAATATCTCATTTGTGAGGGGGGATGTTCTAAAATGTAAAGAAACTCTATCAAAATTATTTCTGAGAAGATGTGAGTTGTAGACCTTCATTTGGGCTTGGAAATGTGTTCTTGTGCCTTCTTCTTCACATGTAATGGTCTGTGAATATTTTGAAAGCAATAAAATATTTTTTTGTGGTGTTTCTTAACCCTAACTTGTGTTTTGTTGCATTTCCTTGCCTCTCCATTCTTGTTATTGTATTTCTGCATGTATTTCTCACTTAAAGGTCCATCTTGTTATGTTTCACAGAGAATAGATGGTGAATGAAGTCTTGGGTCTATGTCACCTCTGTATGGCCTCTCCCTCCTTCATTTCCCTTCTCCTTTTCCCTCATTAGATTATCTCCACCCTTTTCGTGGTGTTATCACCTCTGTTAGTTTAGTATTTCCCATTTTTATGGATTTCCCTCTCTCCCTAGTCCTTTATATTGTTAGAATTGGGTTGGATAGTTATACTTCCTTCATTAGGAGTAGTTTAGTATTAAGAATAGGTAGATGAACCAAACTTCTCTGGAGGCTTGTCTCAATTAGAAAGTCCCACAACTTGAGAGACAATGCCATGTTACCCAAAAACATTGATTTCTCATCCATCGATACATGAAAAATAAAAGGGTTTTGTTTTTTGGTGATAATAGTTCTGGCATGCCCGGTACGACATCCTAAGATTCTCTTGTTTTTAAATGATCTTTGGTGTGCATCTTGGTAAAATTTTAGCCTTTAAAGGCTTTGTAGCAACACATCTAGAAACTGCAAGAATCATATCAACTGGTTTCAACAATGTTAGTTCCTCAATTTCATGAGAAGGATTCAGACAAGGTAAAAAACAATAGAATAAGGATCATTTAATTACTTACATCTTTCACCAAGGAGAAGTAGAAGAGGTAGATCAGTTTAAAGATCACCATGACCACCTAATAAAACTCTTTTTATACCACCTCATGGTAGACCTTTCTTGCTATGTTCTAATTTCTAAGACCCATTTCATTCATGACAACATAGATGAAGTTACCATTTTCCAACTTCACTGGTGAGAGCCCTATTTCTCTTAATGCACAACATGAAATCCCAATGACAACCTAAAAAATTATCCCTTACTTCACTTGTGAAAACCATACTACACCAATTGATCATATCCAAGATGTTGCTAATGTTTTCTCAGTTCATTCTATCACTGAGGAGGATGTAACAATCAGAATTTTGGCCTCATCTTTCAAAGGAAAATATTTACAATGGTACATGAGTTTTAGACTTTCTTCAATTAACAATTATGATCAACTTGGCACAACTCTATGCAATCATTTTGAGGATAAATAAGATCACTTATCCTTGGTAGAGAAGCTGACAACAACGAAGAGAGCCCCTAATGAGAAGATGATTGATTTTAATACGATATTTCAAAGTATTTAGGATAAAATTACTCAAGTGGTAAGACCTACAGCCCAACATGCATTTCTTTAATATTTAAAGGATTGGAATAGTGATATTTTAGTCATGATTTAATCCATGGGGGTAAAATGTTACTAGGTGCTTATGACATTGCTATTAGAGATGAGATATTCTTATTCAGGATGGGAAACTTTCTCCTAGAACTCCAATGCCTATATTCCTTGAAATTGAGATACCATCTTCTCATCAAGCCCCTGCGTTGGCTCCTATTCCAACTTGAAGAATCCAAATTTCTAGCCAAACATCTACTTCTTCAAGCCCTTATAATGATATGCAAGAAGTGATGAAACAATTAAAAATTTCGGGAATGATTTGGTATCCATTAAGAGGAAACAAGCCCGAAATTTCCAGACCTTAGTCAGCCTTCATACCAATCCTAACAAGTTCCCTTGATCATCCAAACAAGCATTCATCCCAAGCTATCTCCTCAAAATCAAAATTAGTTCCCTCCTGCAAGACCATTTCAACCCTGTAACCCATGAATGTAGCTAGCTCATCTCAAGCTTTGTTTCTCATTCAAAATAACCTTATGCAATATTATGAGTGGTGTTTCCCTTTTCATCTTCCACACAACCAAGAAACATGCCCAAATGGAATTCTAAACCAAGATTTGATGGTACAAAGTGCTTTTGTCGCTTAAGATGCAGCAGTACAGAGGAAAATCAATAGTAGATGGTCACTCAAGAGATGTCACCAAGTGACACTTCACTTGTAAATTGGAAAGTGGATGGACTTTTTTGGGATAAATCAAACTTTTCCTCAAGGTATGACTGTGAATACTAGATCCAAGAAGAGATCTATGGAAGAGGTATAAATCAGAAAATGTACGTCCTTCTCAACCTTCTTTGACACTCCAAGGAATTGGAAACTCAAACAGTAGCTCCAAATGTGTAAAACCATCCCAAGGGCCCTTCTATATCCGCTCAAGTGCAAGAAAAGGTTGTTGTTAGTAAGGAACATCATAAAGATAACATAACTCCCTTTAACATCCTTAAAAAAATGAAGAAGACCAATGTGAGCATATCAATGTGGGAGTCATTAGCCATTCCAGAGATAAAGAGGATCTCTTGCAAGCATTTATGTCCAATCTTGTCTATCCCAAGTGAGTCATCTAAGGATCAGAAGAAAAGGTTGTTAATATTAATGCACATGACAACAAAAGGAATGATTATCCAAGAAGGAACATGAAACCTTCATCCTTTCTATGTATCATTTATCATCAGCAAATAATTTGGTACACAATTGTATGATTGATTTAGGAGCAAGTAGTTCAATGATGCCCAAATAGATTGCAGACTAGCTGAGGCCTCACGTATCAACCTCTTTCTAAAGGAGTTTGGTATAACTAAATGGAACAACAGTAGGAAATGTTGGAATTATAAGAGTTTTAAGCCTCGAACCCTGCATGCATGTCCTAACTATCTCAGTTCCTCGGGACATGTCTTCAGAATTGAGCTACCACCACTCTTTGCTTATGTGTTTATCTGGGGACTTCACTGCCAAAATTGGAGGATGTATATTAGAAAATTGGTCTTATATGCTTTTCAGAACCAGATATGGCACTAAGGCTACTATCAAATATGAACCTATTGCCGTACATATCATATAAAACCTTATGTCCCTAGCCCCATCAATGTAAATTTTACCATCTTTGATCAAGAGGATATTGTCCAAGTACTCAAGATAGTAGATACTCAAATAAAAGGTCATTCCTGATTTGTTACTCAATGAGTGGGTATATGGGTGCTATGAACTTTGATCCATATCATAAGAATTGAAGAGGATCTGGCCTTTGTATTTATTATCTGCATGAAGAGAAATCACACCCTATCCTAGTGTTGTCAAACCAAAATGAGTGAAGAGGAAGACTGGTATTTGGAAATGTTCTTTGATGGATCAAGAAGTAGACAAGGAGCTGGAGGGGGTGTAGTCCTTGTATATCCTATAGGTATCAAATACTACTCATATTTCAAGTTTCAATTTAGTTGTTCCAACAACATAGTGGAATATGAGTCCCTCATCCATTGCTTTGAATGGGCGAGGAAGAAGAACATCAATTTTTTTAGAATTTTAGAGATAATGAGTTGACAGTGAATCAGGTCAGAAGATAAAATGCAACCAAGAATGAATTGCTAAAAGCTTACAATCATAGAGTACGGTATCTTTTGCAAGATTTTAAAGCTGTTAATATCCATGACATCCCAAGAAAACAGAATGAAACTACTGACAGACTGGTTGCAATTGGAGCTAAGTTTGACATTGTTGAGAATGTTAAGAGAGAAAAAGTGCAACCACATATCAGGGTAATATTAAGGCCTGCTATACCAGACAATGACACAAATTGGTAAGTGTTTGAAAACGGCCAATAGATTGTCAATTTTATTCAAGAAGAAGTTGATTTTTCTTCAAGAAATCAAGATAAGTTAGAGAAGAAATATGGGGACCAGGTTTTCCAACTCAAATAAAAAAATCTACCCAAGGGACTAGTGGCCTTGGAATCCTTTTTCAACCTCAATGACCGGTTTAGGAAAGAAAAGGAAAATATAATGGTCAAGGGTGAAGATTCGGAGCCCATCTCAGTTGGTGAAGGTAAAATTTATTCAAATTGGTAAGGTAAGAACTACAAAAGAAAATCATGATTTTGTATAACTTTGCTAAGAATTTTTTGATATTTTTGCATCGAGTTATGAAGATATTAGAGGTTTTAATCCTAGTTTAGGTCAGCACACCATTGAGTTAGATTCAAGTGCCAAGCCTATTTGACAGAAATAGAGACTTGTCAATCCTCATATTGAGCCCCTTATGAAGAAGGAATTGAACACGTTGGTTGAGGAAAACATAATTTTTCCCATCAAACATTCATCTCAGGTTGCTAATCTTGTTCTAGTGTGGAAAAGGAATGGAAAAATCAGGTTGTGTGTTGAATTTATAGATTTGAATAAGACATATTTGAAGGATCATTACTCATTGCCTTCAATGGAATAAATCTTACAAATGGTAGTAGGTTCAGAGGGGGTTTATTTATTGGATGGTTACTCAGGATATAACCAAATCATGGCATAGGAAGAAGATCAATTCAAGACAACCTTCACTACAAAATGGGAAACATATGCTTATAAGAAAATGCCATTTGGTTTATCTAACAGAGGAACATCCTTCTAAAGAGCCATGGATGTGACATTCAAGGGACTAATCAAAACAATGGTTTTGGTCTATCTCGACGATATCAAAGTATTTTCAAAGAATTTCAATGATCATATCCTTCATCTGAGACAAGTATTTGAAAGGTGTAGGCAGTTTGGAGTTTCTCTCAATCCTAAAAAGTGCATCTTCCTATCTCATGAAGGTAAACTCCTTGGCCATATTTTTTCTAAGGAAGGGTTAAGAATTGATCTAGAGAGAGTTAGTCCCATGTTGGACCTTGTAAAATGGCTAAGTGTTGGAAGTATGCAGAGGTTTGTATATGTGGAAGGGGCACAGAAGAGACGCGGAAGGATAAATTTGATGAGAACCATGGAAGGACATGGTTTTACGCGCAGAACATGGAAGGAAATGCACACAAGGACTAAAGTTAGGAAGGCACAAGAATTATTGAGTTTTTGGTATATGGAGCTAAATATAGACTTGGAGTGTGCGACACACAAGGAATATTATGCAGCCAAGAAGAGTCTATTTTTGAGGAAGGAACTTGCAGTTTGAACATGTGCATAGATCTAATAATAGGATTAGAACTAGGATTAACTATAGGTAATCTATTTTTAGACGAAGCTTGCATGCTTCCTAGTTGTTTTGTAGTGGCACATGACTATTCTTAGCATCTAGCCTATTTTGAGAATGTATGGGTGGTGAATGGAGAATTCGCCACCCCTATATATGTGTGTTGATTTGCACAGTTAGGGGTGTGAATGAATTTGAAAAGTTATGCTAATGGTGGATGAGTGTGCATTAGTTATGATAGTCATATGTATGTATTCAACTATTGTGGATTAATACGATGGATCATTGTGCTTGAATATTGATTGTGGATGTCTCTGTTATTAGTAATTATGTGGTGAATATGATCTTAGTGGTTATATGAACTGTATGTTTACTTATTTATGTGTGTTTCCAAATTGAGTTCATGGATCTAGTTGTTATGAATATGGAGTATATGTTTATGCATGCTAAATCCTTGACAAAGATGACATAAAATAGGGACCTGATACCTATGTGTGCTTTGGGTGAGTGCTCAAATTTTTTTGAGTGATGGGCCAATGCGTATAGAGTTTTGGGTAAGAAAACAAACTACATTTTGATTCTGTTGCTGGGACCTCTTTTCAAGTCATTGCAAGGATGTTGCATGATGAAGACATATCAATTGACCTTAGCCAGCATTAAGAGTTGGGTCTAAAATATAGAAGAACAATTTACTCACAGATATAACACTAGACCTGAGTTTTATTGCTCGCATGTGGGTTGAAGAACATCTATATCATGAACTCTATGAGACGTTCTTTTGTTATTTTCCTATATATTTGTATGAGTGGCTGATAACATATGTATCAAAACGGAATTAGAGGTATAGAACAATTGTTTGGACACAAGAAGATTACCAGAATCTGCATGATGCTGATTTGAATTGGACGCGCTGATGTGAAATTGATAGCTTATCTAATATAAATAAGCAACAATTACATTATATAATTGTACAAATGAAAAAGAGACAATGTTGCAGAATGAAGCTAATAACATAAACAAAAAATTAGAGCACAAATATATAATAAACAACACCCTATATTATTGATTGAATACTTTTGGAGTAGATCTTACAATATATAGCCTTTCCATTTCCTATAAACAAGGAGATGAGGCTTACCAATATCATCCCACTAATCTCTCCTATGATCACTCACCGCTATTCTCTCATATATCCCACCAATATATCCACACACAATAATCTACGTGACTTGTTTATTAAACAAACTCACAACTAATACAATATCCTATATTATTAATAATATTACAATCTTTTATTTTTCTCACACAAATATGCTATTAATATAACAATATTAATATCTTACTAATGCACTAACTTACTAATGTAATATATGAATATTACATTTAACTATTACAAACAATGATGTGAGCACTAATCCAAAGATTATTCCAAACATATGCATTGTAGATAATTGGTGGAGTGATTTTTTGCATTGTTACACTTTGGAGTACGTTGTTTCCACTTAATCTTGTCCAGAGGTTGCTGAGTTTCAGTTCTTATGTGATTCTAAATTATCTTATTTGCGCGGTATCCCTTTATTAATTAAGATCTTTATTGTAACTCTAGATTTGGAGGAACGTCCTATGGCTAGCTAAATCCCACCATGCATGGGGACAAGAGCAGGTGTGGTGAGAGATGAAAGACTTGGTGGAAGAAATAAAAAGAGAAGAAAGATGGATTAACTATTATGAAGCATGAGAGAGGGAATTGACGAAAAATACATGACATTGAGGAGTCTTCAGAGTTGATGAGAGAGATGGCTCAAGAAGGATTTGGAGCTTGCATGGAAGACATATATCCAAAACATTTGGTTCTCCCATCCTTAAGAAATCACGGTAGAAGGTATCCCTCAGTTTTTGATGAGATCACGTATGAGAAATAATGATTAAGAGTCACAGGCATGCATCTGATCCCACATGGTGACCTAGCCCTTGCACTTGGTGTTCCAGTTCTTGAAATAGTTATTGAGAATCAAGGTAGTGTAGGTTCTTCAATAGCAACATGTAGCTTTCATTTTCCTCTGAATATAAGAGTTTATCAGATGGCCATGCAATCTTCTTTGTTTGGTGGTCATATAGGCGGTATATTTGTTGGTGCATCTTCAAGGTAGAATGTGGGCATGCAGAATGTCCGTAATATGTCTAGAAGTAACATGACTTTACAAACTTTAGGACTTCAATTTAGCACAACTATTGGGACACAAGGAAACCCATCCTTTGGTATGGTTCTTGCTACAGGGGGAGGATTAGGTGGTTTGGGATCTAGTGGCTCGGGTGGTTTTGGATGTGGAGGGAATACCGGAGGTAATATAAGTTCTGGATCAGGTGGGCACGGTCCACACCAAACCCAAAAAAATTATTACGAGATATCTCTTCACCTACCAAAGTATAGAGGTATTGAAGATGTAACTGAGCATGTGCACATGTGTGAAATACTATGGTGCGCTAAGGGAATCATAGCTCCTGAGCATAAGGCTAGTCAATTTGCTACTACTTTGCAAGGACGTGTGCATAGTTGGTATAGGAAGTATGATTTGAACCAGACTTTTGTAGACTACAATGCGTTGTGTGATGTTTTCTTAGATGAGTTCCATATACCCAAGTTTGAATAGAAGAGCATCAACGTGTTGAAGGACACTAAGCATGGTGTAGCTGAGATTGTAAGGGAGTATGATGCACAATTTAAAACTTTACTATTCAAGTTTTCTTACGATATTCACCCTAGTCAACATGAACATTGGTTTGTTGGTGGTTTGATGACACCTTTTAGAAAGGGCACTCTCACATAAGAATTTTACATATCCATGTAAATAATTGGAGGAATATCTATGTACTGAGGTGGATGGGAGTGTAAACACTAGAGTTAGCTTGTTCTTGGAGTTGCAGATTGCATCTATGGCGAAAAAGTTAGAGAAACTATTGGACAATTTAGCTCATGAGACGTGCAGTGGTATTTTGTGTATGGATTGTGAGGTGGAAGGACATACTAAGGATATATGCCCTCATAAATTAGTGCATGATGTGTTTTTGGATTATGAGATATGTCACTTGGATCATAATTTAATTTGGTGTTCATTTTGCAGCATGTGATCAGGAAGAACATGTCTTGTTATTGTAAGATTTGTAAGTATACCACTCATGATACAAAGAATTATAGGTTGATTAATTAGATTCATGAGGCTATTGAGACTAGTGTACATTAGACGAGTATTACAAATAATTCTAAGGAACAAGGTGAACATCATAATCATAATCAAAATGAAGGTCATTTTGATGGAGGCGGTAGAGGTAGAGGTTATCGTGGAGGATTATGAGGCCGAGGTCGCACCGTTATAAGAGGTGAATTCCCCTATGTAACCTATTTTACATGTGGATATCCTTATCATTATAGGTGTGAATACCCTTAGAACATTATTTTCTCATGGTATAGAAAGAATCACAAGTTTGAGGAATGCCTAGATTTGTATGAGCATATGAACAAGCAACACAAGTAGGATAAGGACACGGGAATGGTTAGAGTACAGTGTGTTATGGAAGATTAGTGGATACTGAAGGTTGTGAATGATCCTAAGATGTTTCCTGTGTTGTTGACTACATGTGTTAAGGTTACGTGTGCTCTTGAGACTCTGAAGTAGAAGCCTGTTATTTCAAAACATGAGGTGATAAATGTGAAGTATCCATATCATGCCCATTAGAAAGAGGTATATCAGGAAACTATAGATGCCATCAGAAAGATGTTGATGACTTGATGGAGGTTTGTAAGATGTTGCGCCAGGAGAATATCATTCCTTTGTTAGGGGAATGGCTAAGGGAGAAGGTACTGTGCACTGGAGCTGAGCGAGAGAGAAATATATTGCATGCAAACTTACCTCCTCACAGTCTTGAATACAATAAAGAAATCACTTTGAATGCATTTCTTGATGGTTGGCTACTAAGTAATATCATGATTGATACATGTGAAAAAGTGAATGTACTCACTTTGGATGTGTGTCCAATCAGATAGGGAGACCACCATCACAACCATCTTCAAATGTGTTATAAATGGTGAATAGGACTAGAGCCATGCCCATTAGAGTATTGAAGGATGCAACTATTACTATACAAGGGCAAAAAGTTTACTGGGGATACTTTGAGGTCTTGGAGCTTGCTAAAGTCGATAGTTTTCCAGCCTTCCTTGGGCACCCTTGGTGTTACGTAAATAATGTTGATCCTAACTTTAATAAATTTTATATCAGTTTTAAGAACAAAGAAGAGCACGTGATTATTCCTTTGACAGATGGGAAGGCTACACTATATGTAAAACCTTTGAGTGAAAAGGATCTCAACAGGATATACATCCGTACAGTTAGAGATCCTAAAGTGCTCGAGCCATCTAAGGTGTTATTTAGTGGGATGATGCTCAGTCTATGAGTGATACAACCAGTGTTTCCTATGATAACTGGGCACATGGAACATATGAAATGGTTGGGAGGGAGATCAAGAACACATTTACTTGTGTGATCAGGTCACGTATGGTTAGGTGCATTTGGGTCATAACCAGGTGCCTTGATACACTGGAAAATGAAACCTCAACATATTTTTACTTGCCATGAAAGCTTAGTAGAAATATCAAGTAGAAATGAGGAATATACTAGTTTATACCCTATGCGGGACAACTGCGCACTGTTGTTGGCTACACATAAAGATAACCTTTTGGAGTGGCGAGAAGTGAGAATCACCTTCTATACTAGGTTTCTAAGGAATAATGTATCTTCATAGATATGTGAATACCATGAGAAGGATTCTGCTTCATCATCACGTTCAAAAGTGTGAGAGACTCTGGATGGAGGGGCATAAGGCCTTACTGCCATCACTCTAGGTATATAAGTTCTATGCACACTCTAGCAATTGTTGTGAGCACATGGTATGTGAATGCAGAGGTAAAAAGAGAAACCATTTAATTGGGATGAGATGACCTTAGGTATGATTTAGACCTTTGATTACTTTTCTAATAAACCCCTGGTGAAGGAAGCATTTCAGATTACAAAGCACCTTATGATGGGGGATAGTGCAAAATATGAGGAACTCTTATTAGACATGTTTGGAGAGTTAGACTTAGAGGCATGCTTTGAAGAAGAAGAAACAAATGAGGAACAAATTGTGCATGCCTACTCGGAAAAAGAAAAGGGTAAACTTGTTTATATGATTGATGATGAAGAGGTAGAAAATCTATATGTTGACTACACTATAGGTATGTGTGAGGTTTTGGATAGTGTTGATGAAAATGCACATGCTTATCACGAGCCTATGAAAATGAATAAGGTCAATATTGGGACATATGTAAAAACTAAAGAGGCCATTATTGGTGACTATTGGTATGAAAAAGAGGTGTCAAATATTATTGAGATGATGTGTGAATTCTAGGACTTATTTCCGTGTAAGGTTATCACGCGTTGAAGAGAGTGCATCCCTCTTTGGGTGAGATGAGGATCAAGTTAAAGGAAGGTGCGTGCCTCGGTTAGGAAGAGGCCTTACATGATGAATCTTAATATGTATGTTAAAGTTAAGGAGTATATTGATAATATGTTGAAATCTAGAATCATTGAGCCCATTGAGGAATCAGAGTGGGTTAGCCCCATGGTGATAAGTATAAAGAAAGATGGTAGGATAAGGATATGTGTGGAATATAGAGAGTTAAATGCTTGCTTGTGTCATAGATACTTTTCCCACACCTTTTACAGAGGAGATATTGGAAGGCGTTACAAGGCATGAAATCTAATCTTTCACTAATGGATTCTTTGGTTATCATCAGTTGCACATAACAAAATAAGACCAAGAAAATATAACTTTCACCACGGAGTGGGGAATTTTTGAATATACAATTATGCCTTTTGGATTGAAGAATGTACCTGCATTATTTTTGAGCATTATTATACACACATTTGAAGACTTTATACATAAATTTTTATAGGTTTATTTAAATGATTGGATGGTGTATGGGCTGGTAAAGGATCACTGTGACAGCTTGAGATTCATGTTTGAGAGATATAGGTAGTTAAACATCTCCTTGAATGTTAAAAAGTGTATCTTTGCTACACCCTTTGGGACTTTGTTGGGAAACATTATATGCAAGGAAGGTTTGTTGGTAGATCCTGATAAGGTTGTAGTTATCTTGGGTTTGGAGGATCCTACCAATAAGAGTGAGGTGCGCGGGTTCTTAGGACATACAAGTTATTATAGGAAGTTCATTAAGGGATATGCTAAGATTTTCATGCCCTTGGAAGAATTGTTGAGGAGTAAAGGAAAGTTTCATTGGGATAAGGCACAACAGATAACTTTTGAGACATTGAAGGAAAGAATTACTTCTGTGCCCATTTTGCGCTTTCCTTCTTGGGATAAGCCATTTCATGTACATGTTGATTCATCTGGCATGACCATTGGCACCATGTTAGCACAACCTGGTGATGGCATTGTTGATCATCCTATTTAGTTTGTGATTAGGAAGTTGACACCAGATAAACAAAATTATACAACTACAAAGCACGAAGCTTTGTCCATGATTTATGCATTGCATAAGTTTAGAAAATAATTACTTTAAACTCCTTTTATATTTCATAGTGATCAATCTGCACTGATGTACTTGGTTAATAAACCCATTTTATAGGTGTTCTTATGATGTTGGATTTTTTTGTTTTAGGATTTTGACTTTACGATGGTAGTAAATCCAAGAAAGAGCAATTCTGGACTAGATCATTTTTCAAGGATTAACTCAAGTGAAGATGTGTAGAGTATCGAGGAAAAAATTCCAGATGCAGAATTGTTCAGATTGAAACACACACCCTTTGACTTAGAAAATATTGCAATATTTGTGTGTACTGGTGTGGTGCTTGAAGGGATGAAGAGTTTAGAGAAGAAAAAAATCACCATACGTGCTGCACCTTATATGCTAATCAATGGGGATTTATAAAAACTAGACTATGATGAGGTTTTACACCAGTGTGTACTTGAGCATGTGCACAAAGATTTAATGGAGGAAGCTCATGGTGGAATTACTTGTGGACATTATATAGGTAATGCTAGCACACAAAAAATTTTAATACCTAGAATTTAGTGGGAAACAATATACAAGGATTGTAAAGAGTATGCCAGGGCATGTGATTATTGTCAATGCCTTGGGAATCCTAGGCATCGAGATGAAATTCCATTGATTCCTATTGCGAGTATAGAACCTTTTGAAAAATGGGAAATTGACTTTGTGGCTCCTATTTCCCCAGTAGTGCATAGGACTGGGTCGCAGTATGTTATAACATGTACTGATTATCTAACAAGATGGTCATAAGTAATGCCTATAAAGGATTACACTACATCTACAACAACAAGGTTCTTATGGGAAAACATAATCAGTAGTTATGAATGTCCATTAAGTTTGACAAGTGATAGGGGTACACACTTTCTGAATGAGACTATCAAGATACTATTGGAAAATTTTATGGTGGCACATCAAAAAATAAAACCCTATCATCCACATGATAATGAAACTACCGAGGCTTTTGAAAAAATATTGGGACATACATTGAAAAATATTTGTGATGTTGGAAGAAAGGATTGGGATGATAAAGTCTCTACTATACTTTGGGAATACATGATAACTTATAAAAGATTGAACAAAGCCACACACCTTAAGTTGGTGTTTGGTGCAGAGGCTATATTACTAGTAAAATTCATATTACCCTCCCTATGTATTAGGTGCACATGTGGATTGGATGATGAACAAGCACTTGAAGAGCACATTGATAAAATGATGCAGTTGGATGATCAGAGCAATATTTCTTATTAGAGCTAGAAGATAGAAAATACTATGCAAAAGGCATGACATGATAGGAACATTAAGAATAAACATTTTGAGGTTGGACATATGGTTCTTCTTTATAATTCCAAGTTTTTGCACCAGCCTGGAAAGTTCCAAGTGCATTGGCTAGGTCCATATGTCGTGAATTATATACTTGATTTAGGCACTTTACAGTTATAAGTGCTGGATGGCACTTGGTTTCCCAGTTACTTTAATGGGAGTAGGCTAAAGCCTACTATAAATAAGTCTTCTTGGTGTTTTTTAATAAGGTAGTATTTCTCAGTTAGAGTAAATTTGTATTTAATGCATTTTTCTTTATATGTGTTTCCTTTCATCGTTGTTATGCTTTGTCAATTTAGTTTTGAGTTTTTGTTGTAATAAGCATGCTTGCGTGCCTCTAGCTGATTACTATTTATGAGAGTTCATGCATAGAGGACCATACATAAAATTAGTGTGGGGTAGGAGGAACATAAGAGCACGATGGGAGAGAGTTGAGAATTACAAAGGCTTATGTACCAAAGGAGCGCATGTGTCATTGGTGATGGTTACTGAAGAATGGTGGTAAGGTGTCATAAGAAGAATGGTGATAATAAGGAAAATGCCAAAGGAACATACACATACAATGAATGAGAGCATAGTGTAACATGAGGTAGGAAGAAACATGGATAACTACTTGGTATAAGGCATAGGGGTTGATGTACTTCGGCACATAGAGCACATGAAAGGAGGTATGTGGTTAGAGTAGTTTGTGTGTCAGAATGTTGTAGCTAGAGTGCATGATGAATGTGCGTGTTGAGCACGATGAGAACTGTGGAAAAGGTAGGAAAAGTGGAAAAGCATAATTAAAAGCATTCATATGGTGGTAGTTGGTAAGTAATTAATATGTTTAAAAATTGAAACACTATAAATTAAGCATCGAGGTAAAATCATTTTTATCTTACCTTGCGTGAAATTTGTGAAGAGCTATTGTGTGACCTAGGGAAAACTTCTACAATCGAGCAAGAAATCAAGTACAGAGTTTAAGAATTTCAAACCAGAAGGTAAAAGATGACACGATTGAGTGGAGTGTGAGTTCCAGTGGGTAGAATCTTATAGGTTGAGACAGTGTGGTGAGAATTCAAAGGAATCACAAATTCTATGACTAGGGTTTCAAATAATAGGGCACATACTACATAGTTTGATTAGGGAAGTGTATTAGTGTTATGTCTAAGGTTTGTAACAAGGAGTGTAGAGAAAGGGAGGGGTAAAAATTTAGACGTTGAAAAATTAAAATGGCACCAAGGAAAGTAGTAACTGTGTCACCAGAGAAGAGAGGAAAGGGAAAAGAAAATCTAACCCCTATAATAGACGTTGAAAAGGAATGGTACTCAGAAATACGGTACCTAGATGGAGTGTTAATGGGAAAAGAGTGGGCATCCCATGTTAGGAGCATGACTGTAAGTGATTATAACCATTCAAACAAATTTGACAACGTGTAACATGGAAATAAATCTTGTTTAACCAATGGAGAAAAGGACCCCGGATGATAAGCTGGTATATGATGACAAGGTGAAGAGGGTGTTGAAGAGGGCTGAAATATTGTAGCTTTATGAGATTCCGTTCTTCAGGAATCTTGAGATACTCTATTAATGGTTGATGTCACACATACATGAGGACTATTTTTATTTTACAAGTAGAAGGATGTGTATTACCGCACAATTGATTGAAAATTATACTAGCCTAATTAATTCTAGAAATTCCTTTGATGATGATTTAGCTAATGATGTCAAGGTAAAGAAATCTGCAGTAGAGTTTGAGTACAAGAAGGGCGGGCACACATTTGATATTGTGAAGCTGAATGATCCTGTCATGAAGATGGACATGTGCTTTGCTCACAAATCTAAGTGGACATGAAAGATGGACACAAGTAAATAAAATATGGCTATATATATGCAAGAAAATATTAGAAGAAACCATATACAATATTGCTTCCTTTATATAAGTAGATATTATTGATGCTGCATGAGATGGTGATAAGATCATGTTTGGGAACATCTTACTGGTAATAGTGTTCTCTAAGATTGGGGTGCTTGATGGGCCCTAAAGATAATATATGGGAGTATCCTGTAAAATATCCCTCCCCTATAAAATAGTTTGCTAAGTATATCTGCGATACGGTGAAACCAACATACAATGCGTTTGTGGAAAAATGTGTATAAATGGATGCACGATGTGTTTAGTGCTGAGTGGAGAATTCTAGAATAGTTTCCTGCTCTTGTGGATGGAGTTTCTAATTTTTTTGTTTATCAACAATTTTGCATTAGAAGATTTATGTTAACTGATGGTACTAAAATCCCATGGTGTAAACTTCCATTTTCTTTGCGCAATACTTTTAGAGTATTGTGAATAGGTTTAAGGAGGTGCAAAAATTGAGATATGATTTGAGTGAAGTGGATAAGGGGCACCACGAGATGCTTCAAACACTTGTATACCCCAAGAAGTGTACTTATGAAGAGAAGTATGTATCAAAAAGCATACATTTTTTGAAACCAGTGACATTACCAATAGCTTTAGTGGATGCAGACAAGGATATATATTTATCTAAGGCCTCCATTTGTTGATGGAGTGTTCATAGAGGATGATGTAAGTATTCCTTGAGGATCCCTCTACATGTGAAGAAGGTTGAACCAAAGAGGCGAGGGGGTGAAGATACTCCTTCTGTCGGTAGAAGTGAAGGGGTAAGTAAAGATAAAACTCTCGTTTCAAGCACGATTGTAGGGAAAAATTTAGAATGGAAGGAGGCAGGGAAAAACACATATGTCAGAAGGAAAATTATACGAGGAAAGTCTCTAGTGTAGAAGAAACATAAGATAGTCCCTAGCTCAGACTCTGAGGATATATGAGCAAGCATGAAGAAGAAGATATAGAAGTGAGGAAGATCCGGTTGGGAAGTTGAGCCCATAGGTGCATACTGCCGAAGAATCTGATGAAGAGGGAAAGAGTGAGCACTTCGAGGATGCACATGCAATGGATGTGGATGAAGAAGGTGTCGGTCTGACTAGCGCACAAGTCACAAAGGAAAACTTGAACCCAACTGAAGAGCATGAGGATATGCACACTCCTGAACCTTGAACTAGAGTGAAAAGTAGAGAAAGAGGTCGCGGAGATCATAGAGAATCTTGTAGAACATGAGGTAGCACACAACACAGAGGAAGAAAAGAGTGAATAAGAGGAAAGGATCATGGGTGGAGATTTGTGCCTTGCTGTAGGTTTCCCCAAGGGTCTTCATGGAAAGAGATGAATGTACATCCCCCAAGGACCTATAATATAGTATGTAGAGAATCCCAACAAGGTTCTGTGCCTGAGGTATCCAAGTATGATACTTGTGGATCAACTATTTTTTGGTCATCATTCAATAAGAAGGGTGTGCTACCACACACAAGGAATATGTTGTCTTGGGTGTTTGAATCACATATTGAGGAGCCAAAATTTGAAGTGAGTGCCCATTCATTACTGGATACCCATGAATTAGTTTGAATAGAAATGTATCTGGTAGTTGATTCTTAGCAATTAATAGATGAACAAGTGTGCAATGTGCTTAACAAGCTATCGGTGGAGGTGGGTTCCAGGGTTTTTGACAAGAACAACAATATAAGGTTTATGTAGAGGGAGATGGAGGAGAAAAATAAAGAGATAAGAGAGAGGGATAAGGAGATAAAGGATAAGGAGAATGTTATTTCTCACTTGAAACAAGAGAAAAGGGATGAAAAAGGGTGGATGTGTGTGGATTATAAAAAGGTCGAGCACATAGTTGATGTGATCTTACTAGTACACCTAGATATGGCCCCTCCTGATACAACCAAGTATGAGGCATCCTTCCATTTTTTGGAATATTTAACGCGCATAAGGATGACTCAACAACCACCCCTTGCATTAGAATCTGTAGAAGAAGCTATGGCACGATAGAAGTAACAAGAAAGAGATAAAATTGAAGCCACCATAACACAATACATAGAGTTAGTAGAATCAGTGAAGGTAGATGCTCACATGGCAGAGGTTGTATATGAAAATTGTGAGGATAGGTACCATGTGGTGGGACTGCTTGTTGTAAAATATGAAGCATATATCAAGGAATTCCAGGCCAAAAACAAGGGGAACAGGGTAGAATGAGAGAGAATATTGGCCAAAGTTGAACAAAAGAGGGAAGCAATTGATTCATTAAGGGCCTCAATTAAAAATAAGTTGAAGTAACTCTACTCTCAGGTCATGCACAAGATGGATGCACTAGCAGATACAAGGAAGTAGCTGGAGTTGTTGGTCAAATAGTTAAAGGAAAAGGGTGAGGAATTAACCATTTTAGACGTTCTTTCCTTTGTAGGTGATGATTCCACTGAAGCCAACAATGAGTTAAAGGGATGGAATATATTGGAAGCATTAGTAAATAAGGAATTCCCCTCTGTTTTGCACAATAGCGCTTGGATTCTTTCATTCTTTGGTGTAAGTCAGTCAAAAATTCTCTCATTCTTTGATTCTTGAAGGATTCTTCAACATTATTGGGTAATCAGGCAGATTGTTTATCGAGGATGGAAAACATACCTAGTGTGGGGTAATGTTTGGGACTAGGAAAATGGCTAAGTGTTTGAGGAATGTAGAGGTTAGCTCACGCATGGGAATGTTACATAAGAAACACGTAGAAGTTATATGGAAGGAATGCACATGGAAGGATAAAAATTGATGAGTGCATTGGAAGGATAGGGTTTTGTATACGGAAGCATGAAAGGGATGTGTGCAAGGATCATTGTGAACTAGAAACAAGAAGGCACGTGACTTAGTGATGTTTTTTTTCATATGGATAAGGTAAAAAAATACTTTGAGTACGCAACACACAAGGATGGTTATGGGTGGCTATTAAGAGTCCTATTTTTTAGGAAATAACTTACAGACCAAACATGTGCTTGGATTTATTAATAGGATCAGAACTAGGAGTTAGCATAAGTGATCTATTAATAGGTGAATCTTACATGCTTCCATAGTATGCTGTTGTAGCAACACATGGCTATTCTTAATCATGCATACCTATTTTGAGAATGCATGAGGTGGTGAAGGTAAAGTTCCCCACCCCTATATATATATATATATATATATATATATTGGCTTGCACAGTTTAGGTGAATCATGTGTAATAAGGTTATGCTATGCCGGTTTATGAGTGTGCCTAACTTATGATAGAAATATATATGTATTCAACTATTATGGATTAATATGATGGATCATTGTGGTTGGATATTGATTGTGAATATCTCTATTATTGGTAATTATGTGGTAAATTTGATCTTAGTAGTTATATGAACTGTATGTTTACTTATTTATGTGTGTTTCAAAATTGAGTTCATGGATCTAGTTGTTATGAATATGGAATATATGTTTATGCATGCTAACTCCTTGACAGAGATGACATAAAAGGGGGACCTGGTACCTACGTGTGCTTCAAGTTAGCATTAAGATCTTTCTGAGTGATGGGCCAAAGCATATAGGATTTTGGGTAAGAAAAAAAACTACATGCCATCCTTGCATTGCCATGGAAAAGTCAAAAGAAAGAACTTAAAAGTTTCTTGCGAAGAATCAACTTTTTCAAAAGGTTTGTCCCAAAATTTTCCAATCTTGTCAAACCATTGGCATTGATGCTAAAAATGAGCATGGCCTTAAAATGGACATGTTAGTGCAAAATCAAAACACCCCCAGATGATTTATGGATCTACTTTTCTAAGGCAGAATCATCTGGTGTGATTGTATAACATTGAACTTATCCCCAAGGTGTGGGACCTTGTAAAAGTGAGAAAGACTCTCCAGAGAAGGTTGGCTTCCTCTTCCTAAACTACCTGTCATAAACTATTCCAGTGAAAGAAATAAGCTAATCTAATCCTAATCTAACTTCCAAGGAGACAAGGAGAGAAAGAAAAGAAGGAAAAATAGAGCCTACACTAAAATGGTGATACACAAAGAGAAGGAAAATGTTGATCATCTATCAAAACTGGCCATGGAAACAAATAGAGGTGAGGTGAGCAATGGAGAGGATGGAAGACAACATCACAGACCAAATGTCAGATTCACACAGAACACCATTTCAAATCCCCATGAACAAAGCTCACAGATCTGTAAATGAAACATCCAAAACATGCACAGAATACTCCAGAACGATGAGAGGAAAGAAGATGTAATGAAAACAAGTGAAGGATGGAAAAAAACATCACAAAAATGAGTTTTATTGCTTCAAAAATTTGCACAGAGCATCATACATGAGCAAGAGGAAAAAAATTCCATTTACAGAGCAGGGGAGGAGGTCCAGACTCCATTTTTGACCCTGGGGAAGAAAAGAAGAGGGGAGGCAGAGAAGAAGAATGAACAACAACTTTTACAATGAATCCTGCCCCTATATTTATAGATCTGATCCGAGAGAAGAAAAAGGGAGAGAGAAGCGAGAAAAACTGGTCGAAGCTCAACCACTGCTATTAATGCTTGATACTAAAATTTGTCTTTGCCACATCAATATTTGTTGCTTCTGAAGCTCCCCAGGACAGGTGGAATTGAATCGAATCTGATCTGGTATGTTGAGAGAGATTGGATCCTGTGTTGAATGGATTGGAAGACTTTTCTCCAATTTTCTTTACCTAACCAAGGCCTGTAAAATATGATTCTTAGATCCTTCCATTGATATAGAGGACATTGAGACGCTTTCCAATGGTGTCATATTTTCAATATTTTGAGCATTGAGTCGAAAGATATGCCCCTTTGAAGTTTTGTATCGATCTGTATGAATGGACGGGGAAAACAATTTGAAAATGGGTCCCCCTCTTTAATATGGGACACATGGCACCCTTTGGTTGGTTTGGGGAGATGCACTCCAAATTTTTCCTTTATGCCTTTTGAACGAAAGGCAAACTTTCACTTCTCTCCCTGACGCCCCACCTTGGATTTGACTCGGGTCTATATGTTGACATTTTCCCTCTTGGGCAGAGTTGTGGGTCTTTTTATAAATTATACCCCTTTTGAGGAAAAGGGCGTAAAACTAACCTTTTCCCTGACTGCCTCGCTTTCCCTTGGGACACGTGCATTACTCTGGCACTTTCTTGGGAATCTCTTCTCTCCAATTGACCCTTGAATCAATGTCTATTGAGACACTTGGCAGCTTCCACCAGCCTGTTAATGCATTTGACTATTCAACTAACTCTACCCCCTTTGAGGACATGTGGACGCACCGTGCATGTGTGTAAATCCGACCCAAAGCTTTCCTTTGGAGGAGCATCGGGTTAACACTTGTTGGTCTCCGCTACTTTGTGGACTTTTCAATAGTCCTTCTTACCTTTTAGACTTTGGGCTACGTGGTGAGCTCGCACTCATTTGGGTCTCCGTCATTTGGGACCAACTGTTGGGGATGTGCCACACTGACACTTATCACTCTCTGCTTGCACATTCATACTTAGCCAATTTTTTGAGGCCTGCCATGTCCACCTTTGACTCTGTTTGACCATTTGACCCTGCCTCAGTTCCACCCTGGGACACGTGGAGATGCGGCACTTGTTTGAGCCTCTCTATTTGGATCCATCTTTGGAGAAGTGCCGCGAGGACATGTGGTCTCTTTAAAATTGTCTCCTCTTTTTTATCTGCCCCCGCCACTCTATTGTTGAGTCCTCCCTCAACCCTTTAAATAGATTTAGGATGTGGAAACACTCAAAAGAACCGTTTATTCTATTTCTTCTTGTGCGGGGTCAAATTTGACTCTCTTGGGCTTTTGTTTTTCGCTTTTCCTGGTTCTAGGACATGAGCTCGTGGGTCTATATCATTTCCCTTCACCTTTTCTTTATGTGTAAGGCTTGTTCTGACCAAACCTTCCAATGGTAAATTTGGGATAACAATTTGGTGACTCACGGGGACATCTTCCTGCTAGATGAAGAGACCAATGGCCTTAAAGCATCCATTGGGCATGGAGTCTACTTGATAACATGGAATTGATCCTTGAGCCACTATGATCCTAACTGCAAGCCTTTTCTATGTTTCGTCTCTCTCTGAGCTGTCCGCGTGTCTGCACTCTCAATTTTCATAAGAGAACCTTGGAAATGGAGTTTCTGAGAGTAGAAAATTGTTTTTAACCCAGGGATTTAATCTGTCCCTCAAATGGACTGTCTCGAAATGACTTTTAGTTGCTCTACATTTGTTCCCTATTTCAACTTGCAACTGTTACAGGCAAACATGAGCCTTCTTTCCTTAAATAGTTTAAGAGCCTAACCTAATACCCCTCTTGAGCAATACAATAAAAATTATATACAAAGATAACATCATATGTCTCAAATCAGACATGCAGAGTGTGCATAAGCACTTCTTCTGCTAAAAAAAAATCCATGTACACTACTCTAACAAAGAGCAAAGGGAGCTCAAACAAAACCTGCAACTGACAGGGAGAAATAGATTCCCTTCTTCAAAAAAGGAATCCATGCAACTGATTTGGCACTGAACATGGCTGGCTGGATGAGTGAAAAACTGACAATAAGCTTGTCCTCCACCCAAATCATCAAGGTATCAACATTAATGGAAAATACCTCCTCAAGATGACCTGCATTGGACTCCTAGAGGTATTGATGGTGACTCTTGGTACTTTGATGCTCATCCTCATGCCCTGAAGTAGGCATGACTGGTTTTGGTTTCTCCTTTGGCTCCAATGAAGCCAAGTACCTAATTGGGCATGGTCTGATCCTTTGGATGTGCCCATTTCTCTGAAATTCAACTCCAAAATTGGAGTCTTCTTGTGGACCTTCTTGGGTGGATGGTGTGGAAGAAGTGGTGAGATCCTCCTGCCTTTTTCCTTCCTCCTCTTTTGAAGAACATGGAAGATCAAGATCTTCCAATCTTGGTTCCAGAGGGCTGTTATGAAGTGCAGGCTGTTGTTCCTGAATGTTCTCCTCCATGGCAGTAGGTTCATGTGCGTGGAAGATGGATGGAGGAGCGGATGATGTAATCTCCATGGGCTCCTCTTCATCAAAGAAATCTCTCAAGTTTGATAGACAGTCTACCTCCTTGTTCTGCTGCAAGTGCTCTACCTCCTCCATGGTGCCTTCCTGATCTGCAACTTGATCACCATGGCTTCCTTTACTCTCAAACATGAAGTTTGAAATATCAAACTCTTCTTCAACATCAAAGCTTGAAGGGGATGAAGTGGGAGGAAGAACTGAAGGTTATTATGTGGCCTACTCCACACTTGAAGCCTCTGAAACTGTATGGTCCTCTTCCATCATGGGTTCATCAATCAAATTAGGCCCTTGAAATGAAAGCAAAAAAATCGTCAATGATGCCTCCTTCATTGAGTGGCCTCAACACTAATTTGATCTCTCCCAGCTGCTCCTCTTCAATGAGGCTTAGGACTGATTGTTTCTCCTCTTGTTCTCACTCTTCTTCTATTGCAAACTCAGCCTCAACCTCCACTGGTTCTTCAATATTGACCTCATCTATTGGCTTGATCGTCAAGGGGATCTTTGTAAACCCAAATTTGGTAGCCCAACTCTTCAGATTGTCTGTCATTTATTTTTTTTTGGGCTCATCTTCTTACTGTTCTCCTTGAATGGATTCTTGAATCCCTTCCCAACATGGGCTTGGGGAAGCAAGAGGAGTGGCAAGTTGGGGTTCAACCAACTTTGTAATTGTTTTTGGTGGGGAGGGAGGTGGAAATTCTTGTTTGATCGGAGGGGATGACTGTTTGGAACGGAAAAGGACAGAAGAATTGAGATGAGGTGGAAGACTAGGGGATGGAGAAATGGATTTCACACTTGGGCCAACATTCAATGGGAGGCTTGGAAATTGAAGCCCAAATTGAGATGGTGCTACTTGAGGAGTACAAAGAAAATTACCAGATAATGGTGTAGGATTTACCCATTGACAAGGCTTTCTAGCACCAAGTTTATAGGCCTCTATCTCTACTGTCCATTGAGCAAGTTGGGGAAGAATTTCAATCATGAAGTCCATCTTCTCCTGAGGGATGTAGTGTCTTGGAAAAGGGCGTTCCCATGGACAAGGTTCCCTGCAACCAATGTTGAAAGCCCTCATTTGAATTGTTGCCCCTTAATTGAACCATATTTGCCTCCATTTTTTAATCTTCTCCAACAACTCAACATCCTCCATTTGATTTTTGTCATTATATGCGTACCCCTGCTCTTGATAAGCTTCATAGTCAAACTAGTTTTGACACTATTCATATGGGTAAGCATAATGGTCCTAGACCTAATTATAATGTTGATATGGAGGAGTTGGGAAATACATTGGAGGTGGACTGTATTGATGTTGTTGTAGATGTGAATTACATAGTGGGAATTAAGTCATGATTTCACAACCTCATGGAATGGGAGAAAATGAAAGAGATGGAAGAAGAAATGGATGAAATGGGCGGAAATGGATAGAAAATGTATACAACTTAGAGAATGGGTTTTTGACCAGATGGAGTCACTAGATGTGCTTGAAAGTGCCTCCAAAGGATGAAATCTTCACCAAGAGCAAATCAAACCTAGTGAAGTGAAGTGGTAAGGTGCTTCAGACTTGTCCCATTGGGTGTGCCAAAACTGTTAGTGCAAAATCATACCACCCCCAGATGATTTATGGATCTACTTTTCTAAGGCAGAATCATCTGGTGTGATTGCATAACATGGGACCATCTCTCAAGCTGCGGGACTTGCCGAATTGAGATGGCCCTCTGGAGAAAGCTAACTTCTTCTTCCTTATCTTAATGCTAAACTAATCCTAAGGAAGGCAATACAAATAACTACTCCTAATCTAAAAATTCCAAGGGACCAGGGAGAGAGAGAGAGTGCATAAAGAGGGGAATCCTACACTAACGTGGTGATAACACTAAGAAAAGGGAAGTGCTGATCCTCATCTTAGCTGTCTAAAGTGGAGAGAGGTGAGAAATGGAGAGGATGGATAGATGCATCACAGACCAATGATAAAGTTCACACATAACACAATTTCAAATCCCCATGAACACAGCTCCCAGATTTGCAAATGAAACATCTAAAACATGCATAGAATACTTAGAATGAAGAGAGGAAAGAAGATGCAATGAAAGCAAGCAAAGGATGAACAAACGCATCAAAAAAACAAGTTTTATTGCTTCAGAAATTTTCACAGAGCATCATACATGAGAAAGAGGCAAAAAATTTCATTTACAGAACAAGGGAGGATGTCTAGACTCCATTTTTGACCCTGGGGAAGAAAAAAAGAGGGGAGGCAGAGAAGAAGAATGAACAACAATTTTTACAATGAATCCTGCCCCTGCATTTATAGATTCGATTAGAGAGAAGAAAGAGAGATAGAGAAGCAGGAAATACAGGTCGAAGCTCAACCAATGCCATTAATGCTTCTGCTAAAAGCTGCTCACAATATGTCACTTCTAGCTCCCCAGCAGGTCGAATCGAATCAAATTTAGTATTTGAAGAGATTGGATTCTATGTTAATGACCTGGAAGAATTTTCTTCATTTTTTACCTACCAAGGCCTACAAAATATGATTTTTTATCCTTTCATGGTGTAGAGGACATTGAGACGCTTCCAACGGTGTCATATTTGCTATATTTTGAGCCCTGAGTCAGAAAGATATGCCCCTTTGAAGTTTTGCATTGATCCGTACGAATGGACGTGGAAAAAAGTTTGAAAATGGGTCCCCCTCTTTAATATGGGACACGTGGCACCCTTTAGTTAGCTGGGGAGATGTGCTCCAATTTTTCCTTTATTCCTTTTGAATGAAAGGCAAACTTTCACTTCTCTCCCCGACGCCCTGCCTTGGCTTTGACTCGGGTCTATATGTTGACCTTTTCCCTCTTGGGCGGAGTCGTGGGTCTTTTTATAACTTTTACCCCTTTTGAGGTAAAGGGTGCAAAAATAACCTTTTCCCCGACGCCCCACCTTCCCTTGGGACACGCGTCAGTCTAGTGCACTTGCTTGGGAACCTTCTCTGTATTTGACCCTTGAATCAACACCATTGAGACACTTGGTAGCCTCCACTGGCCTCTTTGTGCATTGACTATTCAACTAACTCTACCCCCTTTGAGGACATGTGGAGGCACCATACATGTTTGTAAATCTGACCCAAAGTTTTCCTTTGGAGGAGCATTGGGTTGACACTTGTCGTCCTCCACTGCTTTGTGGACTTTTCAACGGTCCTTCTTACCTTGTAGACTTTGGGCTATGTGGTGAGCTCGCGCTCATTTGGGTCTCTGCCTTGGGACCAACTCTTGGGGATGCACCACACTGACACTTGGCACTCTCTGCTTGCACATTCATACTTAGCCAATTTTTTGAGGCCCACCCTATCCGCCTTTGACTCCATTTTACCATTTGAACCTGCCTCTGTTCTGCCCTAGGACACGTGGAGATGTGGCGCTTGTTTGAACCTCTCTATTTGGATCCATCTTTGGAGAAGCACCACGAGGACACGTGGTCTCTTTAAAATTGTCTCCTCTTTCTTCTCTGCCCCCACCACTCCATTCTTGAGTCCTCCCTCGACCCTTTAAATAGATTTAGGATGTGGAAACACTCAAAAGAACCGTTTCATCTATTTCTTCTTTTGCGGGGTTGAATTTGACTCTCTCAAGCTTCTGTTTTTCGCTTTTCATGGTTCTGGGATGTGAGCTCATGGGTCTGTATCATTTCCCTTCATGTTTTCTTTATGTATAAGGCTTGTTCTGACCAAACCTTCCGGTGGGAAATTTGGGATAATCCTTTTGAACAAGGATTTGAATGAGAAAATGATCTCGTTGGATAACCAGGGTGATGGAGTGTGACATTGACATTAAGGTGACCAATCTAGTCAGAGGAAAAGGTTTATGTGATAAAATGGCCTCCAAACCAACAAAATGATAAGGGGAGATCTATCCTTATGCTTCTCCAAAATGATCAAGAGACAACCAGGTAGATGACCTTGCCTATCTCCTTGTTGGAACCAAGATATGTAGTCAAACTTTCTCCAAACAATGCTAATGTCCACTCAAGGTTTGAAGCAAGGCCAAAAGGAGATATATCATACTTCAATCCATTTCCTATGTGCTTGATTGATGTCATTCCATTTTAGAAAATGATGTGAATGGTGTTCTCTCTGAGATGTATCAAAACAGATCACATAGAGAAATGTGTTGCATGCAGTTTCATGATGGAGAAGTAGGAGGTAACTTTTGCTCTAAGGGTAAAACATCTCTCAAGAACATGAAAGCTAGTTATTAATGGCCCAACCCATTTCAATGATTGTTATCCATGGGTCAAGAAATGTAAAAAGTGTGCCTTCTTTACAGGTAAAGAGAAGGCTAACAACCCTTCCACTCCATCCTCATCTCTGTAGAACGATACTATGCATGCATTGGGGATTGGAATTCATTGGAGTGATTAACCCACATTCATGATTGGGACACAAGTGGATTCTCACATAGCCACATGACTATTTTACAAAAATAGACAGAGGAAGTTCCACTGAAGGAAGTGAATGAGGCTAGCACTCTAGATTTCTATGAAGGTATTGTGACCATAGGTCCGGTATTCCTTCCACATATCATTCTCTGATAATGCTCTAGCATTTCCTTGGCACCAAGATCTCTGATTGGGCTGCCAAAAATGGCATACACTTGAGAACATATTCAAATTTTTACCCCCAAGGTAATGGGAAGGATTGAGTCTATAAATAATAATAGCTTTTGAGAATCATAAGGAGGATCTTGGATGAGAATCAGAGGACTTGAGCATTAAAAAGTTAAAATTAGCCTTGTGGGCTGATATAATCACTCCCAAAAGATCATCTGGTAGCTCCCCTTACAAATCCGGTTTATGGTAAAGAAGAAAGGCTTTCAATATCTCTCGAATTACTAGCCTTAGAGAGCTCGTCAAGTAACTGTAATTGTTTTATTTTGAGGCCATGGAAATCAAGTATGCAAAGCTCATGGAGATAGAAGAATAGAGAAATCAAGTAGTGAAGACAAGGGAAATAGATATCAATCTTATATTAAGAAGTATTTTGGATAATAAAGCAAAGGCCAAAAGTTTCTAAGAATGAAGTATTTAGTCCTGAAAGTGGGATGTAAACTGATCCAAACCAAGTAGGCACTCAAATTTTGATGCAAGATAGAGTGGCCCATATGTAATTTCAAGATGTAAGTCAAATAATGCTTTCCAATAATCAAAATTGGATGCAGAATAATTGCATATCCCAGTCAATGGGATCTATCTAAAGAATTTCTATTGAGGGAAATATCATCCCTTGTACATAGTAGTCTAGTTTTTAATTCCTCCAAGTTATTTCAACACATTGTCTTGTTGGTAGTGTAGGTTTCATTTCCCTAAGTGCTCTGCATAGTTTTTTGATGCTTTCAGATGGCATGGTTGTTATAGTGTTTCATGAAGGACTTCGAAGAATATATGTTCATGATTGTGGTGGAGTTAAAGATTTAAGACAATTTTCCACTCTCATAAAGATTAATTCAGAGTATTCTTATAATGAGAAGGATCAGTTCAAGCTTCAGATCAAGTCAACTCCAGGTCCAAGTTGTACTTCATTTTGCTTTATGGAGATGAATTCTTCAAGTAGTAGATCAGTTTTCATGATTATTAGGCTGACTTCATGCCCAATGGATGCTTCAAAAATCCATTGATCTCTTCATCTAGTAGGCATATAGATGACCCCATTGAGTTTCCAAACTATGTTATCTAAAATTACCCTTTTCGAGATATTTTAACAACTTATGCAAGATTCATGTCTAGACATCGAACAAGGGTAAATTGTTAATTAATTCAGGGCTGAGAAATTCATTTTCAATGTATGTAAGGTTTTCATGCTCTTCAAGCAGCTACATATGTTCCATAGCTCCTTAGTTTTTACCCCCCAAAAACTCATTTGAAAAATATTGAAAAACACCTAAGTGCCCAAATTTGTAGTTGTATTTCGAGTTTTTTGAGCTTTCATGGATCAAAATGCTAATTTACATGCAAAATGATCCTTCAAACCCTATTTGGCTAAAATACAAAGGAATTTAGATGTATTTCATATGTTGGGTTTCAAATTGCAATCTACATGCAAACTACAACATAAAACCTAATCCCTGAAATGTGAACCTTTAATTACATTTCAAGTTTTGGAACCCGAATTGCAGTTTGCATGCAAACTGCAAGTCGACTTTTGAAACCCAACTTCCGAAACTTCAAGTGCATTTTGGGTTTCGAAACCCACAATATACATTTTTCATGATAAATTGCAAGTCGAATTGCAGAAACTAAAAATGGAACTTAGACCATTTTGAGTTTTCGGGTTTCAAGTTATCAATTTTCATGCAAACTGCAGGTCGGGTTGATCCCCGAAACCCAGGACATGTGACAAAAAGGTGGTCGACTTGCAGACATGAGCATTTTTGGTTTTTAAACATGCATTGCAGGAGTGAATTCTGCCAAAGACAATATCTTTTGGAGGTGCATTACAATTCCCAAGTTCCTTCCCGTCGCCAAAGATCAACAGGTGAAAATCACAGGTCATACTTTCAACAGTCTCCTTCATTATGGGTTTTAGCGGATTCTTCTACATTGGAACATCACTGATCAAACACATGTCCCTCCTTCTCCTCGGTTCTCCACATCTCTGATCCACCAAAACCCAATATTTCCTTGAGTCGGGTTTCTAAAGATGTTTTTCAGGGATGAGGTTCCGACATAGGTGTGATTTAATAGTTCAACCACTCGCATTTATGGAAGTATGGCACTTTGAGACTTCAAATGGCCATAAATTTTTCTGAGGTATATTCACTGATTTTAACAAAATTAGACTATCATTAGAAATCTCTCAGCATCCTACTACACCGTAAAAATTTAAAATTTCTTAAATTTACATGAGGGTAAGATTGGCTGGAAAATGAGGAAAATGCATCTAGCCAGCATTAAAAGATGCAATTTCATAGGTTGTTTAACCACCAAAAATGATGAGGTATGGTGCCCATTCCTTATCTCTACAATAGCAACTGACCATGGGGGAATGAGCCTTGGCAGGTTACTCATGCCTATTTTCATAGAATTCAATGCATCTTCATTGGCGGTTGGAAGGAAAAATTATGAGTTCCCTCTCGTTTCCCTCCTGTCTTTCATCCCATTCTGATATATAATGTAAAAATATCTCATTGGTATGAGAGAGGATGTTCTAAAATGCAAAGGGAACTATATAAAAAAATGTCACTAAGTAGCTGTGAGTTGTAGACCTTCATTTGGGCTTGGCAATGTGTTCTTGTTCTTTCTTCTTCACATGTAATTGTCTGTGCATATTTTGAAAGCAATAAAATCTTTATTTTGTGGTGTTTCTTAACCCCAACTTGTGCTTTTTTGCATTTCCTTGCTTATCCATTCTTGCTTTTGTATTTTGTACATATATTTCTCAGTTGCAGGTCCATTTTGTTGTGTTTCATGGAGAATAAATGGTGAATGAAGTCTTGGGTCTTTGTCACCTCTGTTTGGTCTCTCCCTCCTTCATTTTCCTTCTCTATTTTCCCTCATTAAAGTATTTACACCTTTTTTCTTGGTGTTATCACCTCTATTAGTTTAGGATTTTCTATTTTTTTATGCATTTCCCTCTCTCCCTAGCCACTTGGATTGTTAGATTAGCGTTAGATAGTTGTATTTCCTTCCTTAGGAGTAGTTTAGCATTAGGAATATATAGTGGAACCAACCTTCTCTGGAGGTTTGTCTCAAGTAACAAGTCCCACAACTTGAGAGACAGTCCCATGTTAGCCAAAAACATTGATTGCTCTTCCATCCATACATGACAAATCAAAGGGTGTTGTTTTTTGGTGATAGTACCAAAATAACTTCGCAAAGTCAAATTTTATAAATATACATTTACAACTACTACATGATGTCATATTTAATTTACAAATATATTCTCCATATTTTGAGTCCATCAATTGCAACATTAGGTGAATTTACTCCATTTTCATTCAAACACATTCATTTTAGGAATTTTGTACCTAGATATTGAAATTGTTACTTATAGGCCTCACCATAATATCACTAAACATAATAAATGACAATTTCAAATGAAAATTTCTATGATTAAAACTCTTACAACTTTACTACTTTCAGTTTAGAAATTGTAATGCTTGCATTGTGATCTATAAGCTGAAACTCCTAAAGTGGAAAGAAATCATTTGCTAAAGATATATACGCTAAAACTACTAAAGTGAAAAAAATATAATCAATTAGACACATTTTTCACTAAAATGTATGAGCTGAAATTGTTAAGCTGACAAGATATCATTTAATTTTTATCAAGAATGAGAAGTATATTGCATTACAAGAGAAAAACTTAAATTAAAACAAACCCTGTTTCTAAAATTTTATTTTAATCATGTGCAACTCTTTCCATTTTCAGCTTACAGATCCCAAACCTGTCACTGTAGCTGTTACGATTAAGGAACATTTAATTAGATTTATATTGTTTTGCGATTCTATTCACTTTACTTTTATTTTGCTTATAAATCCCAGTGTAAGGATGTTTTGTTAAATAAAAAAAATGTCACTTTTTCAAAAATTCTAATTATATAACTCCTTTTAGTTTATACGAATTAAAATGTTACAAAATTTTCTTGAGTAAAAAATATATCTAGCACCTAAATCAAGCAACAAACAATACATTTAAAACTATTAAGCACCTTAAACGTTGCGTGTACAACACATTTAAATTGTTGTCATTATCAACTAATTACGTTCAAAAATGTTTGAAATGAGGTTTTTTTAATCTCCGGGTTAAAACCCACAAGTGTGAAGCGAATTCCTTGTCATTCCATTTCAATATTGTAGTCATTGAATGCAATATATTAACTTAAATATTCCAAATCTTTCCACTTTACTAGGTTTTCTTACAGATCTTAGTGTAGGGATGTTTCTATATGTATTCTAACTACAAAATAATGGTTATTTTGTGTCCATTCTTGCATAATTTTCATGCGGACTTATATTGCATAAACTTTGAAGTGATCATTCTTGCATAGCTTCCTTGCGAGCTTACTCATTGCATAAACTTTGAAGTGTACACATCATGCTAATAAAAAATGAATTAAAGACCAACATATCAGTATTCTAATAACACAATGAGGAACAAAAATAAGAGGACATGATTTGTTATGAGAAAGCCTCGTGCTATGATGAAGAATAGAGGGGTAGAGCTGGATTACGTCGAAGATGAAGAAATTGTTGATGAGATGTGTGCCAATAAATAGAAAATCAATCAAATATCAAATGATGTTATAGATTTTTGTTCTAAGATTTAGTGTATATTATAAGGTATAGTCTATGGTCACACATTTAATGCTATTTTTTTTACATTTAATCAAAGAAGACAACTATGCAATGTAATGTGCTCAAGTAATATTTTGTGTCATGCAAGGAACAACCAAATATAATAAATATTGTATTATTTTTACACATTTTCAGTAGATGGAATAATTTTTTTTATAATGCAATGTTTATGTTATAATATATAATAGTTGTTCTTAAAACGTGTAGTACTTTAAATTTAACTAAAACCCAACACATGACACAATACGAAGAAAAGGATGATATTTTGGGTCATAGACTTAATGAGGTTAAACAAACCTCGGCTAAAAGTTGTTTCCACCTTATTCTTCTCCATTTTTCAATAAGAACCACCACCATATCGATACATATTCAAACACTACTTTACTCATCAATCTACTCTAGAACATATACAAAAATCATATTAAATCATTATCCAATAGTTAAAACTAGAAAAAGTTGCATGATTAAAATTTAATGTTAGAAATGGGATATATACACTAAAATTTGGATCTATTTCTTGATTAGAAACAAATGTTAGAAATGAGGTCTATTTATATTTACTACAAAAATATTTGCATTGAGATCTATAAAAAAAACTAGTAAAGTGTAAAGAGTTGCAAGACAATATAAATCTAATAACTTGATCATATATAAAATTAACTACAGAGACATTTTTTAGATTTGTAAGCTGAAAATGAAAAGAGACACGTGATTAAAATAAAATATTAGAAAAGAAATATGTTTTTATTTTACTTTTCTCTTGTAATGTAATATTATTTTTATTTTTATTGATAAGGTAGGTTGAAGGGACCCATTCCCTATTCATTATGATGAGGCCAAATCCTTAGGAAAAAAAATGGGCTACAAAAAGCCAAAACAACCGTTGTCAACCAACTTAACAAAGATAAAATTATCTCGAAATTACTTCCCACCCTGGGATCGAAAATAATCATCAATGCTGCCCATGCGTCCTTTTTATTTTCCTACTTCTTTACCTCTTTCCATTTGCTAGATCGGATGAAATAACCAGCATAAGGTCACTGGGATTTGTCGAAGCCATCAAATTTTATGGCACTGAATCCTGCTCTGATTCTGAACTATTAGAAGTATGTCCCCTTTTCAGACCACCTACAACCAGGTGGTTTTCTTGAAATCCCATCTCTATATCATTTTTCTCTGTAACAATTTTACCTTCGGAGGTAAGATTATTCGGATTATCTTTAAAATTTGATGCAAATACAAAATACGGGTTTACAAAACCCCATCCGCTTGAAGATGTCGATCCAATTTTTTTTCTAGATTTTTGATTCTTATTGAAGGGACATGAAGCTTGCAAATGGCCCGTATTTCTGCATAATCTACACTGAAATGTAGTATTCTCATAGTCTAAGACCTGGTTATGCTGAAAATTACCAAATTTAAGGTTGATTCAATCAGGTATTCCTTTGCTTAAATCAATTTCAACTCAAATTCGGACAAATGAACATAGACCCGAATGTGTTATGTCTAAGTCCTCTTTTAAAAAATTGCCCAAAACGTTTCCAATATCTTCGAGGGCATACCACAGATGTAAGGGGAGGTTAGGAAGCCTGACCCAAACCGGTGTTTTGGCCATTGAATAAGTATTCGGATCAAAATATGGGAACCATGAAGTGATAAATAAACCCGCATGTCCCGAGAACCAAGGACCATCTATCAAAAAATGCTGGTAATCTTTAGATTCCCTAAAATGGACAACGAAAAAACCATTGGAACATAGAGATATTTCACATTTATTGGTCCAATTTTTGAAAACCCGTTGATACAAAGTTGAGGAGGAAGGCCAAAAACCATTAAACTTGCCAACAACCACATCCTGTGATAACTTTTTGGAATATTCTAACTTCTAGATTTTCTATGGTGAGCGAAGGAATCTCCTCGGCTAGGTCGACCAGATAGGCTTAGTTATTTGATGCATGCTTGCCCGAGGATCGGTCACCCTTGTTTTCAAGTGCATCTTTAAAGGAGGTAGCCTTCTGGGGATACACCGAGCCACGATTGTCTGAACCTCCAGTCCCCTGATTCCTACTACCGTTTTGCCCAGACCACCTACTCCAGATGAAGACGTTTTTGGAGCCCTAGGGTTAGGGCACAACTCCGCTTCCTTCTTATCTCGGCCAGCTTGGTCCAGCACTCCACCACCAACTCGTGACCCCCCCAAAACGCGGTCGAAACCATTTGTTGTTCCATTCTTGACCCGCGTAGCCATGGGCGGTTCACTTAGTAAAATTATTGTATAGAACATGCGTTCGAAGGGTATTAAAGAATACCCTTAATTATAGTTTTTTACCTCTAAATATTCAATTGATAATACCCCCTCCTGTTATAATATTAGAATGAAAATACCCCCTATTTTTTCCATGTACCTTACTTACCCCGTTTTCAATTACAATTTTATTTACCCATTTTTATTTCTACCCTAATATATTAAACATAAAATATATCATATTTCTCACTCAATTTTTTTTTATATGCATTTCCTCTCGAAAGATAGTTTGAAGCCATCGAAGACCTATTACAAATTACCTTATAAATGTTAAGCTTTAATCATTTATCAATAGTTCTTCAAATAATTAAGATGGTGAAATAATATCACTTACGTTGAAAAACATACTCAATCCTAGTTTTCTACTATCTTATTATTTATTGGTTGAGAATCTCTTAATTGAGCTTTCTTTATTCAAAAAGAGATTATAATTTAACTTTATGAACACACTCATTTTGCAATTTTAAGGTCTTTACTTTTAAAAACTAGCGTTCAAAAGTTTAAGTTTTATATTAAAATTAAACCTCCCTTTCCTTTGGCCCACCTATCTAACCTACCCCTAATATCTAATTCAAAATATTAATAAATTAAACCATTTCACCCCCTCATGTCTACCAATATATTGACTTTAATTTTATTAATTTTAATTACCTCAATATGAACCCACGTGCGAGGATATTTCCTAGCTAATGAACCCCCTTGTGCGTAGCATCCCATTTCCTGCAATCGACCCCCTTCTCCGTCGTTGGGTTCACACTCTTTCTCTCCATCGCGAGCTCCCTGAATAATATCTATCTGTAATGTAATATTATTATCATTCATGATTAAAAATAAATAATCTCTTGCAAGTTTACAAGTTTCAACTTTTATAATCCAATGCAAATTATTTCTATCAAAAGATCTCTTTCCACTTAAATTTGTAGTTTCAGCTTATAGATTTCAATGCAGCACTAGGCTTTATAAGCCACAACTATTAAAGTGGAAAGAGTTGCTTGAATTTCAATAAGACAATTTCAAACAACCAACATCACCTCTATAATGAACCAATAATAGATAAGACTGAAAATAAAGTGGGTGCAAAGAAAGTAAAATAATACTGAAATGACATGACAAAGCAATCACATCACATACGTGGGTTTTATCCCTAAGATAACGAACCTCATTTCAACCATTTTATTTCAATCATACAACTCAAATATATCCCAAATATTCCAAAAAATAGTAAACCCTAAACCATATTTACAATATAATAGCGTTACAAAGCCTTTGAAGTGCAAAATGTAACTATTAGATGATCTCTTTCCACTTTACAAGTTCCTAAATGGCTAGGAGATCAAGGAAAATCCACTACTCTTCAATTAGAACACATACATAAACATCCTTACACTTAAATAATTTATAATGGTGTAACTCAAAAGAATTAACAACACCTCCAAAATGAACCAACATATAAAAATAAAAAAGAAAGTTGATGCAAATGAGGTAAAGCAATACTAAAATAGTGTGTTAAGGTAGTCTCTTCACACTCATTTGTGAAGAAAGGCGGGTAGGTGGCTATGGTGGCAACATTAAACATTTATGATTTTTATCCCTGAGATAACATACCTCATTGCAAACATTTGTATTTCAATCATGTAACTCAAATATGCACCCAAGGTTATTCCAAAAAAGTAAAATATTGCTAAGATTGTATTTACCCATATTATACTATGGATATGTGCATATTCAGTGAAAAATATTCATAGTAAGGTAGATCTCTTTCCACTTTACAAGTTTCTAAAATGCTAAGATAATGAAGCTCACATGCCAGTTACTCCTTAGTTAGAACATGTACACAAATATCCTTGCACTCATAAACATCCTATAAATGTAATTCAAAAGAGCCAACAACACCTCCAAAATGAACCATCATCAAATAAGAATGAAACTGGGAGTCAATGCAAAGAAAGAGGTAAAAATAATATTGAAATGCCATGTTAATGTAGTTGCTTCACATAAAAATTGCATTATAAATTAAATATTTTATAACCAAGAAACCTTTTTCAAACATCTACAATATTGAAATGCAAAAAGACAAGATAGTCGCTTCACACTTATGGGTTCTATACCTAAGACAATTAGATTTCATTTCAAACATTTTATTTCAATCATGCAACTCAAATGTGCCCTCAATATTCTAGAAAATTTGACCAAATATTGTAATAACCCAAAACAAATATATAAACAAGTAAAGAAACCAAAACCCAAAAAATAATTGACATAAACAAAGAGCTCTTAGAGTGCAAAACAAAACTCATCTAAAGATTGTGATGGTGTGAAAACACACTATTTACATACACAACACAACATTTTTTCCTCCACAACAATGTTTACGACGGCCAATAGCAGCAACATAATCCATAACGAACCTAAAGAACCTCCAAAACTAACCAAAATTGGATAAAAATGAAACAAAAGTCGATGTAAAGGAGTAGGTAAAACAATGTTGAAATGGCGTGTTAAGGCATTTGTTTCACAATTATTTATAAAAGGTGAACAATTAGCGGTGGTAGGAGCATTAAATGCGTAGCGTGCAACATTTAAGGCGCTTAAATGTTTTAAATGCATTTTTTTTTACCTTTTTAGGCGCTAATTTTTTTTGGTCATTTTATCTACAAATAAATGTTATTTTAGTCACAACTATTGATCCAAATACGAAAAATGGAGAGGTAGTAGGAATGTCATTTATCATCACAAGTCATTTTGAAAGTTAAAAAAAGCCTCTATAGAATGTTTAAATACAAACTTTGTGAATGTCACTATTTTTTTAGAAAAACACATTTTGAGAAAATTGTACTCCTAAACCTTCAGCCACAAATACACTATTAAGTATAATATAAGTTTATGCCAACAATGATAACGAAATTCAGGTAAGACTAATCTGTGTTTATGTAACTTATTAACATTAGATAGTAGTTCACAATCTATTATTTCTTGCAGCATGCAAAGAGAAAAATTATATGAATTATGCTGTTCACCCTGTTAAAGACCAGTAGCTTCTTTTACTTTTTGAAAGTGAAGCAATTACTGAAGAAATTGTAAGTTGAAACAGGTTAGGAAAAGCTGATGTTTATTTAGGAAACAGAAAAGTTCAATCTCACAATAAATATATTTATTTTAATGATAGAGTTAAATACAAAAGCTGCAGTTAAGGAAAAGCTGTTGTTTATCCTCCAAGAATGTTACAGAGAATATAATATGTTGGAGACAGAAAAAATCATTATGGCATGAATTTAGAGTAAAAAAGAAGCCATTCAAGTAAGAAACTAGCTGCCATATATATGTCACCTGTGAAGACAATCTAAGAAAATATTAACAGCCAACGGTACAGAATCCAAACTGATACAAAATCTATAATATATATGGTAACAGAATAAAAAGCCATTAGGTTATAGTTTATTATTAATATCTGTTAAATAAATATATAAATGTAAAGAGAGAGACAACTACTGGAGTTTGAAATGATGGAAAACTATTTGTTTCTGAAATTTAGCATAAACTAAGACAAATTACTGAAAATAATTCTCGTAAAGAGATAGTCAAATAGAAGGGGTTAAAGTAGAAAAAAATGAGAGAACTGTTGGTATATCTATTTATTTCCATATTGTAAACACATGTACAAAGTAAAAAAGCAATAGCTGATCAGGCAGCCTTATTTGGCCAGGCTACATAGCAAAGCTCAAACACATGTTCATATAACATGGTTGGATAACAGCCTGTTCTGCTTCTATTTCTCTGCAGAAATCTGAAACAGGTTTCACTCTTCACACAAAATTGCTGTCCAAAAATTTCCTTTGCCAATGAGGTCTTGTTGATTTGTGAGGTTGATAGAAATTCCATCCATCTGCCCGGTTATCATTTCTCTTTCAATCTGCCACACCCAAATGGCATTGGAACAAACGGAGATGAAGCAGTGAGCAGTGGCACATTTGCAGGATAAATGAATATCTCTCAGATCTGGCATCTTTGTAGCTTCTACCGTATTAAGTCAAGGTCTAATTCCTTCGGGGAAGGAAACTGAATGAGTTCACCCAGATCCATATTTCTAAGTGCTGGATCATTCTTCTCCAACATGGATGTGAGATGCTGGAAAGGAATTTCCTCACAGGGAATGGTAAGTCCCATCTGATGATCAAACCCATACTCTTCCTCTGCCTTATTCAGCAGTGCCCGGAACAGAGTATGATTGAAATAGTCGGTGGGGATGATAAACCTAGTGCGTGCACTACCAACATATACTGCACAGTGTCCTTTGGGGACATCCGTGCGCAGGGCACCACATGATCTTGCCATAACCTCCTCATCTCCAAAGCTGAAATACCTTGTGCTCTTTGGAGAGAGAGCATACCCACTCCCCTTGTGGGCATTGACAAACCTGCACAGGGATTTGATTATGTGCTTCAGTAGCAGGGCTTGGGGATTTCCTTTGTTCCTTGCCATTGCAGAATTCTACCACAAACTAAATGGAATTGGCTTACAAGCTAAGGCTAACAACAATTGAAATAAACGAACACCTTGAGAAGAAAAAATGGTGCTTGGTAAGAAAGATGAAGATTGAAAGCCTATAAAAAGATGTGAACATTATCAGACCAGGAGTTATTGAGGAAATAACAAAAGTAATAGTACAGATTCTGTACAAGATGCTTGAAATATGGGATTTTAGTGGTGTAGAAGCAGAACATGTGGTGCGTTGCCCAGTGTAAGTTGGGACACTAATGGCCACTTCATTGTCTATCAATTTGTCTTCTACAATGTGCTTGCAATGAATGCATAGCTTTTAAGAAAAAGACACCATCACATTGGTACCACGTATATAGTATTACAAAGAAAAAGTCGATGACATTTTGTTTGTAAAGGATTGTGGATAGATTTTTGTTTGTGCGGCCCTCAAACCCTTCCTCGCGAATCGTGATGGTAATGATTTAGAAAAAAAAGAGTGGTCCTTAAGGGACAAGATTTTCTACAGTGAAGATTTAAGACCAGTTATCCAAAGCAGGAGTGACCAGGTCTGTCCTCTGTAAATGAAGACCCGAAGAATATGTGGCCGCCAGGACGGCTAATCGTCTTAGTGCCCTCTCATTTGATGAATAACTACTTAGGCTAAGTTTATATGATATTTAGTTAGTGAAACTAGCAATGCCACATTTTTGAATGTGGTTCCAATGTTAACGTCCGTGCAATCAGTTGTGTAGGTAATGATTGTTAAGAGATTAGTTAGTTGCTCTCTAGTGTTTATTGATTACTATATTATTTTGATGGGAAAACAATAATTTCATATAAATATATGACATCTTTATCTTATTGTTAGAATAAAGATTACATATAATCGATAGACACAAGTTAAGTAAGTGTATATCAATATCAAAGTTTTTTTCGGCTAAGTAGAGACAATTAAGGGGCATCCAATTCAAAAGTCACCTAAGGAACTACCCTGGCCCTATCCGTTTGGACTCTCCATGTTAAGTATTTAGAGGAACTTGTACCATGGTGGATGACTTAACAAGCCATAATCCTCACCATTAAGGAACAACCCTTTCGATACAATAAAACCCATCCCACCACAAAACCACCTTATTAGTGGGGATGAGGTCCCATCAAGCAAAAAACCCAATAAGCATCAACCAAAAACCTAGCAAGGCCCTCCAAGAACAAACCCTGGCCAACAAGAGAAGTGGAAAGGAAGGCCAAAAACATAAAGCCGAAATAAAATCATCAGTATGCCAAGATGGGAGAACAAACCCTCGTTTCCTGCAAAATAAAAGTAAGCCAAAAATTAAAAAAACTAACACCACCAAGATTGGGATCAATAGAGTAGTACAAACACGACCGTCGAAGTATGGTCACCACCATGAATAGACTAGGGACTAGGCAAAGACCAATCAATACTGTCATTGACAAAGAACCATTGCCATCATACAAAAAGCACCATGAGTTGACTCATAGCCCCCACACATGAGAAAAAAAAATGTAGTTGTGGAAGGGTGCCCAATGTTGATGTGGGAGAGATAAAACCATGGTTTCACGCACATGCAAAATTGTAGTGTCATGTCTTGAGTTTCCCCATTTTAAAAAATATTATAATGAAAAAATAAATATAAAAAACATGTGTCAGTTTGTATAAGGTTGAAACGTATTATCAAATATTAAAAATTGTACGTGTCTGATAGATATGTCGGCGCCCCTCCCTGACTTTTCCAGCAACCTCTGCAATAGAAAGTACTGCTGCAATAACTCGCATTTGTTGTCGGAAGGCGCCCTTGAGCACACATTTCTTCATGTTTTTGGCTCATGTGTGGGGGCCTTCAAGCACACCAATCCAGACATGACTGCCTCAAGCATGAAGGGATAATGGCAAAAACAACCAAAATAACACTACAAAGCCACAAAGTAAGCAATAAAGTCCACTGTTGCAAAAACAAATCTCAAAGATGAAGGACTAATCAACGACAGAGGAAAACACCAAACTAGTGACCAAGACGTCTGCCATGGCTATCCAATAGCCAGCCACAAACACCAAACAAACTCACCTCCACCGCCACCATAAACGTGACTGAAACACAAGCAAACCGAGTATATAGATCTAAACAGAAAAGTGGTTGTTTCCGCCATAAAACCCAACAAACCGCCACCAATATCAAACATCCATGTGATATGCCAAAGACTCCCAGGCACCCACACTCTCATTCTCTGGTCAATGACACCCCTGTAGCAAAGCTCCCAAGGGGCAAACCATAGGGTGTGGGTTTTAGAGGAAGAAGAGAGAGCAACGAGCACCTCTCCTCCCATTATTCAACTAAATAATCCCACTAATATGCTTTTTCTAGTGTTAAATGATTAATCAGTTCTTATTGTTTTGTATTCACTTATCTTGTTCGAATTTTGATGTGTTTTCTTTATGTACTTCATGACTTTCAACACTCTCAATATTACATAGATTATTATATTGTATCAATGTTTCAAATGCAAAAGCTTTTTTATTTTTAAAATAAATTTCTATAAATAAATATTATCATAAAAATAACTCTATTCTTTATTAATATTTTAATGTATTTTCCTTAATGTCTAAATGCATTACAATACTTGTGTATTTATAGACAAAATGGATTCAAATAAATATCCTATTGGCACCCAGACCCACACCTAATAGTTAAAGAGTGAAAAAGATAAGAAAAGAAGGACACACTCAATTTATCTTAAGGAGGCCACACAAAAAGGTAAAAAATGTGGGCCGTGTTCCTAACAAACTCTAGAGCATGGTGGATGCTTATAACATAGGGAAAAATGAAAAGGAAAAAAAGGAAAAGATGAAGATAGTTATGGGGCCTTAAGAAGATGACCATCAAAAGTCAACACAAGTGTTAATAACTTCCAATTTGGCCCAATATTTAATAAGTACACAAACATACTAAAATGATACGATTTAACGACTAAGAAATGTGTATGGCCTCTTTTAGATTTCTACCTTTCAAACTAACAACAGGGAAAAAGGTCTTATTTTTCTTGTAATGCAATTGACTTATGTTTGTTTCATCTTTCCAAAATTATGGTCAAAAAATTCAATTTCCCAATCCATATATGTCAATAATTATTGACGTATTTTTAAATGTAACTATGAAAATAAATATTTATCCTGATAGGGGTTTCTTATAACGAGATTGAGATTGATGTTCTTATGGATATTCAAAACTAGTATTCTATTTCATCTTTGGAAAGATAGAAAGTTTGGCTGGAGGTCGAACACCTCCAACGCATGCTCGATCACTGGACCACCGCTCCTTGTGTGGTCAGCCAGGTTCATCCTGATGCACCTTCTTGTCGTTGCTCGCCACCTCGATCGCGCCACTCTCCCACTCTTCCTTGGGGTTGGGGTTTCACAGGTGATGCTTGCAGAGCCAATGGAGCCCCTCTCCTCATTATCGGTTGTCTCCTCGCCCTCGGTCTCCATCCCCCACCCATGGTGTGGTTTTAGGTTACCTTGGTGACTCTGGTGGAGCAGGTTGGAATGTATCTCAACATGGCAAGTTTCCTCGATTAGCACTTGTCATTTATCCCTCTCAATCGTCTTGTGATAATCTTGTGCAACAACAGTATCATAATGAAAGTGGATGGAAGCCCATCCTCGAATCGACTCACCCTAGTTCTGATTGGGGCGATAAGCCGGATAGCCCTCCACCTCCTCCCTCGATCGCCATGTTCGTCGCTACTGCCTAGTTTTTTGGCTCCTTGTTTTGTTTGCCCGTTTTTTGATTGATGATCGCACTTTTATTATATTTTTGATGTAATTGGCCTCCTTCTCAAGGCCTAGCTGGCTCGATGTGCTTAGAATTTTAGGATGTGATTTTTCCACCCATCTTTTGTACAATCAATGTTGCATATCTCTTGTTTATATTAATAAAAGTGTGTTGTTCAATAAAATAAATAAATGTAGACTTAATTCTATATTTTTTAATATCAATGTATTATTAATAGTCCTCTATATATTTTGATGGTCAATATCAAAAAATCATTGTCATTTAAATATCGCTTGATGATTATAGTGAATGTCTAATTTGAAGCCTACAAATATATCTTTTATGCGAAAAATTAATAGACATGTTCTTTTTTACTCACAACTTTTTAAGAATGAAATTTTTGAGTTATTCAAAAACAACTATACAAAAACAATTTCAATAATAAAACCTTTAACTTTCCTACAACGCATTCATTACACCCCTAAAAATGCAAATGCTAATATATACACAACCTTAAATTGCAAAGGTGGAGGGATCCGTTGTGTTAACAAACAAATCCCTCTATTTACCATTGTATTTAAAATTTGATGATGGAAATAATGTTTATTATTACATCATCTTTGACGAGTATAAATACAATAATAGGTTTTATATCAATATAATTATTATGAACAATAGAATTGTCATGGATTGAATTATACAATTTAAATGATATATATGTGTGTGGGGTCATCCTTTCTAAATCGAAACAAATAAATGTAAACATAATATGAAACATACAATTTATTATTTATATACATATATTCTTTATATGTCAAAACACATAAACATGAACATTATACTGAAACATGCACACATATATATGAAAAATTGTTGATTGACATCTTTAAAATTCTTTTTAAAATTTTGTTAAAAAGTAAGGCAAGTAAAAATACCAGCCTTAAAGAGAGATCAAAATCTGTATTTGCAGGTTTAAGATAAGTCCCTGTGAAAACATAGAATACTTTTTCATTTGGAGAGGAGAGACGTAGTCCTGCTTTGTAATACTTCACGAACTCTTGTCTATAGTGTGTAATTAGGTGGAAAGTCTAAAAAGTGTGTGGGTTAGGTTTTAGATTTTTTTTTAATCTAGTAGTTAGAATGGTTAAATTTTTGTCTTATTTTTACTATCAAACAATAATTCGTTTTATATGTTTAGAATTTAGATTTAGATAGAATTTTTTAAGTGTTTTCATAACAAAAACCCCATATAATTATTTTAATAGAAGCTTTTTTTAATGAGATTTTTTTAGCGGATTTTTCTAAGGTTTTAAAAGTAAATGTCTAATTGACATGTATGAGGTATTACAATTTTCTTTTCGAGTAAAAATTAATTGATTATTTTCTTCTTATATTTTATTTTTTTTTAATTTTTTTTTGAAAAATACAAATTAGTTATAATTATGGTTTTGATTTTTTTGTACTTAATTAAAACAGTTACCAATTTATGAAATAATTAAATAACTAGTATACATATATTAGATAAATATATGTAAAAGATAAATAAATATAATATAAATGTAAGAAATCAAAGGTAAATAAATACGTTAAATTATAATAATTTACAACAAATTATTTATATACACAATCAAAACAAATTCACTTAATTGAATGGTCGTTGACCCAGTGGTAAAATTGCTTAGCTCACAAAGAGCCCACTAGGGTTCAATTCTTGTTGAGGCAAAGGCCCAAAAATACTTAAGGGATGAGGCCGGGATCAAAGACCCGAAGATACTTAAGGGATGAAGTCGAAGAATTCTGTACAAACATAGGATGCATTTGCAATAATTGTTGTACCTACTAGTATATAGAAATTTATTTGAAATATTTTCTTCCTAATTTATTTTATTCTATAATAAAATATATGATATAGCAAATAAATTTCACATTAAATATTATTTTATAATATATCACTGTCTATAACTATCAAATTTAAACTCAAATTTATATCCAAAAATATGAAATACGACCTATCACTATCAATTTTCAAACCTAGCAAATTATTATTATTATTTCACAACGAAATAAATTAAGACTCAAATGAGAAATTGTGGCTGGACTAGTATAATCCAGGATTATAATATATACTTGATCTTTCACCTTTATTTTACAAAATAAAACATCCTAGCTTTTGAAGGGGCAAAATTATTCATTAATTGTCTCTGTCTTTGTCAAATGTATATTGAGAGATAGTTTGTTTATAGGAGTCTTGAAATTGTTTTTTTTTTTAGTACGGCCTTTCCTTCTTTCAAACGGTGGTCTCCCCTTCGTGCTTTAATTCTTGATCCATTGTCCACGGACTTCAATTAAGAGAGAAATCTCGTTGGTCTTTTTCAAATATGTCATTAACCATTTTCTATGTGATCTCTCATCAATTAACCTTGTTCTCCTCCAAAAGTAGCTGGGTAAATTTTGTCTCTCTTTTGAGGGTTTTTCTGTTGAAGTTGTGAGGCCTCATTGCAAGCTAACGTGGCTATTTGTTTTTCTTTTTTTTATTTTTTGGGAGGAAATCATGGTCATGGATAAAAATAGCGTTGTCTTATTAATAGACTAGAGTTGTTATTTTTATGATTATTTTATTAATAAGTATGTGATATTTAGGTTGCTTGTGGTTGAAGCAAACTTTTACAAAGAGGTGCTCAAGTTATATATATGTGCATGGATTTACTCTTTGATGTATGAGAAAGAGAGAATTGTATTGTATTCCTCAGGACTGAATAAAGGAGAAGTCTAACTTGTTTCTGGTGGATGTGGCCCAAATTGGGTGAACCACGTTTGCATGCTTCTTTTATTTCTGTTTTAATTCCACTTTTATTATTCATCTATATTTTGATCCTAACCGCTGGTATTAGAGCAGGGTTTTGTTTTGGTAAAAAAATCTCGCAGGAGGGTTTCTTGTTTGAGTGGGAGCGACTATGAAACTTTGGAAATAACATTGAAACTATGAAATTTTGTTGGAAAAGACATTGTTCAAGTTAAATTGCAGAATGGTAACACTTGGGTGTTGAAGAATGTCAGACATGTTCCTAGCCTAAGGAGGAATCTAATTTCTCTAGGGAAATTATGAGACAAGGGTTGTATGGTTACACTTACAGCAGATTCTTGGAAAGTTGCTGAAATATCCCTTGTGGGATACCACTTAAATAACACAAAATATTGAAAATTTGCAGCCAAATAAAATACCGATTTTTGCAAATTTTTACCAGTTAGGGCAGCGAACTGAAGAAAATTAATAACTCCTAAAATATCCCTTCAAATCACTTGAAAATTTAAAGAGAGCTTGCTAATATTATAAAGAACATAAGAAAACTATTTTTGGAATTTTTCAGACAATATAACACTTCCAGAAAATTATAGCGGGCCATAAACAACTATAAAACTTCTAAAATTCATAGCTTCCCGAATACAAGTGCACAAACTATGAAACTTTGGAAATAACATTTACAAATATAGAAGATGATATTCAAACCCTCAGATATGGAAATGGCCAACTAGAAACCCTCCAAATAAAGGCTGCAATCTTCAAAACAAGTCACTGTACGCCGGAAAAGCGACAAGCGAGCGTGGGAATCTACAGGTAACTCTTCCGTGTACCTGACCTCCCGAGGTCGTGCCGAGACAGCCGGTGGGGATGGAATATACGTGGGATGCAGAAAAACTAATTAGGAAATCTAATGTCTTCAATACGCACTAGTGGAATTTGTGAATCTAAGGCAAAGAAAGCCCTTCTAACCTGAACTGGTGTGATAGATCGATCGGCAAGGATGACTGCTCGAAGGCTCCAATCAATATCGAGCTCTGGCGTGATTCAATCTATGGGTTGTGGAATACGTGGAAAATGACCTGGGATAGTTTCGTGTATGTCTCCAGATAAGGTCATATGGTGGATGGTGAATACAATCGACTCTACGGACGATTCTCTGGCCTAGTCCAGAATTCTCTAGCTTTGTTAGCCACTATATCTAGTAAGGATAACTGTTCGATGATGGTAGGTGGAAGTGGGGTAGATCTGAATACTAATATACGTAGGCCAGTGTCTATGTCTGATTGACTTATGGATTTGTTAGGTTGCGGGATTTGTGGATCACAACCGTAGACTCTTGGTTGTTGCGGTCCTGTTATGGTCATGTACGAAATCAAGTCCTAATCCCTAGTATCCAATAATCATATGCTTTCTCAGCTTCTATATTTAGGATCAATAACTGTGCGATCTTCTCAGAGTACCTCACAGGCGTTCTTGCAACCTGGATTCTTAGGCTGGTATCTATATCTAGAAGAGTGTCTCCTGCATCTGGCTGTGGGACCAAAGGATCACAACCAAATGTTTGTTCTCTTTCGAACCCTTCTACAGTCATATGTATGTTTTCCTAGGGTAATCTGTAGTTCGGTTGATTTGACCAAAACGTGTGTGCTTGGTTGTCTTCTATATTTAATCCCCTCAACTGAGAGCTGATCTGTCGTAAATCTATTGTTGTTTGGAAGATTTGTATTCTAAGGTTTTGGTCTATGTCAACTATTTCCATGACGAGATTGGGTTGAGGCACAATTGGCTCAAATACGTATTCCCTGGGCTCCCTGGGTCCCGTGATTGTCATACAAAATGATAATATAAATCCAACTGCAACAAAGTAAATTTTAACTACATGGAATAAACCTAGAACATATATATATTTTCTATTTTTGTATTTTCTGAGAAACCTTAAGAATTTAAGAAAGCAGCTATTTAAACGTATCTAGAATTTGACAACTAATATAAAACTTAAAACAAACAAAATAACTGAGTGTAGTTATTTGTCTGTGTAATTTGTAGATCTATTCTAAATAATGAAATAACTTGCTTAATCTATTTGCCAGACTCTCGATCCTACCTCAGAAGTGAGGAATGAATCATAGTTTCTCAGAAACTATCAATCCCCACAGCTTCCCTGGCAATATCAAAAGTAAACTTAACTGAAAAGAAGTGATTATCTACTCTATTTGATATATTTCTAATTTTAGAACTTTGAAAGCTAGAACCTGGATTCTGCAGAACAGTGGCGAATCCAATGGTGTGTATGATCTTGTCCCCTCAGTGTGATTTCCTTGTTCCTTCATGTTCACGTGAATCCAGAAAAGCGTGTAATGCTAGCATCAACAGAAGTAGATGTTGGGACAAAGGTAGCTCAGAATATAGACTGAATATAATGCGAGTAGGAGAGGGATAGCGCAAGAGTACAGAGCTTGGCTTATGCAATTCCTAGCAGGATTTATTGCGAGTCATGCAACATAAAGCGTCCAAAACCTGAAACTATCCTGTTTTGAGGAGCAAAACCTGTAACTTTAATGGCTTCCTAAGCTATTTTACTCCAATGGATTGGGTGAAATAACAGTACTGCCTACACAAGATGGGTATGTGGCTTACCAACAGCTGAACAATGCTAACTAAACATGTAAAGGAATGAAACTATGGCTTCTAAACAAAATAATAGACTGAACTATGAAAATGAGAGCATGAAAAGTGAATGAGGGGCAGATCATTTGTTTGTGCACAAACCATTTATTTATAGCTTTTCATTCACCCAAAGATCAAAACCAAACTGAACTCTAAAACTATAAACAATGGCCAAACACTATTCCAGGGGACCAAAAACATAAATGCAAGCCTAAGTCGGCAAGGAAAAGCTGGTGAATCATTGATTTTTACGTGAGTCGCGTTAAAACGCTTTCTGGAAAACGCGTAAAGGACCGCCGCTCTGAGTAGGAGCGGCAGTTACAGGACCGCCACCTAATTAGGGGTGGCGGTGAGCCGCTGCCCAGGGCGGCGGTTTCGTCACTGAAGAGCAAAAGGCCAAGAAAAGAGGGGAAAAAGGGAAAAACAAAGGACGCAGGGGCTAAGCGGGGCATGCGGGATGTTAACGCATACTTAGAGATCTTTTCCAGATTCCGAACACCTTGTGAGGAGACCTGTATCATCATTGGGGCACTTGTTACGTTGTTCCGGCAGTACAGTACCTTACAATTTTGGGTACGTACATATTGCCCCCCTCAGAGAAGCGTTTTAGCCATGGAGAGGCGTAAAACGGTGGGTCCAAGTATGGCAGTCCCGAAATGGGAAGTTAGATGTTATACCTGACACGTCCGTGTGTTGAAATGACGCCATCCAATATTCCCGCTACCTGCAAAATGAAAAGAGGACTTAAGTGCAGATAGATACAATAGTTTGAAAAATAAACGCTAAGAATAACAGGGAATGAGAATGTACCATTTATGCGGGGATAGGAACTTACCTCCATCAGCGCTCCAAACCTGTGAAAAATTCATTTTAAAACGAAACAGTGCTATATGTATGAAAGTGGGCCCATTTTCCTATTCATTTGCGCGAGTCGATTTGGTTGATTTTGAGCTCTGGGACCCACGATGATGGTTTCTTGCGTGAGTAGAGTCAAAACGTTCGCAGCGAGATAGTGATCATGCCTCCACGTGCGGAACATCGACCTCAGCGATCACATGTTAGTTTTCTTCAGTTTATTGTTTTTCCCCCCTTAATTTTGAAATGCTAAATACTCTGCAATGGGGGGGGCATTTTTGAAAATGCTAGTGTTAAAAGGTCCACCTAGGGGGGGCGCCTACTGGGTAGGCTCTGTTTTTAGGTTAAATGGCCGTTTTTTGCACTTTTTAGGCCTTTTTAGCTTAAAAACCCGCGTGGGTTTCCGGACCACGACCGCCGCCCTGCCCAGGGCGGCGGTTACATGACCGCCGTCCTACTCAGGGCGGCGGTTACACGACCGCCGCCTTTAAGGCGGCGGTTACAAAACCGCCCCCCTGCTCAGGGTGGTGGTTTTGCACAGAATGCAAAAGGAACCTGCTTTTGAGATTGTGTTTGTATTTCTAGCATTTCTATGTGCTTTTATGATTTTCTCAATATTGCCTGGATGCTAACTTACTTTGTTTTGTGTGTTTTTGGGTGTATGCAGGCGAGAGAGGAGTACATCCGATGGAGTAGAGAGAGGGAGTGTGATTGGCTCCCAGGGGTACTAGATGCCCTCTCACAGGACGAGGAGGACACACTTCAGAGGGCTGGCATATTGCGCATATCGCGCGTGCCCCATGTTACACCATCTAGTCACATCCTTTGTGACTTGTTTTCATACTAGGATGCGGACCGGAACACCTTCCGATTGCCAGGGGTCCGTGGCGAGTGGACCATTACATTGGAGGACATCTACCGCATTCTGGGGGTCCCGATCATCGGGAGGCGACTCACTTTAGAGACAGCAGGCTCACGGGCACAGATTGCACAGTGGGCGACATATATGGGAGATGCAGCCATCTCTACGGGGTCGAAGAAGGGGGTGAGAGTTCGATCTATTCCTTCTTTGCCCATCCCCGTATTTTGACAGGCCATCATGGGGATCCTTGCCTCGAGATTGATTGGGGACAAGGGAGGGGACACATTGTTATACTGCTGGGCCCCCATTATTGCACAGATAGAGGGGCACGGTCGGATATACGCTTGGGGAGCAGACATTCTTGGGACCACTTACCACGATCTATACAGGGTGGTCCGTTTACAGGGGCAGTCATTGAGCCACCCAACTCTAGTCATGAGTTGGGTTTATGAGCATTTCATCCCCTATGGCAGGGGTGTGGAGGTGGCAGATCCTGGAGCTGTTAGGGCAGTGAGATGGACAGACATGTCGGTGCTTAGAGCACCTCATCAGCTAGTTGCCTCCCTGACTACTGCCGACATGGAGGCGACACCGTATCAGACCATGGCGGGCATATGGGGCGAGGAGACTCTTACTTTGATCTCTTGCTCCACCACAGGGCAGCTCATTGATAGAGTGGGACGAGTGGAGGTGCACCCCTTTGGCCGGGTTCCTCAGCAGTTTGGCCTACCATATACGGGTATGCTTCCCCCAGTGGCGCCAGTCTACAGATCAGTTCGTGAGGCCAGAGGGGGGCCTAGAGGCCGAGGTTAGACAGTGGTTACTCCTGGCATTCCCATTACAGCCAGGAGGATAGTACGTGCTAGAGGGAGAGCCGGTGCGCCTCAGGCACCTTTGCTTTAGATTGCTGCGGGTCCTGCTCATAGCAGCGATGACCCTATTGATATTGACTCTGAGTCTGAGGAGTTCACAGAGGGAGGAACAGAGGAGGAGACCGATGACAGCGATCCTGAGTGGCATGACACTCAGGATATCATGCAGGCAGAGAGGGCTGAGCAGAGCGTAGAGAGGGATACTCTAGTTTCAGAGGAGCCACTCTCCCAGGGCCATGGTGGAGAGGATGAGTCCATTGCGGGGCGACATGTTGCTCCTGCCACAGGAGTAGCCCCTCAGTCGGCAGCGGCATCTGCGGCAGGTGCTGGCCCCAGCGACCCATCCTGGAGGCCTGGTGATCCGAGTAAGTTACCCTTTCTCCCTTTTAATGTTTATTTGTAGGCTCTCCTTAGTTGCAATCTTGTATTCCTAATTTCGTGCTTGGTTTCTAACTTGTTTTCTCCTTTGTTTGTAGAGACTGTTGATGAGTGGCGGGATTTGATCCGTAGGGTATGTACTGATTCCCTGATGATCCCCATGGATAGGACGCGTGCAGAGCTGTCTGTAGACACTGGGGAGCCTTCAACAGCCGGTAGGCATACCGACGTCTTTGCTCCAGTCTGGCATGTGGCCAGGATGGTACCGACCCTTCGCACCGAGCTAGCAGGGTACAGGACGACTGAGCGTCTTATGAAGAGCCGTTCTCGTGGTGAGACTGCGGCTACTCCTCAGGATCTTGAGCCCTCTGTACATTCAGAGCGCCGGCGTAGCCAGAGTCCTAGGCGTGGACGTGCACCTTTGGAGGGGTCGCGTAGGGACTGAGAGGCTACTTGGCTCTCATAGATTTTGTTTTATATATTCTTTTGTATATCACGGGCTCTTTGAGCGTTTTGACCATGCTTAGTGCATGATGGCATTGTATATAAACATTGATCATTTATATATACGTATCTATTTTGGATCAAAATCTTGGCACTCATGGTTTCCTTTCTATTTCCAGTTTCCCTATGTATACTACGATATATGTTTATATGCTTTTCAGAATGTATACAGTGGAGAACAAATGATGCAAATGTTTGTTTCCTTTTGTGTATTTCATGATGCTGATACATGTAGATATAATGTGATTTTGAATCTTAGCTTTTGTAAGCAATTTTGGATACCTCATGTTTGTTTTGCAGAGTTATGAATACAAACCAGTACGATGAATCAGATAAACTTTCCCCACTCCTAACTCCACGTAACTAGTAAGATGCGAGGGCTCATCACCGAGAGCTAGAAAGGGCACAAGTTGTGAGGTGTAGCTGAAATTATAGTGATGAAAGACAGACAAAGCTTTGATGGAACCAAATTGGAAGCTACAAGCTTACTCTACCCGAGTGACTTCATAGTTTAGAATGCAACTTACTTTGCGGTTTATCTAGACTTAGATCCGTAGATGGCCACATAGTAGACAAAATCTGGGTTTTTAGGATTTTAACTCTCTTGGAATTTTGAACATCTGATTCATTTATTTTTGACTCAAAGTTTCAAAGTTTGAATTTTTTGTGTATGACCATTTGCATTTATTTGTCAAGAGGACTCCCTACACTTTGCCCCATGCCACTAGTAAGAAGCGTGGGTTTAACACCATGGGCAAAGCATAGGTGAGTAAGGGCATTTCCATCCTTTCCCAACCCTATGTCACTAGTAAGAGACGTAAGCTCATCACCGAAGGTTGGTGGGGCAAGGAAATGTGTAAAATTAAAATTTTCTGTTTAATCACTTTTTGACTTGTTTTCTTGAGCAAAACGTCAGTGTGTGCTTATTTCCAAAGAGATATACATATGGGATAGATGTGACACCATGAAGCTTCTAGAACAGACCATAGGCAAGACACCTGCCCTAAGAAGAAATCAAAGCGAGAATAAACTTGCAGATCTTGGTATGGTTACTGTTAAGACTTTGTCATATCTAGCTTTATTTGATAAAATGATTCCAAGATAATTTGATGACACCATGAAAATGGAGAGGTATGATTAAAGAGTTTATGCCAACAACATCATGAGTTTTTAATGAATTGCTTTGAGAATAGATTCCTTGATCACCATTTATGTAAGAAACAAGTGGACAAAATGATCTTAATCTATATGAAGATGCAATGTAAATATATATAAGTAGTGCTAGTTGCTTATGCGTAGAACTGCTTGAGGTGAAGGGAATTGACAGTTTCACCAAATTTCTCACCTTCTAGTGTACATAAGAGGTATGGACCATTTCCATAGTCTTTCATGACTCGATATGGGCCCAACCATTTGGGCCGGAATTTCCTTCCTTCGCCGGTCTTCTTGTCGATCCGGCTGTCTAGTCTTAGAACTAGATCCCCTTCACATATGTCGCGTTCATAGACCTTCTTGTTGTACTGCCAGCACATCCAGTTAGCATAGATTCTATGTCGTTGTTCAGCATCTAACCTAGTTTCATCTAGGCTTTCTAGTTGAGAAAGACGTGCTTCTCTGTAAGCGTCTTCATCCAGAATCCCTTGTAATGAAATGCGGAGACTGGGTATTTCAACCTCGAGTGGGAGAACTGCCTCTGCCCTGAACACTAGTGAGAAAGGAGTTGCTCCCGTTGGTGTTCTTATTGAGGTTTGGTGGGCCCACAAGGCCGGATATAACTTCAAATGCCAATCTCGTTTGTTTTCTTTCACAGTTTTAAGGAGAATGGCTTTCAGTGTCTTGTTTGTCACTTCAGCCTGTCCGTTGGCTTGAGGGTAATACAAGGAAGCCGTATGATGGCTTATCTTAAATTTATTGCATAGTTCGCGAACCTCTTCATTCTTAAAAGAAGTTCCATTATCGGAGATAATGATTTGCGGGATACCATATCTGCAAATGATTTGGTTTAAAATGAACTTGGCGATTACAGAACCAGGTACAGTAGTAAGAGGCATAGCCTCTACCCACTTGGTGAAATATTCAGTGGCCGTGATTATAAAATTATGGCCATCTGTAGACGAGGGAGAGAATTTCCCTATCAAATCTAGGCCCCATGTAGAAAAGGGCCATGGAGTAGCGATTGGTTGCAGAGCTTGTGCCGGTATGTGGATCTCATGGGAGAATTCTTGGCACTTATGACACCTGTTTACAAACTCTACTGCATCGTGTTCTAGAGTGGGCCAGAAATAGCCCATTCGATGTACTTTTCGAGTGGTGGCATGGCCACCTAAGTGGCCTCCATATATTCCACTGTGGGATTCATGGAGAATCTTCTTGGATTCTCCTATGTCGACACATCTTAGGAGCATTCCATCAAATGCTTTTTGATAGAGCACTTGCTCTATAATGACGTATTTGGCTACGATAATACGTAACCACCTTCTTTGTTACGGTGTAACTCCTTCTAGGTATGTATGGTCCATGATATAATTAATGATATCAGTGTACCAGGGACACTCAGAGATAGAGGGTCGAGTTTTGATGTAGTATACGCATTCATCTTGAAAGTCTAAATCTACTAAATCACCTCCATCTAATGGGTTATCAGCTAACCAATCCGCAATGATTTGTCCTTTAACCGACTTCTGATTTACAAATGTTAATTCGAATTCCCCCATTAAGGTTATAAAATGCCCAGCCTTTTTAGACAAGGATCCTTGTGTGAGGAAAGTTCGTAAATGGTCCGTTTTTACCATGACCCTTGTTTCTTGGTTCAGCATATAGTGTCTTAAGCATTTAGTAGCAAAGACTATGGCAAGGCATTCTCGTTCTGCTTGTGTATAACGTGTTTCATAGTCGAGCAGTGTTCGGCTAATGAAATAAATCACACGTTCTCTCTTGTCATCGTCCTCTTGGGCCAACATACAAGCTAACGAGACATTGGTAGCTCGTGAGTATAAAATTAACGGGCGATCTAGCTTAGGTGGCATTAGCGTAGGTGGTGACAACAGGAAACGCTTAACTGCATCGAAGGATTTATTGCAGTCTTTGGTCTAATCAATGCTATAATCCTTCTTGAGTAAATTGTTGATTGGATGAATGGCGAAGCTTAAGTCTAGGATAAATCTCAGGATTGCACCCAGTTTTCTGAGAAATGACCTGATTCCAAATTCATCCGAAGGTGGGATCATTTCGAGGACAGCCTGAATTTTGGCTGGATCAACATCTATCCCTCGTGACGATATGATGTAATCTAGGAGCTTCCCTCCTGTTACGCCAAAGATGCATTTTTCTGGATTTAGTGTGACTCCGTATTCTATTAGGCGTGAAAGAATGACGCGGAGTACTTCTGGATGGTCACAACACTTCTTGGCCTTAGCCAACAAGTCATCTACGTAGGATTCCACGATTTTATGGATTAGATAGTGAAATATATATGTCATAGCCCGCTGGTATGTAGCACCAGTGTTTTTGAGACCGAATGGCATAACAGCGTAGCAATAGGTTCCCTAAGGAGTTATAAATGTGGTTTTAGCTAGATCTTGCTCATATATTTTGATTTGATTATATCTCGAGAATCCATCCATGAGAGACAAAATTTCGAACCCAGCTGTTGCATCAACAATGACATCAATAGATGGCAACGGGAAGTCGTCCTTAGGACATGCTTTGTTAATGTCTCGGAAATCTATACAGATGCGTATCTTTCCATTCTTCTTGAGAACGGGAATGATGTTAGATACCCATTGGGAGTAGTCGACTGGTTTGATAAATCCTACTTGGAGGAGTTTTATTACCTCCTCCTTCACCATTAGAGCTACCTTGGGTTTCATGGGTCTTGATTTTTGTTTAACTGGTTTTGCATCAGACTTAGTGACAAGGTTATGTACCACGATGTGGGGTGCGATGCCTGTCATCTCCTTATAATTAAATGCAAACGCCTTCTGATGTTCTTTGAGGATCCGAGTATGTATTTCTACTTCTTCTGGGGTTAACGAGGACCCTAATTTCAAGATTTTTGGTTCATCCTCCATTCCGATGTTGACATCGATTGTTTCTTCGATCAAAGAGGCGTTACCCTCTTCAAACTCAGGCAGTGCTGGGGGTAAATCCAAATCATCCCTATTTTCTACTGCGTATATGCTAGGTTCCATTATGGGATTTCCACAGTAAGAAGATGAATGTGGGATTAAGGACAAATCTATCATATGATAGGAGAGATGTAGTGCCGCATAGGCGTTTAAATAATCCAAAGTAGCCATATCACTATTAACCTGATCCAGAATGGTAGATTCACTTCTGTTTAAAAGGGGATTTGTCATTGTTTTTATCAATGGTTCATCACGAATGGATACTGTGAAATGGGTATCCTCTAACTCATTACTTGGAGTAAAACTGATGCTGAAGTTGCTATTGAGTCGGCGAGAAGATTTTTCTCTTGCGGGATTGCTTCAATGGATATAAAGTTAAATGCCTTGCTTAAATCTAATACGGCTTCTTTGTAAAGCTGCAAGTGTTCAGCTTTGGTTTCGTATACTTCAGAAACTTGATTTATTACTAATTGTGAGTCTCCTAAGACTCTGATGTTATCAACACCAATTCTTTTGGCTAAGGTGAGGCCAAGGAGGAGGGCTTTGTACTCAGCACCGTTGTTTGTGCATTCAAAATTTAGCTTAAAGGCAAATGGCAGGACTTTCTCTTTAGGCGAAGTAAGAATTATACCTGCCCCCCGCTCCATAACGACATTTAGCTCCATCAAAATGGAGAGTCCAATACTTAGCTGGGAGTATAGATGTTGGGGTATCTGCTGCGTTTGCGCACTCCACTTCTACCATGCAGAGATCCTCTGATGGAAGGGAACCAACACCTAGTGAATATCCTATGCCTACTGAATCAAATGGTAAGAAAATTGGTAAATCTTGTTCTATTGACTCAACGATTTTTACAGTAGTCCCTAATGATACCGTTTCTTTAGCCTTATCTTTGGGGGTTGGGGTTGTTTTGGCTATGCTGATAGTTTCAAGATCCGTTGCAAGTACCAACTTCTCCTCTGGTTTTGCGTTAGTGGGTTTATTAAGTTGGTTTGTTGGAAGTTCAAATTCTGAGTGCACACCTCGTCTTTTCTTTAAGTCGGCTAGGTGTATATCGAAACGTTTTGGATCGCCTTTGGCTACAAACACCATTCCTAGATGCAAGAATCTTACTTCTTGGAACAACGTAGAAGGGATTGCCTTCATTCGGTGTATCCATGGCTGACTGAGGATCATATTATAATTAGTTTCCCGATCTATAATATAAAACTCAGTCAGGATTGTTTTGGGTCCTAAGGTGACTGGTAGTATTATAGTTCCAATCGAAGTGGCTTTAAGGCTATCATAGCCTCTCAATGTATTTTGAGTGGTGGAACAGTTTGTTTCCCCATATCCTAACTTTTGAAGGAAAGAGAAGGGGACTATGTTAACTGCAACCCCATCATCAACCATTTCTCGTTTTATGTAGTTATTATAAACCCATACTTGTACGTGTAAGGCTGGATCACCTCGGCGTGCAATCTCAGCATCTGTAGGCATTTTACTTATTTTGAATATGAATTCGACATCCTTGTCCGGTTGTCCTGGAGGATGGATATCAAAATCTACATGATTTACCTATGTTTTAGGAGGTGGAGTGATGTTAATTAAATGACCTAAACCTAATGCTTCTAAAAGAGCAGCCCTATGAGCAGGAGAGTTTTTTAGTAAATCTAAAAATGAAATGTGCAAAAAGGTTTTTGTTAGGTCGTTAATTAAATCATAGGCACCCATGGGTTTTTCTACTATTTGTTGACTCTTATCTGTTTCTGGCAGGTGACTTGGGCTTGGTTGAGAGAAATATTCTCGTGTTCTTGTTATAGCTTCGATAGGTAGTTCAGCGTCTAGTTCTACTAAGCTGACTATCTTGGGTCTCGGCTGATTTCCTAATTGTGGCGCAACTGATGGATTTAGTGAAGTCGAGGCTTCATGATCATTGTTTCCCATCATTGCACCCTTGTTCATCCCAGTTGGATTTAATATGTTATTATCATGATTTGGGAGTGGATTGTTAAAGATCTTGTGGGGAGAATTCTGAGGAGAAACTATCCCTGCGAGCGTGCTTGGTGGTGGTGACACGGGATCTGCCAAAAACAGATCTGTGAAGAACTGTCTTTGTTCTTCTGGCAAACATTGCATGAATTTATTGTAGTCACGGCACGTTCTAGTATCATGACCTCGAATCTTGTGGAAACCACAATATGAATTGGGATTGTAATTCCTGGTTTGTTGGTTTGGTGTATATTGTGGCCTAAAACTCTGATCAAACTGTTGCCTATTAGGATTAAAGTTTTGCATTTGTTGTTTCTGGCTTTGATTTTGGTTTTGATAACAAAATGAGTTTTGGCTTAGACCCTGTGTGGGATTTCGCCATTGTTGTTGTTGTGGATGGTTAAAATCCACTGTATTGATTGTGGGGGTAACGTTATTGTTTCGTTAGTTGTTTGTTTGTGATGGAGTATTGACAACATTTACCTTCTTGGGCTGATCAGTTACTCCATTAGTTGTTACACCCCGATTTTTGTTAAGGATTTTGGGTCCTTGATTGACATTCGTGGTAGTTGTAATGTTCTAGCTGGAGGTGATTAATCTCCCATTTGTTCCATATGTCTTATGACCACTATCAATTGCTGCTTGATCTATTCGAAGGGCACTTTCTAATACTTCATCATAAGTTCGTAATGGGAACTTCTAGACTTCTTCCTTCACTTATCTATTGAGAGAAGGGAGGAATAAATCGCATAGTTCCATCTGATCCATATTTGGAGCACTTGCCGAGGAATAAAGGACTGTACGCCACCTTTGGATGAAATGGGTGATAGATTCGTTGTGTTCTTGTTTAATGTGTAAGAACTCCCTGATTCCTGTTCTTAACAACTTGTTCATGTCAAATGCCTTAATGAACTCTGAAACGAGTTGCTTAAACGAATGGATTGAAGCCTCAAGTATTCTGTAATACCAATCAAGAGCAATGCCTTCCAAGGTTTTGGGGAATATTTTAGCAACAACCCCATCCTAAGGAAGTAGTTCACGTATGGCTGTAGTGTAAGTTTTGATATGTGCGTTTGGATCTCCCTCACCTTTGTACTTGGGTAAATCGGGAAGGGGTCTTGGAAGCATGATGCTTCGTATGGCGAAGTCTAAGGGCTCTTTCAGATATTCTGAATAAGTCCCTATCGCATAGGTTTCGACCATTGATGGTGGTTGCTGAGGGAGTGGTGGTGGGATGGGTTGTTGATATGGCGCAATGTATGCGTTGGCAGGGGCATAGGGAAGTCCCTGCGTTTGAGCAAAAATGCTGAGAGAGGAGAACATATCTCCTTGTGGTGATTTGGAGTACATGTTTAAGTATGACGGGGTATTGTCTAGTAATGGATTGTTTGATACTAGACCGGGAGGAATGGTGTTAGAGATGATGGGCCTAGTTGGCATTTGTTATGGATATTGAGGAGGCATGCCTAACGTGCCTACTCCTGTAAGGAGATCTACTTGGCTAGGATAGTGTGGAGGATTGGAACTTCCTGCTTGCATGAACTGAGAATTTTGACTTGCTTGAGCAAGTTCTAACCCTCTCACTTTTTCTACTAACGTTGAAATGACTTCATTTGGTGAAGTCAGGGTGCTTTTCCTTAGCGGCGTTTGTTGTATACCCTAGTGTTGTATGGGAATGTGATATCCTGCTATGAAGTGATCGCTATCTTGCTAAGTTTCTCCGAGAGTATTTCCTATATGTAATGGTATAGAGGTATTTTCTTGAAAAGAGACCTCGGGTTGCGTTTGTAAACCTCCTACAGGTGTTTATATACCCTGAGAGTGTTGTTCACCTCCTAGGATAACATATTGACTGTTCATCATCTAAGACCAGGTATGGGTATGATTGTCTACTAATTTTTGGTCTAAGTAGCATCTGAGGAGATGATCCGGATTCTCTGGTGAACATCATATTATTCAAGCTTGAAAGCTCTGTTTGTTGTTTTTGAGGGGGTTGATCTAACTCCCCAGCTTGAAAAGATGAATTATATCTAACTCTTGGAGTTTGTGTTGACAACTGATTAGTTGAGTAGTTTTCCCCCCATACTGAGAGTGAGGGTGATGATTGCCTATTTTGCTGGGGCATAGTACACCTCAAGACCTAAGAGGGGTCTGCCATATGCATCGAATCCCGACATATTCGGGGGGTATATGAATACCTGCAGAATAATGGGAAGGAGCGAAGGTGGATGAGGTAAGATAAAACTTCTCAAAGAGAAGGTGAAACAGTTGTTAATTCACATCAGGTTCACCAATTTTGTACGCCAGAAAAGTGACAAGTGAGCGTGGGAATCTACAGGTAACTCTTCCACGTACCTGACCTCCCGAGGTCGTGCCGAGACAACCAGTGGGGATGGAATATACGTGGGATGAAGACAAACGAATTAGGAAATCTAATGTCTTCAATACACACTAGTGGAATTTGTGAATCTAAGGCAAAGAAAGCGCTTCTAACCTGAACTGGTGTGATAGATCGATCGGCAAGGATGATTGCTCGAAGGCTCCAATCAATATCGAGATCTGGCGTAGATTCGATCTATGGGTTGTGGAATACGTGGAAAATGACCTGGGATAGTTTCGTGTATGTCTTCAGATAAGGTCATATGGTGGATGGTGAATACAATCAACTCTACGGATGATTCTCTAGCCTAGTCCAGAATTCTCTAGCTTTGTTAGCTACTATATCTAGTAAGGATAACTGTTCGACGATGGTAGGTGGAAGTGGGGTAGATCTGAATACTAATATACGTAGGCCAGTGTCTATGTCTGATTGACTTATGGATTCGTTAGGTTGCGGGATTTGTGGATCACAACCGTAGACTCTTGGTTGTTGCGGTCCTGCTATGGTCATGTACAAAATCAAGTCCTAATCCCTAGTATCCAATAATCATATGCTTTCTCAGCTTCTATATTTAGGATCAATAACTGCGCGATCTTCTCAGAGTACCTCACAGGCGTTCCTGCAACTTGGATTCTTAGGCTGGTATCTATATCTAGAAGAGTGTCTCCTGCATCTGGCTGTGGGACCAAAGGATCACAACCAAAGGTTTTTTCTCTTTCGAACCCTTCTACAGTCATATGTATGTTTGCCTAGGGTAATCTGTAGTTCGGTTGATTTGACCAAAACGTGTGTGCTTGGTCGTCTTCTATATTTAATCCCCTCAACTGAGAGCTGATCTGTCGTAAATCTGTTGTTGTTTGGAAGATTTGTATTCTAAGGTTTTGGTCTATGTCAACTATTGCCGTGACGAGATTGGGTTGAGGCACAATTGGCTCAAATACGTATTCCCTGTGCTCCCCGGGTCCTGTGATTGTCATACAAAATGATAATATAAATCTAACTGCAACAAAGTAAATTTTAACTACGTGGAATAAACCTAGAACATATATATATTTTCTATTTTTGTATTTTATGAGAAACCTTAAGAATGCAAGAAAGCAGCTATATAAACGTATCTAGAATTTGACAACTAGTATAAAACTTAAAACAAACAAAATAATCGAGTGTAATTATTTGTCTTTGTAATTTTTAGATCTATTCTAAATAATGAAATAACTTGCTTAATCTATTTGCGAGACTTTCGATCCTACCTCAGAAGTGAGGAATGAATCATAGTTTGTCAGAAACTATCAATCCCCACAACTTCCTTGGCAATATCGAAAGTAAACTTAACTGAAAAGAAGTGATTATCTACTCTATTTGATATATTTCTAACTTTAGAACTTTGAAAGCTAGAACTTGGATTCTGCAGAACAGTGGCGGATCCAATGGCGTGTATGATCTTGTCCCCTCAGTGTGATTTCCTCGTTCCTTCGTGTTCACGTAAATCCAGAAAAACGTGTAATGCTAGCATCAACAGAAGTAGATGTTGGGACAAAGGTAGCTCAGAATACAGACTAAATACAATGCGAGTAGGAGAGGGATAGCGCAAGAGTACAAAGCTTGGCTTATGCAATTCCTAACAGGATTTATTACGAGTCATGCAACATAAAGCGTCCAGAACCTGAAACTATCCTGTTTTGAGGAGCAAAACCTGCAATTTTAATGGCTTCCTAAGCTATTTTACTCCAATGGATTGGGTGAAATAACAGTACTCTGCCTGCACAAGATGGGTATGTGGCTTACCAACAGTTGAACATTGCTAACTAAACATGCAAAGGAATGAAACTATGGCTTCTAAGCAAAATAATAGACTGAACTATGAAAATGAGAGCATGAAAAGTGAATGAGGGGTAGACCATTTGTTTGTGCACAAACCATTTATTTATAGCTTTTCATTCACCCAAAGATCAAAACCAAACTGAACTCTAAAACTATAAACAATGGCCAAACACTATTCCAGGGGACCAAAAACATAAATGCTAGCCCAAGTTGGCAAGGAAAAGCTGGTGAAACGTTGATTTTTACAGTGAGTCGCATTAAAACACTTTCTGGAAAAACACGTAAAGGACCACCGCTCTGAGCAGGGCGGCGGGTTACAGGACCGCCGCCCTGATCAGGGCGCGGCGGTCACGAGGATCGCCGCCCATTGCCAGGGCGGCGGTTTTGTTTCTGAAGAGCAAAAGGCCAAGAAAAGAGGGAAAAGGGGAAAAAACAAAGGACACAGGGACTAAGCGGGGCATTTGGGATGTTAACGCATACTCGGAGAGCTTTTCCGGATCCTGAACACCTTGCGAGGAGACCTATATCATCATTGGGGCACTTGTCACGTTGTTTCGGCAGTATAGTACCTTACAATTTTGGGTACGTACAGTCACCCCTTTGAAATCCTTTGGAAATGATGTCAACCTCTTTCTTATTGCTGTCGTAAGTCTGATCTAAAAACCCACTGATTATCTTCGCATTTTATCTCAAAAACCCTCAAAACCCTATCTCTAAGACCTCTGAAAATATCTCTGTAAATCAGCCCTTAAAACAGCTCCAAAATGACAAGCTAGGGTAGATCTTTCACTACCAAAGAATGCCCTGCTAGCTATGGATGGATCTCTCACCATCGAAGCTAGGATTTCTGTGGGATTTCACTCTACAAGCTATAGATTTGCAAACAACAGTTGCACATGAAAAGTGATAATTAGGTATGCAAAAATCACCTTTCCTTTTTTCCCCAACTCCTTATATAACTTCTCTAAGGCAAAAGAGCCCCAATAAACCCTAGTCACATTTTCCCTTGGAAGGGCCAGTAAAATAAAAGTAACTTAAGTTACTTTGCCCTTTTTAAGTCGTCATGGTCCAAAAGTGACCCCGAATGCAAAATTAGAATATTAAGTGTCATGCGACCCCTTCCTAACGACAAAACATAATGTCTAGTCCCTCCAAAACACTTTAAGCTTATGTCAACGAATAAATATATAAAAATGGACTAGATATTTATACCTAATAGCTCCCCGCATCCATAACCCCTTGGGTATGATCAAGGCTTGGACTCGAATTGGCCCTTAGGCCTTATGCGTAGAAAAGGGGACATTACAAATAGTTGGAAAAGACATTGTTCAAGTTAAATTGCAGAATGGTAACACTTAGGTGTTAAAGAATGTCAGACATGTTCCTAGCCTAAGGAGGAATCTAATTTCTCTAGGGAAATTATGAGATGAGAGTTGCATGGTTACACTTACACTAGATTCTTGGAAAGTTTCCAAGGGTGCTCTTATGGTTGCAAGAGGTAAGAAACTAGGTACTTTGTATTTATCCACTATTAGTAGTGACCCCTCTTCTATTTTAGCTACTACATGTAGAGACACAACTCTATGACATCACAAACATGGCCATATGAGTGAGAAGGGGATGGAGATTTTACATTCACAGGGAAAGTTGTCAGATTTGAAAAACATAGACCTAGAATTTTGCAAGCATTGTGTGTATGGGAAACAAAAGTGTGTGATATTTCTCAGGGTTGAATCAACCAAGAATGAGCACAAGTTAGATCTTGTTCATATGGATGCGTGGGGTTCAACTCAAGTATTTTCTCTTGGTGGTTCAAAGTATTATGTTACTTTTATTTATGATGTTACTTGGAAGGTGTGGGTTTACTGTATAAAGAAGAAATATGATGCATTTGATACTTTCAAGAAGTGGAAAGCTCTGGTTGAGAATGAAACAAGTTTGAATTTTAAGTGTCTCAAATCAGATAATGTTGGAGAGAACTGCATCAATGAATTTAATGACTATTTTTCACATAATGGAATCCGTAGGGTGAAGATAGTTCTTATAACACCACAACAAAATAATGTGTCAAAAAGGATGAAAAAGACTATCATGGAGTGTGCAAGGAGCATGAGATTGAAAGTTGGATTGCCCTTACAATTTTGGGCAAATGTTGTAGATACTTATGTTTACTTGATAAACAAAGGACCTTCAAGTGCTTTGGAAGGTGGAGTACAAAAGGAGGCTTGGACCGGTAAATTGGTAAACTATCTTTTCTGAAAGTTTTTGGTTGTGAATTTTTTTCTCACATTGATAGAGAGAATATGACCAAGCTCGAAGCTAAGTCAAATAAACATGCTTTCATTTGGTATGACACTAATGATTTTGTATTCGGGTTGTGGATTTTGGATGAAAAGAAAGTCATTAGGAGTAGGGATGTCATTTTCAATGAAAGGGTTATATACAAGGAACATCTACATGATAAGAAGATGGAAAAGTCTAAGTATGTAGCACTTGATGAGATAATATATAGTGAAGTGCTCAAAGGGCTAGAAAATCAACAAGTACATAAAATATAGAAAGTTGACATCAATCCTGGCACAGTCGGTGTTGATTTTGTAGATCACAATCAACAAGAACAAGAAAAGCCTCAAACTCTAGAAAATATTGTGAGATGTTCTGCTAGGGTGAGTAGACCCCCTGTAAGATTATCTTTGTATCAACTTTACTATTGTTTATTGACAAATGGCGGATAACCATAAAGTTTTGAAGAATCAATGCAGGTAGAAATACTGAAAAAGTGGGAGCATGGCATGGATGAGGAGATGGACTCCTTAGAACGCAACCAAACTTGGGATTTGGTTTAGTTTCCTATAGGAAAGAGAGCATTGCAGAACAAGTGGGTTTATAGGTTAAAGGAACAATAAAGTGGCAAAAAGAGGTACATGGAGAGACTTTGATGAAATTCTCTCTCCTATTGTTAAAATAACTTCCATTAGAACTATGTTAATTTTGGTAGTTGTGGAAGATTTTCATCTTGAAAAATTAGATGTAAAGACTGCTTTTCTTCATGGTGATTTGGAGGAAGAAATATATATGGAGCAGCCACAGAGATATGAAGTAATGGGGAAGGAGAAATTGGTGTGCAGATTGAAGAAGAGATTATATGGCCTTAAGCAAGCTCCAATACAGTGGTATTTGAGATTTTGCAGGTTCATGATAGAATAAGGTTACTCTAGATGTCATTCCGATCACTGTGTTTATTTTCAGAGACTAGATAATGACACCTATATTATATTATTGTTGTATGTGGATGGCATGCTTGTGGCAGGGTCAAACATGCAGGATATAAATGAGATAAAGAGACAATTAGCCAATACATTTTCCATGAAGGATTTAGGTGCAACAAAGAAAATTCTTGGTATGAGAATCAATATAGACAGAAAGAGTAGAATATTGACTTTGTCTCAAGAAGAGTATGTGAACAAGGTGTTGGGAAGGTTTAGGATACAGGATGCAAAACTAGTGAGTACACCGTTGGCAAGACACTTCAAGTTGAGTAAGAAATAATGCCCTAAAAAATATAAAAAGATTGAATATATGTCCAAAGTTCCATATGCTTCAGCAATTAGAATTTTGATGTATGTTATGGTATGCACAAGACCATACATTTCCCATGTAGTGGGAGTTGTCAGTAGATACATGAGTAATCCAGGAAAGGAGCATTGGAATGCAATATAGTGGATTCTTAGATACTTGAGTGGGACTAGTAGTAGACAGTTGTGCTATGGAGGGTCAGAGGTTTCCTTACACAGATATGTTGATGTAGACATGGCTAGAGATTTGGATGGTAGGATGAGCACCATAGGTTATGTATTCATTGTTGGTGGCATGATATTTAGTTGAATTGCTAAACTGTAAAAGATTGTTGCCTTGTCTACTACAGAGGCAGAGTATGTTGCTGCTATAGAAGAAAGGAAGGACATGATATGGATGTAGTGGTTCCTCGAAGATTTGATAAAGAAGCAAGAGGATTACAAGTTATTTAGTGATAGCTAGAGTGTAATTAATCTTGCAAAGAACTCAACATTCCATTTGAGAACCAAACATATACAACCCAGGTATCAGTTTATTAGATCATTTTTTGAGGATGGAAAGATGAAGTTAGATATGATCTATACAAGTCAAAATCCTCTTGATATGTTGACAAAGGCGGTGAAAAATATAATTTGGAAGGTTGTTTGGATTTGGTAGGTCTTCAAGATTGATCTTTAAGAAGAGAAACAAGTTAGAGAAGATTTAGATGATGAGTTGTAACAGTGGGTTGCAGCAGTTAGTCTCCAAGTGGGAGATTGTTGAAGTTATGGAGCTTGATTGCAAATTAAAGTGGTAGTTTGTTTTTCATTTACTATTTTTGGGGAGGAAATCATGGTCATGGATAAAAATAACATTGTCTTATTAATAGACTGGAGTTGTTATTTTTTATGTTTATTTTATTAATAAACATGTGATATTTAGGTTACTTGTGGATGAATCAAGCTTTTACAAAGAGGTGCACAAGTTATATATATGTATCTGGATTTACTCTTTGATGTACGAGAAAAAGAGAATTGTATTATATTCCTCACAATTGAATAAAGGAGAAGGTTGACTTGTTTTCAGTGTATGTAGCCCAAATTGGGTGAACCACGTTAAATCTTGGGTTTATCATGTGATTGCATGCTTATTTTATTTCTGTTTTAATTCCACTTTTATTGCTCATATGTATTTTGATCCTAACATTTTAAACTAGTTAACAATTCAAAATTTAGTGAGAAACTATTTTTATGAATTGTTTTTAGGAAGGAATTTATCTATTGGACACTCATTCTAGTTCAATACAATACTAGAAAATTTACACACATATTAGGCAAGTGTTAAATTTGACAGTCAATATTTTTTTCAAACAATTTTTAAATGATGGTAGTTTTTCAATATTACCTTTCATAATATGTAAAACAATATAATTAATATATTTTTAATAAAAATATAAATGATAACATATATATATTTAAGTTTTTAATTTATGATTATACATATCAATATAATTTCTATATAAATCTTTTCCATGATAAAACTTTGTGATTTTAAACATAACTAGAACTTTTTCTCTATACACTTGTATCCTTACTAGAGCACTTTTTTCTCTTCTTGCTATGAGCTACAATGCTACTATTCTTTCTAATCTAACTTGATAGAACTAGAGAATTACTCAAAATCATCAAACCAAAGCTCCTTTTTTCTCCTCAAGGTAGAATATTTTTTCTATTATGGAACCCTTGACCTAATATGAAGGATCTTATATATTAGTCAAAATGTGGTACAAGAATGTAGTGAACTTGGGGGGAGGAGGGTTCAGTGTCTAGAATAACCTCCAAAATGAGTAGGTGCTCATATTAAAGTATTAGTTCTAAAGTATCTAGTCCATTTAGGAAACCTAACTACACGGTGTTAGATCTCCCTAACATTCTCTATGGTTACTGTACGTAGCCAAAATTATAAGCGTAATGCGCTGCCAGAATGATGTTACACATGTACCAATGATGATACAGGTCTCCTCGCAAGGTGTTCAGGATCCGAAAAAGATCTCCAAGTGTACGTTAACATGCCGCATGCCCCGCTTAGCCTCCGCGTGCTTTGTTTTGCTCTTTTTTCCCTCTTTTCCTTTGTATTTTGTCTTCAGTGACGAAACTGCCGCCCTGCCTGAGCGGCGGTCTCGTGACCGCCACTCAGTCAGGGCGGCGGTCCTGTAACTGCCCCCCTACTCAAGGTGGTGGTCCTGAATGCATTTTCTAGCATGTTTTGCCAATCGTGACTTGCATGAATTTTTAACTTTTACCAGCTTTTTCCACTGCCTTGGCTTGTATTCATGATTTTGGTTCCCTGTAATAGTGTTTCTCCATTGTTTATGGTAAAAGAGTCCTAGTTGGAGTTACCTTGGGGTGAATGGGAATTCTATAAATAGTTTGTTTGATTACAAGCAAATGGCCCCTCAAAATTTCCCCTCATCTTCTCATTTCAATAATTTATTCTTTCAGTTCTTGCTTAGGAAATTCAATAGTTTTTCATTTGTTGCATGCATAGTTAGTCTTATTTTGCTGTTTAGAAGCCACACAATCTTCTTGTTCTAGTGTTATTACTGTTTCATATAATCAATTGAGGTAGGATAGTTTCATTTTCAGTTTGAAGCCATTAAAGTTGCAGGTTTTATTCGTCAAGAAGGATAGTTTCAGGTTCTGGATGTTTTTTGTTGCATGACTCGCAATAAATCCCGCTAGGAATTGCATGAGCCAAGCTCTGTTCTCTTGCGCTATCCCTCTCCTACTCACATTGTATTCAGTCTACATACAAAGCTGCCATTGTTCCAATACCAACTTCTGTTGATGCTAGCATTACATGCTTTTCTGGATTCACGTGAGCACGAAGGAACGAGGAGACCAAATTGAGGGGACAAAGCCACACACAAAAGGATTCGTCACTATTATGAAAAATCTGTTCAAGCTTTCAAAGTTCTAGTTAAAATAGACCAAATAGAGTAGTGAATTACTTCATTTTGGTTACGTTCATTTATCGATATTTGCCGGGGGAAGTCGTGGGGATCGATAGTTTCTGAGAAACTATGATTCGTTCCTCACTTCTAGAGGTAGGATTGAAAATCTTTCAATTAAATTAGATCAGTTATTTAGTTATTTAGAATAGATTTACAACTGCACAGACAAGTAGCTATACTCGACTACCTCGTTTGTTTTTAATTCTGTTATTAGGTTAGTTATCGTTTTCTAGAAATATTAAATAGTTGTTATCTTAATTCTATTAAATATTCTATCAAAAATACAAAAATAGAGAATTTATATATGCTGTGGATATACTTTACATAATTAGTTTACATAGCTTTAATTAGATTTATATTGTTCCTTTTGTATGACAATCACGGGACCTAGGGAGCCCAGAGAATACGTATTCGAGCCAATCGTGCCTCAACCCAATATTGTTGCAGTAATAACTGACATAGACCAAAATCTCAGAATGCAGGTCTTCCGAGCAACAACAGACCTACAAGAAATCAGCGCACAGCTGAGAGGATTAAACATAGAAGACGAAAAAGAACATATGCTTTGGTCAAACCAGCCAAACTACATATTGCCTTAATAGATGTCCACATGACTATAGAAGGGCTTGAAAGAGAGAAAACATTCAGTTGCGATCCACAAGTTCCACAACCCAACGGGCCCATAGGTCAATCAGATGTTGATGCTGGTTTACGCACATTAGTATTTAGGTCCTCTCCACTTCCACCAAGCATTATCACACACCTATCCTCACTAGACGTAATAACTAATCAAGCTAAGTATTTCTCGACTAGACTAGAGAATCCACTATATATCCATCATCCATTTTCATGACCCTGTCGGGAGACATATATGAAGCACCCATAGGCTATCTTCCACGTATTCCACAACATATAGATCAGATAACGCCAAAGCTCGATATTGATTGGAGCCTTCGAGCAATCATCCTTGTCGAATGATCTATCACGCCACTTCAGGTTAGAAGGGCCTTCTTTGCCTTAGATTATTAGATTCCATTAGTGCCCATCGAAGACATAAGATTGCCTAACTAGTTTATCTACACCCCATGTATATTCTATCCCCACTGGCTGTCTCAGCACAACCTCGGGAGGTCGGGTGCGAGGAAGAGTTACTTGTAGATTCCCATGCTCACTTGTCACTTTTCCATTGTACACAATTGGTGAACCCAACGTGAAACTTTCTACCTTCTGGTTTGGAGTCTTATTTCTACTTGTTCTTCTAATTAGTATACTTTTCATCTTTTCCACCTCATTAGCCTTCACATCAGCTTCACCAAAAAATTTGGTGAACTCGACGTGAACCAAACTAGTTTTCCTCTTTCTATTCTTTCATCCACCTTCGCTTCTTCCCATTATTCTGCGGGTATTCATATACACCCTGAATATGTCGGGATTCGATGCATATGGTAGACCTCTCCTGGGTCTTGAAGCATACTACGATCAACTGAATAGACAACCATCACCCTCACTCTCAGCATGGGGTGACAACTATTCAACTAACTAGTTCTCAACACAAACTCCACCTTGTTATCCCCATTTTGAGTTAACGACGAAATGGTTGGATAACCCCTACAAAATTTTCTTAACACTTTTGAGTTATGACCTCTTTATGAGTAAATCGGGTTTTCGGATATCTCATGCATCGGAATATTCATGAGTTAAAACATGCTTTGTGTTGCTTGATTTCCGATTCCCGAATCCCGCTTTATATTGAGCAAGTCCTTTCAAATCGGGTTTTCGGAAGCTTAAGGCATCGGAACATTCGTGTTACAAAACATGTTTTATATGGCATGTTCTCCGATTCCCGAAACCCGCCAAGTATTAAGAAAATCCTTTGTAAATCGGGTTTTGGAAGTTTAACACATCGGAACATTCGTGTTTCTAGACATGTTTTGTGTTCCATGTTTTCCGACGCTCAAAACCCGAAATACACCAAATCTTTTCCCATCGGGTTTCCGAACTCCTCCAACATGCTGACGTTGGCACATGCTAAGCGGTCGGTGCGTTGGCACGTGCAGAGCTGATGTGTATTTATTATTGGTTTTCTTATAAATATGCGGTTTTACACGTCATTTTCACCGTTCTTAATTTTACAACAACCGTGGATTTTTGCGCATGTTCTCCCTGCTCCCAAAACCCGCAGCTCGCGTTATCATACTGGATCGATTGTTTCATTTTCACCTGTCTCGATTGCAAGGTATAATCGTTCCTCCTTTGTTCTTGATTTAAGAAACGTTTTCCGTGTACTTCCTTGCCGATTGTTGAAGATTTTTCTTCCTTATTTCCTCTGAATCGTTTTCGAAAGCGTTTTGGGGGTTTTCTAGGGTTTATTTTCTTCTTGCAAATATCAGTTGGTACTGTTCCTTTTGAATTACAATTGTTTTGCATGATATTTGGAATATTATCAAGAAAAAAGGTTTTATATGCAAAAACTCAAAGGAGAAGAAATTCTTTTTGTGCTACCCGGACTTCGGAAGCTGTTTTGCAGGCTTTCCTTATCTTGCCCAAGTACAGAGAGAGCTCGAAGTTCGGGGTTCCTCAATATTCCGATCTCAACAGTGGGTACCGGGTTCTCAAAAGGTTCCGCCAGGTAACACTAAGTGTCGGGTTCCGTAGAAGTTCGTCAAAGGCAGTGCGTGTCGGGTTCCTCCAAAGTTCCGACACCTTCAGCCTGTCGGGTTCTTTTTATCTTCCGTCACATACCTTCAATCGGGTAGTTTCAGCGTGCATTAGCATCACCAGGGTTTTCCGAGCATCTCTTCATCCGATTTTCTTCATGACAGACCCCGGTCCATCACAAGAGAAGACCGAGAAATCAAGCAGGATGAAATATAAGTTTAAGAAACCAGAATCCCCGTCATATGTTGACTGTAATTACGATATTCGGGATACCGAATTCGGTAATGTTGACATGGACGATTTCTGGAACAGGGTGAAAAGTCCCAGTCAAACTGAATGGATGACCTCTTTAGCAAATAGTGGCTTACCTTTGGCAGCAGGCTTTCCTCTATAGGCCCAATGTCCAGAGTTCATTCTGGCCTGTGCCTCTAACTACGACTCTGCTTCTTGTTCCGTTAGGAACCCAGCAGGAGAAGTAGTGATCAAGCTAGATGGGATTTATCTTGATGACCTCCTGAAATTACCCAATTTCGAGGAGTATGGGAATTTGAATATGAAGTCAGCCCAGAAAACCTGGGACACTAACCAGGAGAATTGTATAAGAGATGTTAACAAGAAGTTCCTGGCTAAAGCTAAGCCAGCGGTATCCCGATTTCCTAGGACTATTCCTAGGTGTGACTTTATACAAGAGATAAATGATATCATCACACTTCTTAGCCGGGCATTTGGTTTACCAGAGTCAAATCTATTTCACGGATGGATGTACCAGTTCATGGTCACCATCAAGAAGAATAAGCAAGGGATTGACTGGGGAACCTTGATCAGTGATGAGATTGATGCCTAAATGACGACGGTCTTGTCGACGGGAAAATTTTACATGTTCTCGTATGTGGCCTATGCGGCAGCCGGGATGAGGAACTATCCCGGGCTCGATACAAAAGGCAGCAGGATCACAAACCCAATCTACAAGCATTTTCCGCAAATAACGAAGAAGGGGTCTAAGGATCAGTTTAGAAGGGTTAATGATGCCTTTTTCTATGAGAACATCTGCAGACTGAACCCGGGATTGAGAAAAACAAGAGTCTCCGATGAGGCTTGGGCCGAGGTATCTAAATGGGGATGTATCTTCCTACAGTTTAGGAAGTTTACATACATTCGAACAGTGATGTATGCAGGAGAGCCTTTCCGTTTGCCTCGCTATCCTGGGGATAGATTAATTTTGTTGGAATTGGTCAGACAATTGTTGGATTTCCACAAGTTCCAACAGAGCAAGCACAAGGCAGCAGTATCCTTCCCAATTTCTATTGGGAGATATACTTGCTCGACAGCGGCTAAGGCCAAAAATGTCGAATGTGAACTTCAGGAGAAATTAAAGAAGCATATGAAATCTCGGGATGGTTTTGACATCCGAGGAGTGCTTCGGGCCTATGGAGCTCAACATCTGCACAGGCCTGATATTGAGGACATCTGGATTGATCTGCGGGACGAAGTTGCGATACGCAGAAAGGATAATAGTAGGCTTACTATTGATGAAATTCAGACACTGGGGCTTTCTGATTTGCCAGATGGCACTGCAGATAATGAAAGTGTGTTGGATATGTCCTATGATGGGCTTAACGAAGATCGATACATTTTTCCACCTATTGATTGGTCAGTTACTGAGAAAGCCTCTATCACCGATAGGTCAGCCCTAATTTTGGCTCGTACGAAGAAATGGCTTTCTTCTTGGGGGATGAATTTCAATGATGACAAGTTTCCCAAATTGGCTGCTTTAGAGGTGGGGCCCTCCCAACAGGAAAAGGGCAAAGAATCTTCTGGGGGGCCTATAAAAATCAGGATTCCTAGGAGGAGGAAAGAAAGACAAATCTCTTCAATTGTTTCTCCAGCTGAAACGGTGGTTGTGCCAGAATCACCAACGTCACCAGAAAAAGAAGAAATTAATGTGGAAGAGGAAGGAAGTCAAATCTTGATTCCATCATCTGTTGATAGTCAGACCAAAGAAACTTTGTCTCTTGCAACCCAGGGTTTGGAGTCTGAATCTGTGCCTGCCCCTCAACAACCACTCCAATCTCCTCAATCCCCATTCACTTCTTCAAGTATGGCAGGCATTTTCTCTGGTCTCTCTCCCCTCTCTACTTGAACCCAAATAATTACCAGCTCGCCACAACCTGTGCCTCTCTTTGTTGCACCTACTACCACGTTGACTACTGTTCCCCCTCCAATAGTAGAATCTTCTCCTCTTGAGAGTAGATTACTAGTTACTACAACATCAGCAGTTCCTTCTGATACTCCACAATGGTTACTTGAGCAAACTCCCAGGAAGAGGAAGGTGATTGTACCCCTACCACCCCTTGATTTTAGCTCACTCAAGGTTTCTACTGCGAGATCAGCCAAGAAACTCAAAACAGTTTCAAGAGTTTTGGTAGATGCTTCAGGAGATAAGTTCGCAGAGATCGCCACTCCCTCAGCTGACAAAACTAGGGATGATGTAACAGCTGCTGATTATCAGATCACCAAGGTGGCTCTAGGGAAAGTAACAACAGAAGGAGCGCAACAAGATGCACGGGCTTCCATAGACGTGCTGTGCCAAAAGTTGAAAGAAACAAAGATCAACAGAGATGAGTTTAAGAAAAAAGTGGAGCAGTTGACAGAGGTTTTTATTAAACTCTCAACACCCCTGGAATCCATACCATCTGCTTCTGCTTCTGCCGGATTCGATTTCTCATCGGTGCCTACGATTGAGAAGATTACCAGAAAAGGAAGAGTGGTTAATGAATGGATCCAAAAGTTGCTCCAACAAGGGAAGGAAGTAATTCAAGACGTGGTGAAAGTTCATCAGTCCTTGGCAGAGATACAGAAGGAAGGAGAGAAGATGGATGAGGAATTCACTGAAGAACTTGGACAGCTTGATTTGACTTGTGAGGCTCTCCAAGTGCTGAAGCAAATACCAGCACATCTCTTGGTAGAAGAAGCAATTCTTCCACATACAGATAAACACTTTCAGCTGATCAAGGGCATCAAATTCAGAGTAAAGATTCTCAACGAAGCCTGCAGCAAGTTGAGGGAATCAAGGGATAAATTGATCGATGGGAAAAGTGATCTGGAGGAAGAATTGCTAAAGATTTGTCCAAAGATGTCGGTTGGGAAATCAAGTGCCCTATCAGCAGATGATCTCTTCAAACAAGTTCAAGAGATTATTCAGCATGAACCTGTAGATGGATTCGACCTTGAAGTCATTGGTCAGTTTGTGAGAATTGAGCATACGTTGGAGGCCTTAAGAAAGCTCAGCAAGAGGTTGAAAAAGCTTCCCGGCGGTGCCAGTGATATCCATGAGACCTGCGAAATGTGGAATGATCTTTCCACTGCACCTGAGGAAAACGAAATGCAAGGCATTATTCGGAAGTTCCAGGAGTTCCGGAACAAACAGTCTCAGCTGGAGGAAGAGAAAGGAGAAGAATCAAAAGATGATGACTCGGATTGAGCTCCAGCGTCTCATGTCATTTCTATTTTTAGAATGACACATATTTTATTTCCATTTTATCATATTTTTAATTCAGACTTCGACTTGATCTCCTGCGTGAGAATCATGCAAAGCTGAAACTCTAGTTAGCATGCTACTTTTCAGGATCTGTTCTGTTTAAACTCTAGCTTCTTTCGTTATAAAAAGGGATGCTTGTGCATTCTAAAAGGTCGAGAATTTTTTGAGCATTAATAGGCTATTGGAAAGGAGAAAAACTTTGTGTTTTCTTTCAATCATTTTGAAGAATAGAAGTTGATATTGTTTTGCAGACTTTGTGTTGTGAAATATATCTATTTAAGATATTGTTCTTATGTTCATGATCTTAGAGCTATTCTTTGCATAAAATCTCAGTGTTTCTAATTATCTCGGACACTATATTTGTGATCTAAAACTCGTATGATTATTTCGTGCTCTGTGTTTACTCGAAAGAAAATACGTTTCTCCCATTTCTTTTCTACCGTGCTTCTTTCACTGTAATAGTTTCTAACCTATTTCACGTACGAAAGCAATATCCTTGAATCGTGTGAATGTGGATTTCGGGATTTCATCCCAACCCCCAATGGTTAGATTAGTGTGAATATTGTATATATTATTTACTGTGTTTTAGATTAGCAATAAAACAGGCAGCCTCACCTGTCTTTGAGGAGGGATTCAATCCCATGCACTGTGGTTGAACCTCATATTTTGGTTTGACAAAATATCCAACCAACACACCTCAAAGGACTAGATATTGTTCTTCTTCCCAAATAGAGGAATTGGATCAGCTCACTCAAACGCAACAACCAGAGCCTTCAGGCTCGAACAACATGACGCTCACTAGAGAATCTGGTTCATCTCCTCAAGTGTTTCTTAGACCACAAATCAATAGACAATTAGATCCATATTTGTTTTTAGATGATGAACATTTAGTGTGTTATGCCAGGAGTGAACAATGTTCTCAAAGTATGTACCCACCTATAGGAGGTTTACAAACACAACCCAAGGTCTCTTTTAAAGAAAACACCTCCATCCCTCCACCTGTGGGAAATTCCCACAATGGAACTTGGCAGGGTAATGATCAGTTCATAACAGGGTACCATATGCCTATACAAACTCAAAGTATACAACAAACACCACTAAGGCAAAATACTGTGACTTCACCAAACGAAGTCATCTCAACTTTAGTAGAAAAAGTTAGAGGGTTAGAACTTGCTCAAGCAAATCAAAATTCTCAATTCATGTAGGCAGGAAATTCCAATCCTCCAGATCATCCTAGCCAAGTAGACCTCCTCACAGGAATAGGCACATTAGGCATGCCTTCTCAGTATTCACAACAAATGCCAACTAGAACAGCGTTCTCTAACGCCGCTCTAGTGGAAAGTATGATACCTCCCAGTTTAGTACAAAACAATCCAAATCTGAACAATGCTCCTCCATGCTTAAACATGTATTCCAAGTCACCACAGGGAGATATGTTCTCTTCTCCCATGATTTTTGCTCAACCACAAGGATTTCCTTATGTCCCTGCAAATGCATACACTATGCCATATCAACAACCCATTCCACATCCACCCCCTTAGTAGGCACCATCGATGGTTGAAACCTATGCGATAGGGACTTATTCAGAATATTTGAAAGAGCCTTTAGACTTCACTATACAAAGCGTCATGCTTCCAAGACCTCTCCCTGATCTACCCAAATACAAAGGGGAGGGATACCCAAATGCACATATTAAGGCCTATGCCACATCCATTCGAGAACTGCTCCCTTGGGATGGAGTTGTTGCTAAAATATTCCCCAAAACATTAGAAGGTATTACCCTCGATTGGTATTACAGAATACCTGAAACCTCCATCCATTCATTTAAACAACTCATTTCAGATTTCATCAAAGCATTTGACATGAACAAATTGTTGAGAACAGGAATCAGGGAATTCTTGCATATTAAGCAAGAACATAATGAATCTATTGCTCATTTCATCCAAAGATGGTGTACAGTCCTCTATTCTTCAGAAAGCAATCCAAATATGGACCATATAAAACTATGAAATTTATTCCTTCATTCTTTCAGCAGAGAGGTAAAGGAAGAAGTCTAGAAGTTCTCAATAAAAACTTATGATGAGGTACTCGAGAGCACTCTCCGAATAGATCAATCCACAATAGATAGTGGTTGTAAGACATATGGAACAAATGGGAGGTTAATCATCCCCAACCAAAATACTACGACTTATCCTACTACCACAAACGCCAATCAAGGACCTAAAATCCTTAACAAAAACCACGGGGTAACAACAGATGGAGTAACTGACCAAGCAAAAAAAGAAAATGTTGTAAATGCTCCACCACCGGTTAACAATCAACGAAACAACAATTTTACCCCAACAATCAACGCGGTGGATTTTAATCATCCACAAGAACACAACAACAACAACAACAGTAGATCCAGACATGCAGGGTCCAAGTCAAAACTCAACTGGATATCAGAACCAAAGGCAACAAAAGTGCAAAACTTTAATCCTAATAGTCAACGGTTTAATTAGAGTTTTGGACCACAACACGTGCCAAACCAACAACCTAGGAATTACAATCCCAACTCGTATTATGGTTTCCACAAAATTCGAGGCCATGACACTAGGACTTGCCGTGATTACAATAAGTTCATGCAACGTTTCCTGAAGAACAAAGACAACTTTTCATAGATATTTTCTTAGCAGATCCTGCATCACCTGCACCAAACACTTTCATGGGAGAAGTCTCCCCTCAAAATGTACCCCTCAAGATCTTCAATGATCCACTCCCAAATCACAATTACAACAAATTAAATCCAAATGGGACGAACAAAGGGTGTAATGATAGGAAATAATGATCATGAAGCCTCAACTTCACTAAATCCACCTGTCGCACCGCAATTAGGAAGTCATCCACGAACCAAGATAGTTGGTTTAGTGGAGTTAGACACTGAGCTACACGTGGAAGCCATAACAAGGACACAAGAGTATTCCTCTCAGCCAAATCCAAGTTACCCACTAGAGCCAGATAACATTCAACAAACATTAGTAAAACCCATAGGTGCCTATGATTTAATTAATGACCTAACAAAGACCTTCTCTCACATCTCCTTTTTGGACTTGTTGAAGAACTCTCCTGCCCATAGGGCTGCTCTTTTAGAAGCATTAGGTTTAGGTCATTTAATTAACATCACTCCACCTCTCGAAACACAGGTAAACCATATAGACTTTGATATCCACCCTCCGGGGCAGCCGGATAGGGATACTGAATTTATATTTGACATAAACAAAATGCCAACAGATGTTGAAATTACACGTAGAGGTGATCCGGCCTTGCATTTACAAGTATGGGTTTATAACAATTACGTTAAATGCACAATGGTTGATGATGGGGCAGCAGTTAACATAGTCCCCTTCTCTTTCCTTCAAAAGCTAGGGTATGGAGAAACAAATTGTTCCACGACTCAGAATACACTAAGAGGCTATGATAGCCTTAAAGCCACTTCGATTGGGACTATAATACTACCAGTCACCTTAGGACCCAAAACAATCCTCACTGAGTTTTATATTATAGATCAGGAAACCAACTATAATATGATCCTCGGCCGACCATGGATACACCGTATGAAGGCAATCCCTTCTACGCTTATTTCAGGAAATAAGATTCTTGCACTTAGGAAAGATATTCGTAGCAAAAGGTGACCCAAAACCATTCGATATACACCTAGCAGACCTGAAGAAAAGGCCAGGTTCACTCTGAGTTTGAACTCCCAACAAACCAACTTAACAAACCAATCCAACTCAAAACCAGAAGAAAAATTAATACCTACAACAGAACTAGAAATTAAGAAACCTAGTCAAGAGCATCCCAGCCCTCAAGGATGAAGCTAACGTTGTAGAAACAGTATCATTAGGAACTGCTACAAAAAAATTTGAGTTGCTAGAGCAAGATTTGCCAATTTTCCTACCATTTGATTCCATAGGTATGGGATGTACCCTAGGAGTTGGTTCTCTTTCGGCAAAGGAACTCTGCATGGTAGAAGTAACCGAAAAGTAGAAGAAATAGATGTAATGAATGTCCCAACATCCATCTTCCCAAATAAACATTGGACTCTCCACTTTGATGGAGCTAGATGTCATTATGGGGCTAGGGCAGGTGTGATCTTTACTTCTCCCGAGGGAAAGATCCTACCATTCACCTTTAAATTAAATTTTGAATGTACAAACAATGGTGCTGAGTATGAAGCCCTCCTCCTTGGCCTCATCATAGCTAAAAGGCTCAGTGTTAATGACATCAGAGTGTTAGGAGACTCACAATTAGTAGTAAACCAAGTCTCTGAGGTGTATGAGACTAGAGCTGAACACTTACAGCTCTACAAAACAACAGTATTAGATTTGAGCAAAGGATTTAACTTCATATCAATTGAAGCAATCCCACGAGAACAAAACCTTCTCACAGATTTGATAGCAACCTCAGCTTCACGTTTCACTCTAAACAGTGAGTTGGAAGATACCCGTTTCATGGTATCCCTTCATACTGAACCGTTAGTAAAGAAAACGTCAACAAACCCTCTTCTGACACACATAGCTGAGAATAAATCTACTATCTTAGGTCACGTTGACAGTGATAGAGCCACTCTTGATTACCTAAATGCCTATGCAGAGTTACATCTCACCCATCACATGGTAGATTTATCCTTAATCCCACATTCATCTTCTTACTTTGGAAATCCCATGGTAGAGCTTCCCCCACAAAAATAACTCGACATATACGCGGTAGAGAATGGAGAAGATCTGGAACTACCTCCATCCCTGCCTGAGTTTGAAGAAGGTAACACTTCTTTAATCGAAGGAACGATTGATATTAACATCAGAATGGAGGAAGAACCAAAGATCTTGAAACTAGGATCTTCGTTAACTCCAGAAGAGATAGAAATACACACTCGAATCCTCAAAGAACATCAAAAGGATTTTGCATTTAATTATAAAGAAATGACGGGAATTACACCACACATCACGGTACATAACCTCATCACCAAATCAGATGCAAAGCCAATTAAACAAAAATCGAGACCAATGAAACCCAAGGTAGCTCTCATGGTGAAGGAAGAAGTAATGAAACTCCTCTAGGTAGGGTTCATCAAACCAGTTGATTACTCTCAGTGGGTATCTAATATCATCCCCGTTCTCAAAAATAATGGGAAGATACGCATCTGCATAGACTTCCGAGACATTAACAAGGCATGCCCCAAGGACGACTTCCCGTTACCATCCATTGACGTCATCGTTGACGCAACAGCTTGGATTTGAGCTTTTGTCTCTCATGGATGGGTTCTCAAGGATACAATCAAATCAGAATATCTAAACAAGACCAAGCCAAAACCATGTTTATAACTCCTTGGGGAACTTATTGCTATGTTGTTATGCCATTCGGTCTCAAGAACGCTGGCGCTACATACCAGCGGGAAATGACATACATATTTCATGATCTTATTCATAAAATCATGGAATCCTATGTAGATGACTTGTTGGCCAAGGCCAGGAAGCATTGTGATCACCCAGAAGTGCTCCGCATCATTCTTTCATGTTTGATCGAATACAGAGTCACACTAAACCCAAAAAAATGCGTATTTGGTGTGACAGGAGGGAAACTCCTAGGTTACATTATATCATCACGAGGGATCGATGTAGACCCAGCCAAAATCTGGGTTGTTCTTGAGATGATCCCACCATCAGACGACTCTGGCATTAGATCGTTTCTTGGAAAGCTCAGTGCAATCCAGAGATTCATTCTGGACTTAAGTTTTGTTGTTCATCCGATCAACAATTTGTTGAAAAAGGATTGCTGCATTATTTGGACAAAGGAATGCCATGAGGCCTTCAAAGTAGTTAAACGCTTCTTACTGTCTCCTCCCATGTTAATGCCACCTAGACCAGATCATCCTTTGATCTTATATTCACGAGCTACGGATGTCTCGCTAGCCTGCATGTTGGCTCAAGAAGACAACGATAAGCGAGAACGTGCGATCTATTTTATTAGCCAAACGTTGCTCGATTATGAAACATGTTATACACAAGAAGAATGAGAATGCCTTGCCATAGTCTTTGCAACCAAACACTTAAGACATTACATGCTAAATCAAGAAACAAGGGTCATGGTAAAAATAGACCATTTATGAACTTTCCTCACGCAAGGGTCCTTGTCTAAAAAGGTTGGATGCTTTATAACCTTAATGGGTGAATTTGAATTAACTTTTGTAAACCAGAAGTCCGTTAAGGGACAAATCATTGTAGATTGGTTAGCTGACAACCCGTTAGATGGAGGTGATCTAGTAGATCTAGATTTTCCCGATGAATGCATATATTACATCGAAACCAGACCTCCCATCTCTGAATGTCCTTGGTATACTGATATTATCAATTTTATCATGGACCATACATATCCAGAAGGTGCTACACCACAACAAAGAAGGTGGTTATGCATTATCGTAGCTAAATATGTTATTTTAGACCAAGTGCTCTATCACAGAGCCTTCGATGGAATGCTTCTAAGGTGTGTTGACACAAAAGAATCCAAGAAGATTCTCTACGAATCCCACAGTGGAATATGTGGAGGCCATTTTGGTGGTCATGCCACTGCCCACAAAATACATTGGATGGGCTATTTTTGGCCCACTCTAGAACACGACACAGTAGAGTTTGTACGTAGATGCCATAAATGCCAAGAATTTTCCCACGAGATTCACATGCCGGCAAAAGCTCTACAACCAATCACGACTCCATGGCCCTTTTCTACATGGGGCCTAGATTTGATAGGGAAATTCTCTCCCTCATCAACGGATGGCCATAACTTCATAATCATGGCCACTGAATATTTTACCAAATGGGTAGAGGCTATGCCTCTTACCACTGTACTAGGTGCCGTGATCGCCAAGTTCATTTTGAACCAAATCATTTGCAGGTATGGTGTCCCGTAAGTCATTATCTCAGATAATGGCACATCCTTTAAGAATGACGAGGTTCATGAGCTATGTAGCAAGTTCAAAATAAACCATCACACAGCCTGTCTTTACTATCCTCAAGCCAATGGGCAGGCTGAAGCAACAAACAAGACGTTGAAAGCTATTCTCCTCAAAACAGTAAAAGAAAACAAATGAGATTGGCATTTAAAGTTATATCCAGCCTTGTGGGCCCACTGAACCTCAATAAGAACACCAACAGGAGCAACTCCTTTCTCATTGGTATTCAGAGCAGAAGCAGTTCTCCCACTTGAGGTTGAAATACCCAGTCTCCGCATCTCACTACAAGGGATTCTGGATGAGGAAGCTTATAGAGAGGCACGCCTCTCCCAACTAGAAAGCCTAGATGAGGCCAGGTTAAATGCCGAACAGTGGCATAGAGCCTATGCTGACCAGATGTGCCGGCAGTATAACAAAAAGACCTATGAGTGAGAAATATATGAAGGAGACCTAGTTTTAAGACTAGACAGCCAGATCGATAAGAAAACTGGTGAAGGAAGAAAGTTCCGGCCCAAGTGGTTGGGCCCATATCGAGTCATGAAGGACTACGGTAATGGTGTGTATCTCTTGTGCACACTGGAAGATGAGGAATTTGATGAAACTGTCAATTCCTTGCACCTTAAACGGTTTTACGCATGAAGCATCGACACTATTTGTATAATTATATCTACATTACATTTTCATTTAGATAGGTTCATTTTGTTCACTCGTTTCATAAAACTTGGTGATCAAGGGACTTGCTCTTAAGCAATTCATTACAAACTTCTGATGGTATTGGCAGAAGCATTCAAATCATACTTCTTCATTTTCATAACATCATCAACTGTTTCAGAATCATTTCATCAATTAAAGCTAGATATGACAAAGTCTTAACGGTAGCCATACCAAGGCCTGCATGCTTGTTCTCACTTTTGTTTCTTCCTAGGATAGGTGTCTTGCCTATGGTCTATTCTAGAAGCTTCATGGTGTCACATCTATCCCGTATATAGATCTCTTTGGAAATAAGAACATACTGACATTTTGCTCAAATAAATAAGTCAAATATAGATCAAACAAAAAATTTTACTTTTACACATTTCCTTGCCCTACCAACCTTCGGTGATGAGCTTGCATCTCTTACTAGTGACGTAGGGTTGGGAAAGGATGGGAATGCCCTTACTCGCCTATGCCTTGTCCATGGTGATAAGCCCATGCTTCCTACTAGTAGCATGGGGCAAGGTGTAGGGGGTCCTCTTGACAATAAACGTTGAAGGTCATAAGCAAATAGTTTCAAATAAACCTTTGAAATCTTGAGTCAAAAACAAATGAATCAGATGTCCAAAATTCCAAGAGAGTTCAAAACCTTGAAAACCAGATTTTTTCAACCAAGTGGCCATCTACGGATCTAAGTCTAGATAAACTGCAAAGCAAGTCACATTCTAAACTATGGAGTCACTTGAGTAGGGTAGGTTTGTAGCATCCTAATTTGGTTCCACCAACTCTTTGTCTATCTCCCATCATTACCATTTCAACACACCTCATAGCTTGTGCCCTTTCTAGCTCTCGGTGGTGAGCCCTCGCATCTTACTAGTTGTGTGGAGTTAGGAGTGGGGCAAGTGCATCTGCTCATCATACCAGTTCGTCATTACATTTTGTCAAAACAATATGAAGTACCGGAAAATTGCTTATGAAAGCTAAAGTTCAAGATCACAAGTTCATTTGCATCATCATACATCAGCATCACGAAATACAAAAAGAAAGAAAGCATTTGTGTCATTTTTTCTCCATTGCATACATTCTGAAAAGCATATATAAATAAGAATTCTAATAAGCATCTAGTATACATGTGAAAATGAATCACAAAACTCTAGGTACAAAGAGATCTAGATCCAAAAGAGAGGAATATATATATATATAAAATCAAGTTTTTTGTACAATGCCATCATGCGCTAGGCATGGTCAAAACGCTCAATGAGCCCAGAAAATACAAAATGATCGTATAAACAATCTAGCAAGAGTCACTACAAAAAGGGCCAAGTGGCCTCTCAACCCCTATGAGATCCCTCAGAAGGCACATGACCATGTCTAGGACTCTGGCTACGCCGGCGCTTTGAGTGCACTGAGGGCTCACGGTCCCGAGCAGTAGTTGTAGCCTCGCTATGAGAGCAGCTCCTCATCAGGTGCTCTGCAGTCCTATACTCGGCTAACTCGGTATGGAGGGATGCCACCATCTTGGCCACATGCCAGACATGGCCAAAAATATCGGTATGCCTACCAGCTGCTGAAGGCTCCCCGCATCCATGGATAACTCGGCGTGATTCTTCTCCATGGGGAGCATCAGGGTATCAGTACATACCTGGCGAATCAAGTCTCACCACTCATCAGCAGTCTTTGCAAGAAAAGGAGAAAAAAAAATAGAAAATAATCAAAAGATAAAAACAAAATGAACAAAAGGAGAGATAGTAACTAAGGCAATCCTAGCTAAAAACAAATATTAAAAGAAGAGTGACAACTCACTCGGATCTCCAGGCCTCCAAGAGGGATCCCTAGGATCAGTGCCTGCCACAGATGCCACCACTGACTGATGTCCTCCTCCTGTGTCTAGGGAAACATAGCATCCTACTACGGACTCATCCTCTCTACCTAGGTCCTAAGAGGGCAACTCCTCTAATACTAGAGTCTCCCTCTCCGCACTCTGCTCTGCCCTCTCGGCCTGTAAGATATCCTGAGTGTCATGCCACTTGGGATTGCTATCCTCCTCTCCACCCGACTCACTGACCTCCATGTCCTCGGTCTCCTCCTCGGTCTCTCCCCCTGTGAACTCCTCAAACTCGGAGTCTATATCAATAGGGTCATCACTACTATGGGCAGGAATGGCGACAATCTGAAGTAAAGGTGCCTGAGGAGCACCGACTCTCCCTCGGGCACGTACCACCCGCCTAGCTGCAATAGGGATGCCACGAGTAACAACAGTCCAACCCCAGCCTCTAGGACCTCCCCTAGCCTCCTGAACTAATCTGAACACTGACACCACTAGGGGAAGCATATCAACGTAAGCAAGGCCAAACTACTGAGGCACTCGATCAAAGGGGTGTGTCTCTACCTTCCCCGTCCTGTCCACAAGCTGCCCTGTAGTAGAGCAAGAAATCAAAGTGAAGGTCTCCTCACCCCACAACCCTACCATGGCCTGATAAGGTGTGGCCTCCATATCATCAGTAGTCAGGGAAGCAACTGGCTGGTGGGGTGCTCTAAGCACTGACATCTCTGTCCATCTAGCTGCCCTCACGGCTCCGGGATCCGCCACCTCTATGCCTTTCCCATAAGGGATGATACGCTCATAAACCCAGCTCATAACCAATGTCGGATGGCTCAAAGACTGTCTCTGTAAGCGAACCACACTATACAAGTTGTGATAGGTGGTCCCAAGTATATCGGCTCCCCAGGCATAAATATGATCATGTGCCTCAATCTGTGCAATAATAGGGGACCAACAGTAGAGTAAGGTGTCCCCTCCCTTGTCCCTGATCAATCTCAAGGAAAGGATCCCCATAATGGCCTGACGAATCAAAGGGATAGGCAAGCTAGGAATGGAACGAACCCTCACCCCCTTCTTCGAACCAGTGGAGACAACTGCGTCTCCCATATATGTAGCCCACTGAGCTATCTAAGCCCGCGACCCTGCTGTCTCAAGTGTGAGTCATCTCCCGATGATCGGGACTCCCAAGATGTGATAGACATCCTCCAGGGTAATAGTCCACTCACCCCTGACTCCTGGAAATTGAAAAGTGTTCCGATCAGCATCCCAATACGAAAATAGGTCACATAGTATGTGACTAGAAGGTGCGACATGAGGAACCCGTGATATACATAATATGTCGGCCCTCTGAAGAGTATCCTGCTCGGCCTGAGAAAGTGCATCCAATACTGCTGGAAGCCAGTCACACTCTCTCTCTCAGCTCCATCTGATATATTCCTCCTTCTTTTGCATACACCCAAAAACACGCAAAAAGGAGTAAGTTAGTATTTGAATCACATTGGAAAAATCATTAAAGCATACAGGAAAACGGAAAATGCAAAAACAAGTAAAAAACAAAGCTATTTTTTATTCTAGAAAGGACCGCCGCCCTAAGCAGGGCGGCGGTTCTATAACCAGCGCTTTAAAAGGCGGTGGTCCCATAACCGCCACCCTACTCAGGGCGGCGGTCGTGTGCCGTGTTTCCAAACGGGTCACGTACCCTAAAAATACTCAAAAATGCTAAAAATGACCATTTCAACTAAAACGAGAGCCTACCCATTAGGCGTCCCCCCCTAAGGACACATTTAAAACTAGAAATTTCAAAAATTACCCCCCCATGGTGAAGATTTCATCATTTTACATTTTAGGTATAAAAATGGTAAATCGAGAAGAACTAACCTGAGATCTCGCGGGTCGAGGATCTACTCGCGGAGGCATGATCACTATCTCGTCACGAATGTTTCGACTATACTCTCGTCAAAAACCGTCACCGTGGGTCCCCATAGAGCTCAAAATCAATCAAATTGACACACGCAAATGAATAGGAAAATGGGCCCATTTATATATATATATAGCATTTTGACTCATTTTGAATGCCCTTTTCGCAGGTTTGGAGCACCGACGGAGGTAAGTTCTTATCCCCACGCAAATGGTAAGTCCTCACTTCATATTATTTTAGTATTTATTTTTCGATTTATTTTATCTATCTGCACTTGAGTCCTCTTTTCATTTTACAGGTAGCGGGAATTTTGGATGGCGTCATTTCAACACATGGACGTGTCAGGTATAATTTCTAGTTTCCCATTTCAGGACCACCATACTCAGACCCATTGTTTTACGCCTCTTTATGGCTAAAATGCTTCTCCGAGGGGGCAATATGTATGTACCCAAAATTGTAAGGGTACTGCGCTGCCAGAACGATGTTACACATGCCCCAATGATGATACAGGTCTCCTCACAAGGTGTTCAGGATCCGAAAAATCTCTCCAAGTGTACGTTAACATCCTGCATGCCCCACTTAGCCTCTGCGTGCTTTTTTTTTCTCTTTTTCCCCTATTTTCCTTTGCATTTTGTTTTCAGTGACAAAACTACCGCCCTACCTGGGCAGCGGTTTCATGACCGTCGCTCAGTCAAGGCGGCGGTCCTGTAACCGCCCCCCTGCTCAGAGCGGCGGTCCTGAATGTGTTTTCCAGTGCGTTCTGCAGATCACAACTTGTGTGAATTTTCAACTTTTACCATCTTTTTCCACTTCCTTGGCTTGTATTTATGATTTTGGTTCCCTATAATAGTGTTTCTCCATTGTTTATGGTAAAAGAGTCCTAGTTGGAGTTACCTTGGGGTGAATGGGAATTCTATAAATAGCTGGTTTGATTACAAGCAAATGGCCCCTCAAAATTGCCCTTCATCTTCTCATTTCAATAATTTAGTCTTTCAGTTCTTGTTCAGGAATTCAATACTTTTCATTTGTTGCATGCATAGTTAGTCTTATTTTTCTGTTTAGAAGCCACATGATCTTCTTATTCTAGTGTTATTACTGTTTTATACAATCAATTGAGGTAGGATAGTTTCATTTTCAGTCTAAAGCCATTAGAGTTGCAGCTTTTGTTTGTCAAGAAGGATAGTTTCAGGTTTTGGATGTTTTGTGTTGCATGACTCGTAATAAATCCCACTAGGAATTACATAAGCCAAGATCTGTTCTCTTGCGCTATCCCTCTCCTACTCGTATTATATTCAGTCTACATACAAAGCTGTCATTGTTCCAATACCAACTTCTATTGATGCTAGCATTACACACTTTTCTAGATTCATGTGAGCACGAAGGAATGAGGAGACCACACTAAGGGGACAAAGCTACACACAAATGGATTCGCCATTGTTATGCAAAATCCAGGTTCAAGCTTTCAAAGTTCTAGTTAAAATATACCAAATAGAGTAGTGAATTACTTCATTTTGGTTACGTTCATTTTCGATATTGTTGGGGAAGTCATGGGGATCGATAGTTTCTGAGAAACTATGATTCATTAGTTTCACTTCTGAGGTAGGATCAAAATATTTCAATTAAATTAGATCAGTTATTTAGTTATTTAGAATAGATTCACAACTACACAGACAAGTAGCTATACTCGGCTACCTCATTTGTTTTTAATTTTGTTATTAGGTTAGTTGTCGTTTTCTAGATATATTAAATAGTTGTTATCTTAATTTTGTTAAATATTCTGTCAAAAATACAAAAATAGAGAATTTATATATGTTGTGGATATACTTTGCATAATTATTTTACATTGCTTTAATTAGATTTATATTGTTCCTTTTGTATGACAATCACGGGACCTAGGGAGCCCAGAGAATACGTATTCGAGCCAATCGTGCCTCAACCCAATATTGTTGTAGTAATAACTAACAAGACCAAAATCTCAGAATTTAGGTCTTCCGAGCAACAACAGACCTACAAGAAATTAGTGCATAGTTGAGAGGATTAAACATAGAAGATGACAAAGCACATACGTTTTGGTCAAACCAGCCAAACTACAAATTGCCTTAATAGATGTCTGCATGATTATAGAAGGGCTTGAAAGAGAGCAAACGTTCGGTTGTGATCCATAGGTCCCATAACCCAATGGGCCCACAGGTCAATCAGACGTTGATGTTGGTTTACGCACATTAGTATTTAGGTCCTCTCCACTTCCACCAAGCATTATCACACAACTATCGTCACTAGACGTAGCAGCTAATCAAGCTAAGGATTTCTGGACTAGACTAGAGAATCGCCCATAGAATCCACTATATATCCATCATCCATTTTCATGACCCTGTCAGGAGACATATACGAAGAATCCACAGGCTATCTTCCACGTATTCCATAACCTATAGATCAGATCAAGCCAGAGCTCGATATTGATTGGAGCCTTCAAGCAGTCATCCTCACCGAACGATCTATCACACTAGTTCAGGTTAGAAGGGCCTTCTTTGCCTTAGATTCATAGATTCCATTAGTGCGTGTCGAAGACATAAGATATCCTAACTAGTTTGTCTACACCCCATGTATATTCCATCCCCACAGGCTGTCTCGGCACGACCTCGGGAGGTCAGGTGCGAGGAAGAGTTACTTGTAGATTCCCATGCTCACTTGTCACTTTTCCATTGTACAGTTACACGTCCAACAGTCCTAAAAATTCATTGATCTCTTTTCTTATGGAAAACATATCATAGAGGAAATAATGTGTGTTACATCCTTGCATGTTATAACTGTTGGATATACACACCTAAAGAAGTCTTCATAGTGTAGACAATTGAATCATTTGTAAGCTCCTTGTTCTTGGAACAATTGATGTAGAGAAGTTGTTAATACTTGGAAGTATTGAGGGGTAATATTTCACCTTCATGACATGGCTTGCATGTGGTAAATAGGATCCTAAGTAATCCAATTATAAACATCAAGTAAGGATTGGAACTTTCACAAGCGGTGTCATGTCATAACTACCTAAGTGGTGTTGTGTCACCATAAAAGGCTAGAAAGCCCCTAATGGAAATGTAATGATACTAAAGGTATTGATATCCCCTAGATGGGTTTGGAGTATTGTAAACTAATTACAAATACCGCACCCACCACAAGTCACAAAAATGAACTCAATAACAACACGACCTTGATAGACTTGTGAAGTTTCCATACTTTGTAGAACTCTCCACATTCTCAATACAAGTTAACTACAAAATCCAATGATTCTCTTTCATCAACAATGTAATATTTGTAATAGATAATTATATAAATATCATGGAATCACATGCAAGACAAGTCTTATCAAAGATGTAGTGTAAAGTGAATATGATAAATTGAGATGTCAACATAAAGACCCCCCAATTATCAAAATTCAAAATTGTAAGATATTTATAGTGGAAGCATATTTTATTATGGGATACTTTGCTCGAAAGTGTCAAAAAAATTGGCAATACACTTCTGATATCTTTTTGTCTCTTTTACCACATATTTTTGGTCACTTTCTCATAACATTTTTTATTGTAAAAACAATTTATTGAACATAGTCGAAAATTGTACTATGCATAATTAGCAAAAGAGAGATCAACAAGGTTGATAACCATGATCCTTTGAATTTGTCACTATTTTCGGTTGTGGCCTAATATATTTATTTGATAGTTATTTTTGGTCTATGGAGCCATTTTTTATATTTGTTACTCATACCTTCGAGTCGTTCTTGACTTGAGACATACTTCCATACCGCCTGTTCTTTTTTGTGAATAGTTCTACTATCTTATTTATTGGTAATATAGAAACCATTTCATAAAAAAAAATCTTTCTATATGATGACGAAGGAGTTTTAATATTAAATGTGTAATCTCTTTTGACTATTTTGGTTGCTCTTTTCTTAGTGCGGTCTTTGGTTTAAATTTTGATATCTATATATACATAATTTTTATACCTTTAAAACCAACATACAAACATTACCATATGGGAGGGGATAGACATTGCACTATTTTTTCGTCAACTTAAAGAAAATAAATTAAATGTTAAAATATACTATAGGGTTTTTAGTGTGATTACAGTCACAAAATCATGGACTTTATACATTATTTATCCTGGTCTCATACTACTATTTAGAAGTTTATTGTGTGAAGAAATTTCCAATTAACCCCCATCTTTTGGTCATCTTGTTTTATTTTATTTCATCATTACCGACCTCTTGCACCCATATGCCCAGTCAACTTCTATCATCCCGTGTCATTTTAGCCTCGACTGTGGTGCCTAGACTAGTACTAGGGTACCCGTGGGTGCCCTGGTCCCACCATAGGTGCCCCGATCCTTTTTGCACTTTCCCACCTCTTTTTTGGGCTCTTTCTAGCCATTTGAGATCTTTATATTTCTTATGGTCAACATTTTCGGGGTTAAGTACAAAATTAGACCAAGAGAACCATATAAATATCAAGTTATGAGACCATAATGAGGGACCGAGCATCACTTACTACTATCACTCATGTAGAGTTGCATACATCTACTGCATTGGAGATCATTTTCATCTACATAGCTCCATCATCAAGGCACAAGGCTAGGACATCTACATCAAACTTCATAGGTAGAGGGATTCTATTCTATTTCATGCACACATTCTATTACATTCTCTACACATAATTATTATTCACTACTTCACAAATTGTGAATGACACAAGAGTACCTAGGGAACATTATGCACACACTCACGAGAACTACATTTGGGTCCAAAATCTAATGTAACACTCAGTTAGTAAGCCCACAGTTATGGCAGCTAAGGTCAGTTTGACCCATTCATTTACATCTTTCTTTTTTTAGGGTTTTGATACTTTCTTTGGTCTTTCACAGGTCTTCTCATCATCTTGGATTATTGGCAACATCTGATACAGGACAACAAACTTGATGCGACAGATACCGAGGGTTTTAGACCACCTCCTATCCTTGTGTAGATCAGTTTAAGATCTTTTGCACAGACCAGAGTACCCAAATTTTAGACCAGAGCACCCGAAGGTTCTCTAATCCCTCTCTAGGCCATCTAGTTTAGCTAGATTATCCATATCCATACTTTTCAGAGCTTCTGCAGAATCATTGCCACCTCCAAATTTTTTATTCACCTCTACGACGTAGTCCCATGAGCACCTATTATTCAACTGAGCTCTTTCCTCTTCTCTCTTGCATATTAGGGTTAGCATTTCCTTTTTCATAGTTATTTAGCTCATTTACATACTTTTTTACTGCATTTATCTACTTTATTTACAATTATTCATAGCTTAGATTAACTATCCCTACACTACATAGTTTAGTTAATTTTAGTTAATCATTTTGGTGAACCTGACTTGATCATTCACGCTTCTAGATTCTCCATTCATTGCTAGTCATCCTAGGGTTTGATCATCATGAGTATCTCAATCAATGATTATTTGATTTCAAATCCTGATTTACTATATAGATTCCAACATTTTCTTGCTACTACTCTCATTCATTCGGACATGAACCTAGGTGCAGTTTATCAAGCATTTGTCGAATCCTTTTTCTCACATATAATATTTAAGTCTAACCTTACCTCTGATGTTCATAGTTTTGATAATGATCTACCATTTCATATCATATCTCACATTAATAACATATATGTCAAGCCTACTTTAATTGATAATGGATCTGAACTTAACTTGTGTCCTATCTCATTCCTCTAGGTTTTCGGTATTACCACTAATGATGTCATCCCATCTAGTATTTCACTACATGCTTATGATGGTTCTGACCATCCTTGTCTTGGTTACATTACATTTCCCATCACTGTTGGTCCTAAGATTGTTCACACTATATTTTTCGTTGTGATTTCCCAGTTTACTACATCTGTCTACTTGGCAGATCGTGGCTTCATGCCATGCAAGTTGTCACCTTTACTGTCCATAATTATGTTAAATTATTACATGAGAGTATTTAGTACACTTTTTTCGTGACTGTGATCCATTGCAGTATTGCGACCGAGATCCTAACACTAATCTTCCTATCCCGCACATATATATTACAAATGAGCCCCAACCTAGGAAGAACCATCTCACTTACCACCACTTGATGGTACCATTTGTGTGATAGATGTAATTTCTTGTATGCCACCTGCTACTACTTCTATTATCTTTGCTTATTAGGGGCATGTCCAATCTATACATGTCACTCTATCACATTCACTTTCACTTGCACCACCTACCTTAGCATGCCCACCATTCACTTGCACAATCTTCATGAAAAATTCATACTAACAACACATTCCATTTGATCCCACATGAAATGAAACTATATGTACACATGAGGACCTAGATTTCTTAGGTTTTGATTTTAAAGACCTCTATCCTACATCATGTGCTCCTCATATTTATTATGGCTTTGTTCATATCATCACTACTTATGGTTTGCGTGTCTTTCATCTTACAACATATTTATCGCGTACTCCTCGCTCTTCATCACTTACGCCTAGACAATTCTGGATCGATTATATTCATGGTACAATAGACGCTCATCACTCTTTGCTCACATTTCCTATGCCTTTCAGAAATATTTCTATTCATAATGATTATTATCCTGTTTACGCCCCAAATATATCTTGTTGGCATGCCCACGATTGTCCACCAATTGCCTTTCCTAATGAAGAATATGCAATGAATGTCTACACACTCCACCACAATGGGTCTGTGTATGAACCTCCTCATTCTATAACTTTTCAAGTTTCTGACGTGACTATAGTAGCTTTCAATCATGACAATGATGATCTTCTTGATGGAAGCCCATAGTCATCTTTTCTATCCTGCATTTTGGGGGCATAGAACTTCACGCCCCCCACTTCATCTTAGCATAGTCACCGTCATAATATTTTACATTAGTATACATTCAAATCCTTGCATTATGCATATTCATAATACATTCTAGCATCGTCATTACCTGATGACACACTCTTGTGCTTCGGTTCATACTTGACTGTTGAGGGTTTACTACACATGAACCCCACACAATGCACCTATTCATACATTACACGTCTTACACCATACATTCTACATTTAATCTAATTTTTTTTCACATTTGTGCCTTTCTACATCATACATCATGCTAGTCGTCATTAGGAATACACCATTGTCTATGCATCTTACCTCCTACACTACTTATCCTACATACTGCATTATTCACTTACCTCCATATCATACATATTACACTGTGCATTTTAACACATATTCTACATACTATACTAGTATTCATCCTATAAGAGTCTCGCATAGCATCATCTTACATACTACATAACTAGTTCATCTACATACATGCCATTTTACACATTCTACACCTCTTACATTTACATTCTACATATCGCATATTCACACATTTTATTCACCTTACATTTTATAGATTCTACACATATTGTGTTGCATTCTACACATCGCGTCTTCACACATTCCATGCATCACATGGTCATATTTTTTTGTTACATATACGACATTGTATTTTATGCGCTGCACTCATTATCCGATGATGCAGTTTAGTTCCTCAGTCCATACTCAACTGCCGAGGGTTTACAAATCAAATGGACCTTACACTCATCACACATTTACAGTTTGACCTATCATCTTGCGGAATTACTAGTTTAGTGACATAAACTTTAGGATAAATCGTCACCTATTCTATGATTTTATAGTAGTATACACCTTAGTTTACATCACCACTCCCTCTTTACATTTAGTAGTGATATACTATTAGGGACAAGTCATCACTCATACATTCATCTTATAGTGATATATGCTTAGGCTAAATCACCTATTATCTTACACGTTCAATATGGTTTTGATATACAATTTGGCTATAGGGTTCACACACACATCTTCGCTAGGTCACATCTTATCACTACACCTACATGATCCTCTCAACATGCTGGACATAACACACACTATTAGAACATTTCCTGATGACACACTCTCGTTTAGGGTTCATTCTTGACTACTGAGGGGGAAAACCAAATGAACCTCAATGTATTCATTTCCATTCACTCAGGGGGCACGTGGATCCTATCACTTCATTTTTCATTCCAGTTCATCCATCCACATCATACCACATATTATGATTGCTCTTACTCTTGCTTACTTATGCTTGTTCATGGTCACCTTATTACACATGCTAGTTACCTTACTTGTATGTCATGTACCTATATCATCCACACATTTTTGTTCACGTATATAGGTATCTTATACGTAGCACAGATGCTCACCTTCTACCCTTTCTACATTGGTCACTGGTGGCATCCACAGTTTTTGTTTTCAAGTGCTATTGTTTCATTTTGTACTTAACACTTTACATTACTTGGATCTACATGATTTTGACATACTCGCTATCTTTCTAACATGCTAATAGATGGTTCATGTGTAACATTTGTTATACATGGATATTGGCTTCCATACTTGTTTGTTACAGTGTTTGTTATTATTTAATTTTGTATGCGGGTTTCACCCTTTGTTTGGTGTGCACACTTGTTTTTTGTTTGCGGACATAATGGCCTTGCATGTCTTATGACATCGTGAGTGATGTCCCATGTTTGCAGCCCACTTTGTGCTACGTACTTTGTCTTCTTGCGTATTTACTAAATTGCTTGGTAGATTTTACATTGTTTGTGTAGCTTACACATTGTTTTCTATATGCATGTATGTTTACATTTATATTTGGCTAGCCTTCTTGTTTATGTGTGCCTTGGTTTTTACCAAGCAATTTCCAGGGTTATAGCGTACATGCATTTGGTCCTCTTTTGGGGCCACATTTATCCTATTAGTGACATCACGTGTGCCCCCCAAAGAGGGGGTATCATTTGGGGTTTTTTAACATACTAACATAAAAATTCTACACCTGTTCGGTTTAGATATATTCAACAAGTGGGTTCATAACAATCTACGAACCCCATACACATTGTCTTTTACAAGAAATGGTTTCCTTAGCATTTAGGGAAGCAGTTACAAGCTTCAAAGTTACGGTGGGTGTGCCTTCCTACACTACTTCAGCCAATGGTGTCGGGTTGCCCAAAAAACTAGGGCAATACAGAGATATCTTCACACACTGTTTAGGGAAGAATTTAGAGCTTGGAAAACACAGAGCATTTCCTCCCTACAATTCTTCATCCTAATGCATGAGATCACCCAAAAAAATTACAATACATGATATCCTTCTACACCCTTTCTCTTGACATGGATCAGGTGCACATGTTCCATTTATATTTTCCATTTACATGCTTTCATATACATGTGTCTTTTACACTGCATTTTTACACATACATACATATATATTTGAAGACTAGATCATTTTCTCATTTCAAGTCTGACCGTATGAGAAACAAACAGTCAAATTGGGGTAATAAAAACAACTTCAACAACAACATTTCGTGACAACACATGCTTTACTAACCATGTAGGTACATCACACACCGCAACAGATACACATGTGTTTCACCCTAGGTTGACTCTTATCACTTTTTCTTTGTGCATTTTTCATCTTTATTTTCTATTCTCCTCCATCCTTTTGTCATTTCATGCTTTGTCTAGTCCTTCATCACGTTTCTACTACACTCTTCATGGACATTAGGTGTGCATCTCTATCTACTTTATGTTACCAAGATTTCCATTCAAAACATAAAGTGGGGGTAAAATGTACTCACAAAATCATGCACTTTAGATATTATTTATCACAATCTCATACTACTATTTAGAAGGTTCTGGAATGAAGAAAGTATTAAATAACCCCCATCTTTTGGCCATCTTGTTTTATTTTATTTCATCATTACAGACCTCTTGCGCCCATATGCACAGTCAGCTTATGTCATCTTTTGTCATTTTAGTCTTGACTAGGGTACCTAGATTAATATTAGGGCACCCATGGGAGCCTTGGTCCCACCAAAGGTGCCCCAGTTCTTTTTTCACTTTCTTGCCTCTTTTTGGGCTCTTTCTAGCCGTTTGAGATCTTTATCTTTCTTGTCGTCCACCTTTTTGGGGTTAATTCCAAAATTATACCAAGAGAACCCTATAAACATGAAGTTATGAGACTATAACGAGGGACCAAGCATCACTTACTACTATCACTCATCTAGAGTTGCATTCATCTATTGCATTGGAGGTCATTTACATCCACATAGCTCCATCATCAAGGCACAAGAATTGGACGTCTGCATCACATTTCATAGGGGGAGGGATTCTATTCTATTTCACGCACACATTCTATTACATTTTCTACACATATTTATTGCTCGCTACTTCACAATGTGCGACTGACACAAGAACACCTAGAGTACGTTATGCAAACACTCACTAGAACTATATTTGGGTCTGAAATGTAGTGCAACGCTCAGTTAGTAAGCTCATTGTTGTGACAAATGAGGTCAGTCTGACCCATTCATTTGCATCTTTCTTTTTCTTAGAGTTTTGATACTTCCTTTGGTATTCTACAAGTCTTCTCATCATCTTGGATTATTGACAACATCCAGTACAGGACAACGAACTTGATGTGACAGACAAAAATGGTTTCAGACCATGTCCTAGCCTTATGAAGATCAATTTAAGAGATTTTTTACAGATTAGGGCACCCATATTAACGACCAGAGCGCCCGCAAGCTGTAGGTGCGTTTGTCCCTCTCCAGGTGCTCCATTCTAGCTAGATCCTCTAGATCCATCATTTTTGGAGCATTTGCAAAGTCATTTCCACCTCCAAATTTTTCAGGCACCTTTGTGACACAGTCCTACAAGCACTCGTTATTTAGATGAGTTTTTTTCTCTTCTCTCTTGCATATGATGGTTAGCATTTCCTTTTTCATAGCTATTTAGCTCATTTACACACTTCTTTACTCCATTTATTTATTTCATTTAGAGTTGTTCATCTCTTAGATTAACTATCCCCACACTACATAGTTTAGTTGATTTTAGTTAATCAATGATTTAATTAGTTTGGATGGTATTTACTTCCTTTTTCTACTTTTTTTCTATGACATGAGCTATTTTTCTTAAAATTGTAACATGATTTAATTTAATTTATATATTAATGTATATCAATAGCTAATATGGAATTCATTACTATAAAATATATAATATAAAAAAAATTGGGGCAATATGCTAGTATAAGTTTGTTGGGGAAGGAGACACTACAAACTGTGTTGGCCCAACTAGAAACTTAAGTAGATATAATGTAGAAAATATGAAACAAAAGCATGTTTAGTAAATCAGAACATAAAGACAATAATAAAGCACAAAAGATACAGACACATGGTCATGTTTGGAAAAAAAAATCAACTAAAAATCTAGGCAACAAAGATCTATCTTATTGGACTTAATCTAACCCAAACGTGCAATAAGATGTGAACAAGACATTGTTACCAGTACTTCAATAATTCAAGTATAGTGTTTGCAAAACTAAAATAATTTATAATATTTAATGCTTAATGTGTTCAATACACTAACACACATTCTCAATGTTCTCTCTTCTTCATCCTAGACCCAGTTGCTATTTATAACAAAAAAAACCCCAAAATAGCTATCAATATTTCTTTCAATGATTAGCTCATAGGAATCAACATGTTCTAAAACACATGCATGTTTTACAACAACCAAATGATTTGAATGACAAACAAACTCGAGATTCCCTCTAACTACCATGTAGTATAGACACTCAAATTTGGTAATCTATCCTTGGACACTACAGATCTTAACATTACACACTTACATATATAAATGCACTCTCCTCACTCTTTTTTAGCACACCTTGATAGCTCTCCAATTACGTGTTTATCTTTTCACAACTCTATGTCATTAGTTTCTTAAGTTTAACAACATAAAACACATTTAGAATCATCCATCCTCTGACTCATAAAGTCAAAACATGTTTTTCCTCCTAGTCAAAACTGCCATTTTCTGTCAGTTTGTATAAGTCTACAAGTCGACCCTACTATATAGTTTTGGACCAACATCTTGTGCACTAAAATTTTCAATTCCTTGTCTCCATATGGACAAATATCACCCCTTGGTTAGTTTTTCATGACATAATGACCTTTGGAAGCATATATAAGCAAGTCAATCATACCTCATTTGGTATCCTGGTAGTTTAGAAACTCCTCATATAAAAGCAGGCACAAAGGCACTCTAAGCTCCCTAAATTGTGAAATAGCTCTTGCACATCCATTAGGGTAGCATCCTCTATAGGTGTGAAATATCCTTCCAGGTTTAGGAGTCTCTATATCCCTTCTATAAGCAAGCAAAGTGACCCTTCCCAAGTATTTGAGAAAATGTGAAACTTAAGTTAAAACCTCATTGTCAAATCATGATTGTAAATTTCTGATTACACTACGATGGATATGACATGTTAAGATAAATCCATCTAGTTTGAGTCCTCTTTGGATTAGTGGTGACATCGAAAGTGCATAGGCATTCCCAAAACCCACCTAACTTTGTTTTGCAGGATCTCATTGCATTACAAGGGTTATAGGGTTTTAGTAGAGTTTACAGATTCATTATGAAGCTGAGAAAATAATACCAACACACGGTAACACTTAGTTCTAAGAAGGCGAAGCACTCAAGAAGTTACAAACCCTTTTTCCAAGAAGGTCCAAGATTGTATATAAGGCTCTGGATCATGCAAACACTTTGGACCTAGTTGTAATATTTTGACCAATATAGTCATAGGTGCTAGTTTCTATAATGAAGCATTCCCAATCCCAGATAAACATGTTCCTACATTCATATCGATCCGAGTTTCCCAAATCCACACTGAATCAACTATGTACAATTCTCCTTTCTATTTTGTATAGTTGTTAGATCAATATTCACTTTAAAAAATGTCATTCTGATTGTGCAATTGAAGTTGGAAGTTAATTAAATCAGAATATCCACCTAATGCATTATTTCATTCTTTTTTATGTATGCCAATTAGAAACACATTAAAAATTAAAATGGAATGAAATAAGAGTCACCTAGTCATCATTAACACATCGCTCTACATCTCTAATCTTATGAAAAATGCTTGACAACACATAGTCACCACAGTCTACACCCAAAATTATCAATGTTGCATAATTCTTCTACACATCATAAGGCAATGTTGATGTGTAATCACAACACCCATGATGTTGGAAATTCGATAGATTGAAACTATCAGTGTGATTGCATAACATGGAGCTTTTCCCAAAGTGTGGGACTTTGTAATTGGGAAAGCTCTTTGAATGAAGGTCGGTTCCTATTCCTCTATTCTGATGCACACATTCAAATTGTAGAGGACCTATCCTAAAATATACTCTAACTTGCCAAGGAGTCAAGGTTGAAAATATTGCAAGAAATTAAACCTAATCTATAGGGGTGATGCACCAAGAGAAATGCTGAATAAATTTCCTTACAAGGGAATAAAATTGAACAAGATTGAAGAGGATGAGCATCAACACATATCAGTTTCTTGTCACAAATTTATTCACCATTAAACATAAAACACCAAAACATGTAACACAACCTAAATTACATAGTTAACCAAAGTTGTAATGAGAGATCAGAAAGATGCAATGAACAAAAGAGAGGGTTGAAATTCATCCACAGACTTATATTATTGCTCCACAGTTTGATACAGTGCATTACAATGGCCAAGCGGCAAAAAATGCATTTACAGTTTGAATGGGAGGTTTGAACTCCAAAAGATTACTTACACACAAGAGAAGAAGAAAGGGTGCAAAGCAAGATTATCCAACCTTTTGAAATGAGCCCCTCCTTACCATATATAGGAAGAATGGGAGAAGGAATTCAAAATCTTGTTTTAACCACCCTAAAATGCATTAAAATAACCTGCAACAATGATGGGTGCCAATACACAACCCATACCTCAATGTCCTTTTCCTTATTGGGGAAGAAAGGAAGCCCATACCTCATCATTTTGGTAGGTGGGAAATTTGGAAACACCCTCTAAAATAATGGACTATATTTCTTCAATTTTAAATACTTAGCCTTACTAAAATTAAGAAAACCAGTAGTAGTTGTGTAGAGGACACTGAGAAATTTCCAAAAAGTCTAATTTTATGCAAATCCGAGCTCCCAGTCAAAAGTTATGGTCATATGAAGATGAGGGTTCCATACTGCAATAAATGTGGGTGGTGATCTCTACCTTTTCAGATTCCAAATTGCATTACATCCTCCAAATTTTCAGAATTTTGGGATTCAAAACTTCAGGCATTTTGATTTCAGTTTTGGGTTACTGTTCACTTGCCTAAGTTTGTGAAAACATTGAAACTCTATAACCTCGAAGTTTGAATTTTGGACTTCAAGTTTCGATTTTTTCACACAGGCGTTTCAATGTTGCGAAATGCCAAAACCCCGAAGTCTGAAATTCGGACTTCAGGTTTCAAACTTTTGCATTTTCAGGGTTTCAGGTTTCGAGATTTCGGGGGTTGTTTATCCACTTGACTTTGCTGCCAACTCCAAACTCCCAAAAGCCCAAAGTTCAAATTTCAGACTTTGAGTTTCAGACTTTTCTCCTCCCCGCATGGAATTGTTCATCACTTCTGAGCTTGTGAAACCTCCAAAACTCTAAAATATTGAAATTTGAATTTCAGACTTCTGGTTTGAGACCTTCTACTCATTTTTCGTACTTCTTTTCACCGAGTCCCCGAATTTCACTTCGGCCTACCTCCTAATGACCCCACCTCCAAAGTTTGAATTTTGGACTTCAGAGCTTCTTCATTTCCTGAACTCATTTGCAATGTGCTCGTCATGCTTCACTGAATTGCTTAGCTCAAGCCTAAAATGTGAGCTCCTGTGTCTTCCACCTGACTTGCCAAGTGAGTTATATGTTTGCACCTGGCCCTAAATCTTTTCAAGCTCAGTTGAGCCAATCCAATCCCTCTGTGTTGTTTAACCTCCGAGCCTTTTCCCCATTCCAATGGCCAAGTCAACCCTTCCATTTGACTGAGCTAGGTATTTCAACAATCGATCTTGCGATGCCTCCCTTGGTCAAGCTCAGAGAGCTCGGCCTATTCCGCCCTTGCTTGCGAGCTCGATGCGAGCCAGGAGATCTCACTTTCCATTTTGCACGACATTGATCACCATGCTTCTGGCTTCAATGTAATTATGAGCTTGGTTTGACTGGTCAATACCCCGCCGCGAGCTTGATGAGATCACAGAGCTCGCCTCTGAGCTCCTTCTGACTTGACTTGACAAGTAGCTTGTTGATCTACTCGGTGAGTTACCTTTTCAACTCACCATCGTACAATGGTCTCCCAGATCACCGAGATACTTGCTAAGTAGCTCTGCGAGCTGTTTTCCAACTTAATTGGCCCTAGGGGGCCAAAAAGGGTTTTTTTTTAATATGTGGAGCTTGATTTTGGGACCTTTTTGGAATTGTTGATGGAGGTTGGGGAAAAGAGTGCCTAGAACCCCATTATGTTAAATTTTTCCGTCATGAGCTATTTTTACCATTTATTTTGGGGCCGGAGGCCATTTTTCACTGTAATGGGACTGTGATCCCAGGGTGCCCCTGAATGGCCTGATTTAGCCTGAATACTTTCAGAATGTTCCAAAACACTTACAATTTCTCTATTAGACTCTAGGAATCACCTGTAACCTGTTTTACATCTTGTGGGGCCCACTTGGGAGCTCGTGACTACCCTAGGACCCTGTTGGGCAATTTTTCCCAAAGGGGGTGGTAAAAATTGTCAACAGGCAACTCTCACTACACACTAGTCTCATGCACAACCTTGCATAATTTGTAGTTTACTTATGCACCTCCAGAACATATTCCATAATACCCAAGTACCCATACACTTACACAAATACTTATAACTAAAATTTATGTTATTCTACACAACTTCTACATTATGCATTGGAGTTGTGCCCTATTACAAAATCCAACCATTACATGATATATTCACTACATGATCAAACCACTACACAATAAACCTTACCCAATGTTCATAGAAAGCTAAAATATTACCAGCAAAACCTTTAAACAATAACAACTAACCATTGAATATCAATCAAATGGTTGTTGTAATTCAATGTATATCTCCAAATTGCAACACATAAATGACACCCGACCATATATAATGTGATCATAGTTCACACATAAGAGTTAGTTAAATGACACATGAAATTGACTAGTCATATCAAATTGTTGTAACCAAAAAAAGGGTCTATTGAGATTCGAACATGGTTTGGCATGAGAAAAACCACCACTACCCAATTTGTTACTAACCTAGGGCATTGTTTTCGATCCGATTTCAATCACCACTCAAGGCTACCAAAAGGAAAAGTTTTTCCACTAACTTCTTGGTTGTGACAAGAGATTTATTTGATGGGGAAGGCCCTATCCATCATGTAGGTTTGTGATGGAGGGAACCAAAATTGAACCCGCGACCTTCGGATTCTATTTTTTCCACCCACCACTGCACCACAACCAAATTTAGTGATAGTTTTTCAAACATTTAGTTTTATCTTTGGCTTGCGATCTTGCGTGACATTTAGGTAGATTTATTTAATGGAGGGTGTATTTCTAGAAAAATTTAGGATGACAAAACCTTATGTAAGAAAGAAGCTCTGGTGAGGATTTGAAATATAGATAAAAATTAAAGGAAATGTGGAGATCCAAATTCAAGCCAAAAATACACTCCAAACCACATTCTTCTAAATAACTATTTAAAAGAGGGGCTTCTAGGGCCGTAATTCCTCCTCCAACAAAAAAAAAATGGATTCTTTCTGAACTCATTACATTTCCAGTTTCTACATGTACTAATGCATCCTTTTCTCACTGATATCCCATGCATTAAATGCCATGGGGTAAATGTACTCTAAAGTTCTGTTTTAAATAAATGTGAATTTACTTAATGATGTTCAAGTTTGTAATGTTTCCTTTGCATTTATGTTAAATGAACCTTTTGCAACTGAACACACTAAGTAAATTTCACATAATCATAATAGAATGAAAGTAATTAATTGTAACTTTGATTGATCACCCAAACACAAGTAAACATAACCAATGCAAACTGATCTTAATTCCAGGACTCTACATGTTCTACAAATTAAAATCTTGGATTTCAGTAATTTACAGCGTTTGTGCTTTGTGTATCCTTCCCTCCTTCATGAAGGCCCTGCAGAAGCCTTGAGTGGATGTTGCATGGATTTTTATGAAGTATGACATCTTAGAGCTTGGACTATACATCTAGCATATTGCATACCATAAACAACACTGTAAAGCTCAAAAGCGCCATTTAACTGATTCAAACTGAAAACAACTCTAACCCCTTCAGATGTTTGACAAAAAATGGTTAACACTTCCTCCATCTTAAGCATATGTTTCCTTGTCATATGAGCTAAACAAGTTCTTATTTGTTGTCCTTAGCACTGTCTTCCTTATAAAAAAGAAATATTAAATTGCTTCCTTCATATTTAATTGAAAAGGAATCCTCTTCCACAATTTTAGGTTATCACCATAATTTCATTGCATGTAAACCAAGGCACTTTTAAATTCTTATCAACCTTGTTGTAAGTCAGGGATATATCTCCTCTACATCCCCAGTTATATATAAGATATATGTTTATATTTGAGAGTTCCTGTGCAAACCTTTATCTTGAATGTTCTGAACAATTATGTTTTGGATATCCTCAGTATAGCTTCACTTTACACTCTTGTTGAATTCTAGAAATCCACTTCGTTGTCCTCACTCATATAGGATTCTCCTTACTATTTATTGGAATAGAGTTGAGTTACTCAACTGGAAACACCTCTCTCTACATTAACTTTCAAGTCAAAACTTCTTGTTTCTACGTCAAGCCTCAAGACATGAATTTTATTCAACCACTTGGCCTTATATTTGTAGCTTGCAGTACCCAAAATGATCCCCATCAAGAATAGTAGATCATTATGTAAAACACTTATTTTCACATTCTTCTATATAGAACACAATTCCTATTTTCTATCTCTATTTGGAAATATCTCTACTAAATGTACTTCAACTCGATAAACCCTTTAACACGCAACCACTAATTTTTTGGTCATCTTCCACATATTTTCAATTCCAAGTGAAAAAACAAAGTAAAACTCCACAGAACCATGGAATGAGCTCTTTTGAATCTCCTTTTTAAACTAAAACAACAACATGTCGAAATTCATTTAAACATACTTTCATTCACCTTGATCTTTGCTTACTCTCTTTGGTTTTTCATCTTGTACTCTCATCCAAGGCATCTACACTTTTCTTGTAGGGAGAACAACATTTATGACATCGTATATTCCTCATAACTTACTACAACAACATATTCAACTTGTTTGGTTAATATTTTCTTATTAGCTAAACATTCCTCCTTTCAACCATTCAAAACCTCCCTAGTTCTCTCTAGACCACTTCTATTGGATTCGTAGGCTATCTATCAGTCACAATTGATTATCCAGACCCCTCCCAACTCTCAATGAGTCTCTCATCACTTGCTAATCAAGTTTAACTAGCCTAAACCCTAGTTAACTAGCCTAAACCAAACTTAACTAAGCCTAAAGCATGTTTATCCTAATCTAATCCTAAAGTGCTTTTTGGACTTTAGCCTTTGTCCCACATGCACCCAAATCTCCCTATTCTTCCTAACCAAAAACTATAAATACAAGGCTAAGCCTACCCATTCAAACTTACAACTTTACACACAAACACACCTTGTTTTCATAACAAAAATCTCTCATAGTTGGAGATCTTGGCATTAGAAATAATTTGTGAAAGCATTAAGCTATAGAACATTTGGATCTTGGCCATACTCCATTGTTGAGAACTCCCCCATCTTGCATCCATTCCACAATCAAAGTTTTGAGTAAATAGAGAGAACCATTGGCCTTGAAGCCATTAATGGTGAGACTCCATTCTTGAAGGCTTGAAAACCATAAACAACTGATCACCCCTTTGATTGCTAAGTTGATCTTATTAGGTTCAATTTCTTAATTAAGTAATCTAAAGAGTAGAGAGTAGTATATATGCTAGGTTTTGATGTTTTTGTCAAAGTTATGATGCATGTATAGGATTAACTCTTGTTTATCTCTTATCTCATGGTGCATGGATGAGTTAGCAAAGCTTTGAGGTTCTTTAGCCTCATTCCATAGCTTGTGAAACTTTCCATTGCATACAGATACGTAAATTTGTATGCATATGATATGAGTTTTAAAAAGAGATAGTTGACAATGATATGTCAATCTTAATACTACCATTTACAATTAGCAAAAGGGTTTGAGCAATAACCACCAAGATCACATGACCAATAAGTCTTCATGTGACATTTATATGGAAGGGGAATCTTATTCCATGAGTAGGAGTAGAAGAGCATAAAGTGTGTGTGAAATTACAACCATTGTTGAAGTGCTTTATGTTGGAAATGAGGTGTCTCAAGCTTGTTATTTACTTTATTCATTTAAGATTTTCCTACAACTGTTTCACATTGTTGGTGCTTTGAAAATAAGTTTTCAAAAGATCCCATATGATAGTATATCACAGAAGGGTTATTTTTAGAGATATTATGACATTTTTTATGACATCTTTAAGGGTCAGAAATCAAGGAGAATGTTGTGAACTTGAGAGCTTAATTTTAAACCGAAATCTTTCCCTTTCATGCAATCCACCTCATAAGAGGTTTCGCACAAGGTTTTGTAAACCACAGATGGTTTCTTATATAACCAGAGGTCTATAAATTGAAGGTTTTAGGAATAGTTTGTGTGGTGAGTTTTGCAAGTACTGTTATGTTGGAATGTAGCCTGAATTCTTCTAGAATTGTTGATAGGTAATATTCCTGTAGTAAAATTTCTCTGCAAATCTATGTAATTTTGTTTTTGGATTTGAAATACATTGAGTGGGATTTTGGAGTGTGGGGTTTTTCATCTAAAAGGGTTTTCCCCACAAATATGTGGTGTTTATGGTAATTGTTTATTTTGTTGTTGTGAATGTGTTGTTGGAATTTCTATTTAACTGGTTGATTAACTTTTAAAAGTTTTGCATAATATCCCTCCTCAAGAAGGGCGTAGGAAGTTGTTTCGCTACTCTAATTTCCTTATAAGTGGTATCAGAGCATGATGACCTTTGGTTTTAGTTGTGGATTTTTGGGTTTTTTGTGCTAATAAAGGTTTGAGTGTGAGATTATGTAGAGGATACTTTGTGATCTTGTTGCATATATTTTTCAAATGGTGAGCACATATGGGATGATTAAGGTAGAGAAGTTTTCTAACACAAAATTTGAAATTTGGACGCTGAAGATGGAAGATTTGTTTATTGATTGGGATCTATGGGAAGCAGTGGATGGAAATGTCAAGAGGCCTATGGATCCAACTTTAGCTACAAAATATGATGTAATGGTTAGAAAAGCTAAAGGTCTCATTAGACTATGTCTTGCAAATTCAATCATGATAAATGTTCATGAAGAATCCAATTCAAAGAAGCTTTGGAAGAAGTTGGGTGAGATATACCAAGCTAAATCTCTAGTAAATAATATTTTCTTAAGGAAGAAGCTGCACTCCTTCAAAATCAAAGAAGGTGGAAAAATCTCTAAGCATCTAGAAACATTAAATATGTTGGTGACCTAGTTGACCTCGATTGGGGTTAATATGGACGAAGAAAAAAGGTGCCAAAATTTTTTGTGTTCGTTTCCAAACTCGTGGAAAACCTAGCCAAGGAAATTGGGAACACTTCAGTCATTCTGAAGATGGAGGATGTTGTTGGCTTTCTACTCTCCGAAAAAATGAGAAGGAAGGTCTCTTTGAATGCCAAAGAGGATTTGAGTGTTTGAGGAAGACCAAAAGAACGATGCAAAGATGAGAAGAAGCATGGTTGTTCCAAAAATAAGGGGGGATCAAAATATCTTGGTAAGTCCAAGGTGATATGTTGGAAATGCATGGAAAATTTGGACACTTTCGTAATGAATGAAAAGAAGAAAATTAAAAGAAGAAGAAGCAAGATTCTGATTCTGAGTCTGAAAAGGAAGAGGGAGATGTCTTTATTGCAGCTTTGGCCACTTGTGGAGGCGATAATGCATGGTTGATAGATTTAGGTACATCTTTCCACATGAATCCTAACAAAAAATGGTTTAGTAAGTATGAAAACTATGATGGTGGTAAGGTGTATTTGGGTGATAATTATTTCCTTAACAGTTTTGGTCGTCGTAGTATTCATGTGAAATTTTCTGATGGTAGAGTTAGAAACTTTGATGGTGTCTTGCATATCCCATGACTATAAGGAAATTTATTATATGTTAGCAAGCTAATAGAGGTGGGTATGCATATACAGTTTTCTTAAGCAGGTGTGAAAATGGTGAGAGGTGTTATGGTGATAGTAAGAGCAAGAAGATTGGGTAAATTTTACCAACTTGATGCATGCACGGTTGAGTGTAATAAAACTTCTGATAAAACTAAGAAAAAAACTACTTCGTTGAAAAAGGAGAGGGTTTCCTCTTTTATGGATGGTCATGGCTTCTGGGTACCTAAGGATGCTCTATTTACCGAATCAAAATTACATGTAGAGAAGACCATATTATGGCACCAAAGGCTTGGCCACATTGAAGAGAAAGGTTTAAAAGATATGAAAAATAGTAACATTGTTAAGGGGTTGAATAATTACAATCTGGAGTTTGATTTCTATGAGCATTGTATTTATGGAAAATAGAACCACGTTCAGTTTTACTCATTTACTCATAAGTCTTCATGTATCTTGGATCTGATCCATTTAGATGTATTTGGTCCTGTTAATGTTGCTTCTATTGCTAAATCAGTTTATTATGTTACTTTCATTGATGATTTTAGTCGGAGAACATGGGTATATTTTTTAAATAGTAAATATGAAGTTTTCAGTTGTTTTAAGGAGTTCAAGGCTATGGTTGAAACTCACACTATAAATAAAATTAAATGTTTGAGAACTGAAAATGGTGGTGAGTACTGTTCTATAGACTTCGACAGATTTTGTATAGATTGTGGGATTAAAAGACAAAAGACAACTCTGTACTATTCGCAGCATAATGGAGTTGCAGAAATAATGAATAGAACATTGATGGAGAAGGATATGAGCATGTTGAGTGGAGCTAGCCTAGAAAAAACGTTTTGGGCTGAAGGTGTTGCCACTACTTATTATTTGATAAATAGATATCCTACATCAACTCTTGTTAATAAAATGCCAATGGAGCCGTGGTTGGGGAAAAATCCTTCACTTTGACATTTGAGAGTTTTTGGTTGTGAGGCATATGCACATGTTCCTAAGGAGAATAGAACAAAGTTGGATTCTGAGGTTGTCAAATGTATCTTCATCGGATACAACTAAGGTGTGAAAGGATACAAGCTTTGGGACCCTATTTCACAAAAGGTAATTCATTCCAAAAGTGTTATTTTTAGAGAGACTAAATCTTCCCTTGTTAATTTTCAGCTAGAACAACATAAAGAAATTGAACAGGAAAAGGATCTGGTTCAACTTCCTTCTATGCCTTAGAAAGTTGAAATGAGACCCTAAAATAGACAAGACGTTGAGAAGAGCTCATCAAGCTCTGAATCTTCAAAAGAGGAAGAAATGGAGGAAGAAGTGAAAGAATCTCCACCTCAACCTTCTCAAAGGTATACAAGGAAAATGAAACCACTTGAAAGGTATGGGTGTTCACATGATGATTGGAAGTGTATATTTTCTTTGAATACTAACATTGATGAACTGAGATCTATACATGATGCTTTGGGTATCAATGATGCAGAGTCCTAGAAAATAGTGATGGATGAAGATATGGAAACTATTAAAAGGAATGATACATGGGAGCTTGTACCATTTCTTGAAAATTAGAAACATGTTGGATGTAAATGGGTGTTTAACAAAAATATTGGTTCATATGGAAATGTTAAAAATTATAAGGCACAGTTGGTTGTGAAGGGTTACTCTTAGGTTGATGGTATTGATTATGGTGAGATATTTTCTCATGTTACTAAAATGACATCCATTTGGTTTTTATTATCTATTGCAACAACTTATGACCTAGAGCTTGAACAACTTGATGTGAATTTTTTTTTCCTTCATGGTGATTTGGAGGAAGAAATCTATATTATACAGCTAGAGCAGTACGTGGTGAAAGGTAAAAACAAGTTGGTTTGTAAGTTAAATAAATCCTTGTATGGCCATAAACAAAGTCTTAGGATGTGGTACCAGAAGTTTGATACATATGTGAGGTAAGTGCATAAAGTTGGGGGGCCAAAAAGTGGACAAAAACCTGAAAAAAGAAAAACGCGTACGTGTTCTATTATAACGCAATTACCTTTTAAATTCTTAGGTTTAGGATTTACCAAAGCATAACGCGTACGTGTTATGTCTACTATAAATAAAAGGAACGTTGGGGGTCCACAATAAATAAACAAAGCATAACGCGTATACGTTATGCTTTTTATCTTTTCTGGCACATGCCTCAAAGCTTGGGATCTGGTTTGGATCCCCAATCCTGAGGCATGGACCTGCACAAACACAACAAACAACATGTTTTTGCAGGAAAATGTAAAAATGCTACTTCCTCTATGATAAATCAAAATAAAACAATCGATCCATTTAAAAAAATTTATACCTCAACGTAGAGGAAAGTTTTTTCTTTCTAAAAATAGAAATTTTCAAATTTTGTGACTAATATAAGGTTTCCATATTATTTATTTTCTAACTATGCCTTTTTATAGCTATTTTTTGAAGTTTAAATATGTTTATCTTTCATCATGTATATTTTTTCTGGGTCATTGAAATTGAAAAAAAATTATACTAGCAAAAACTAGGCATAATTCTATACATATTCCAAAAAAACAATAATTTTCGATATTCTTTGAGGTAGTTGGGGGGGGGGGCGGGGGCATGGTCAGAGCTCCGTTATTTTTCAAAACATAAAATTTATGTATTAGAAAAATCATAAATAAAAAAATACTCCTTAAAAAAAGCTAAAAAAATTCTAACACAAACTTGATGCTCTTAGCTATCTTTCTACCAAAGGGTTTTCAAAAATACTGAATGGTGCCCAAAAAATGGTGGGGGGACACGAAAGTCACTCTATTATATTTTTTAACAAAAATAGGAGCACATGTTGGTATTTTAGTTGTTTGACCCACTTAAATTTATCCGTTTTCAATAGAATTTAGTATCTTAGAAACTAGACTCAAAATGATACGATTCATATTTCTACAACATTTTCCAATTTTGAGTGTAACTATTTTGAAAAACTCGTACAAGTTGAAGTTTTTTATTTTTCAGAAAAATGCGTCCACTTAAGACCCCCTTTTGGCTCCCCAACTTGGTGCACTTACCCTATGTTAAGTTTGGGATTTGTGTGATCTAAATCTTATTATTGTGTATATTTTAAGTCTGATGGTGATTGTTTTCTGGTAATTTCTTTATATGTTGATGATATGTTGTTTATTGGGAAAGGAAAAGGTTTGATTACATAATTGAAATCTCGGCTCTTTGCAAAATTTGAAATGAAAGATCTTATTGTAGCAAAACACATACTTGGCATGGAGATTAGAAGAGATCGTGAGAACAAAATGCTATGGCTTGGCCAGAGTGAGTATGTTGTTTCTATTTTGCAAAGGTTCAACATGCAGGATTGTAAACCACTTTGTGTTCCTATTACATTGGGAACAAAGCTCTCTATTTCACAATGTCCTTCATCCCCATCAGAGATGGAAGACATGAGCAGAGTGTCTTACCATAATGTAGTTGGAAGCTTAATGTATGTTATGGTCTGTACAAGACCAAAAATTGCCCAAGCAGTGGGAGTTCTTTCTCATTTTATGTCTAATCCTAGAATAGTGCATTGAGATGCAGTTAAGATGGTCTTCAGATATTTGCGGGGTACATCAGAGGGTCTATATGTTTTCATGGCACAGGAGATCATCATTCCCTAGGTATTCATGATTTTGTGGATTCAGATTGGGTTGGTGATGTCGATAGCAGAAGGTTCACCACTGCATATGTGTTTTGTCTTAATGGTGGTGCAATCAGTTGGATGAGCAAACAACATGATGTGGTTGCTTTTTCCACTACTAAGGCAGAGGACATAGTAGTTACTCATGCCTGTAAAGAAGCAATTTGGCTAAAGCATTTGTGTTCAGATATTGGATTGAAACAGGGTTCGGCTACAATTTATCGTGACAGTCGGAGCGCAATTTTCCTTTTGAGGAACCCAACTTTTCATGTCCGGACCAAACACATTGATGTTCAATATCACATTGGGAGAGATATGGTCGAGGATGGCAAGGTGAAGGTGGAAAAGTTAGAAACAATTGCACGAATGTTGCAGATGCATTAACTAAGCCCGCGAGCACAACAAAATTTAGGTGGTATTCTGAGTTTATGAGTCTTTTGGTCCTTAGCAGTTGATCCATGATGGTATGTTTCCCTTGGCCCTTGCAAGGTATTTGACAAGTGGGAGATTGTTGGAAACAAGGTGTCTCAGCCTTGCAATTTTATTTATTCATTTAAGATATTCCTACAGCTATTTCACATTGTCGGTGCTTTGAAAATAAGTTGTCAAAAGATTCCCATATGATAGTATATCATGGAAGGGTTAATTTTAGAGATATTATGACACTTGTTATGACATCTTTGAGGGTCAGAAATTAGGGAGAATATTGTGAACGTGAGAGCCAAACTTTAGACCGAAATCTTTCCCTTTAATGCAATCACCTTATGAGAGGTTTTGCACATGGTTTTGTAAACCACATATGGTTTCTTGTATAATTAGAGGCCTATAAATTGAAGGTTTGAGGAATAGTTTGTGTGGTGAGTTTTGCAAGTATTGTTATGTTGGAATGCAGCTTGAATTCTTCCAGAATTGTTTATTGGTAATACTCATGTAATAAATTTGCTCTGCAAGTGTATGTAATCTTGTTGTTGGATTTGAAATACATTGAGTGGGCTTTTGGAGTGTGGGGTTTTTCATCCGAAAGGGTTTTCCCCACGAATATATGGTGTTTGTGTTAATTGTTTCTTTTCTTGTTGTGAATGTGTTTCTGGTATTTCTGTAACTATTTGATTAACTTTTAAAAGTTTTGCATAATATCTCCTCTAGATTGACATAGGAAGTTGTTCCACTACTTTAATTTCCTTACACTTAGACCCATTTGTAATCAGAAGTTTGAATCTTTGTTCAAATATAGACTTGAATATTAGGTCTTCTAATTATTATTTTGTATCCTCGATTTCTTAATATTATCGTTAAGACAACTCATTTACGAAGAAATTGAAACCTTCGAAATTTTATTCCTAAAAAGAAAAAATAAAAATAATCATTAACATATTTTCATTAAAAGAAAATTAAACATTAAAATCTCAACCGACATAATTTGCAACTCCCTATACATAATTTATCATGTAAAAAGACAAGAAAAACTTTCCAAGAAACCAAAGGGTATGCCAGATACTGCATGTGAGAGTGTCCTTTTCCGTCCAAGTTATGCATTCATTGCAAAGCATTTTGTCTGAGACACAGTAATGGAGAATGAACTGGACATTTCATGCAAGCGTCCCTACTTACAGTGGGCAAGGCAGCACATGGTCTGCTTCTACACCGCTAAAATCCCATGTTCTAAGCATCCTGTACCACCATGATAAGGTTCAGTCACCAAACAGGTCCCTACATTTGTAATTGTATTTCAAATTTGGTAATGGAAATAGTGTTTATTATTAAATTATATTTGTCAAGTTTAAATACAATAGCGGTTTTAAAACAATATAATTATTATGCACTATAGAATTATTATGGATTGAATTATTTAATTTAAAGGATTAGTATTTATTTGTTTATTGAGTAGCCTGTAATTGAAGGTGATACTTTGAAAATCAAATCATATAAATTATAGAAAACATACAATTTATTTTTTATGCGTATATTTAATGAGAACTTAATAATTTTTTGTATTAATTTTTTTATTTGAAAAATTACTGTTTGACATATGTAAAATTCCAAAAATTGTCATAAAAGAAAAAAACACTCTTACAAGTACCAGCCGTAAGGGAAATCAAAATAATATATAAGAAACAATAGAATCATAGATTAAGAAAAATGGAGTAATAGTTGAGCTCTTTATAATCATTGATTAAAAATTATTCCAAGAATGGGTCCCTCACAAAACATCATATACTTTTTCATATTTGGAGAGGACAGATGTGGTACTCCTGCTTTGTATATTTTTAAAAAAATTGACAGGCCTAAAATACGGAAACTAGAGACTCTTGTCCGTAGTGTGTAAGTACATTGAGGACCACTTTGTTTTCCATCACCAATCACGAGGATGGTTAAATTAGATGAACAAATCAATAAGGCTTGGAATTTCAAATTATCTCCTTATGTTAAGTTATATCATTTGAGGTGGGGTTTAGATTAAAGTGTCGTGCCATCAATTTTACTTGAACATGTTACTCTTGCAACATGTGGGGGTCATCCAGCTCGGTGCCCAAATTTAGAATCTTGCACCTTGGTTATCATTCATTGCCAACTAGATTGGGTGGTGGATCGAAGCCATCCAACACACCACCAAGTTCCTCTGTCGTTTTAGAAAGCAGGCGGCGTATATTCGTAAGCGAGTTGATGCTACTTGTCATCTTGAACTCCATAGAATTTGTCTCCCTCAAAACCAATCCTTTCAATCTTTATTTGCAGTCTAACGTAGTTGGTTTAAGACACAAGTTCAAGCTTACTGAACCCTTCTCGGCATAAGGTGCTCAAATCTAGGCTAAACTGCATTGGCTCAAGGTTGTTGATCAGGCGACCAAGGAAATTTTTAAATCCCTTCATCTCAAGCAAACTAGAGATAAAATCAAAGCCATCTCCAATGCTCGACAGGAGAGCGCGCTGATCAGGCGACTCAACTTACCATTTTTAAATCCCTTCATAACTCGAATGGCCAAACTAGAGAGAACAATGCAAAGCCAGTCTCCAATGCTCAAAGCTCAACTTACCATTTTGTACCCAACATAACGTCAGGATGCCCTCCAAAAATACCACCTTTGTCGGAACACTGCAAGCTAGTGTTTCAAGCTTAGGTTTGTACTCAAGAACGTCAGGATGCCATCCAAAAATGTATGGATGTCGTTCCGCATAATCTGTCCCAGACGGATAAAATCTAGTGTGACTCCACCCTCATGTTGGATGAGCTGCAATTTGCTTTACAATGTATGGCCGATGAAAAATCCCCAGGAATTGATGGCTTCCCTTGCGAGTTCTATAAGGCTACTTGGCATTTTGTCATCCCGGATCTGTTTTGAGTCTACAAAGAACTGTTAACCAATCATTCCTTGGGAGATATTATAAACAAAGGAAATATTAAATTCATAGCTAAGATGGGTGATCCCAAGCTTATTACCAACTACAAACTGATTACCTAACTTAATGTTTCTTATAAGATTCTTGTCAACGCTTTGGCACTTTGGCTCCGCCATGTCCTTCCGGTGATTGTTAGGCTTGAACAAATTGACTTCATTAAAGGAAGATATATCTTAGACAATATCATAGCAGTTTGGGAAGATATGGAGTGGGCTCGGGCCTCTTGCCAAAAATCAATCTTTCTCAAATTGGACTTTGACAAGCCATATGATCGCATAGAGTGGCCTTTAATTTTAGCCATGTTGTAGGAGCTTGGCTTTAGAGACTTTTTCCTACGGATTGTACAGACTCTCTTCTCAGATGTTTTTTCCCACCTCACTATCAACGAATAGAAATATTCCGTCTTTGGCCTTTATCGCTTAATTCGGCAAGGTTGCCCTCTTACTCCATCCCTCTTTGTGATTTCTACTCAAGCCTTTATTTATCTGTTTGTGCAATGGGCCTCCGTTGGGTTGGTCCACAAAATTTTTCTTCCAGACTATGCCACTCAACTTATCAATGGAACTTTATAGATGACTTCTTTCTTATGAATTTCGGGAATAAAAGGTCCTTCGCGACAACTTTAGACTTGCTAGACATCTTTTTCCTAGCGTCTGGCTCGACTCTACAATGGGGAAAAACCATTTACTACAGGAAGAGTATTCTCCCCATCTTGGATTGGCTCAATAATTAATCTTGGAAATGGTGCCAATGTTGTGAATAGTTCAAGTTTTTGGGCACTCCCATTGGATTTGATTGCACCCCTTCGATGTTTTGGAAATATGTCCTTGATTAGGTTGAAAAAATATCTCTTACTAGATCTTCAAACCTCTTTCTCTTGCTGTAAAATTCCAAGTTTGTAACAAGATCCTTATTGTCACCCATGTTTATTACTCTTCATGTTGGGTGCCTTCTAAGGCTTCCTATAACAAGATAGCCAAGTTGCTTCGGGACTGCTTATGGGCCAATGCCGAACACACTAGAGGCTTTCATCATGTGGTTTGGGAGGTGTGTTGCACCCTTCGGGAAAAAGGTAGAATGGGTATTATTAATGTTTACAGGAAAATTCTTGCTTTGTGTGCGAAATGGATTGTGAATGTCATTAAGGAGAAGGAAGCATGAAAATTCTCCTTCCGTATTTTATTTTGGCAAGTAATCCTTATGGCAAGAAGTTTTGGAAGAATATTAGTCTCCACACCATTGTGATCACTTTGGCTCCTATCAAAATTGAAGGTACCTTTGTTACTAAAAGCTTATGACATGTATATGAGGATTCTAGGCCTTACTTACGATGGATTGAAGATGGGTTAAGGACTGGGTTATCCTTCAGTGACAACAACATCTAGTGGTCTCCCATTATGAATGACAATTGCATTCCTTTCATAGAAAATCTTGGAATCAGAGCCTTGCATATTTCTAGGAACGAAATTAATACCATCCATAGCTTGGTGCACTCTAGAGCTTGGGTTCTTTAGCCAGAGATCAAAGAAAATTTGGGCTTGAGAAATGCAAACCTAATAATCTCAAAGTGTAGAAGCTACTTCCAAATGTTATACTTCACAAGTTGTGGCTGCAGCCTCATGTTAATCGGTGGAAAGACTAGCATTGAAACTTTGATATTGTTTTTAATAACTACACATTGGGTTTTCTCTACCACCTCATGAGCCATTTCTCTTCTACCATTAGCAAGCTTAATTCAAGATGGACCCTTAATTCCTCCCCCTGAACATGGTTGTTTTGCCTTAATCTTCCTTGGCAATCCCAACTTGAGCCTAAAATATCCCACTTCCTTTGGTGTCTTGTTAACCATGGTCTTCCACTCAGAAAAATAATTAAACACATTGGTGTCAGCAACCCTAAATGCCCAACTTGTGGTATCTATGATACTTTCAAGCACACTTTTTGGTTATACCCCTGTGCTCGTGTTTCCTAGACATGGATACACTCATTTCTCAAGCCCTTTCACCTTGAGCTTCTCATGTGGAGAATAGCTCTCTTTGGTGACTTTTCACCATGGTGTACTTGCATTGCATTCTTATGGAAAAATTTTAGTGCTATTATTTTATTTCAATAATGGAAAGCTAGAAATGAAGCTATTTTCAATAATGATAATATCTCTATCCACTTCGAATGTAATGATCTAATTAATTTTTTTTGTTGTGTACCTTCATATTCAGGTGTAGGAGAAAAAAGTGTCCTTGGAGTTCCAACATCTTAAGAAGTTGCTCACACACTAGGGGAGCGCCCCTTACACTATGAGCTGAAAAATTTCAAATCAATGTCACTTGGGATCACCACCTCTATCTACTTGGTATCAACAAATATGATCTCAATCTTATCATCCCTCTCTTGGTCATGGCCATTTTCACACTCCACTTCCTCACCGGCTCGAAGGATGGAGCCTGCTACCATTTTGGGGTAAATTTTTATCTTTTCCTCTTACTAGAAGGTCATCCCGATGGCCCTCTCCTACACAGAGCATGCCGGTGGTTATCCCCCCGCCTCCTGGGTAGGAAATTATGGTTCTTCTGACTACCTAGTACCCTCTGGATGACTGGTTTGTTCAAGTTATGCTAGATGAAAAGCTATATGTTGTTGGCATTCTTCCACTTCACGATGATCCTCCTCCTCCACCCAGTGCTGCAGCCACTTACTTTGTATTGTGTAATTTTTTGCTAGTCGTTTGTCTGCATTTTTCATTGTGTAATTTTTACATTGTGCTTACACACCTTCGAAGCATATTCCATAATTCTCATGTACCCACACACTTATGTGCATGCTCAAAACTTAACTATTATATTATTCATAACTCCTTCGTTACACACTAGTGTTATAGAGTGCTATGCAATCCTACCACTATGCTATATAACTAATGTACAATAAGCCTTACACAAATTACATGGAATGTTAAAGCATTCCCAATAAATCCAAACCAACAACAACTAGCCACTTAACCTATATATTCTTATTACATCACACATAGAAGGAACCAAACGATATATACTATGAATGTAACACATGTTTTATTTAGTCAAATGAAACTCACAACCGATTCGGGTAATCAAACTATTTTAACCAACAAGAATCTACTAAGATTTGAACATGGTTCAGCATGAGTGAAACCACCACCACCTACTTTGTTACCAACCTACCTACACCTCAATGATAATTACAATAAAGTGTTCGAGGGTAGGCCATTATTATCGATCCCATTTCAATCACCACTCAAGTCTGTGAGAAGGAAATCATTTGCCACTGACAACTTGAATGTGAAAAGAGATTTATGGAATGAAGGATTTATTTCTAAGAAGATTTAGGAGGATGAATTCGTAGGTAAGAAAAAAGGATTCAATAAAAATTTGAGATGTAAGAAAGATAAAAGGAAGTGTTTAGATCTAAATTCAAGTCAAATATTCACTCTGGACCTCTTTCTTCCTTTCTCACCCATGTTTAAAAGAAGGGTTTTTACGTGCCAAAAGCTATTTTTTTCCTATTCTACGAAATCCTTCAATAGTTTCAAGGCTTATAAATTTTAAGGCCATGTAAATGAATTTAGGTGTGTATTCCAAATGTCTCTTTAAGAAAGAGCATTGAAGCTTTTAAAGGTATTATATATATATATTTATATATATATATATATATATATATATATATATATATATATATATATATATTTTTTAATGAATAGGATATTATATTATATTAATAAGTAAAATGATACAATATTATTCACAAAAAAATCAGGTGGTATGGAAGCACACCCAAGCCACGGGTCCAAAATAGGAAAACAAAAATCTTAGGAATACATTCGATTACAAAATAACACTAACTAGAGAAGTAAAAGAAATTAAGACGCCACTGCAAATTGCTGACCAATAGGGGAAAATATTAATCATGCCATATAGAGCCTGGCAGGTCCTCGCCACTATCTGACACATCCCATCCAGAGCCATGTTTGCTTCCTTCTTCATTGTCCTCAACTACAACCCGAGTAGGAAAGATGGTGACAGCCATCCAAGGAAATTTGTTGAGTGGGGATGGAAGGCTCCAACCATCATGAGTGCGTAGCTCAGAGGCAGTTGACAAGGCGCAACAAAGATGAATGGGAAGAGGATGGGCATCCTAACCACTGTGGTGAGCTGAAGGCAGAGGAGAGAAGCTCCTTTACGAAGGCTAACTACGCAAGAACCGGTGGGCCAAATTGAATGAGCGGCATTGTGAGTAGCTTTTCCGATCACGATCTTAAGGATGGTCGTTGGCACTACTGGGTGGTGGGGAGTAGCAAGATGGGGACAATGGATCATGGTAAACATTGCAAGGGCATCACCCTGATGCCGAAGGAGAGTCTGGAGATGCTCCACCTCGAATGCCACCTTTTTCGCTTGCACTTGGATCTGCAGCAATACACTTGTGATCACAAAAATTTGTTATAAATAGAAAATTATTGGTCATCTTCATGATTAATAACTAAACAAGAATTCCTTTCTTTCTAAACTTAAAGCTAGAAGAGAATTTACCCTCTGAAAGCATTCCAAATTTGGGAAAACTTTTGAGGCATCTAGGGATTGTCTCTAAGGAGAATATGTTGTCAGGTAAAGCATTCGGGACGAAAGGGAACAAAGAGAGAAAAAATCCAATTCTAGGCCTTATGTGCTTTGCGAAAATATTAGAAAAGATTTGAAATAGTTTCTTAGTGACCATAGAAGGGATCGTTAGGAGCCGAAACACCAAGGTGAACCATTCTGAAACCAATAGGAAGACCCTAGTGGAGGATGCACTACATCTAAAGTGATAAATTTTAGGATTGATATAAGTGAACCAAATAGTATCAAATCTCCTTCTCCATTTTAATGGAGAGGAATGTAACCCCCAACGTGAATTAAGCTTTCCCACCATAGGAAAGTTAGGTGAAATCTAGGCATATCCCTAGCTGGTTGAGTAATTCTAGAAAGGTGTGTCCATGAACAACTTCTTGTCTATCCACCAAGGATGAAATGGGAGAACATAGATCTTATGGATCATGCAATCAGGCATAAAGAAAATAATTTTGTTGATGATAACCCGGTCAGGTAGTACCAACTTGAATTGAGGCTTGAGCTCGTGTTAGGAATGCCAAGACTGAGTGCAATTATAGAAAAGGTCTTGGATAGTGTGAATACCTCACCTGAAAAGGTGAAGCGTAGGAATCCAAGAAACCTCTACAAGACACCGATCTTGGAATTTAATGACATGATACCATCATAAGGAGCGATGACTGAACACAATTCCATCACGGAAACCATTTCCCTTCCACTAAAGCTATGGTTTGATATGTTCCTAGGCTTTCTAAATGATAGGAACGGGGGAAATCAAAACATTCATGAAGCCAATGCCTTTCCAAGCTGAAATTCCATAGGGGGAACCTTCAGCAATGCCATTTTGTAGTAGAACCTTCTGTTGGATCCCAAAAATAGATCCCAAGGAAATGAGTAGCTAACCAAAGTGGTTGGCCTTGAGGGAGTGATGAACAATGAAAATTTCTTTATCATTGATAGTCAAGGATTTTTTCAATACTCAACCTACTAACTTAAATCATCGAGGTTATCAAGAGACACCTTAACAAAGGGGATGGCTTAACCCTGTTACTTCAGACTCTTCCTGGACCAAGGTAAGAGAACCTAGTTGGGGGATTTGAATAAAGGAAAAATTTTGGCTTGGTTTCCTTTATGATTTTTGTAAATTAAGTTGATATATACAATACTCACTCAAAAGAGTTGTCACTTGATTATTGTACGCACTTGACACATCAAATACAGATCAAAACAGACAAATAATGGAAAAATTCAGATATTAAGTTTGCGTAATAGTGTCAACAAAGGGTGCTTTAACTGATATTGGATCACAGAATTGGTGGGATTATAAGCAAACCTTACTAGTAATGAAAAACATTTAAACATAGCTTTGTAGAATAAACATATGTATGGTATGCATGTATGATATGCTTGGTAGGTATGAGGATAATTGGAAGTTTTTGCTAAAATTGAAGGTTGAGGGTAATTTATTTTGTGAATTTGGTACGTTAATATTCCCATGGTAAGAATCCATCCTTAACATTGATTCTTGAAAAGATAAATCAATTTAACATAATTTGTGAAATAACATTTGCATTCATTAATCCCAATTTGCACAAATGCTATCAACAAGGTTCAAAATCATAACTAAAAATCATGTCAACCACCAACAAGATGCATTAAAATCTTGAAAAGGAGCATGGGAATCCTACCAAGGTCATTCATTCCCATTGTCTAGCTTTTTTAAGAAGAAAGAGCCCCATACTTCATCAATTCGGTTGGTTGAGCATTCTAGATCTGCACATTAATGCCCAAGCTATTTTTTATCATTTTCTACCACTAAGTTCCATCAAAATATGATTATGATGAAGATAAAGTGAAGGGCTCAAATATACCTTTCCAATGATATAATTTTTACAAGATTTGGAGAAGTGTGTTTCATCGTTTTCTTTACTTTTTCGAAATGAAGAAATAGATAAGGGTAAGGGCCAAGGAGGAATACATGTTAAATGTTGGTTAGTTGATGGTTATTACACGTGTTCTAACTTCTTGATCCACAACTGAATGTGCGATCTTCCTTTTGGCTAGGAGGAACTACCTGTAATAGAAAACAAGACCACAAGAATATAGTTAAATGATATATGACAGTGGGCTGCCTAGCATATGCTAGTTCTAGGAAGTGTGATACTTCCTAGATGGCTGTCAATCCACTATTTAAAACAAGTTAATGTGAGATGTAAACAAGGTCCTACCATAGTTGATATGATTTAGGTATCTCATTCAAATACAATAAGAAAATCCAATCACAACAGGCTAGGCTATAATTGGATTTGAGAGGTGAGGGGTCTGTCAAGGTTCTAGGACTAGTCAGGGTCAGATTCTGGGTTATTTAGGTCAACTGGTAGGGTGGTTGTTGGGTCTGTTGTTGGTCAAGGTGTAAAACATAGAGATGGAAGGTGGCTAAATGTGACTGATGCTCGGTTTACATAGAACCAATGAAGGTTATGGGTAACCGGCGTCAGTATGGTCGAGGTGAAAGAAACCTTGAAATAGGTTAAATGGTGGGGGTGATTTGAGGTTGAATAAATTTGGGGTGAGCGAACAGGTGGATCTATGGAGATCTTAGGTAGGCTCATAAGTATACAAGAGGTGAGAATAGATGATTTGGTGGTGTGGGTGAAGGGATATTTCTATTTACAAAGTAAGTGGGTGATGAAGCAATAAGCATGCAAAGAATAGATTAGTAACAGGAGTACTAAAGATTACTAGCTAAAATTATCTATACTGATTAGGGTCGTACTTACTGTGTTATGGATCTAATGGCCTCGTAGTGGTGGAGGTGGTTGATCAGAGAATACATGTATGGTCCTCGTAGTGGTGCTTTCTACGAGTTGCTCCCATGAATGTGATGGCTCTCTGATTGATGTCTGGTGATGCGCTCTTGATGTCTGGATGCATAAAAGGATGTCTTGTCTCACTTGCATGCAGCTCTGAATCTCCTTCCTTGCCCTCAAAAAATGTGTCAACCTCAAAATAAGGTTACCAAAGGGAATAAAAGGTAACCGACGATGGTTTGGGTTGACTAGTGTCGGTTCAGGGGTGACTGATGTCGGTTAGGGAGGGATTCCCTAGGTTTACTAAAAATGGGAGATCATGGCAATGATTTCCGCTAGATCTCTTTATTCATCTGGGCAAGAGAGGGAGTTACCTTTTCTCATGTTGGAATGTCATTAGAGGGGATGTAGGCTTTTATTTTTAGGGTTTAGTTAGGTCTTAGTTAGTTATGGCAACATACTAAGAATAGACTTAGGGGCGAGGCGTCTAGGTGAGGTTTATAGGTGAGGTGGTGGTGATGGGAATTCTCTAATTAGGATAATAAATAATAAATATCGTGAGGACGTGGATTAATTAAATTAAATTAATATTAGTGTGGGGTGTAAGGGGCCATGGTTAGGTGAGTGTGATCAAGTTGATTATTTAATGAAGGGTTTAAGGCGAGTGTGACCCAATTTTGGTGTCTACATTTTATCCCCTTTTTGTTGTGTAGCTTGTATTGGGTAAGCGACGCTAACAAAAATTAGATGTGGTTGTCCCCTGTGTGGGTGAAGGTGATTCCCCTACGACTAGGAACTAATGTGGCAAAAGATAGAATCTGGTGAGTGGTTTGATAAAAGGTGAATGTGATGAAGAGGAAGGTGGACAACGGGGGTAAGGGGGTAAAGGTCCAATCGAGTAATATAGGTAATGGGCCAAGGTCAAAGGTAGTGACATTCAAATGCACGCACATGTATAAACTATAACACGATACCAAGTTGAAGAGCATGAAAACTCTAGATTTTCTAAGGTTGATAGGTTTATCCAAATAAAGATAAGGTGATTCCGGTATCTAAGGTATAGGATATGGTGTAGAAGCACTTCACAGGTCATGTGCAAGAATGTTTAGGTATGTTCTGATACACCAAAGGTTGGGTCAAGATACATGGTCACAGACAAGAGGTACGATAAGGTCATTAGGTCAAACAAGTGAGGTAACAGTGTTGCAAGCTATAGTGATCACATGAGTTTCATAGGTCACTAGACAATGTTCTAGGGTCTAAGTATCTAGGTCACAGCACATGGGTAGGGCTGCAGGTATGGGTATAGATAACAAGTCCCAAAATGTAATTAAGGAAAAGTATAGGTAAGGTAGGCATGGAGGTTTGGTTGTAATAAGGGTGGGTAAGGTCAAACGAAGGTTCGGTTGGTTAAGTGGGGACAACGAATGGGGGAAAGGGTATGGGCAAGAATATGACAGGTAACCGATACCAGTCATATGTAACCATTGATGGTCTAGGTAATCCAAACACGGTTTATTGGGGGTAGATGACCCAATTTCAGTCTCGGTATAATTGACCAAGGTGAGCTAGAGCATAGGAACAGGGTTAGAGGCCAATGAGGCCACCACAAATAGTACCTGTAGCTAGATTGTGGGATGCCCTAGGTGAGGCCAGATATTATTAGGATATTTTGATGGCGGAAGGGATACGATTTTCTATCCTATGGAGAGTACAGGGCACAACAGGCCTTGAGTGAGAGGACTAGGTCACACACCCCTAGTGTGGAGAGCACAGGGGGACTAGCGAGCCCTGAGACCGGGTCAGGGCGAGGCTACTAGTTCATAGAGACCAGTTCTAGGTGTGGTACTAGCCAGGGATCCAAGCCATGACCCATGATGGGTGGTGAGATGTTATCAGGCCATGATGTATAGGAGTCTGAGGAGGAGGAGGACATAGGTGAGATAGATATGGAGGATATCTAGCAGGGTGATATCTGATAGCCGTATGTACCTCCTATTTTGTATAGTTATTTATTTTTTATATATACCAGCCTGTGTGTCAAAGAGAGTGAGGATGTATATGAGAGTTGATTGATTTTGGATCATATACCGGCCTGTGTGCCAAATATGGTGAGGATGTACATGAGGGTTTTTGATTATTTTTGGATTCATTTGTATTGGTGTACATATGTATGTACGTACACAAATGGTCATGATTTATAGATGATGATATTTATACTATGCTATTGGTGTACATTGTTGTATAATTTCCATTATTATTTGTGTATGTGATGGATACTATGTGAATTAAGTATGATAGAGTCAAGGTCGTGTATGTGCATGGATATTAGTCGAAGTCATAGGCATGGATTGAGTCAGGGTCATGTAGGCATGGCATGGGTTGATTCAGGTCATAGGCATGGATTGAGTCAGGTGGACTTAGGTATAGATATGAGTCAGTTTTAGGTTGGTTTAGGTATGGTTGAGCTTAAGTTGAGGTTGGTTGAGTTTTTAATTCATTAATTTGTGTAATTAATGATGATGTTGGTCATGTTAAGATGTTCTTGTAGTAAAAATGTCATGATAATGGTAAAGAAATGGTAGACATAATGAAATGAATGTATGAGTGATGATGGTAAAGATGTGAAGCAAGTGTTGTTTATTTGGTTTAATTTCCAATTATTGATATTAAAAGGAAACTAACAAGAGTGGAATGCGACTAGGAAAAAGGGGTAAGGAATTGGTTAGGGTAGAGAGTGTCCAAGCTAACCTCCAAGGGCCCCATGCCCTCGGAGTGCTGCCTACATAGTCCCAGCGAAAAGGGACCTTAGGCCGATGTAGTTCTCCCATAAGCTAGGGAAGATTAGGGTGAAATAGCGGAATGGTTGGATAGGTATTAGGCATGGGTGATGTAGGTCATAGGCATGATTGATGTTTAGGTTGTAGGTATGGTTGATTGATTTTTAAATACATGTGCCGAGGATCTGGTCCTGTATAGGATAATAAATAGGTAATGAGGAAGGTGAAAATGGTAAGAAGTGGTAAAAGAGTTGTTTAATTGATAAGAACCCTGATGAGTCTATCCATACCTTAGATGGGCTTATGAACGTAAATACCCTACAGGCCTTGCATAATGGACTATTTTAAGGTTGAAGAAAAGTCACAAGATCACAAAATGTTGCATTCACAGAAAGTCCCTTGAGTAACAAGGAATTTAGGTGTAAAATACAAGGAGGTGAGGATGAGAGGATTAGTGTAATTTAGTGTACGACGACGTGTTTTTCGGAACAAGAAACCCTGAATCCAAAATAGGCAAGTCCATGACAAAAATTTCATCTATTTCTTGATTTGTTTGTTTTTAATAGACTGATTGATGTAGGAAGTCTATATGGGATGAATATATTATCTCCTTGAGGTCTTCATGAAGTTGATCGATGCGGGAAGCTTCTGAATATTTATTATATTTTTGTAATGACTGTATATAGCTGTCCTTCGAGGGAGCAGTCTATTGATAGTGGTAGAATATGAAGAAGAGATGTCCCTTTTGAGGGAGTCATCTTTTTGCTGAAAGTTTGACTCAAGGAGTTGTATCCTTTTTTTTTTAGACATTTAAGTCATGGAAAAGATTATAGAGGACGATTAGGTTCCGGTTTTAGAAGACAAGATCGTAGTACACAAAAAATTAACTATGAAAGAGGTGGTTTTGAGTGATGAATGACCATGGGATTCCATCTTGAAGAAGATGAAAAGTATCCATGAGAATCATGCTATGAGTAGAGCCGTGGTACTCATATTGAAGACAAGGCTAAAAGGTGACAGGTAATCACATGATTCTTGTTTAGGTCATGGATCCTTAAAAATGGGTAATAATGGAAAGTGAATAATGCTCAAGGGACGAGTGACCAATTGATAGAAAGTGATATAGGACTTGATATCAACAATAAAATGGTCGAAGATGCAAGGCATTAAGGGGCTCAGGTTTAGGTTTACCTTTGAGTGAAGACAAATGATAAGCACCTGATCCATAGACATGGGTAACGATATAGGGTCCAAGCCAATTAGGAGCAAATTTTCCCCGTTTACTTTTCTCCTCTTTGGTTACATGTTGATTTTCCTTCAGGACGAGGTCATCGACTTGAAAGGTTCATTCATGAACATGTTTTTCATAGGCACGTTTGATATGTTTTTGGTAGATTTGGAGATGGTCCAGGGTGTTGAGACAACATTCATCTAATAATTCAAGTTGCGCCAAATGATCCTGGAAAAATTCATCATCGTTGAGCATGTCTTGTAGTGAGATGCCGAGGGATGGAATTTGGAATTTGAGAGGTAAGACAGCCTCAGTACCATAGACCAGAGAAAAGGGGGTGGCAGTAGTCAAAGTGTGAATACTAGTGTGGTAAGCCCACAAGGTGAAAGGAATGTGCGTATGCCAATCCTTCCTAGTATCATTGACCACCTTCATAAGAATTTTGTTCAAGGTTTTATTGGTTGATTCGGCTTGACCGTTGGTTTGCGGGTAATAAGGTGATGAGAAACTGAGTTGGATGCCAAAAGCATCACATAGTTTGTGTAGGGTTTTGTTTTTGAATTGTTTTCCGTTATCTGTGATAATGTGGTGAGGGACACCAAAGTGACAGATGATGTGATGGTTGATGAATTCACATATTTTCTCAGCTTTGGTGGAAATGAGGGGAATGGCTTCTACCCATTTAGTATAATATTCAGTAGTGGTTATGATCCATTGGTGGCATTGTGAAGAATGGGGGTTGATCTCACTGACAAGATCCAAACCCCATTAAGAGAAATGCCAAAGGTCTCGTGTGACCTGTAAGGCATGACTAGGGGTGTGATGGAGATTAGCATGTTGCTGGCATTTTACACAGCGTTTGACATAATCACAACAGTCACGGTTTAGGGTTGGCCAGTAATAGCCTAGGTGAAGAATGTGTTTAGTGACAGCGAGACCACTAAAGTGGCCTCCACAAATCCCATCGTGGACTTCCTTAATGGTGTAAGGAATTTCAAAACTAGTAAGGCATCACAAGAGAATGTTGTCGAAACCATGTTTGTACAGAAGACCACCCATGATGACATAACATGAGACACTTTTAAGGAAGGCACGTTTTCCATTACGAGTGAGATCAGTGGGTAAAATGGAGAGGGAAAGATAGTCTATGTATTGCTTATACCAAAGGTCACTTGGGTCAGGAGTAGTGGTTCTGATAGAGTAAACTTCACAAGGAAAATAAGAGGGTGATTGTAGTCTTTGTATGGTGACAAATATTTTAGAGTCAGCAGGTGAAGCGGGTATCTAAGAAGCCAAGAAGGCAATGGTATCTATTAAATTTATTGGTAGAATTTGTGGGGTGGTTTGAATTAGCGTAACAGTCGAAGGTGGTTAAAAGTATGTCCACAAATGTTGTTGTGATTGCTTATACTTTTGAATTATCTCATTATGGGTTCTTTGTATTAGACATTTCTACGGTATATACCATTGACTTGGTTTATGACCAACTGAGAATCACCAAAGATGTTGATTGACTTAACATCTAAGGCATAAGTAGCCTGGAGACCCAATACGAGTGCTTCATATTTAGCAATATTGTTTGTACAATCAAAATCAAGTTTGAAAGACAAAGACATAGGTTCACCATCAATCAGAATGAGGATAACACCAGCCCCACCCCCACGCTGACACTTAGAACCATCGAAGAAGAGTGTCATTTGGTAAGTGGGTTCGTCTAGGGAAAGGGTAGCTAATAGAATCATCTGGAAAGTCAAATTTAGAGGGTTGATACCCAGAAATAGGTGTGTTGGCAAGTTGGTCAGTGATAGTCTTGGCCCTTGATGGAATTTTAATGGATGAATTCGAAGTTGAGGTTGGCCAGAAGCATAAGCCAGTGTGTGGAACATTGATTTTGATAAGGTTTGGAATACATGTAGTGTAATGGGTATGTGTTAGTAATGACGAATGTTTGTTGGTTAAGTAGGTAGTGGCGGAGTTTGGTTGTGATGAAAACTAAGGCTAGGAAAGTTTTTTTAGCGTGGGTATATCTAGTTTTCATAGTCAATAAGGGTACGAATTATGTAATAAACCTCTTGCTCTCGGTGTTGGTCATCACAATGAGCAAAGCATGACACCTAGAGAATGGTCAGTGGCAGAAATATATAGGTAGAAGGGCTGGTCATCCTTAGGAGGAATGAGCATTGGTGGTTGAAGGAGGTATTGTTTTAAGGATTCAAAGGCTTTATGGCATTCATCATCCCATTTGAATGAAACATCTTTCTTGAGAAGATGATGAAATGGTTGACAGTGGTCGGAAAGCTGTGAGATAAAATGACGAATGGATTGTAACTTACCTTGTAGGCTACGAAGTTGATGGAGATTAGTGGGTGAAGGCATTTCAAGGATAGCCTTGAATTTAGTAGGATCAAATTCTATGCCACACAAAGAAATGATGAAGCCTAGGAGTTTCCCTGAAAGTACTTGCAAAGACGCATTTTTTTGGTTGAAGATGAACACAATATTTGATGAGGCAGTCAAAGATGACTTTAAGAATGGGTAGGTGTTCGGTTCGATGTTTGGATTTGGAAAGCAGATCATCTATGTAATCCTCCAATATGTGATGCATGATGTCATGGAAGATGTAAGTCATAGCCCATTGATATGTAGCACCAACATTTTTTAGGCCAAAGGGCATGACTCGATAGCAGAAAGTCCCGTAAGGGGTGATGAAAGCAGTTGTGTTGATCCTCAGGAGCTAGTAATATTTGATTGTAGCCCGAGAAACCATCCATGAGTGATAACATTTCATGGCTAGCAGTGAGATCAACTAGTTGGTCAATGCTTGGTAGTGGGAAATCATCTTTGGGATAGGCGAGGTTGAGGTCATGGAAATTTGTACAAATGCGGAGTCCCCCTGTCGCTTTCGTGACAGTAACAATGTTAGAAATCCATTGGGGATAATCAATGGGTAGAATGAAGGAGACCAAGAGAAGGCGCTGAAGCTCTTCTTTGACCAGAAGAGCAATGTGAGGATGCATTTTCCACAGATTTTGTTTGATAGGTTTGGCATCAGGAATGGTCACGATATTGTGAACCACGATTTTAGGATCAATACCAGGCATATCGGCATAGGACCAAGAAAATGCGTCACTATGGTCATGAAGGAAAGAGGTGAAGGCATCCTGTTTAATAGCATCTAAAGATTGGCCAATATTTAGAATGTGTGGGTCATCTTGGGTATTAATATTGATTTTGATGGTCGATTCATTTAGTATGGTTTGCGTCTTGGAGGGTAACAACTATGGAATATAAGAGTATTATACACCAAGGTAGGTGAGGATGGACTCATTGTCTTGACATTGAACAACGTTAATTGAAGGCATATCATCATCGATCATGTTAGGATATAGGAATGGGAGAGAAGAGGGAACCTCACCATCGTGTTGATAGGTCAACGGTCCCAGGGAAATGGTCTTTATGAAAAAAAAGTTAAGAGGTATAGATTTAGGATCTATGGACTCCGTGGGTGAGGATGGTAATGTGGTGAAGGACTAGGTGGGAGTGGTTGACGACTAGTGTGGAATATGAGGGCATTAGGTCTAGTTGCGAGTCAACACCATGTGAACAAGTGCTAACCTGGTAAGACTGTATTCTGTAGATGACACAGAAAATAGTAAAAACAAAGAATAATGGGGTCCAGGAGGTGAATCTGGTCAATGTCTAGATTTTGAAAAATTAAACATAGGAAACTGACGATGGTCAGGTTGACCGGTGACGGTTCTGGGAAAACCAATGATGGTCAGGATGACTGGTGATAGTTAGGACAACACTGATGACAGTTTTTAAAACTGATACTGGTCACTGTGGAAGAAACTAGTCTCAAAAAAATTAAGAAGGAATGTTGGATTTCTATTGGTGAAACTGTGTATGACAAAAAAATATCAATAAGGGAGAAATATGATGATGCTCTGAGGGCTGGAAACATAACAGAAGTAGTAATGAAAGTTGTTCTAGGTAAAATAACTAAAAAGCCAGAAGCTAACAACCAGTTAGGGTTTAACTGACGACGGTTAGATGTAAACTGGCGACGGTCATTGGACCGACATCGGTGACTGTGAAATTAGAAAGAAATAAAGAAAATTGGTTTTGTGAATTAAATTAAGTGAAGAATCAAACCCAGAAGCTTGAGAATGATAAAATGAGGCTCTAGCACACTCAGAAAAAGTCAAAATACTCCAACTATGATGGTGGAGTGTGCAAGGAAGAAGAAAAATGGGGATTCGTAGTCTCACACCTCAAAACACAAGCCAAGAAGAACACTAAGAAAAAGCATGATCCTAACAGTGATTTTCTTATGTTTGTTTAGCTTATGTTATTTAGGACTGACTGTTTATATTTAGAACAAAAAATTTTTGTTGGGAAGGCATCCTGTGAAGAAGGATATCTAAAAGGAGAGGTTTCAGGTATGTTATGGTGGGGACGGGCCGTCCTTTGAGATGATGACTCAACAGAGGCAACGAGCTAGGGAGTACCTGCCAATCGGATCGTGTGATCACTGACAGATGTTCCCGGGTAAGATGTTGTTTAAGAAAGATGTGTATATTTGATTTTGTGCAAGTTTGGTAAGACACAGAGAGAGAGAGAGAGAGAGAGAGAGAGAGAAAAATGTGATTTCTATGATTCTTTGTGTCAACCATCAGCTGGGCATGACTTCCAGCATATAGGTTGCCCTCAATTTTAATGTGAGCTAATAATGCAACAAATCAGAATGTAATGCAAGTGTTTTAAACCCAAATTGAAAGATGTGATAATCAATGTACACAAGAGGATGAACATGAGAGAGGTATGCTCTTTCACTAATGCAATGTGAAAGAAAGGAAGATGTGTTCTTTTTAAATGTACACCAAAAACATGATTCTTTTTAGACAATAGAAAGAAGGAGAATGATTCCAAGAAAGAAAAATTAATGTGAAAGCTTTTCAAAGGGAAAGAACCACAAAAATTTCACCTAGGAATGAATAAATGCAAAAGAACCCCTAATGGGTCCCTCCAGCGTGCCAAAATGTTTCACCATTTTCTTTACCTTTTCAAAATGACAAAATATATAAGGGTAAGGGCCAAGGAGGAATACTTAGTAAATGCTGGTCTGTTGATGGTTGTTGTGGGTGTTCTAACTTCTTGATTCACAACTGAATGTGAGAGCTTCCTTTTGGCTAGGACGAACTACCTGTTATAGAAAACAAGACCAAAAAAATATAGTTAAATGATATATGACAGTGGACTGCCTAGTATATGATAGTTTCGGGAAGTGTGAAACTTCCTAGACGGCTATCAATCCACTATTTTAAACAAGTTAATGTGAGAAATAAACAAGGTCCTATTGTAGTCGATATGATTTGGGTATCTCATTCAAATACAATAAGCAAATCCAATCACAACAGGCTAGGCTATAGTTGGATCTGAGAGGTGAGGGGTCTGTCAAGGTTCTGGGACTGGCCAGGGTCAAATTCTAGGTTATGTAGGTCAACTGGTAGGGTGGTTGTTGGGTCTATTCTTGGTCAAGGTGTAAAACACAAAGATCGACGTCAGCTGAATGTGACCGATGCCGGTTTAGGTAGAACTAACGACGGTTATGGGTAACCGGCGTTGGTATGGTCGGGCTAAAAGAAACTCAAAATATGTTAAATGGTAGGGGTGATATGAGGTCGAATAAAGTTTGGGTGAGTGAATGGGGGTCTGTTGAGGTCTTAGGTATGCTCAAAAGTATACAACAGGTGAGAATAGGTGATTTGGTGATGTGGGTGAAGGGATCTTTGGATTTACAAGCAAGTGGGTGATGAAGAAATAAACATGCAAAGAATAGATTAATAACAGGAGTAATAAAGATTACTAACTGAAATAAACTATATTGATTAGGGCCATAATTACTATGTTAAGGATATGATGGTTGAGTGATGGAGGTGGTTGATCAGACAATACCTATATGGTCCTATAGTGGTGCTTTCCCGAAGTGATCCCATGAATACAATGTCTCTTTGATTGATGTTGGTGATGGCTCTGGATGGCTGGATGTGTAAAAGGATGCTTGTTTCTCTTGCATGCAGCTCTAGTATCCTTCCTTGCCCTAAAAAATGTGACAACCTCAAAATAAGGTTACCAAAGGGAATAAAAGGTGACTGACGATGGTTCTGGGTTGACCGACATTGGTTTAGGGGTGACTGGCATCAGTTAGGGCAGGATTCCCTAGGTTTACTAAAAATGGGAGATCATGGCAATGATTTCTGCCAGATCTCTCTATTCATCCGAGCCAGAGCAAGAGTTACATTTTTTTATGCAGGAATGTGGTTAGAGGGGATGTAGGCTTTGATTTTTAGGGTTTAGTTAGGTCTTAGTTAGTTATGGCAACATACTAAGAATAAACTTAGGGTGAGGTGGCTAGGTGAGGTGTAAAGGTGAGGTGGTGGTGTGGAAATTATCTTAATTAGGATAGTTAAATAACAAATATTGTGAGGACATGGATTAATTTAATTAAATTAATATTAGTGTGGGGTGTTAGGGGCCATGGTTAGGTGAGGGTGTTCAAGTTGATTATTTAATAAAGGGTCAAGGAGTGTGTGAACCAATTTTGGTGTCTACATTTTACCCCTTTTTTTTGCATAGCTTGTATTGGTAAGTGACACTGACAAAAATAATATGTGGTTGTCCCATGAGTGGGTGAAGGTGATCCCCCTCAAACTAGGAACTGATGAGGCAGAAGGAAAAATCAGTGAGTGGTATGATAGAAGGTGAATGTGATGAAGAGGAAGGTGGACAACGGGGGTAAAGGGGTAAAGGTCCAATTGGTTAATCTAGGTAATGGGTCAGGGTCAAAGGTAGTAACAGTCAAATGCACGCACACGCATAAACTGTAGCATTGTACCAGGTTGAAGAGCATGCAAAATTTACATTATCTAAGGTCGATAGGTTTATCCAAATAAGGTTGAGGTGATTCCGGTATCCAAGGTATAGGATTTGGTGTTGAAGCACTTCACAGGTCAAGTGCAGGAACATTTAGGTATGTTCTGGTACACCAAAGGTTGTGTCAGGATAAACGGTCATGACAATAGGCAAGGTAAGGTCATTAGGTCAAACAATACGGGTAACAATGTCAAAAGTTTTAGTGAGAACATGAGTTCATAGGTCACTAGCAATGTTCTAGGTCCAAGTAGCTAGGTCACGACATGGGTAGGGCCGAGGTACGGGTAAAATAACAAGTCCCAAAACACAATTAAGGACAAGTATAGGTAAGGTAGACATGGAGGTTTGGTTGCAATAAGGGTGGGTAAGGTCAAATGGAATCTGGGTTGGGTAGGTGGGGACAACAATAGGGAATGGGCACAAATATGACAGGTAACCGATGTCAGTCATACATAACAAGGTACGGTTGAGGTAAGGCGATCACGGTTTATTGGGGAAGATGACCGATGCCGGTCTTGATATAACCGACCATGGTGAGCTAGGGAACATGAGGCCTTGAGTGAGAGGACTAGGTCATGGACCCACAGTGTGGAGAGTACAGGGGGCTAGTGAGCCTTGAGACAGGGTCATGGTGAGGCTACCAGTTCATGAAGGCCAGCTCTAGGTGCAGTACTAGCAGGGACCTAACCATGACCCATGATGGGTGGTGAGATGTTAGCAAGACGTCGTACATGAGCCGAGGAGGAGAAGACATGGGAGAGTGATATGGAGGATATCTAGCAGGGTGATATCTGATAGCCACATGTACCTTCTGAGTTGTATAGTCATTTACTTTTGATTTATATCGGCCTGCGTGCTGAAGAGAGTGAGGATGTATATAAGAGTTGATTGATTTTGGTCATATACTAGCCTGTGTGCCGAAGATGGTGAGGATGTACATGAGGGTTTTTGAGATTTTTGGATTCATTTGTATTGGTGTACATATGTATGTGTACACAAATGTCATGATTTATAGATGATGATATATATACTATGGATGGTGTGCTTGTTGTAATTTCCATTATTATTTGTGTATGTGATGGAAACTATGTGAATTAAGTATGATAGAGTCAGGGTCGTAGGCATGGATTGAGTCAGGTCATAGGCATGGATTGAGTCAGGTCATAGGCATGGATTTAGTTAGGTAGAATAACGTATGATGAAGTTTAGGCTGGTTTAGGTATGATGAAGTTTAGGTTGGTTTAGGTATGGTTGAATTGAGGTTTGTTGAGTGTTTAATTCATTCATTGGTGCAATTAATGATGATGTGGGTCACTTTAAGATGTTCTGTAGTAAAATGCATGATAATGAAAAAGAAATGGCAAACATAATGAAATGAATGCATGAGTGATGATGGTAAAGATGCAAAGTAAGCGTTGTTTTTTTGGTTTAATTTCCAATTATTGATATAAAAAGGAAACTAACTAGGGTAGAATGTGACTAGGAAAGGGGGGGAAGGAATTGGTTAGGGTAGAGAGTGGCTGAGCTAACCTCCTAGGGCCCCATGCCCTCAGAGTCCTTCCTATATAGTCCCGACGAAAAGTAACCTCAGGCCGATGTAGTTCTCCCATAAGCTAGAGAAGATTAAGGTGAAATAGTGGAATGGTCGGATAGGTATTTGGCATGGGTGATGTAGGTCATAGGTATGATTGTGTTTAGGTTGTAGGTATGGTTGATTTATTTTTAAATACATGTGCCGAGGATCTGGTCCTGTATAGGATAATCAATAGGTAATGAGGAAGGTGAATGGTAATAAGTGGTAAAAGAGTTGTTTAATTGATAAGAACCTTGATGAGTCTATCACACCTTAGATGGGCTTATGAACGTAAGACCCTACAAACCTTGCATAATGGAATGTTTTAAGGGTAAAGAAAAATCACAAGATCACAAAATGTCGCATTTGTTGCAAGTCCATTTATTAACGAGGAATTTATGTGGAAAAGACAAGGAGGTGCGAATGAGAGGCTTAACGTAAATTAGTGTACAACGACGTGTTTTTCGGAATAAGAAACCCGAATCCAAAATAGGAAAGTCCATGACGACAGTTTTATCTTTTTCTTGATTTGTTTGTTTTTAATAGTCTGATCAATGCGGGAAGTCTATATGAGATGAATATATTATCTCCTCGAGGTCTTCGTGAAGTTGATCAATGCATGAAACTTCTGAATATTTATTACATTTTTGTAATGAATGTACATAGCTTTCCTTCGAGGGAGTATTCTACTGATAGTGGTATAATATGGAGAATAGATGTCCCTTTTGAGGGAGCCATCTTGTTGCTGGAAGTTTGACTCAAGGAGTTATATCCCTTTTTTTTTTTAAGATGTTTAAGTCATGGACAAAATTATAGAGGATGATTAGGTTCCGGTTTTAGAAGACAAGATCGTAGTACACAAAGATTAACTAGGAAAGAGGTGGTTTGAGTTGATGAACAACCATGGGATTCCATCTTGAAGAAGATGAAAATCATCCATGAGAATCATGCTATGAGCAGATCCGTGGTACTCATATTGAAGACAAGGCTAATAGGTGACGGGTAATCACATGATTCTTGTTTAATCATGGATTCTAAAAAATGGGTAATAATGGAAAGTGAACAATGCTCAAGGGACGAGAGACCAATTGATAGAAAGTGATATTGGACTTGATATCAACAATAAAATGGTTGAAGATGCAAGGCATTAAGGGGCTTAGGTTTGGGTTTACCTTTGAGTGAAGAAAAATTATAAACACCTGATCCATAGGCATGGGTGATGATATAGGGTCCAAGCCAATTAGGAGTAAATTTTCCCCGTTTACTTTTCGCCTCTTTGGTTACATGTTGATTTTATTTCAGGACGAGGTCATCGACATGAAAGGTTCATTTGTGAACACCTTTGTCATAGGCATGTTTGATACATTTTTGGTAGATTTGGAGATGGTCCAGGGTGTTGAGATGACGTTAATCTAATAATTCAAGTTGCACCAAATGATCTTGGTGAAAGTCATCATCGTTCAACATTTCTTGTAGTGAGATGCGGAGGGATGGAATCTGGACTTTGAGAGGTAAGACAACCTTAGTACCGTAGACCAGAGAAAAGGGGGTGGTAGAAGTCAAAGTGCGAATACTAGTGTGGTAAGCCCACAAGGTGAAAGGAATGTGCGTATGTCAATCCTTCCCAGTATCATTGACCACCTTCATAAGATTTTTGTTCAAGGTTTTATTGGGGTGTTCAGCTTGACCATTGGTTTGTGGGTAATAAGGTGACAAAAAACTTAGATGGATGCCAAAAGCATTGCATAGTTTGCATAGGGTTTTATTTTTGAATTGTTTTCTGTTATCCGTGATAATGCAATGAGGGACACCAAAGAGATATATGATGTGATGGTTGATGAATTCACATATTTTCTTGGCTTTGGTGGAAATGAGGGGAATGGCTTCTACCCATTTAGTATAATATTCAGTAGCGGTTATGATCCATTGGTGGCATTGTGAAGAATGGGGGTTGATCTCACTGACAAGATCCAAACCCCATTGAGAGAAATTCCAAAGGCCTCGTACAACCTGTAAGACATGACTAGGGGTGTGATGGATGTTAGCATGTTGCTGGCATTTTATGCAGCGTTTGACATAATCGAAAAAGTCACGGTTTAGGGTTGGCCAGTAATAGCCTAGGTGAATAATGTGTTTAGCGACAGCGAGACCACTAAAGTGGCCTCCACAAATCCCATCGTGGACTTTCTTAATGGTGTAAGGAATTTCAAAACTGGTAAGAAATCACAAGAGAATGTTGTCAAAACTGCATTTGTACAGAAGACCACCCATGATGACATAACATGAGACACTTTAAGGAAGGAACGTTGTCCATTACGAGTGAGATCGATGGGTAAAATGGAGAGGGAAAGATAGTCTGTGTATTACTTATACTAAAGGTCACTTGGGTCAGGAGCAACGGTTCCAATAGAGTAAAATTCACAAGGCAAATAAGAGGGTGATTGTAGTCTTTATATGGTGACAAATATTTTAGAGTCAGTGGGCGAAGTAGGTATCTAAGAAGTCAAGCAGGCCATGGTATCTACAAATTTATTAGTAGAAGGTGGGGTGGTTTGAAGTGCATAATGGTCGAAGGTGGTCAAAAGTATGTCCACGTGATGTTTATACTTTTGAAGTATCTCATTACAATATTGGTATATACCATTGACTTGGTTTATGACCAACTAAGAATCACCAAAAATGTTGATTGATTTAACATCTAAGGCATAAGCAACTGGAGACCCAATACGAGTGCTTCGTATTCAACATTATTGTTTGTACAATCAAAACCGAGTTTGAAAGAAAAATGAATAGGTTCACTATCAAGCAGAATGAGGATAACACCACCCCCACCCCCACGCTGACACTTGGAGGCATCGAAGAAGAGTGTCATTTGGTAAGTGGGTTCGTCCAGGGAAAGAGTAGCAATAGAATTATCTGGGAAGTCAAAGTTAGAGGGTTGATCCCTAGAAATAGATGTGTCGGCCAATTGGTCGGTGATAACTTAGCCCTTGATGGAAATTTGATGGATGAATTCAAGGTTGAGGTTGGCCAGAAGCATAAGCCAGTGTGTGACACGTTGATTTTGATAAGGTTTGGCATACAAGTAGTGTAATGGGTCCGTGTTGGTAATGACGAAGGTTTTGTGCTTAAGTAGGTAGTGGTGGAGTTTGGTGGTGATGAAAACTAAGGCTAGGTAAATTTTTTTGGCATGGGTATATCTAGTTTCGTAGTCAAGAAGGGTACGACTTATATAGTAAACCGTTTGATCCTAATGTTGGTCGTTGCTATGAGCAAGCATGGTACCTAGAGAATGGTCAGTGGAGGAAATATATATGTAGAAGGGATGGTCATCCTTAGGAGGAATGAGAACTGGTGGTTGAAGGAGGTATTGTTTCAATGTTTCGAAGGATTTATGATACCATTTTAATGAAACATATTTCTTGAGAATATGATTACATGGTTAACAATGGTCAGAAAGCTGCGAGATAAAACGATGAATGGATTGTAACTTACCTTGTAGGCTTCAAAGTTGACAGAGATTAGTGGGCAGAGGAATTTCCAGAATGGCCTTAACTTTAGCAGGATCAACTTCTATGCCACGCAAAGAAACGATGAAGCCTAGGAGTTTCCCTGAAATTATTTCAAAGACGCATTTTTTTGGTTGAAGATGAACACAATATTTGATGAGGCGGTCAAAGATGACTTTAAGAACAGGTAGGTGTTCACTTCGATGTTTGTATTTGGCAAGCATATCATCTACGTAATACTCTAATATGCGATGCATGATGTCATGGAAGATGTAAGTCATGGCCCGCTGATATGTAACACCAACATTTTTAGGCCAAAAGGCATGAATCGATAGCAGAAAGTCCCCCAAGGGGTGATGAAAGTAGTCTTGTGTTGATCCTTGGGAGCTAGTAATATTTTATTGTAGCCCAAGAAACCATCCATGAGTGATAGTATTTCTTGGCCAGCAGTGAGATCAACCAGTTGGTCAATTCCTAGTAGTGGGAAATCATCTTTGGGATAAGCGAGGTTGAGGTCACATAAATCTATGTAAATGCGGAGTCCCCCTGTCACTTTCATGATAGGAATGATGTTAGAAATCCATTGGTCAACTAACAACTAAAGATACCTGGTCAGTGTATACCAGAGCACAAAAAGGGAAACAACAACACAAAAAAAAAATAAAACAACAAAACAAAGTTGTACATTGTATAGAAATCATACCCAACCCTCCAGTTTGTCCAAGAAATGTTTTATATGCCTTTCATTGATGGGAAACTCCAACAAATTTCCTTCTAAGTACTTTATATAGAAATTATGCTCTCTAATCTTGATGTTAATTGAATAAGGTCACATCCACAAGGCATCAAATTTTCCATGTTTTCCTTTGTCTTCATGTCTGCTATCCCATGACAAGACCAAGTCTCCAACATCAAAAACTCTTGGAGTGACATTCTTGTCAAATATTTTCTTGAGATTTTCTCTAAACTTGACATGTCTTTGATGATACTCTCTTCTTTCCTCATCCAATTCCATAATCTAATTGATCCTTGTCTCATATGGGCTTACTTCTTCTCCATATTTAAATTGTTGCATGAATTGATATGAAGAAAATTGTAAATGCAAAGGAAAAGGGGCTTGAATTCCATAGACTAACTCAAAATTACTCTTTCCAGTAGACCTCTTGGTGATGACTTTGTCTTCCCATAGTGCGAATTTTAGTTGCTCGCCCCATTTCCTCTTGTTTGTTTGCAATGTTCTTCTAAGGATCTTAATAAATTTCTTATGTCTTGATTCTTCTTGACCATTTCCTTTAGGATTATATTTTGACACATAAGCCAAATTTATTCCATATTCCTTACACATTGTTGCTAATGGTTTAGCTCTGAAGCTTATGGCATTGTCAGCAACTATTTTTTCAGGCACCCAAAATCTCTAGATTATGTCATTGAGAATAAAGTCCATGACTACTTGATGATTTGATTTCTAGGTAGGAATGGCTTTAACCCATTTGGTAAAGTAATTGGTGGCTACAAATACCCATTTATGACCATCACTAGAAGATTTTGATATTTCTCCAATGAAATCCAATGCCCATTGTTTAAATGGAGCATCTATTGACAAAAACTGTAGGGGTAGGTCACTGGAGGATTTCAATCCTCTAGAGAAATGTTGACAACTCTCACGTCTTCTAACCAACAACGAAGTATCCTTGAACATTTAAGGCCATTAATAACCTGCCCTCAAAATTTTATGAGCTGTGACTCTCCTAGAAAAATGACCTCCACATACTCCCCCATGAAATTCTACAATTATTTTAGGTGTCTCTTCTTCAGTGATACATCTTAGAAAAACTCCCTCTAGGTTCTTCCAAGCTAGTCCATTATTAGTCAAAATATACTTTTGGGAAACTAGCTTGAGTGTCCTCATTTGATTTTTTTCCAAGTGCACATGACAATTCAAATTTATCAAGTAGTATACAATATCTCTACACCAAGCTGAAATTCTTACCTTTTCATGGGGATGTGACCCATATTATTCAACATTTTGTATCTCAATTAGTTGCAAATTGCTCTATACCATCAACCGTGCAAGGCCTAGACCCAACACTAACTTGGTAGTTTGTATGTCCATGTCATATTCTTGAAGCGTGTTAACCCATTTTCACATTTTACTAGATATTTCCATATGAGACAAGATTTCATTTACCATTTTGTGAGGTACATAGGATACTATCTTTGAACAAAGAATATAAGGTCTGAAGATCTTGGTTTATTTGAATAGAAAAAAATTTGCTTTTCCAAGACATAATACTTCATTCCAGATCCTTGCAAAGATTTTATAATAAATGAAAAAGGATTTTCATGACCTTATTCATTATTTTGTAACAAAAAATAGGTAATAGTGAATTTAAAGGAAATGAAAACATCTAAAAATATTTTCTATAATTAGGACTGGCCAACACAGGAGAAAGTTTGTGTACATACTTCACTCCTTTGTAAGCTTGGGTTTCCTCATTACCCCATTTGATCACCTGATCCTTTTTTAACATATTGGGGATTGGTAAAGTGATTTTAGCAAAGTTAGAAATGAATCTTCTTACAAAATTAACTTACTCAAAGGAGTGAATACCTTTCTTTGATTGGGGTATAGGAACCCTTTCAATAGCTTCTACTCTTTCTAGATCGATCATGACTCCTTGGTGAGATACTATGTGTCCAAATAGTTTGCCTTTTACACACCAAAATGGCATTTATAGGGATTCAAAGAGATGCCATATTCCCCACATTGAACCAATTTTTTCTCCAAATGTAGCAAGTAGTCACCTATATTTTTGAAAAAAACTGTGATATCATCTTGGCACACAACAATGAACTTATTTATAAATCCTGCAAATGCAACATACATTGCTCTCTGAAAGGTTGCACCAACATTCATCAATCCAAATGGCATTCTAACATACAAATAAATACCCCATGGAGTAGTGAATGCAGTCTGATACTATTCTAAATCTTTTACCATAACCTAATTATACCTTGAGAAACCATCCAAGGTAGATAATAGTTCTAATCCTGTTACCTTTTGCTATAAATTTTCCATATTTGGAAATGGATGATTATCTTTAAGTGAAGTCCTATTAAAATATGTAAAATCAACACAAATCCTTATGTCTACATTCTTCTTTCTCACTAGTACTAAATTGGATACCCATGAAGAATATATAGTAAGATTTATGATGCTACTATCTCGCAATTTCTTTAACTCTTCATGCATCTTGGTTGCAAGAATAGGGTTAATAAGCCTCTACTTGTGTATGAAAGGCTTTGTGTGGGGTGCCAAGGGTATCTCATGCTGAAACAAATCCTCCCTGTGAACCTTCAACTCAGAATAAGACAAAGCAAGGCATTCTTCATACTTTATTAACAACTTAGTATAAGCCTCTCTTTCTTCCTTATTCAGACTACACCCTAACTAGACATTTCTAGGATCTTGGCATGAACCTAGATTGCACTTCACAACATCTCTTGGTAAAGTAGAAGATTTATAATTTTCTCTATTAGTACTATCAAAGGAATATTCTAAACTAACTAATCCCCTTGGGATTACATTAGTTTTAAATTGAATTACTTCTTTACCAAAGAGGGCTTCTTTCCCCTCACACACCTCTACCATAGGTTCTAAATCAATGATTTGGTTAGTGAAATCACCCTGAAAATTAAGAAATATGTTGATGTGTGAATCATCATCAAATACTTTCCAGTGTTGAATATTATCAGGTATAGAAGGTCCAACAATTTTCAAACTTACAGTAAGGGGATGAATCCTGATTGTCATACTGTGATCCCAATACTGCCAATCTATCAGCCACTACATTTTGGATTTTCTCATGGTACTGAATATTGAATGAATCAAAATGTTCAATGAGATCCCATATTTCATTCATGTACTATTTTAACCTTTGATTTTTTGCCACATATAACTTTCTTATTTGTTTAATCACTAACTCAAAATCCCCTTTAACTAGGAGGTATTTTATCTCATGCCTCTAAAAAATTCTCAATCCTAATAGCAGTGCTCATAATTAGCCACATTATTGATGCATTCAAAATTTAATTTAAAAGAAAAAATGAAAGACTCACTATTTCGAGAGCTCAACACCACTCCTACCCCATTACCACTAATTTAGCATGCTCCATCAAAGGTCACATTCCATGGGACCTCTGATTCTTAAAAATGAGAATTTTCATCCATACATTGGTCTTCAAATTCAACATTTCCTATAAAATTCTCCTTCTCTAGATCAGAAACAAGTACTTCATAAGAGGCATTGTTAGAGGATCCTCAATGAAGTGTGACATTTTATCTTATATGTATAGCTTGATTAATATCCCTTCCAATGGTATAGAAGCATGGGACATATCTGTTTAGACACTACCTCCCACACTAGCTACTCACTTTCTTGATAACAACATCCCCCATTTGGCAAGGGAATCAATAATGAAAATATTCATAGTCAAGTACTTTCTTGTATGTGTGGCCAATTATAAAGCCAATCCTTTCATATATCCCACCACAGGTACTTCTCTAGATTCCATAACGTAACACTTCCCAAAAGCAACAATTATCTTAAATTTTAACTCATTCACGACTGCAAGAGGCAAGATGTTAGATGAAGTTCTAGAATCAAGTATAAATTTTTGTAAGAGCCACCCATTTACAATAAGGATTGTGAAAAAGGGGTCAACATCCAATTGTGTTTGCACTAAAGAAGTTCCCAAATTTACCTCAGGAGGAATTTCCATATCTTCTTTAGTTCCTTCTACTTCAGCTTCAAAATTTGTGGGGGATAATTCCTCATCAAAAGGATCCTTATTGGTAACAATCTCATCCTCTTTAAAACTCAAATACTCAAAGGCCCAATTTTTATTCTCAGGGATCCTTAACGATTCTACTATGGGAAGTGTAATATTTATTTGGCTTAAAAATTGGGCCATATCACATACATTATATTTGAGAAGAGGAGCATTGGAAGGTACTGTTACAGTTTTTTCATATTACAAAAGGTTTCTTTTAGTGGGGTTTTTGAAATAAATTTGTGGCTTGGGATGAATTACAGGGGTTCTATATAACACATTTCTCTGAGGAGCATCTTTGGGGATATTAGAAATAATAGGCATCCTTGCTTTGGCTACAACAACATGTCCTTTAATTTTGTCTATTTTTGAGATTGTATTCCTTTTCTTGAGCAACTGTAGTATTGATCAATAATTTTCTATCCTCGTTGGAAGGAGCATCACCATCATATTTCTTGATAATCAAGACTCTTAAAAACTCAAAATCATGATTAGGAAATTAAAAATATTGGGTCATATCATCCTCAACATTTATTTCAATAGGGAAGTACCTAACCTTTTCAACACAAGTCCAGAAATCAACCATAGTTCAGGAATAGGGGAGGTTAGTAGAAGATACATTATTCTCACATTTTGGTTGACATTCCATCATGCACACATCACCAAAATCAATGTCATCACTTTCATCATCTATAGGTGGATCAAAAGGCACAACAAAATGCATTTATCACTCTAATCAATGACATGTTCTTCCTCAATAAAACCTACGCTTCCCACTAAAGGGTCAGGAACTGCTTTTTTATCTCTAAATTTTTTCTTTTTACCAATTTGACCCATAAGTCATTTTCCTCTATCCTCATCCTGGTTCTCTCCTTTGGGATGATTCCCATAATCTATTATGTCCAATTTTTTGATGCTGATTTTGATATTTGGGAGACAAACCTTTTCTAGTTCATGCTAATTTATAAGAAATTTCCTTAATATCCCCTGCCAAATTTTTGACAACTTCCTCAAGGTCAACTATCTTGCTAGTCTGAGGCTTCTATGGGTTAATCAAATTTACACCCTCTCTCTTTGGTGGTTTCCCTACAATTTTAATATTATTCTCAATGTAGATAGCCATGGTAAAAGATTGTCTCAGGGTTTGAGGATTTTTGTCTCTTAAGTAGTATGTTGCTTTCTTATCAAATGCATATGAGTACTTACTAAGACAAGACTTGTCACTGGGTATTATATTATTGGGAAACCTTGTCAAGGTTTTATTGAATCTGGTATTGAAGTCTTGAATACAATCGTTGTGATTATTTTTAATGTTCTTAAACTCATACAAAAAACCTTGGATTAGTTTTATCACCATATGAAAATCTAAATGCATTTTTCATCTCCTAACATGAATCAATTGATCCATCAGGAAAGGATTTGAATCATTCACGAGCATCTTCTTCTAGAGTGTGTACAAATAACTTTACATATACATCCTCAAACTTAACCTCATAATCATCCATAAAATTCCTAAATAAATTTAAATGATGATCACCAGTAATAGAATTATTTCCTTGAAACTTAGGAAACCTCATTCTAATCTTATTAGGGACCTCATTTGGATAACCTCCCATGTCATTGAAATTAATAGGTTTATATGTGTTAACTATAAAAGGTTCTTTAGAAGGGGGTCAACCATGTTATTTCTCACAAGAGTTGTAGGTGGAGGATGGTGTAACTAGTGCTAAAAAAGAGTTTGTTGGTTTAACATATTTTACACAGTCTGATGAAAGCTTTTGGAAGGAGTAGACTCTAAAAAAAAATCTATGGTTCTCCTTAGTAAATGAAAGAATAGGATTAGGCTTACCTTTTATAGCCTTGGAATCAGGATCTTGTTTGTACAAAGAATGTAAATGATAATCCATACCAGATGCTTCAAACTTTCAGATGTGCTATAACAGTCCTCAACTAGAAGAATATCAAGCTTACTAACTTGACTACAACTACTCTTTGAACTCTGATCAATTACAGGCTTCCATATTTGCTTATTTTTCTGAATAGACTCGAACTCAAGAAGTAATTTCTTTGTGGGATCAAATTTGAAAGAAGACCGTAATCCTTCCAATTTTACAAAATAGAAAGTAAATCAGTAATTACAATCAGATGAAACCTATCTATCCCAACTTTTCTTTAGGGATTCACCACTAGAATATCAAATTCTAGAAATAGATGGAACCTTTAAACATGTAGGTATTCCTCTTAAGAAAAATCGAGTAAAACAAAACTCAAAGATAGCTATGAGACAAATGTATACATCCTCATGACAATAACGACCACTTGGGTGTTGGCTTTCTGAAATCGCACCCTAAAGAAATGAGAAACTAATTGGAGCGGGTTGGCTTTGAGGGAGTGACAAGACAATGAAAAATTATTTTTCATTGATAGTTGGGCATTTGTTTCAACACTCAACCTACTAACTCAAATCTGGGAGGTGATCAAGAGACATCTTAACAAAGGGGGATGGCTTAGCCCTGCTAATTTTGGCTCTTGCCTAGACCATGGTGAGAGGAACTAGTTGGAGGATATGAATAAATGAAAATCTATCCTAGCTTGGTTTCCTTTATGATTGGTGCAACTTAATTTGAAGCAAGTGCAACCACATATATAATACTCACTCAAATTAGAGTCGTCACTTGATTATTGTACACACTTGATACATCAAATATAGATCAAAATAGAACAAATAATGAACAAATTTCAGATATTACGTTTGTATACTAGTATTGTCAATCAAGGGTGCTTAAAATGATATTGGATCATAAACTTGGTGTGATTCTCAATAAATCTTACTGGTAATGAAATAAATCTTAAACACAACTTTGTACAGAATAAGCATATGTATGGTATGCAGGTATGATATGTTTGGTAGGTATGAATATAACTGGAAATTTTAGTTGAAATTGGAGGCCGGGGGTAATTTATTTTGTGACATTGGTAAGTTAATGTTCCCATGGAAAAAATCTATCCTTAACGTTGATGCTTGAAAAGAAAAATAAATTTAACATAATTTGTGAAATAACATTTGCATTCATTGATACCCAATTTGCACAAATGCTATCAATAGTTTTCAAAATCCTAACTACAAATCCTTGAGTTAGAATTTAGATAAAGCACTTGCTATGTTTATTTCATACTACCCAAAATACCCTTAAGAGATAACAATCAGCCTTTCAATAGTGATGATACTCCCTTAAGGATTTTACAATCAGACTAAACTATTGTAAAGTATACACTACTCTACAATATTCTCATAATGACCAGAAGAATGCAACAACTTGAAAAAGGAACCTTGCGTAATGTAGCAAAGTAAATCTAGTGCAATATTGTAACAAAAATTATATCTACCTCATTCATATTTTTAAAACATGAGAAACATGAAAGTATAGTTTCATCAAAATAGAGAGAATTTATTCATGTAATTTTTAGCAAGGAGACATAAACAAATGCCTTCAAAACCTGTTAATGGTTGTACAACACAACCACCTTAGCATTTCCTCAGAGACTCTGATACATACATTTTTTTTTTGTAAAGAACTAGAAACTATAACTTAACTTAGCTTGATTAACAATATTCTACAACTACCCCCCTTCTGTCTCTTGCACAAATGAAATACCTTTACAAGAGAGGGAGAGTTAGGGTTAGCACACCGGTTGTAAAGATAATATATCATATCTAAGCATACATGTAAATAAAATCAGATATTCTACCAGAAGAAATATTCAAAACAAGAGACATAAATCAACACCAGATTTAACATGGTTCACCCAGTGTGGGCTACGTTCACCAAGAAATAAGCCAATCTATTATCCAAATCTTTGACAAGATATACAATGAAGATTTACAATCTTGCACACCTCTCAGATGTACAGTACTTTCTTTCTCTCAAGCTTTTGCTTCATCACCAAGAATTATCTCTCTCACCAACTTTTGTAAGCTCTTCTTAATTCTTTTTAATACTTATAAACCACATCTTTTATGCTTATATAGTCATTTATAAAATTAGGGCACTTAGCTATGCAATTACAATCAATGGATATACTTTAATTCTAAAAATAGATCTAATTCCCGAGAGTTAATTAAAACATCCTCGCACAAGTAGCCAACGTCGGTTAGCCCTAACTGATGTCGGTTCCCCCTAACCGATGATGGTTACTGTGTTTTCCAGCAAGTTTTACATTACATGCTAATATGAAATAATTGAACTCCACAACTCAACAGAGAGAGAGAGAGAGAGAGAGAGAGAGAGAGAGAGAGAGAGAGAGAGAGAGAGAGAGAGAGAGAGAGAGAGAGAGAGAGAGAGATGAGTTTTCATTCGTGATCATGTCTTGCTTGTTGGAGAATAAAAAGCCCCATACTTCATCAATTCGGGAGGTTGAGCCGCCTGGATCTGTACATTAATGAATGAACTATTTTTCTCCCTTTCTACCACTAAATGCCATCAAAATATGATTCTGATGAAGCCAAAGTGAATGGCTTGAAGATACCTTTCCAACAATATAAATTTTGCAAGATTTGGAGTAGTGGATCAAAAGATGTGGTTTTCTAAAGTTTTGCGTGTCGGGATGAACAAGAGAATGACATATGGTAGCCTTTGATTAGTTCATGGATATCCTTTTCCAACGTGTGCATTGATTTTAATTTTTCCATATGTTAGTATTTCATTAGGTCATGGGTTTGGGATTTTCCTCCTTTTACTTTTCTGCATTCCTTTTTCCTTACGAGAAGGTCTATTCCTTAATGAAAAGTGATCCAATAAGAAAATTCCACACTCCTTCACCTTGTCAGATTCTTGTTAGCCCTTGCAAAGCTCGATCCAATGATAAATATCGACGTTCCTCATAAATGTGAGTCTTTCTCTTACCTTTGATTATCCATCGTGAAGCATGAGCCAATAGAAAATCTCCACACTAGTTCATAATTCAATTTCATCCATAGAACCTTGTCAAACTGCAAAACATTGACCAATAAGAACGTTCCACGCCACTTCCCTGTGTCATACTTTTGATAAACTTGACTGACAACTATGAGACATGAGCCAATACAAAATATCTATATACCTTGCAATGTTAGACTGTTTTAAAGCTCTGATTGAAAACTGCAAAATATTAACGAATAGAAAAGCTCCATGTACCTTCCCTGTTTCAAAATTTTTGGCATCAACCTTGTCTTTCATTGATTGTTGCCTTCACATCATAACTTCCATCTCTGGGAGGACTTAAATTTTTTGACTCCATTAAATTTTTCCACGTATCCGCCTTTTACTTTTAAGTTCACCCCACTCAATTATTGACTTTCCTGTTGGTTAGACCTGATAGAATTATCCATTGTGGCTCATTTCAGGAACTTGAAGTCCATAAAACATGAATGTTATGAAGGGACCCAGAATCCCACCATGTGTTCTCTTTGCATCATGAGCATTTGATGTGCTTGGTGGTGTAGAATTTTTCCAGGTGCTAAGACATCTTTCATTTTATTAAAAATGGCTAAGTCCCGATCAACTGAGTTATTTGATCTTACAGATTTAGACCTCGTGGACAGGTTGCATGATTTTGAGGATTTAGAGCCTTGGATTTCTAGAGAAAATGAATCATCCAATGTTGATTGCAGGTTCTTCTTGAAATATGTAGACGTATCTCGATCACCCACAAGTTTGGAGCTTTTATACTTTTATCAACCAATACATTAAACCAGTCCTCCGACGTTTCTGATGAATCCTTTCTTTTTATTTTGGTAAGGCATAAAATTTATTACAAATTGATGCTTCTCCTTTACTCAGAATGAACTTTGAATCACATGGAGCAATATGAAGCACATATATTAGTCACATATATGGGGAGTCTAGGAAAATGACCCACTTGATCCAAGGAAATGTATTCATCACCAACACCTTCCATGCTTCTTCTCCTTTTATGTTGTAAATTATCCATCTGGCATATAGAGCTTTTCCTTGATGTAAAATTTCAATGAGGCCTGGCCCTCTAGAATCTTGAGGAAGGTAGTAAGTCTCCAAATAAAACTTTGTGGATACCTTTTCCAAAAGAGGAAATGGTCAAGAGGAAAGATTTTAGCAATTTTTCCATCTTTTGCATCGATTTTTGGAGGGCACCCAATAGAAGGAGTAGTAAACATACGTAGCTACTAGCAATTTCGGAGTAAATATGGAATTTTCCCGCTAGAGAAAAAATCTTTGTAAGCTAGTAGTGTAAATTTAGAGCCACTTGTTGAACAACATACTACCAAAGATATGCAGGTGAAGCTTGAAAAGTAAAGGGAATACCAAGAAATTTAAACATTTCACCATGGCCTAACATTTTATAGTCATAACCATCCATTAAAGGGGGTGGAGAGAGGAAGGAATCTCTGTAGCATTGAGTATTATGCCATTGAATCGAGGAGCTTGATGCTAAACAAAAATTTTCTGGGAACTTCATGACATTGATAACATTGGATTCTTATTCAATAAGCATAAGGAAGAAGTCATACGTAAAATGGCCATTAAGAAATTAAGAGATGTTGGAAGGAGGAAACATAATTACCATGATAAGCCCCTGGTATTATGCTTTACCTAATAGATAACAAAAACCTTCCACTACAAGGACATACAGGGTGGCAGCCAGCAAACAATCTTGTTGGATGGATATGAAAAGTCCAAAAGGGGCCGAGTTGTGCCCGTTAATGGTTATATGAGTGGAAGCATGTACAAAAATCATCTTAACAGAATGAATGAAATTAGGACCAAAGCCTAGAGCTTGATGCATGTCAATGACAAAATGTCACTCTATTCGGTTATATGAGTTCTAAAAGTCAATTTTGATGAAGAGGGCCTGCTAATTGGATTTGCGCGCCCATTCCATACCTTCCTAGACCATGATGATAATATCAAGGATATAACACCCTTGAATAAAACTAGTTTTCTTTGCCCGAACAATGGCAAGAAGAATGTGGTGTAATTGAATGGTAAGAACTTCAACAATAAATTTATAAGACACATTAAGCAAGGTTATGGGAAGCCAATTTCTTATCACCTCAGGATCTCTAGGCTTGTGAATGAATTTGATATTCCCTTCGTTAATAAAGAGGTCAAGCGACTAGCTATGAAAACCTTCCATGTAAACTTGAATTAGGTCTGGGATAAAAGTTTCCCACAACGCCTTGTAAAATTTACAAGAAAAGCCATTGCAACCTGGGGCCTTGTCGATGGCCATTTGCATGGCCCCTCCCTCTAAATATTCAAGAGAGATCAATTGATCACATGCAATTTTTTTTGTCTGAGAGATCTTGCATGACACTACATCTTTCAAGCCTAAGCATCCTTAGTGGATCAGAAAAGTGCCTTGGATCAATGCTTGGTCGCGTTACAGATGGCTTGGATTTTCTTAAAGGAATTTTTGGCTTTGATGGAAATAAAAAATTCCTTTGAAACTCAATCCCCAACCTTAAGCCAGTGTAGGCATGCATAGATTTTCTTTTCAAAGAGAATATTAATTTAATTTATTTTTATATTTTACATGAGTTTAGTGTTGTAGACATGTAATTTTGGGAGGGGTGAGGTACTAATGTATTTATATGATTTATGTGGTGTAGTGATAGAGGTAATGGGTTTATAAGTAAACATGTGCCTTTATCTTTAAGTGGATGAGCTTTTACCAAACTCTCTTGTGCCACCCAATATCACTTTTCAATGACCTTGCTTAGGGATTAAACTAAAATAATAGTTTTATTTATAATTTATTCCAAATTTTAGGCATACGTAAAATTCTCAAGAATATTTAAGAAATTGTATAGTGGTACTTGGTGGTTGTAGGTCTTTGTTTGAGAATGAATTGATCTTTTGTACAAGAACATTTTTATACTTGTGCCTTGTGATGAAAAATTGTGTGGATGACATATGACAAAAACACAATTTGTTATCACCATTACACTGCATGTAAACTGAGGTGTTTTAATAATCTTATCGACCTCGTTGTAAGTTAGGGATCATCTTGTAGCCAAGTTTTGAATAGGTTTGTGTAGAAAAATGAAATATGTGTTAGTGATCATTGGGATGTGAACTACAATAATATGAGATACCTAGTATAACTTCACTGCAATTTCTTTACAAATGTCTACCCATTGTTAGTATACAAGACAAGCCTAGTACTTGAGTAAGGTGGAATTGAGGATGTACCTTTTTCCATAATCTTTTGGCCAAAAGCAATTGTATTCATAGAAATAAGATTTTTTTACATAAATTGGTCCCAGTTTATTGGTCACAATACTTCTTTGTATTGAACACAATTCTCTCTTTTTTCTATATTTTGAAAATGTTGAGGTTCTTGTGGAGGATCGGTCCTTGAAAAACCAAAGATGGGGCCATTTTTCAATAAATTTTTGAATCAAAAAACAAACCAAATGATAAAAAAAGAGAAATATTCTATCAATTTGATTGATTAAAAGATTTAGCCATCAATCAATTGGAATATATTTAAGACTGCATAATTTTATTTAAAATAAATAAATTTGCATGTTTATGAGAGGATTTTTAACAGGAGATTGTGGACAATGATATGTTGATCTCTATATTGCTGCCCAGAGTTAGTTGAAAGGGTTTGAGTAATAAACATAAGGAGTACATGACCAAAAGGTCTTCACGGGAAAGTCATATAGAAGGGGACTTCGTGTTCCATGAGCACGAGTAATAGAAGAGATCCAAAAGTGTGTGAAATTATTGTCGTTGTTTAAGTGTTTGATATCTTTTTGTAATCACAAGTTTGAATTTATATTCAAATGTAGACTTGAATCCTAGGTCTTGTATTTTTAGTTTCCTTTAATTATTATTTTTGTTTATGGTCAAATGTAAACTTGAATCTTAGGTCTTGTTTCTTTAATTTCCTTTATTTATCATTTTTGTTTATATTATTTGTATCCTTGTTCTTTTAATATTATTACCAAGACAACTCATTTACAAGTAAATTGAAACCTTCGAACTTTTGTTTGTGAAAGGTCAAAGAAATTTAATCATTAACACATTTCTATTATCGAAAGGAGAACGCCCTACAACTCTGGTGAAAAAATGGAGCTGGTTTTTTTAGGGTTTTATACTTGTTACTACCATACCACGGCCTTTTCAGGCACTACGGGAATTTTTTGCTATAGTTTCTCCTAGGGTTTCTCTCCCTTTGGGTTTCCCTTATATAATGACCTCACCATCGTCAAACCTAGTTGTTTCGACCGTGGCTGGAGATAGTGGAGCTTTGAGAAATGGCACCACTGGCGAAGCGACCCAAGAAGTTCATCCCTTAAGTATTCCATGAGGTAATATTTCTCATCCTGATGTGGTTTTTCCCATTTCTGAATTTAATGTTGTCTTGTCAATGGTTAGAGTATTTTTGTCTTGTTAGGTATTTTGTGGCTTGCATCACCTCTGAAAGCATGCTCAAATCTTGGGTGAACACCATCTATAATCCTCATGGAGTCAAATTGGAAAGTGTTCTAAACATGACCAAGGGTTTTTCCTCTTCCACTTTTCTAATCCCGCCAATGCACCCAATATTCTAGCTAAGCAAGTCACTTGGTATGTTCATAACTCATTTCTTGTGTTAACCCCATGACACAAGGTCTTCGTGGTATTTGAATATACCACCTTAAAGTGCATGTCTGGGTTGAATTCCCTGGCCTCCCTTTGCCATGTGTGTCTTTTTTGTCACAAATTTTTGCTTCTCTTGGTAGGGTAGTTTGCCTTGAATTTGAGAGTTTTTATCATTCTCGGCCACAAAAATGAGTATACGTTGAGATTGATCTCTCTTAGGATCTAATTTTTTTTGTGGATATTCATATGGGAGATAAATGCTACTCTCAACGAGTCATGTATATCAATTTTCCTAACAGATGCTTCTATTGCAAGGCTTCTGATCACAAGATCAAATATTATCATCTTTATGTACCTCGTAACCACTCTATGGCTAAAGCTACTCCCGAACTAGTCAAACCCTAGCAGGAGGAAGGTTGACAATTTTTCAGGGGCCAGTGAAACAAGAACAAAGCCCAACATTCCAAGGCATTTGGCTCTAATGGTCACCGTGAGCCAGCTGTTAAGGAACAACCACATACTATGCATGCTAAAGAGCCAATGACTACTACTAAAGAACCAACTACCACTGCCAACTTGGTTACCTCATTACCAAAGTACTCTAGCACACCCCTCGTAGCTTCGGTTCTCAAGGACCAGAAAAACTAAGTTTATAATGTTCCCATCCAACATTCAGCATCGTTACTCCTACCAAGAAATTCACAAGGGCCCTCCAAAAGGCCCCAAAGCCCATCTCACATCTCTCAGGGCCATAGTTCGACTCGTAGCGTGGACTCAATCAAAGTGGAGTAGAACATTGAGTACACCGAACGGAATAAAGTTGATTTGCAAGATTTTTTGTAGCACAATATTGCTCACTTCCTGCAAAATTAATATGATTCCCTTGATGGCTTGGAGGATGGGGATATGGTTCTTGATCCTTGATTCCCATGAATTTTTTTATCTTGGAATGATCAGGGTCTTATAGAATCCTATCACAAATATGTTGTCCATGAAACTCGACAACGTTGTGAAAATTTGGATGTTTTGTTTTTGTAGGAAGTGAAAATTACAGGTTTTCAGTTGCAGATGGTTTGCAAGTTCATCTGGCTTGACAGCTTGGCTTTCTGTAGCAATCAAGAATCAGGGTATGGGGGATTAAGCTCACTTTTTACTCTTAAATGACGGCCTCTATTAATTGACCATGGAATCGACCCCACCAACCATGCCATATGGGTCCTATTTAATGTTGATGGCCACCGTTTTGGCCTCATTAATATTTATGCTTCTAACGATGCGACCGAAAGGGCCGATATGTGGCACTTGATCGCCAACATTCCTGATGCATTTTGGCTCATAAGTGGAGACTTTAATATGACGGAGTCACCTAATGATAAATGTGGCCACTTGGTGATGAGGTGGACACCCGACAAAAGGGAGGTATGGTACTTTATGCGTAATAATCTTGGATTATTTGATCCTAACACATCTCGCTTTCCCACATCTGCAACTTGGTTTACATGTACCAATCTACGTGGAGGGACAAATCACGTACTTAAATGACTCAACAGAGCCATGCTGTCAGCTCAAGATTATTTTAATTTTGATATCTTTTATTCCCTGCTAGTGGAGGTCATGCCTAACATTTTCCTTTTGGATCATTCTCCAATATAGTTTCGTATCACTTAGCAGGATTCACACCCTTTATGCCATAAAGGCCAATTCTTTCTTAATACTACCTTAATGCAACATGGCCCCACCGTCAATCATATCAATCATGTTTAGAATATAATTCCATATCCTAGTCATTGTCAGCAGTACCATCCACCTATGTAAGCCAGCTAGATTCAATGGTGGGACGATGCACTGACTCGAACAACTAGATTCCTTAGAATCTATGGCAAACAGCTGGCCAAAATTTGATACCGCTCATACTCCGTTAACACATCAGCTCTTAGCCAAGCAGTGGTGGCACTTCAAAGCAATCCTTTCTCTGAAACCCTACAACTTAATGCTGCAATGCTTTGCCACCAAATTCAAATTGTGGACAACTACAATGTTAGAGGAGCATAGATCTGAGGTCGTATGTAATGGCTCAAAATTAGAGATCGGGTCTCGAAAGAAATTTTTCTTTCTCTCAAATCCAAGAAACCTTCCCACAAAAATTGGGCTATAATGGAGGGTTGTGCTCAGATTACATTCCCACAACTTATGTTGCAAGATTTTCTGTGCCACTACAAGCTCGTGTTCCAAGCTCAACAACCTTCTGCAGCTCGCCAAACTGCTCTTGATCAATGTTTGGGTGTTGTACCATGTGAATTGTCCAAGGCTTAGAAGGTGATTTGTGACAGATGAATTCTATAAAGCCCTTTGGGATTTGGTCGGGAATGACCTGCTCCAAGTTTACCTCGAAGGGTTTCAGAATCAATCCTTAGGGCCTCGAATCAATAAGGGAAACATCAAATTCATCCCTAATAAAGGAGACCTTGAACAAATCACTTGTTGGCGGCCGATCACTCTATTAAATGTCTCCTATTAAATCATTGCCAAAGCTTTGGCTATGTGGCTACGCACTATCCTTCCAAATGTTATTGACCCATAATACACAGGATTTATACAGGGTAGATATATCATGGATAACATCATTGTTATGTGGGAAGGCATGGAATGGGCCCGTAGATAGTCAGGCTGCCATGTTCATAAAAATTAATTTCGAGAAAGCCTACGATGAAATTAAATGGCCTTTTATTCTTGCCATGCTTCAAGCCCTTGGATTTGGCCCCATTTTTATTCAGTCATTCAATATGCTTTTTACGGATGCCTCTTCCTAGATTTCTATCAATGGAATTAGCTTTGAACCATTTGGGATTTTTTGTTCTATTTGGAAAGGCTACCCTCTATCCCCTGCATTGTATGTTCTCACGGCCAAAGGACTTGGGTATTTATTATCCCACGCTAAATCCCAAGGTCTTGTTAGGGGAATCTTGCTTCATGTTGCGCTCAACTCTCAAATTACCAATTGGTATTTTGTGAATGACTATTTCCTTATGCTCATTGAAGACAAAGCCAACATTCGCAATGTCATGCAATGTTTGGATACATTTTTCTTAGCTTCTGGCTCATCCATTCGATGATGTAAAACTCAGTGTTATCGACAATCCTTCGTTCCTGTGCCTGATTGGCTAGCCACTTTCAAATGGAATATTTTAGCACATGGTGAGATATTTAAGTTTTTAGGTATTCCTTTTTCCTTTCAAGCCCCCCAGGTTGAGCTTTGAAAATATGTTATTCAAAGGGTGGAAAAAAATTGGAGTATTTTCTCACTAGAACCTTATCTTTGGCAGGAAAATTCCAAATTTCTTACGGCCACACATGTTTATTATTCGTCATGTTGGGTTCCTTCCAAAGCCTCCATTCAGAAGTTGGGAAAGCTATTCAAAGCCTTTCTATGGGCTAATGCTTCTAGAAGCTAAGGATTTAATCAGGTGGCTTAGGAGATTTGTTGTCTTCCCTGCATCTCTAGAGGACTCGGCCTTATTGGCATTCAATGTCAAGGGCAAGCACTTTGTGCAAAATGGATAATAAGAAGCATTACTGGCCAAGAAGCTTGGAAAGTTCTCATACAACATGGTGACATATTGCTGAAGGATCTCCTGATGGCCACCCTGCGTGGAAAGGATTGGGGTTTGTCAATCTTCTCATCACCCCCGTGCCTATCAAAATTGTTAGCACTTTTGCGCTTAAGAGCATTTGGAAAACTTGGGAATGCATTAAACCTTGGATTTTATAGAAAGGGGATGGCTTTCAGAATGGGCTCTCTCTTAATCATCAATCTCTGGTGGTCACCAATTTTTCAAGCGCAAGATAAGTGCTTAGGAGAACTCCTAGGAATCTCTGCGCTCAAATTATTCAAATGCAGAATTCGCACTGTCGAGGACATATTGTGTAAAAGTGTGCAATCCTGGTTCTCTTAGCCAAAATTAAAAACCCATTTTTGGCTCTCTAACCAAGACTAGGATACTTATACTATAATGATCGGCTCAGTTCCTGACCACATGTTACACAAGATTGTTGTTCATTCCTCTCACCTGTGGTGGATGGAATGGAAATGGTATACGGACACCGCATTTTGTAATTACAAAGTGAGTAAAGGCTACCATTGGCTTTCACCTCATTTGCCCATGGTGGATAAACTCAACTTGCGATGGGGGCTTTACATAACTTCGTCTACCTGGAGTAGGTGATTTTCCATTGTGTGGACTCTTTGTGTGTAGCCCGAAATTTCCCACTTTCTCTGGTGTATTTTGCACCAAGGTCTTCCGATCAGGGCTCATCTTGTTCAAATTGGGATTTCAACCCCGAAGTGCCCATTGTGCAGTCACTTGGAAACTATCTTACATATCTTCTAGTTTTTTTCTAAAGTACAAATTGCTTAGAATTGGATTCATTCATATTTCTTTCCTTCAAGGCCACATTGCTTTACTTGATAGCATATCCTTTTGGGAGATAATCTCAAGCTTCTACCTATGTTCACCCAGATTTGGCATGTTTTCAGAGGGGAGATTCTATTTTGGATTTGGAAAGAAAGATATACTTTTTTCTTTGTTAATTCTGTAGTTGATCAATCTTTCTCATTTTATAACAAGTCTATGGTGATCTCCAATTCGCTTCTGCAGATTCAAGTCTAGGCCAACAAGGTGGCGTTTTGGAGGGGGACCATCTCCAGACCCTGCTGCGACACTGGGGAGAAGCCCCATGCAATGTGGTTCGTGTGCCTCTGTCTCCTTCTAGGAGCTCCCCGCCTTTGGCTCGTGGTGGGCGATGTAGCCGTTCACAACGACGTGCATTCAGCTATGCTCGCTGCTCCCCAGGCCCTCTGTACCAACGAAGCTACTCGCCATCTTGTCGTCATCGCCAGGGCTCACCACCTCATCATCGCAGGAGTCCTTCACTAGCTCGCTAGCAGGGCTGGGGATCACCGCCTACATGGATGGGGCTCTCCTCTTGCCTCCGCGCCTCATATGACAAGTTCCCCCACCTCAGCCTCGCCATTCCTACTCGTGAGGAGGCAGACCAGGAGGAAGAAGTTGTTGTTGGTTGGGAGATCCCGGATGCTGGCAAAGACTTACCTAGTTCAGGTTGGCTGGATGAGCATGATCCACCCACTTCGGGCATGTTTGTTGCTACTGCGTGATTTGGTTGTTTGTCTATTTTTAGGCGATGCCTACTTTTTGTAATCTCCTATGCTTGGCCTAGTTTGTCATCCTTCTTGCTTTGTTCGTTGGTATGGGGCGTGCTCTCATACCTCCTATTTTTTTGTTGAAAGTTATCTTGTATCGTATTGAATTAATATAATATAAGATCTTTTTCATTAAAAAAAAGATTCAAATGACTTCAAACGCAGATTACAACTCATGTGAAATTGCCAATATGAAATGAAATGAAAGATTTTAGTGATGTCCATGAGACTAAACAGTCTATGAGACCAAAGGCGTAGCCCTAAGATATTTTCATATTTCTTTCCATATCATATTTCTTACAATAGAAGATCTTAATCAAAGAACTAAGAAATCTATACATACGTTATACACTTAGGATCATAGATTCAAAAAGAAAAGAAAAACTTTCCAAAACCTTTACAAATAATGTCATGAAAGTATACGTGATACTAATGTGTTTGTGTCCTTTTTCTGTCCAAGCTACGCATTCATTGCAAACGTTTTGTCTGAGACACACAGACAGAAAATGAAATGGACATTTGAAGCAAGTGTCCCTACACTGTACAGAGGCAGCACATGGTCTGCTTATACACCGCTAAAATCCCATGTTCTGCGCATCCTGTACAAAATCTGTACTACTAGTTTTGTTATTTTACAAATACCTCCTACATTCCTTACCATATCATCATATGAGGTTCACTTCTTGGTGGATTGTTATATATACACCACATGGGCTTCATCTTCATTACCAGCATTCTTTCTTCTCAAAAGTTTTTTTTTTTTCTTTCCTATTTGTTTCAAGGTTGTTAGCCTTATCTTGTAAACCAATTCCATTTAGTTTGTAGTAGAATTCTGCAATGGCAAGAAGCAAAGGAAATCCCCAAGCCCTCCTTCTGAAGCACACAATCAAAGCCTTGTGTAGGCTTGCCAATGCTCACAAGGCGTGTGGGTCTGCTCTTTCTCCAAAGAGCAGAAGGTACTTCAGCTTTGAAAATGATGTCATGGGCAGATCATGTGGTGCGCTGCGCACAGATGTTCCCAAAGGACACTGTCCTGTGTATGTTGGTAGTGCACGCACTAGGTTTATCATCCCCACCGAGTATTTCAAGAATACTCTGTTCCGGGCATTGCTGAATAAGGCAGAGGAGGAATATGGGTTTGATCATCAGATGGGACTCACCATTCCCTGTGAGGAAGTTCCTTTCCAGCATCTGACATCCATGTTGGAGAAGAATGATCCAGCACTTAGAAATATGGAGCTGGGTGAACTCATTAAGTTTCCTTCACCTGCAAAGTATAGCCATGTACTTTCTTTTGCTTAGATGCCGGATCTGAAGGGTATTTATTTATCCTGCAAATGTTGCCACATTTGCACAGTGCTCACTGCTTCATCTCCATTTGTTCCAATGCCATTTGGGTGTGGTATATTGAAAGAGAAATGAAGACGGAAGACTGATAGAATTTGTTTCTCTTTCCCAAATCAACAAGACCAGAGGTATTTTTTGAACAACAATTCTGGGTGAACTAGGGTGAAACCTGCATCGTATTTCTGCAGAGAAATGGAACCAAAACCAGCTGTTATCCACCCACGTATGTCATGAGTAGACCATGTTATATGCTATGTTTGATCTTTTATACATAGCCTGGCTAACTAAGGCTGCCTGATTAGCTATTGCTTTGGCTACATCGAACATTTGTGCATACAATATGGAAATATATATATATATATATATCAATGGACTGCATTTTTTTCCTACTTTATCCCCTCCTAGTTGACTCTCTCATTATTGGACTTATTTCAGCCTAATTTGTAATTTATTTGTAAGATGGAGCCTGTTAATGCACCTTCATAATTTAATTTCTTTGGACTCTTCTAGTAGAATGTCACAGCTTATACTAAATTTCAGAAACAAATTGTTTTCTGTCATTTTAAAATTCCAGTTGTTGTCTCTTTGTTTCCGTTTATATATTTTTTCAACCAATTTTAATAATGAAGCATACCCCAAGGACTTTTTATCCCGTTGTGTTATATATATGATCAGTTAAGATTCTGTAGTGTTGGTTTTTAATGTTTACTGAAATTGTCATTTATTTTAATAAAATTTGGGTTTTGGTTTTTACAGGTGACACATGTATGGCAGCTAGGTTTCTTCCCTCACCAGATTTAAATGGCTTCTAAAATCACTAAAATCGTAGCACAACGAACTTTTCTGTCCCCTACATGTAATATTTTTGGATGATAAGTTCGGCTTTTCCTAACCTGCAGTTTTTGCAGCGATTCTATCATTACAATAAATATATTAAATGATCAGTTCTGTGCAGGCATTTTGATGGATGTGTTGGGAATCATTGTCAGTGATTCATCATCAGAAAAAATAATTAATATCAATTTTTTCTTGATGATAAACTAGGGACAGTGATTCTAAACACGTAGATAAAAAAAATCTGCACATAATAATTGTTCAAATTCATAGACTGAAAACATCAAAACTCTGAAAAAATACCAAAAGTACCTATTGATCTTTAATAGCATTAATATTTCCTTATTAATCTTTCGTTACTGTGAGAAATAATAGATTGTGAATTACTATTTAATGTTAATAAGTTGCATAAACACACAGATTAAGCGTACCAGTGGCACTGATGTCCATATGTGCTCTTTAATTTTCTTTATCAGATTTTGGTCATAAATTCAGGTAAAGGATTGAGGAAAACAGTGTGTCATCCAAAAACTACCAGTTACTTTTGGTCCCCTACATTTTGGATAGTTTTAGTTGTTCCGAGCATCTTGTTCCAGATCTGTGACTCTATTGAGGACCACGTTTTGTTTAGAAATTACCATCATGAGCTTTATTTCATTTCTGTTTGACCACTGATAATTTTCATTTTTATCCATTAAAAACATATCCATTTGCTTCCCACCAAAACTACTCTGAACACTACCCATCTTTATCTGGGTCTTGATCCACAGACCGACGATTTGTACTATTTTCTTTGTTTTGAAATTTGCGGTGGCAAGAAGTAAGGGAAACCCTGAAGTTCTGTTTCAGAAGCAGATAATCAGACCATTTTGCAAATTTGTCGTTGGTCGCAAGCCAGTTGGGTGTCTGATTCTTCAAAGATTATAAGATATATCCCATGTGAGGATGAATTCATGGCAGATCATGTAGTACTCTACCCGCTAAATGCCAGTGTATGTTGATAGTGGACAAAGTTGATTTATCATCCCAACAGATTGCTTGAATCATTTTCTTTTCTGAGCATTGCTGGAGAAATCTGAGGGAGAGAGTGTCTGAGTATAATATGGAATTATGTGTTACGAATATATTGTGACATTATTATAATATAGTTGTAATAGTTAGTATTAGTATTTGGTTGAGTTGTGAGAACAACTCAAGTAGATATTTTGGTGTGTGAGATAATAAAGGGATGGGAGAGATATCCTGGGGATAAATCTCTTAGATTCATGGAGAAAGATTGTAGGGTTTGAAGATGAGTGTTGACTCCACCTTTGTAGGAGATCAAGCACTATAAATTGTATGATCCATCTATGTAAAGACATCTTGAATGAATTCAATTTCTAAATTATAATATTGGGTGTTTTATTATTGTGTAGTTTTTATCATTATGTTGGGTGAATTTTAAGGCCCCCCTAAAAAAACCATAGGGACGAATTTCTAAAAATGATTTTTGAAATCTTGGTGAATGCCACGAATTGAAAGGAAATGTTGTTGGCCGGTAGCATAATGCTATCGGTCGGTAATAAATTTCTCTTTTGCGCTCGTGGTAAAGGCGATTTGAATATAATTTTTTTCCTATTAGCGTAAACGCAAGGAAAATCAACCCAAAAAATCAACTTGTAACCAAAAAATTTAGGCAAAATAACAAGCAACCTAACACCTCAGAATTAGACAAATCTAAATTTCAAAAACTCAAATATTCATGAATTAACGAAGATTAGCCACTAAACTTTACACTAGGATTATGGGACTTACCATGCCCTGTGAGGAAATTGCCTTGGAAAGTTTGATATATTATCAATAACTGGGAAAAATGATCCAACAATCAAAATTTTGGTATTAAATGAAATCATCGATTTTCATTCTTACAAGATTTTTGAAATTTCAATTTATAAGATAGAAAAAATCACGTCCCATAGAAGAGCACTTACCAAATATATTTTGGTGAAGGATGAAATCTAATTGGAAATTTACATCTTGATGTAGCCTTGGATGTGAGGGAATGAAATCCGTTCCATCAAAACCTCCCACGAATCGGACCTAGCTTCTTTGAATATATACAAATTATGTGAGTTTATCAATAAAAAGAATGTTCTGTATTAGAAACAATTGTGTTACTCTATAGTTGCAAGGTTGGACTCTTATTTAGTTGAGACCCCATATCTTGACTGTATCAATTGGTATCGGAGAAAGATATTTCCTTTCCAAGTTAAGTGTGCGAGGCTCTTATATGAGTCCATTGTAAGCTATGAAAAATAAGTCTACTGGAAATAGTTACAAGTTATGAAAAAGAAGCTTGCAGGGAAAATAGGATATGTATGTTGTAGGTCTGTGAGAAGTCCTACCAGTATAGAGAGTGAAAGAGAGACTCTTGTTTGAGTCAATTGCAGTTTGTGAAAAGGAAGATCATGTTTGTTGAAGATATGGTACACAAGAAAGGAGGACACCAAAAGTAGAAGATGTGGTTGAGATGTTGAAGGAAGTCTAGGCAAGATTAAACATGATAGAAGATGCATAAAGTGAAGATGTTGCAACAATATGTGAAGAAGAAGAGACAACGTAGATCTTGTTATCGCTACTAGCAAAGTTGGAACTTGGGTGTCTTGGAGAGAGGAAAAACTAGGAAAGTAAAGAGACGAGCAAAGGTCAAGGTGAACGAAAGAGGAAAGCCCACTTGCAATGTTGTTTTGTTTAGTGGTAAAGAGAGCCCAAATGAGCTCATGAGATAGATAGTGGAGTTAGAAATTCTTTTTGAGGAGAATAATATTGAAGAGCCCAAAAGGGTAGTGGTTACATGTAAGAGGCTATATGGAGTTGTAGTTGTTTATTGGAGAGATGTCCAAGAGAAGACACAAATGAAGAGAAAGAAGAAGGTGAAAAGTTAGGAACATATGGTTTCCAATCTGATGGGGCTAGTTTTGCACCCAAGAATGCAAGGTGAGTGGTTGAAGAAGCTTCATGTCTTGAGGCTTGAGAGAAGAAGGAATAAGATTTCCTTGAACTGTAATAGCACACAAAAGTTGCTAGGTGAGAATCCCAAAGATATTCCAATAAATATAAAGGAGAAGGATATGAGTGAGGAGAAGAAGGTTGTATTGAAAGACACCAAAAGAGTGAGGTTTCTATCTAAAGAGAGAAAATTTAATTTTCAGAATAGTAAAGAGAAAGAGGTTTGTGAGCAACCCATAGAAGAAGAGATCTTCAAAAATGAGGATGTAGGGGTGATAGATTGTGAACTGGAAGGAAGACACCCATTATTTGATGATAGGACAACGTTTATGGAATTCCATAAGTGGGAAGAGGCCAATTTTTCATTGAATTTCTCTTTTGCAGGGAAAAAGGGTTGAGGATAATAAAGAAGAGTTATAGGTTTCCATAAAGGAAACTATGAAGATGAAGTTTTAGTTGATGCACTTAAGGAGAACACATTTTTAGACTCTCTTTGTGAAGTAGAGGATGAAAACGAAGGGAAGAATGGTATTGTGATAGCCGTAGAAGTTGTTGAGAATGGATCTTTGATAGTACATCATGTACTACATTCCATGAGAAGAATGCAAAGAATGGTGAAGAATGGGACAGTCCAACAATAAAGAAGATATGACAAATAATGAAGAACAAGAGATGGAAGAGATGACTCTACAAGAAAGAAAGACACATGAAGAAGGAGAGATGTGAGAAATAGAAGAATGTCACTTATGTGGAAAAGAGTTAAAGGAGATAGAGATGGTGAACATAATTCCATCAAGAAGAATGAAGGAAGACCACGGTGGCACATGTGTGAGAGCAGCCCACATAGGAGTTGAAGAGCGGGCTCTTATGATTAAAGAGTTATATTATGTTGATATGGATAGAGTGAAAGTTTCTTTGCACATGACATGCTTGTGATTCCTAAGAAGATGAAGAAATGAGGAGAAGTAGAAGAGAATGAGATGGTGGAGTGGATGTTATTATCATCAAAAGACTATGTGGAAGAGGATGATGTTGCAGCTGAACAATGTCTTTTGGAAGACATGAAAATAGAGAAGAAGGACGTGCAAGTGAATGCACATGATGTTGATTTGAAGGAAAAATTGAGTAGAGATGAAGATATGAAAATTGCACCAGAGATGATGTTGGAGAAGATTCATGTGAGAATGTTTAATTCTCATGATAATTTGTATTTTGAGTTTGTTGCAACAGTTGTGGAATGGAGAGATTGAGAGTGTGAAAAGACGTGTTGTATCTGAAGAGGAGTTACTGAAGTATGATGTTGTAAAAGTGGGAATGTTGAATATGCAAGGCAGTATGAGAATTGTTGATTCTTTAAATGCTTGGGTTATTAATTTTGTCGCAGATATGACTAGATGTATAGAAGAAGAGGAGAATGTTGAGAAGAAAAAAACATTTGAGTTGGAATTTGGAGATCAAATATGTAATATGGTTGTGTATATGATGAAGAATGTATGTAATGAAGTCTTTAACAAAAAATCCATGAGAGAAGAAGTGAAGAGGTGATGGTCTGAGATAGAGCACGGGTTTCGTGTTTTTATTGGAGGATTAGGGAGTTGGTTCAAAGATCATGAAAGATTGAGAAACAACGGTGATGAATATAGTTAGTGGTGGTGGTCAACTAGTGGTGGGTCAAATCCCACAAGAGGATTGAAGATGAGAAACAAAGCATCTTGGAGGAGGTGGATGGATGACTATGTCCAAGAAATGGGTAAGGTAAATAGAAAGTTGGTCAGAGTTATGTTGATGAAGATGGTTAATGGCTCTACATGTTGCTGGAAATGGAGAAAGAAACAAAAGAACAAAGTTCAACGGTACCTAACAAGGCGAAAGGGAATGCCTTGGTGATTTCTCTTCATGACCAAATGAGTGGCTCTATCACTTATTCTATTTGAGAAAAAGTTCAAATTATTTTAGCATGGGTGTCTAATGCAGGAGCATCTTGATTCACGTGCAATCTTGCATCAAATAAAAGTGAATAAAAGATGTATAACTCTCAATCCATCAATTGAGAGTTTTAAGGAGCTTGTTCTCCTAAAATTAGAACTTTTTGTAATAGGAGTAATTTTAATTTCTTAGATATATTTAGGATTAGAAAGTCAAAATCGGATTTTTTCTTATTAGTGGAATACTATATAATTGCATGTTAGTCTAGTTTTAGAGAGAGATAGTGGAGCTGCAAGGGAGATTCCTAGAAGAGGGCATAAAAAATAACAAAATTTTCAAAATGCTCCAACTGAAATTGTGAGAGAGATTTTTGTTCGTCTCGGTCTTATGATGAAAACCTCTCTCCTTTTTTATATTAGAACAATAGTTGAAAAGTTATGTGTGTTAATTAAGGTTTCAGTTATGTGTAAAGGTGTTTAGACACAGAACTTGCACATATGTTTGTATAACTCTTTAAGGCTAAGAATTGTATGTATGGTTATACAATTTATTGAGATTGTATGTTGAATATTGTAATGCCAATTGAAACTGAAATCAATGAAAAAAATGTTGTTCTACATTAGAAATCATTACGTTTAACTACAAGGTTGGGCTCTTATTCAATTGAGACCCCACACCCTAACTGCGTCACTATTCACATACTATATCACTATTCACATACTATAGTATCATTAATTTAAATTTATAGCCGCATGAAAAAGCCAGACTCTCAACAAATTTTATTTTGTCAGGGACCGATAATCTGAAATTTCTGGCCTACGAGCCCCACATATTTTCACACAAGGACAACATAAAAGACAAGCTTAAGATGGCACGCCATTTGTTCCATTTTGCAATGGATGATAGCAGGCCTGAAATTCAAGTAACTGATAATCAACTTTGTGAGGTTAATATCAAACACTGAGGACTCAGTATCCAGTTAGTGAACAGTGTACAGAGTGCCTGAAATGAATACAAAGGCCGTAACTTTTTCATGCAGTCTGTAAAAGAGACATTAATATAGATTGAAAAGACATTCTCCTGCAACTGTCCCTGATCAGTGATCACTGATCACATGGCCCGCTTCCTCGATATACACATAACATATCACTGAATTTTGGCATATTGCCTGCTACATTGTACTCTGTACAGATTTGTAAACAATTATACAAATACATATATATTGAGGGGCTCTTTTTCCCTATATTTTCTCCTCCTATATTACTGTGACTTATTTAGTCCTATTTGCAGGAATCATTTCCTGCAAGACCCTGTTACCTTTTTTGATGTAGTAGTTTGCTGATGTTTTTCCTACCTTTGATCCTGTCAAATAAGATAGATAAGATCTCGAACTGACAATATTGTAGTAGCTTCAATCTCACTCATCATATATCATAATTTGTTTTATTTGTATTGTACAGTCCAGGCCTGTAAGGTCAAATTAATGGTGTTGTCGAATCAAAATTTGTTGACGGTTAGTTTTTTAGGTGGTTGTAAATTGTAATTTTTTTATATACACTTTAAAAAAAAAAAATGATGTCCATCTCTTTCTGTGTATATGTGTGTGTGTAGAGTATTAAACTATTAAAGAATATGATAAAATACGAAAAAAAAACACAATAATAAAATAGGGTGTCATTAATTTTTTTTTTGATTGAGCAATGTTTAATTAGGCACCGGAAGGGCACAATCCTGAGTTCAACCGTTTGACTCTTTCTAGTGGGTTCCATGGGAGCTAGCATCATCGTCAATAAATGAAGGGCCTTTAGACAATATTCTAAATTATAATAAAAAATGACAACTTTTTTTAGTTCCTAAATATTAAATCTTGGAAGTATTGATAATTTAAATATTATGTAAAAATAAATAAATTAATATATTGATATGTTCCAATTAAAACTAGCAAAAGCATCCATAGGTGCCTGTGAGAGGCCGATAAGCATATAGAAGGATTTATTAAAAATATTACATTGATAATAATAGTATTTAATATGTCCATTAGAAGCCTTATAGGGAAAGGAAAAAATTGAAAACCGGCCCCATAAATATATTAGATGTCATTGAGCTGTTTAAATGGTGTATAAGACCAATGTATAAGACAAACATTAACTAAATTATGTTGAAAACTATACCAAATTTTAAATCTTTTTCCCATGACAAACCAGATAACGAATGAATTACCCATTAGAAACCTATCATTAAAAACAAAAAATGTGACACCTCAAAATGGTTTTTTTCGTTAAAAACAGCATTGTTAAATAGATCTAAAGTTGAGGAACATATAAAGTTATGACCAGGAGAACAAATTGTGGCCTGCAGATTCAGAAAATAAAAAGGAAAAACCAGGAGCAACCTTCTTGGGAGCAGAAGCAACGGGTTTCTCTTCCCCAACTGTGGTGTTTTGGATGTGCTCTCTAATAGAATTTTGACAAAAACCAGATCCAAATGCACTTTCCCCAACTGTGGTGTCAGGGTCGAGTTGCATTGCCTCGTCAATAAAACACAACAAAGCACCCAGAACACATTACTCAGAAACGGCAGTAAAATGCCACCTGCAACAATATTCTAGAGATCGCAATATACCATCTTATGAGGAAATCCATTGTGTTTGCCCTGAAAATTGAACTCTCATGGATCTAGTGGCAATATAAATAAAATAAAAAGTTTACCTACTCAGGAATTTGGTAGGTGAAACCCAAGGGAAATAAAAATAACCATTACCAAATACGTCTCAGAAGGGATCTTACGACTGTGTAGAAGTTCTTCCAAATAATATTTTTATTTCCACAAGCAAGGAAACTTGAACTAAAAGCTTTGACCAAAATATCTCTTCCCTAAAGACAGTAAATGAATGAAGCGGGGAGTGAATACGAACAGAGGGAAGTGAATCGTGTCAAGATTTATTAGGTGAAATCTTAAGAAGTCTCTTTGCACAGCCGTTACCACGTTTCCTTACATGATTGTATTTCCAAGAAAACTGCAGGTGTCATTAAATTAAATCCATTACTCGGCGCTGAGATTTCCATGCTTTTTTTTCGAGCAGTTACCTACATATTTGACTCACTAAATTAATATCTTAAAACATATACCTAATGGAATGTCAGTTACACAAGAACCAAAATTATTAAAAAATTTCTTATAATTTTTAAATTGAAGACGACCATGACAATAAAATGTCATTTACTTAATGATTCAATTCTTTCTCAACCGTTTTTTTTATCTCCTCAGTGTTAATACAACAGCTATTACAGATAACACATGCTCTGGTAAAAGAATATAATACCAATAATAAATGTTAAAAAAAAATTCACAATAGATGGGGAAAAAGAATAATAATGATTAATTACTAAATATTGATTAGCATGCAACATGCAGGGGGCACTTACTTTTCTCTTATTATAGTAAAATGTCACTGTGATTATGAAAATATTGTTTTTTATTTATTTTTAAAATAAATGACGACTACCAAAAAAATTCAGTTACAATGAAAGTTGTCTCTAAGAAGCCTATCACCCAAAAATATGGAGTAATATTTTTGTGAAGTTAATATATTGAAGAGGTGCTGACTGACTTGAATTTTTATGTCAAAGGCGTTCCCCCTATGGGAAAAGTGCCATTTGGCTCATTTCCGCAACTATGTTAAATTTGACAGATTGACGGCCGTTTGGACATTTTTTGCTTTTTCCAGCTATTTTTAACAGTTGCTTTTTCATTTTTTTTGTTGTGTTTTGTTGTTTTTTGCTTTTTTAGGTTGTTTTTATAGCGTTTTTATAGATGTTTCCTTTTTATCCTCTGTTGTCTGCCCCGCCAATGAACTACTTTGCTTTTAATACCCCGGGGGTACAATTGTCTGTGGTTGGAAAATTTCTTAAGGAACAATTATCATCTGTTGTCAAAACAACTACAATATACAGAATTAGGAGATGTGTTGAATCGTTGATCACTCAAACATGAATGGAGTCGATGAAAATTGATGCTTATGCAATTTCCCCTGCCACACAAGGTTGCATCATTAATGTTTCTGTCCATACCAAATTGACTGAGGTAAGATACAATAAATCTTTGCTTAACTCCACTATATCTTTGTACGGATAGTTGTTTACATCAAACTTTTATTTTGTTGTGCATCAAAAATATTTGAGTTTTTATATTGAAGCCTTGAATTATTAATTCTAATCTTACATTTAACTATATTTGCATACAACTAGTGCTGGGTAGACAACATCGAAGTAGCAAATATTAAGAGCTCACTAATAAAAAATTGGAACCACTATTGAATGACATGGATCCATTTAGAATTTGGAAAGTGCAGTCTCATTGTCTCGAGTGCAATTATCTTTTCACGGTCTTAGATTGCCTACTCTTTTTTGGTTTTCTATCGGCTATTCTGGAGTGAACTAAGAGCTTTCCGAGAACAATGTTTTGAGAAAAAGAAAAAATGTTTTTAATATTTATACCGACAAGTGGTGGAAAAGTAGTCGATGGATTTATTGCATATTTTATAGTTTAGGAAGGAAATTTTATTTCAAAGCAATTTTCCAATATGTATAGGCATGCTTATATCTGAGATGATATTTGATAATGGATAGCAGTTAAAGTGCATTAGTGCATAGTAGTAAATGACTTATCAATATGATCTTTGTTAAAATTTTGAACATTCTTAGAAATATCTATGTTTCAAAATATTCTTTAGGTAACCATTTAGAAGTGTAGGAGCACAATAAAGCCAAGGAGTAAGCTCGTCTAGTGTTCAATGATATGCCAAAAAAAACATGTTCACATAAAGTACACTGATAAGAGAGTGTACTCACTTTGGATTTTTTTGAAGAATCCATTAATTTTAAAAAACCCAAAGTGTATATGTGTGTGTGTGTGTGTGTGTGTATACATACATACATATATATATATATATATATATATATATATATATATGTACACACACACATGTATATCTATATATATATATATATATATATATATATATATATATATATATATATATATATATATGTACGTATATACATATACGTACATATATATATGTATATATGTACATATATGTATATACGGATATACATATATGTATATCTGTATATATATGTATGTATATATAGATATACATATATGTATATCTGTATATATATACATATATGTATATCTATATATACATACATATATATACAGATATACATATATGTATATATGTATATACATATATGTACATATATACATGTATATACATATATATATGTACATATATACATATATATACATACATATATATATATATATATATATATATATATATATATATATCTGTATGTGTATATCTGTATACATATATATGTACACACACACACGTGTGTGTGTGTGTGTGTATGTATGTATGTATGTATGTATGTATGTATGTATGTATGTATGTATGTATATACATATACATATATATATGTATACAGATATACATCTATACAGATATATACATATATATAGATGTATATCTGTATGTGTATATCTGTATACATATATATGTATATGTATATACATATATATGTACACACACACACACACACACACACATATAATTAATTTTTGTATGAAGAGTATTAAACTATTAAAGAATATGATAAATACGAAAAAAAACACAATGATAAAATAGGGTGTCACTAATTTTTTTTGATTGAGCAATGTCTAATTAGGCATTGGAAGGGCACAATCCTGGATTAAACTGTTTGACTCTCCCTGGTGGGCTCTATGGGAGCTAGCATCATCATCAATAGATGAAGGGCCTTTAGACAATATTCTAAATAATAATAAAAAATGAAAAATTATTTTAGTTCCTAAATATTAAATATTTTAAGTATTGATAATTTAAATATTATGTAAACAAACAAATTAATATATTGATATGTTCCAATTAAAAAAATATGAAGTAATATTTTTGGGAAGTTAATATATTGAAGAGTAGCTTATCAACTTGAATTTTTATGCCATAGGCGTTGCCCCTATAGGAAAGATTCCCTTCATTTTGGAAACTATGTTAAATTTGACGGTTTGACAGTCGTTTGGACATTTTCACTTTTTCTGGCTATTGTTAACAGTTGCTTTTTCATTTTTTTGTTGTTTTTTGCTTTTTTGGGTTGTTCTTATAGCATTTTTTTAGATGTTTCCTTTTTAGCCATCGTCATCTGCCCCGCTGATGAACTACTTTTCTTTTAAAACCCTGGGGGTCGAATTGTATGTGGTTGGAAATTTGTTGAAGGAACAATTATCATCTGTTGTCAAAACAACTACCCCCATGTTGCAATTCTAATGCTTATGAATCCATACCCGTCTCATATTTGCAGATGACCAAGGTGGTTTGGTGACTGTTATACCTCTTCTACATCGAGGCAATATTTCCCATCATGCCCTTTGGCTTTAACTCTAGTTATCTTTCTTGTTTACTCTTTCCAGTCCTTTTCTTCCCTCTTTTGTTTGAAGATATATTTTAAACTACAATTGGGCATTGTGGGTAATTGTAATTGAGCATTGTAGTTAACTGTAAAAGGACTCTGTATGGATATTGGATTTATGCATTATAGGATCAAATATCGATCCAAATATCATGTTCATGGGCAATCATGTATATCTAGTGTTAAAAGTGTATGCTTATGCAATTTCTGTGATGATTGTTTATAGAGGATGCATGGTGATCTATAATCTCTTGAAGTTTACTGAACAAACTGAAAATGATTGGGAGGTTCTATAATATGTTTGTTTGCTTGAAATGTTTGTAAACAAGATGAACTTAAGATTTGTTGCAAATTATATATTTACATTCATAATTCTAATTTAAATAGTGTTTGAAATTATAAGAAAGGGGCACAGCACCAGTGATGCTTAAGGTACTTATTAGACAGTGGGTTATTAGCTCCCTAAAATTTTATTTGGGTAAGACAAATCAAAATCAGTTTGTCCGATGATAACTTCTAAATAGGTACATGATCTCCCAAACAAATATGTTTTAATCTGATGGTCATCCCAAGACTACCATGGATTTGGAAATTTTTATTGCAATAAGAATATGAATTTTCATGGATTAGTCAAAGTGAGAAATGAGGTGGAAAACATGGTCATGAAGCCAATATTATTACTATAATTTCATTGAGAACCGTTTCACTTAATATTGAATCATGTTGCTATAGATGGCATTCACAATATAAAAAATTGGGAGATGTGTTGAATCGTTGATCACTTGAACATGAATGGAGTTGATGAAAATTTCCTCTTATGCAATTTCACCTACCACACAAGGCTACATCATTAATGTTTCTGTCCATACCAAATTGATTAAGGTAAGAGACGATAAATCTTTGCTTAACTCCACTATATCTTTGTACAGATAGGTTTTTACATCAAAATTTTATTTTGTTGTGCATCAAAGCTATTTGAGTTTTTATATTGAAGCCTTAAATTAGTAATTCTAATCTTACATTTAACTATATTTGCATACAACTAGTGCTGGGTAGACAACATCGAAGTACCAAATATTAAGAGATCACTAATAAAAAATTGGAACCACTATTGAATGACATGGATCCATTTAGAATTTGGAAAGTGCACTCTCATTATCTCGAGTGCAATTATCCTTTCACGGTCTTAGATTGCCTACTCTTTTTTGGTTTTCTATCGGCTATTCTGGAGTGAACTAAGAACTTTCTGAGAAAAATGTTTCGAGAAAAAGAAAAAATGTTTTTAACATTTATACTGAGGAGTGGTGGAAAATTAGTTGACTTTATTGCATATTTTATAGTTTAGGAAGGAAATTTTATTTCGAAGCAATTTTTCAATATGTATAGGCATGCTTATATTTGGGATGATATTTGATAATGGATAGCAGTTAAAGTGCATCAGTGGAAAGTAGTAAATGACTTATCAATCTGATCTGTGGTAAAATTTTGAACATTCTTAGAAATATCTATGTTTCAAAATATTCTTTAGGTAACTATCTAGCAGTGTAGAAGAACAATAAAGCCAAGGAGTAAGACCGTCTAGTTTTCAATGGTATGCCAAAAAACAATATGTTCACATAGAGTACAGTTATAAGAGAGTGTACTCACTTTGAGTTTTTTGAAGAATCCATTTATTTTTAAAGCAAAATGAGATATGCAGGTTTTCAGCCTAATGTATATTTTTAGTTAATGTTCTTAAGGCATGTGCAACAATACAAGAGTTACAAAAGGTTAAGGGAATTCATTGTTGTGTGATTCGAATTGGGCCGGAACATGATGTTGTTTTTGGGGATGTGCTTGTAGATATGTATAACAAAATGCCTCAAAAAGATCACTTTTTTAGGGTTTCAGAGATTGAACTCCTTTTTATTACTTCTCACCAGGATTCATTTATGTACAATATATATTCATTATGTGATTTCATAGTAATATAGATTTTAGATATGTGCTTCTTATGATTGGAACTAGTCTTTTGAGGCCGCATCATCCAACCCACGGGAGACCCATTCTGCAAGAGAGCTTGGCATCACATTTCATTTTAGGCGAAGTAGACCTCAAAGGTATTTTTCAAATATAAACCTCATAAATCACCATGGCCTTAAATTTCAAGAATGACACTGGATGACATGTCTCTTTATTCATTGTGATGTTTTTGACTTGCTTTTTTTGTGCCATTTTAGTCTTCTCTTGTGCCCATTTGGTGATTTCTCTACTTATTCAACTTAGATAGAGATTCTCTAGGCACTCTAACTGTATACTTCTTTTCTTTCTTTTCCTTGTTGCAGTTGGATAGAGATACAATAGGAACTTATATTTTATACCATGCACACACACTTCTTTTGAACCTTGGTGTTTCATTTGCTATAAAAATAATATTAGAATCTAATACACCAAACTGGAGTCGACCTGAGAACATGGATTTCAAGTAAATTCATTTTGTTTCAATTTTCAATTGTTGTTGTGATTGCAGGGCTATTTAGGAAAAGGAGAAAAGTCCCAAGGGAGGCCTTATGAGAAATAAATTCTTTTTATTAGTTCTTACATGTAGTTTCTCCTAGGAGGAAAGTCTAGATCTACCAGATCACCTCCATCTAATGGATTTTCATCTAACCAGTCTGCAATGATTTGTCCCTTAATGGACTTTTGGTTTATAAATGTTAGTTCAAACTCACCCATTAAGGTTATGAAATGTCCAGCCTTTTTAGATAAAGACCCTTGCGTGAGGAATGTCTATAAGTGATCTATCTTTACAATGACCCTTGTTTCTTGATTCAACATGTAATGTCTTAAACGTTTTGGTGTGAAGAATATGGCAAGGCACTCTCTTTCTGCATGTGTGTAATGTGTTTCATAATCAAGCAACATCTGGCTAATGAAATAAACTACACGTTCCTGTTTATCATTATCTTCCTGAGCCAACATGCAGGCTAGCGAGACATCAGTAGCCCGTGAATACATGATCAAAGCATGATCTGGTCTTGAAGGCATTAGCGTGGGAGGAGACAAGAAGAAGTGTTTAACTACTTTGAAGGCCTCATTGCATTCTTCCATCTAATCAATGCTATAATCCTTCTTTAATAAATTGTTGATGAGATGAACATCAAAACTTAATTCAGGGATGAACCTTTGAATTGCACTGAGTTTCCCAAGAAATGATCTAATACCGGAATCTTCTAATGGTGGAATCATTTCAAGAACAACCTATATTTTGGTTGGATCGACATTAATCCCTCATGATGATATAATGTAGCCTAGAAGCTTTCCTCCTGTCACACAAAATACACATTTCTCTGGATTGAATGTGACCACATATTTGATCAATCATGAGAGAATGATACGGAGTACTTTTGGGTGATCACAACTCTTCTTGGCCTTGGCCAGCAAGTCATCTACGTAGGATTCTACAATCTTATGAATAAGGTCATGGAATATGTATGTCATTGCCCGTTGGTATGTAGCGCCAACGTTCTTAAGACCGAATGACATGACATCGTAACAAAAATTTCCCCAAGGAGTTATAAACGTAGTCTTGGCTTGATCCTCTTCAGATATTTTGATTTTATTATATCCCGAGAACCCATCCATGAGAGACAAAAAGCTCAAATCTAGTTGTTGCATCAACAATGGCATCGATGGATGGTAATGGGAAGTCATCTTTGGGGCAAGCTTTATTAATGTCCCGGAAGTCTATGTAAATGCGTATCTTCCCATTCTTTTTTAGAACAGGGATGATATTAGATACCCATTGTGAATAGTTGACTGGTTTGATGAATCCCACTTGGAGAAGTTTCATTACTTCTTCTTTCACCATGAGATCCACTTTTGGTTTCATTGGTCTTGATTTTTGCTTAGTTGGCTTTGCATCTAGTTTGGTGACAAGATTCTGTACCGCGATATGTGGTGTAATTCCTATCATTTCTTTGTAATTAAATGTGAAATATTTTTGATGTTCCTTGAGGATCTGGGTATGTATTTCTATCTCCTTTGGAGTTAACGAGGATCCCAACTTCAAAATATTTGGTTCTTCCTCCGTTCCAATATTTATGTCAATCGTTCCTTCAATTAAGGAAGCGTTGCCTTCTTCAAATTTAGGTGGGGCCAGAGGTAGTTCCAAACCTTCTCCATTCTCTACCTCATAGATTTCGATATTTTTTTACGGGGGAGATTCTATCATGGGATTTCCAAAATAGGAAGAGGAAGATGGGATTAGGGAGAAATCTACTATGTGATGAGCGAGATGCAATTCCACAAAGGCATTTAGATATCCAAGAGTGACCCTATCGTTTTCAAAGTGGTCTAGGATGGTAAACTCATTTTTAGCTTCTATATGTGTCAAGATCGGGGCTATTGGTATTTTACGCACCAATGGTTTCTAGTACGAAGTGATACCATGAAATTTGTATTTTCCAACTCACTGCTTGGAGTGAAACGGGAAGCTGAGGTTGCTATTGAATCAATGAGAAGGCTTTGTTCTCGTGGGATTGCTTCGATTGATATGAAGTTGAATCCCTTGGTTAGATCCAACACCACCGTTTTATAGAGTTATAAGTGTTCAGCTCTAGTTTCATATACCTCAGATACTTGGTTTGCAACTAATTGTGATTCTCATAGTAATCTAATGTTATCAATGCCCATTCTTTTGGCTATGATGAGGCCAAGGAGGAGGGCTTCATATTCAGCCCTGTTGTTTGTACATTCGAAGTTTAACTTAAAGGAAAAAGGTAGGATCTTTCCCTCAGGAGAAGTAAAGATCACACCTGCCCCAGTGCCGAAATGACATCTAGCTCCATCAAAGTGGAGGGTCCAATATTTGTTTGGAAAAATGGATATTGGAACATTCTTCGTGTCTACTTCTTTTGCCTCGGTTACTTCTACCATACAAACTTTTTCCACTGGAAGGGAGCCAATTCCTAGGGTACTTCCTATACCCATGGAATCAAATGGTAGGAGAATAGGTAAATCTTTCTCTAGTATCTCGAAATTTTTTTTGGTAGTTCCTAATGATACTATCTTTATTACGTTAGTCTCATTTTTGAGTGTCGGAATTCCTTTGAGTAGATTCGTGATTTCTAATTCTGTTGTAGGTATCAACTTTACTTCTGGATTTGAATTGACTGGTTTGTTAAGCTGATTCGTTGGGAGATCAAACTCAGAGTGAACACCTAGTCTCTTTTTCAAATTCGCTAAGTGTATGTCAAAGGGTTTTGGGTCACCTTGTGCCACAAAGATTTTTCCTAGGTGTAAAAATCTTATTTCCTGGAATAACGTGGAAGGGATTGCCTTCATGCGATGTATCCATGGTCGACCGAGAATCATATTATAGTTGGTTTCCTGATCTATAATATAAAATTTGGTGAGGACTGTCTTGGGTCCTAAGGTGACTGGTAACACTATAGTCCCAATTGAAGTTACCTTGAGGCTATCATAACCCCTTAGTGTATTTCATGTTGTGGAACAATTTGTTTCTCCATATCCTAGCTTTTGAAGAAAAGCGAAGGGGACTATGTTAACTGCTGCCCCATCATCAATCATTGCGCACTTAACATAATTATTGTTAACCCATACCTATAAATGCAAGGTTGGGTCGCCTCTACGTGTGATTTCAGTGTCTATTGGCATTTTACTTATATTAAATATAAACTCAGTATCCCTATCTAGCTGCCCTGGAGGGTAGACATTAAAGTCTACATGGTTTACTTGCGTTTCAGGAGGAGTGATGTTAATTAGATGACCAAGACCTAACACTTCTAAGAGAGTAGCTCTGTGGGTGGGAGTGTTTTTCAACAAATCCAAGAAGGAAATGTGAGAGAAGGTCTTTGTTAGGTCATTAATTAGATCATAAGCACCTATAGGTTTCACTAGTGTTTGTTGAATATTGTCTGGTACTAATGGGTAGGTTAGAACTGGTTGAGAAGAATAATCTCACGTTCTTGTTATGGTTTCTACGTGTAGCTCGGTATCTAACTCTACCAGACTGACTATCTTGGTTTGTGGTTGAGTTCCTAATTGGGGTGTGACCGGTGAATTTGATGAAGTTGAGGCTTCGTGATCGTTATTTCCTGTCATAACACCCTTGTTCATCCTGTTTGGATCTAACCTGTTATTGTTAGAGTGATTCGGGAGAGGATCGTTGAAAATCTTGAGGGGTGCATTTTGAGGGGAAATTGCTCCCCTATAAGCATTTGGTGTGCGTAATGCAGAATTTGTTAAAAACATATCTATAAAGAGTTGTCTTTGGTCTTCTGGAAAACATTGCATGAATTTATCGTAGTCGCGGAAAGTCCTAGTATCATGGCCTTGAATCTTGTGGAAACCACAATACAAGTTGGGATTATAGTTTCGAGGTTGTTGGTTTGAAACTTGTTGTGGTCCAAAATTTTGACTAGGTTGCTGGTTGTTAGAGTTGAAATTTTGAGGTTGTTGCCTTTGGCTTTGGTTCTGATACCCAGTTGGATTTTGGTTTGGACCTTGTGTCTAGATTTTCCGTTGTTGTTGTAGTTGTTGTTATTGTTGTTGTTGTTGTTGTGATGGACGATTAAAATCCACCGCATTGATTGTTGGAGTAAAGTTATTATTTCGTTGATTGTTAATGGGTGGTGAGATGTTCACGATGTTTTCCCTTTTAACCTGGTCTGTGACTCCATCTGTTGTAACCCCATGGTTTTTGTTAAGAATTTTGGGTCCTTGATTGGTATTCTTGACATTAGGATAAGTCGTAGTGTTTTGATTGGGAGCGATTAATTTCCCGTTCGTTCCATATGTCTTACGACCACTGTCTATTATCGCTTGATCGATTCAGAGAGCACTCTTGAGTACTTCATCATAAGTCCTTAGTGGGAACTTCTGGACTTCTTCCTTTATCTCTTTGTTGAGAGAATGAAGGAATAAGTCACATAGTTCCATCTGATCCATGTTCGGAGCACTTGCTGATGAGTAGAGGACTGTACACCATCTTTGAATGAAATGAGTAGAAGATTCATTGTGCTCTTGTTTAATATGTAAGAATTCCCTGATCCATGTTCTTAACAATTTGTTCATGTCAAAAGCTTTGATAAATTCTGACACAAGTTGTTTGAACGAGTGTATCGAGGCTTCAGGTATTCTATAATACCAATCAAGGGCAATACCTTCTAAGGTCTTAGGGAATATCTTAGCAACAACCACATCCCAAGGGAGAAATTCTTGAATGGCTGTGGCATAAGCCTTGATATGTGCATTTGGATCTCCCTCCCCCTTGAATTTAGGAAAATCAGGAAGAGGTCTTGGAAGCATGTCACATCGTATGGTGAAATCTAGAGGTTCTTTTAAATATTCTGAGTAAGTCCCTACCGCATAGGTCTCAACCATCGATGGTGCCTGCTGAGGGGGGAGAGGTGGAACGGGTTGTTGATATGGCATAGCATATGTATTTGCAGGAGCGTAAGGAAACCCCTGTGGTTGAGAAAACATCCCAGGAGAAGAGAACATATCTCCTTGTGGGGATTTTGAATAAATGTTTAAATAGGGAGGAGCATTGCTCTGATATGGGTTGTTTGGTACTAAATCGGGGGTATCATACTTTTAACTAGAGTAGCGTTTGAAAATGTGGTTCTAGCTGGTGTTTGCTGTGGGTAGTTATACGAATGTTGAGGAGGCACACCTAATGTACATGTTCCTGTGAGGAGGTCAATTTGACTAGGATAATGTGGAGGGTTGGGAGTTCCCGCTTTCATGAAATGTGAATTTTGATTTGCTTAAGCAAGTTCTAGTCCTCTGACCCTCTCAACCAAAGTTTAGATGACCTCGATTGGTGATGGCCCAATGTTTTGCCTTGATGGATTTTGTGGTACTCTTTGAGGTTGCAGAGGGGTATGGTATCCTGATATGAATTGTTCATTACTTTGCCCAAGTTCACCAAGAGTATTTTCCATTGGTGGAGGAATGGGGGTATTTTCTTGAAGCAGGGTGTCGGGTTGTGTTTGTAAACTTCCTAGAGATGGATACATGTTTTGGAAGTGTTGCTAATTTTTGGCGTGGGATGCTAGGTACTCCTCATCCAAGAATGGGAGTGGATCTGATTGCCTACTAATTTGTGGTCTGAACAAAACCAAAGGAGATGAAATGGATTCTCTAGTAAATGTCATATTGTTAGAGCCTCAGGGCTCTGGTTGTTGTGTTTGTGTGAGCTAATCCAGATCCTCAATTCAGAACGAAGAACTAGAGATAGTTCTTTGAGGTGGAGTTTGTGATGAAAAGTAGTTACTTGAATAGTTGTTAGCCCATAAAGAAAGTGAGGGTGACGGTGGCCTATTCGATTGGCCATAATATGCTTCAAGACCTAAGAGAGGTCTGTCATATGCGTTGTATCCCAACGTATTCGGGGGGTATATAAATACCCAAAAAATAATGGGAAGGAGCGAAGATGGATGAAATAAATGGAAAGGGAAAGGGAGCAGCTGTTACGTTTCACATGAGGTTCACCAATTTTCTACAATAGAAAAGTGACAGGTGAGCATGGGAATCAAAAAGTAACATTTCTTTGTATCCGACCTCCTAAGATTGTGCCGAGACAAGTAGTGGAAATGAAATATATGTGGGTGTAGATAAACTAATTGGGGAATCTGATATCCTCAACACGCAATAATGGGATCTGCGAGTCTAAGCCAAAGAAAGCTCTCCTAACCTGAATTGGTGTAATGGATCGTTCATATATAATAGCTGCTCAGAGGCTCCAATCAATGTTAAGCTCTGTCGAGATCCTATCTATTGGTTGTTGGATGTGTGGAAAGTGACCTATAGGTGCTTCGTGTATATTTCCAGACAAGGTCATGAAAGTGGTAGTGAGAGGTGTAGTGGATTTGTAGGGAACTATGGGCAGTTTTCTGGTCTAGCCCAGAAAATATTAGCTTGATTGGCTTCTATATTTAATACGGAAAATTGTGTTATGATATCTGGCGGGAGTGGTGAAGATTTAAATACCAACGTACATAAGCTTGTGTCAATATTTAACTGATTAGCAAGCTCGTTGGGTTGTGGGACCTGGGGATCATAACCATGAGTTTGTGGTTGTTGTGGAATTGTTATGGTCATGTGAAGAATCAATCTCTTCTTCCGACAATCCAATAGTCATAAGCCTTTTCAACTTCTATGTTTAATACTAGGAGTTGTGCGATCTTCTCATAATACCTTACGGGTGTTCTAGCAACTTATATACGTAATCCTGTGTTTATGTCAATGAGAAGGTATCATGCATTTGGTTGAAGAACTAATGAATCACAACCAAATAGTTGCTCTCTTTCGGGTTCTTGTATGGTCATGCAGATATCCTATCAAGGCAATCTATAGATGGGTTGATTTGACCAGAATGCATATGCTTTATCGTCTTCAATATTCAATTCTCTCAATTGCTCACTAACTGCTTGTGGGTTTGTTGTCGTTTGAAAGACGTGAATTCTAAGACCTTGATCTATATCGGTTAATGTTGTGAAGAGATTTGGTTGAGGTATTGCCAGTTCAAACACGTAATCCCTGGTCTCTCTAGGTCCCGTAATTATCATGCAAGAGATAACCAAACTTGATTGAAAGAAGTAAACTAATTATGAAAGATATATCTACACTATGCTTATATTCTTTTTTTTTGTATTTTGGAAGATATGGTTTTGAACGAAATTTAAAGAGTGACTATTCTACCATATTAAGATAACAAACAATTAATCTAATAATGGAATTAAAACAAGCAAGGTAGCCAGATGTAGCTATTTGCCTGTGCATTTATCATAAATATTAAATAACTAACTAATTTAATTGAAAATACCTTCAATCTTACCTCAGAAGTGAGGAATAAATCACAGCTTCTTAGAAGCTATCATTCCCCATAGCTTCCCTCGTAATACTAAAAGCAAGCTTAGCTGAAATAAAATGATTTGCTATTCTATTTGATATATTGTAACTATAACTTTGACGATTCAAACTTGGAGTTTACAGAACAACGACAAATACCGTTGTATTATGACTTGTCCCCTCAGTGTGATCTCTTCGTTCCTTCGTGTTCTTATGAATCCAGACAAGTGGAAATGTGACAGCGACATCGGGAGAAGATGTTCGAACAGTGGCAGCTTTGAGGTAATCTGAACATAATGCAAGTAGGAGAAGGATATTGCAAGAGAACAGAGCTTGACTATGCGATTACTACTGGTATTGTTACAAGGATACAATACAAGCACACCGAAATCTCTAGGATCTATACTTCCTATGAAAAAACAAAAACCTATAATTCTAAGCTAAATCAAGATTCAAATGGACATAATCTAGAACCAGAACTGTTGAGCCTTGAATTGAGAGGCTAAAAGCTTTACAAAATCTAAACTTCTTGAGACTTATTGAAGAAATTTCAAAACACACTGAATAATAATTCTTAGAGGGAGAGGGGCCATTTGCTTGTAAAAAATCTTGGTATTTATAGCACTTTGATTTACCAAAGGGTAAGTTTGAATTGAACTCTTCTATTATAAACAAAGAGGAATTACTATTTATCAAGTGACTAAAACTTAAATGCAAGCAAGAGTGGTTGAGAAATACGAGCACCACTTGATTTTTTACGTTGACGAAAGCGTCAAAAAGTTCTAGAAAACGTGCACAAGAACATCACCCAGTGCAGGGCGGCACTTACAGGACCGCTTCCCAGGCAAGGCGACGGTCCTATGACTAAAGACCAAAATATAAGGAAAGAGAGGAACGGGGTTAGAATAAATCATACGAAGGATGGATAAGGCATTTTAGGATGCAAATGTATACTCAGCATGCTTTCTATATTCTGAACACCTTGCGAAGAGATCTGAATCATCATTGTGGTTTCTGTAACCTCTTTCCGGCAGTACAGTACATACAATTTTTGGTACGTACAGTTTCGTATACGATGCATCCCCTGCAACAACTATCATTCTGTGATATGTTATTATGAAGAACAACGGATTATTCAGTGCTACGTTCACGATCCTCAATAGGTATTTTTTTCCTCTCTTCACTAAAATTCGCATAGTATCTGCATCCATATATCATCAATCAATTTTCTACACGATCTCTTACTTTATTTTTAAATTAATTTCATTTATAATAATTGTAACACTACAAAAAAAAATTAACTGAGCATAGAAAGAAGTTTCTGGGGTGGTTGTTAATGGTGCAGGCATCAGATTCATTTGGAACTCCTCCAATTTGAAGGGCATGGGATAACACATCCTCATTGCGTGGATACAGTACAACAGCGTTCAAAAGAAACTCAATGTTTACCTTGCAATGTTGATGGATTTCAATATGCCCCTCCATCCCATACTCTTTGATATTGACAATTTGTCTGATGCTCTCAATTTGGAAATTTATTTTTTGTTTTTCGCCTCCACAGGCTTGATCCACGAGCTTTCTCTCATTTCTACCGTGTGGGAAAAGATAATCCGACCTTTCATTCTCCTTACAGTCCTATCATTTTCCTTTCATGATTCTTCAACCCTGCTAGAGAGGTATTAGAAGTTGACGTCCAAAATAAATTTGTGCTTCGTCACATGTCCTTGAGATTAGATCTGGCCCTTCCATTACCTAAAGGTTTTTGGTAGCCGGAAGAGGGAATACCTATTGGCCTAATAATTATTTGAAAACGATCAAGATTATTTTTTCCATCTTTCGAAGGGATGTCATATTTTTTGAATCACAAAATGTTTCTAAAAACTTAGAAATAATAACTTATAGTCAGATAATTTTGTGTAGAAAGCACCCAATTTTTTAAAAATGAAGCTCCATAAGTATTATATGAGTGAACCATTAAAATTAGATCTCAATTATTAAATCATTAAAGAGAGAATAGGTTGTGTGATAATTCCCTTAGGAATTCACGACAAAACATAGTTATCAACAAGTTTTATGCTGAAGGCGTTCCCCCTATGGGAAAGGCACCTTCGGACGTTTATATGACTGTCCTAATTTTGACAGTTTCACGGTTGTCTGGACCTTTGTTCTTTTTCACCTAGTTTAATAGTTTTTTTTTTTTTTGCTCCTACCACCACAGGCTCCACTTTGGTTTAACAGATGTCGACCTCCTCTTCGAACCTCTCATTTTGGCTCGGGGAAAGGTGTCCAAAAAACATCATAGATACAATTTGAAATGAATTGAATCTACATTGGCCGTAGTTATTTGAGTGAGTCCACTAATTTATTTAGCCTACTTATATTTTTTTAGATTTATTTCACTAAATTATTTAGCATTGTTATCTGTAGGTTAGATTATTTCACTAATTTATTTTCAATTATTATCCGTAGATGGTTCTACTTTGCCTAATCTGCAGCAAGCCCTACAATATTATCTACATGTTTTTCTAGGATTAAAAAAGGTAGCTAAATTACATATTAGCCAAAGACTTTGTTGTTATCTCGTTTCATTTTTTTGCTATATTTTGACAGTTTGGACATGGGTTGTGACATTTTTGCCTTTTTAATATTGTTTTTACTGTTTTTGTCAGGGTGAACTCCAGTTGCATGCCCACTTTTGAGGAGCGATTGATATTGATATTGATATTGATTTGTGTTATATCTTAAAAATGAGCCTCGTTCTATTACTAATATATTTGTTCATAAATGCATGGTTTTCTTTGGTTTTGAGTTTTTTTCTATTGTGAAGCCTCAATTTTTTAGTGGATGGACCTATATAGGATGCATTTGGTTTTCATCATTTTCATGTAACTATTCATGCTTAATAGTATTGCACCATAATCAAGGCAACAAAATTTCCTTGGCCTTGACTTGAATTGCTATTAAGACAGTTCGTTGCTGCTGATGCATTTGTCTGTTTTCCAATAACTAATTGCTAACCATGATGGATTTATAAGGAAATTAATACTCTTCGTACTAATCTTCTTAATTCTAGATGAGCTCTAGGACCAATTCTCCTAGGAAAAACTCGTTCTTGTATGCAAAATAATTTGTGCAAATGCAAAGGCTAGCATTTTAGTTATATAGCCCATTCCTCCACTTCCATTTTCTTCATCTCTGCTTCACCCATTCTTCTTGTTAGTAAATGATAGTGGTACCTGAGCCTTCTTTTTGGATAGTATATGAATTGAGTGTAACCAATTTCCAAATAACAAGTGAACAATTCCATAACCAATTCCATTTTTTGAGAAACGACGATAAATGTTGTCTAGTAAGTAGCCAGGTCCAAAGCTCTCATAGCCAGTCTCTCCTTCACCCATGTTAACTTTCCCCTCATAAGATTTACCAAAGGTGGAATCACTCCTGCCTCTACTGCCATCTTTGCAAATTCTTCTACATTCATAGTGTTGGATATTACATGTGTTGCATGGTAAGGTATATGCAAATTCCGTACACTTTAAAGCCACTTTCTGCCCTAGAGTGATCATTGGCCTGTGTAATTGCTATGCTCCACACTGCACTCGTTATAAGCAGGTGACTGCTATCATGATCACTCTGGAATGGCATATCCTTGAAATATTCATTAATCTCAACAACCTTTGTTAGGATTATGTTCCTTCATAATACAAAAGAAGCAAATAGGACTGCAGCAACCCACATTATGACACACTGAACTGCTACACAGGCCTTTTTTCATTTCTTTCTTCTTACCATATTTTCCCATTTTTATTCCTTTTAAATGCAAATTGTCCTAAAAAATCTCGATTGGCTCTGTCACAAAATCAACATCTATGGAATAAAGCCATGTGACCAAGTTAGGCTTCAATAAAGCCAATTTAGGTCTCTTTCATTTGAAAAACTATTGAAGTTTTGGTAATTAGTACCATTTAAAGCATTGACATTGACTGCCACTTCTTTGACTTTTGGGTTCTCTGTATTCTTCCCAGTAGTGTCACCAAAGTGTTCATTGGGTCGACAAGAATACATCAAAGAAAATGATATTCCCATTTCTTTGTTCAAATTCTCCCACGCACCCACAATCCATTTTTCAAGGCCTTGACCAAGGTCTTATCAATGGCAGGCTGCCTGCACATATATATGTTCACTACATATGTTTGTCTTAGTGTTTGGGATTTGTTGATAGGGAAATGAAGGAACATTGGTGTAGCATGTCGAATTCATTGTTTCAAGCATGAATCCAATCCATTTTTCTAGGCCATAACCAATACCAACATTTACACATTGAATATTTGTATATTTTTCTAAATTTTTTGGAATTTTGGAATTGAATAGACTTTTTTTAAACAATGTAGTTTGCAAAGAGAACGTGCAAAATTCAGCATATAGTCACTACAAATTATGAACCTAGATACATGTGGACTGAGAATCATTCAGAAATGAGTAAATATTGGTTGGAAACTGTGAAATTAAATAAGGATTCCTTGTTTGAACTTCAATTATTCTATAGAAGCCATTGAATAATATAGTTCGGCATTCTTTATTCTCATCATTCCTGTGTTTTATAAAAATTGCGGGCTCTTCTTACACACTTTATAGTCTATATCTTGGAACAATTGTTTATAAATAAATGGTTTTGAGTGGTGGTCTATCATGAAGGCTTCCTAAGTAGTTGTTTTGTTGTAAATCAATTTAAATTTATAAATAAATGTTTATAGTAGTTGTCTATTGTGAAGGATTTTCAAATGGTGATTTATTGATTGAATTCACTCGCTTTTGATGGTTTTTCAATATGTTTTTAGATCATGAATTTCTAACAATTGTATAGTGATGCATCTATTTTGTGTAAGACGATAATAATGATTTTAATTTTCACACCTGTTTCATTATTAAAGGATAGTTCCACAATTTTAGACTTGCTTTTTAAAATAAATTAGTTAGAGGACCTCCAGACATTTTTGTAGTGATGCTAAATTTGACGTCTTGACAATCATTTGGACGTTTTTTCAAAATGATTAAATTTGATGGGCTTTTACCTTTTTTTATGATTTGCACCGATCTTTCATCTGATTCATCCACTTCCTGCTACGTTTCTTCCTATTTTTCAAACACATGGATTTCACACCCGCATTCACACCAGTAATAATAGTATCTTCTGAGCCATCTCCCACCAACATAATATTTGTCTTGGAGGCATGCACCCGTACAAGTTCTGTAAGTTCCCCTTTTAACATAGATCACGTATCTTTGAGGGTTATTCTCAGGAACAACATCAATGGCGTTGGCATATTTAATTATTATAAACATTTGCAAGCAAACATCAATCCCTGGTAAAGGAGGACGTGGCACGAATATGACATAGTAGAACCGTAATGCAGGCGTGTAAAAATATTTGGTTGTTTCTCCAAAATATGACACAACACATTGTAGACCTATTTTGGCATTTAGTTGTTCACATATCTTGCTCGGTGCAGGAAGTTTATGTCTTGTTTAGACGTGGAAGAAGTCTAACATAGGACCTGCGTGGAAAGACTTGTTATTTTTAGAAATTCCTCTCACTATAAACATGATATTGGCAATGTTTAAATGTGGAGTGGAAATTGTTTGCATGAAAAAGTTGTTCCCTATTTTTGAATGTAGTGGTTTCATGGCGCAGCAAGTCAACCAGCATGGATTTTTTGTGTATTGTGAGTGTTGTTCACAAGACCATTATTTCATGCTAGTAGGAGACCAACGTGTAAATCAATACAACCAAGGAGGATAAACCATTTCATTGTTGTTTGTGAAGACCAAGGAGAGACTTGAGTGGATTGGAAAGGTTACTGGTACAAACTTGCGTAAAGTATAAATTCCCTTCACGTAGAGCACAATCATGAAGAAGAAAGTATGACTTGCATGCGAAAGATCACCATTGATGCAGTACAAGGTGATATAAGCCATGTCCTCACCCATGTTGCTTCTCTCCAATGCTCATCTCTTGAAAGGGAAAAATTATGCCACCTTGAAGAAAAAGACGATCATAAAATAAAATAAAATTAATTTCTTTGATCTTCCCTTTATTGTGTTGTGTTGTGTACAACGTTATCAAGTTTTCTTCTATACCATTTCACCATATTTTTATTACATTTAAAAGTCTTTTATTTCATTCCCCAAGTAAAGCTTACGCAGGCTTAGGGCATTGCGGCAATGGATTTTTTAAGGTGTAGGGGGACTTATTTAAAAAAATATTTGACATGGAGATGGCATTCGCCGGTACAAAAGGGCTCGAGAATTTTGTCTTGGCACTATTGTTTGGGATCCTCAGAACTTTGTAGAGTGAATTATTTCATTTCTATAATTACTAGATCATGTTTTCTAGTGTGAAGGATTTTTCGTGGGAAGATGGGTTTGACATTACTGCTGCCCATAGTCAAAGGGATTGAATTTTTTGTGGGACAGGATTTTATGGGCTTGGGAGAGTCATAATGGGTGTGTGCTATAAAAAGCTTAAGGATTTGCAGACACTGGTGAGTGTGTCTGCTCCCTGGAATTCAAGGATCTGAAGAAACATTTGTTATCAAGTGTTGTTGGAGGATTTTAATGATGACTTCAGACACTCTTGTAGCATAACAAGGCTTTGTTCCTACCATTTCTTCATCAACTGGATTCTGATTTACTATTTGATCAAATTGTATCACACCCCAAATAGATCTCTTTTTTCTACAATAGGGCTCGTTCGTTGCATCTCTTTGTCAACATCCACTTCTTTGGCTCTTTGTAATTCACACAAATAATTAATAAACACCAATAAAACTAATTTTGAGTATGAAAATGATGACAATGTCATTTTGGTAGGAGTAGATTGACAAATAATGCACATTTCCAATGCCATCCGCTTCAGATCTCAATCTCACTCTAACAATACTATGTAGAGGTGATCTGTTGAAAGAGGTGTCACACATTCTGTTTACCTGCATTTCCAAGAAAACCCTTTCAGATGGTAAGAAAATTCAATCGTATAGTAATCAGAGGGAATTTAAGTTTTCCACAAATAAACTATTACAAAATACCATTATACTCATGTATGAAAAGTGTGGAAGTTTAACAGGTGTTCGCCAAGTGTTTGACCAAATGATTGAACGAGACCTCATCTCATGGAATATCATAATTGCATTTTACACAAGACATGGGCATCCTCACCAAGCATTGACACTGTTTTACCAGATGCAACCAACAAGGTTTGAACTTGATCAGTTCAGCTTTTCTGGCATACTCCCAGCCTGTGCCAAAATAGTTGATTTGAAATAGGGTATAGATATCCACAAAAGTACAGTGGAGAAGGGATTTTTGTCAGATGTTGCAGTTGCGAGTCCCCTGGTAGATATGTATGCAAAATGTGGAAGTACACAAGCACGTGAACTGTTTGACAAAATTCCTAAAAGAAATGTAGTCACATGGACCGCAATGACTGTAAGTTATGCACACAATTGGTTTGTTGAAAAGGCATTCAAAACTTTTAAACAAATTCAATTGGCAGGAATCAAGCCAAATTCCACTACCTTTTCCAGCAGCCTCCCAATGTGTGCCAAAATGGGTGAACATGGCATGGGCATCCATCAAAAACTAATTGAAAGGGGTTTTTTGTGAGATGTTGCATTTGCAAATGCCCAAGTAGATATGTATGCAAAATGTGGAAGCATTAACAAGGCACATCAACTGTTTGACAAAATGTCTCAAAGAGATGTGATTCCATGTACTACAATGATTACAGGATATGCACAAAATGGGTTTGTTGAAGAGGCTTTGAAATTTTTTTAAATGAATGCAATCGGTAGGTTTCAAGTCAAGCTCCATAACTTTTGTCAGCATCGTCCCTGTCTGTGCTAAATAGGAGTTGTAGAACAAGCTATGGACGTCCATCAAAACATAATGAAAAGTGGTTTTCTATCAAATATTATAGTTGTAAAGGCCACAATAGATATGTATGCAAAATGTGGAAGCATACACGATGCACATGAAGTGTTCAAAAAAATGCAGATCAAAGAGATGTGGTCTCATGTAATGCGATGATTACAAGATATGTACAAAATGGGCTTTTTGAAAAGGTTGTTGAAGATTTTAATTAAATGCAATTGTCAACTATAATTCCATACTCCACAACCTTTATCAACATCCTCCCATCCTGTGCCAAAATGGGAGCTTTAGAATAGGGTGCGGACATCCATCACAACATAATTGATGACTTCAGACACTCTTGCAGCATCTGAAAAGAGTGACAACAAGTCCTCACTACTTCCTGAGAGCCACCATGATATACAAGATTCTGATTGCAAGGATGCTTCATTTTCAGGAGGAGTATTCAATATGTGAACAACCATTGCGGTGTATTACATCTGGCTTTAAATTTGATCAAGTTTTTATGAATGTATTTCCTTGGGCTGTGAGCTGAAAAAGTGGTTGTTGTTGCTATGTTCTTCCTTGAATTAAAACTCAAGGAAGAAATTCTCTAGGCATCCACAAATACATGCCCTCAATTTCGCATCCACAAACTTTATGAAACATTATGCAAATGCTTAGGGAAAATTTGGCAAACTTAGCGAGTCTCATGTCAAGACTCGCGAGTCTCGCATTTGGCCTCGACGAGGCCTATTGTTTATCATTATTTTTTAACATAAATTTTAAAAAAGAACAGATTTGAATTTTTTGAAGACTTTTGAAACCCCTTCTATAAGAAATATTCATCAATCATAGCATACCAGGTTATGGGAGCACACTCCAATCTATACAAGACCTCTTTGAGGCAACACATTAGATGCTTTCTGCTCTCTTTTGCATATCCACATGGCTACTCCATATAGACTTCCCAAGTAAATTCATCATTAACCAAAGCATTCGAGACTAATATCACTCATCAAAATCAGCCCATCGTAAATACTAGCCTCTACTTTGATAACACCTCCACTACTACCTTACTCAAACTTCTTGTATCCAAAGTAGTATCAAATGTATAAATGTATTCATGTTTAGTGCCAACATACTTGGCCACAAAAGACTACCATTCATGATATAAAATCTGTAAATGTATGGAAGTTTTCATGTATTCATGTTTAGTTCAAATAAAATAGTCTCCAAAACGCTACCACTCATGATATAAGATTTACAAATGTATATGTACGAATTTGTAACAAATTTCAAATGTAGAGATAGAACCTTTAAATGTAATGCTTCATCTGTATTCCAACACTTACAAAATCAATCACACCCCTTATCAACAACAACTACAAAACTAATAACTATCCCTCTAAAATCAAATAACACATACCGTTCGACGTTCACATTGCATTGTGCACATGCGATTGCTAGTATTAATACAATACGATATTTCTCCCTATGATATTATTTAGATTATCGCGATGCATGCCCTTTTAATTTCTGCCAATTCAGCTTCACTGTTATTTCCTTTTATTATTTAATATTTTTCTTTATTTCTATTTTAAACCGAATCGTTTAGAACCAATGTTTTCTAATAGTCTTGCTTGCAAAGAACTATCTAACAATTATAAAATAGAATAATTAAGTAATATAACCAAAATAAATTATTATTTAAGATTTAATTAAATATGTTTTTATTTAAATTTTAGTGTTTATATATATATATATATATATATATATACTTATCCAATTTTTATGTCTTCATATTATTAGTATAAAAAGGTATGGGCCTAAGGTTAATTAAAAAGTCATGAGGAAAGAGAGTAGTAACGGAAAGAGGTGGGGACGCGTGGCAGGATTCCATGGATCACCGAAACAATATCCTCCAGGTCATGGAATTAATCGAAACGGAAATAATTTCGAATCCGGTTAAGGTGAAAAATATCTATTTATTTTAAACTGTTGTGATTATTTGGAGGTCGTTGATATGGTGCAGGGCGTGAACGGTCAAGATTAGATGTTTTACTGACATGGTGTCAGAACCTCCTCGACTCTGCTCTGCTGTGAAACGCCTTTCGATGTAAAAATTAGAGAGCTTATAAACAAAGTCTATTTGGACCACCTAGTTTCTTCTACGCGATATAACAAAAAGAAAAATATGAACTGCTACAAATTAAAATTTGTATATGAACTTCATATATTTTGTAAATTTTGAATAGTTTTTATATAAATTTGTTCTAACAAAAACAAATTAAGAAATGGTTGCAAACTATTGACATTGTAGTTGGTCATGGATAGGGTATCTTTTCATGAAAAATATGTAAGCTCAAGAAATAAAAAAATAAAATTAATTATTCACAAGAAATTATGATAAAAGTCATGTTCCATATATATTGTAATGAAATTATTTCTAAGACATATTTGAATATCAAAAACAATAAATAACAACAAAGAATACAAAAATACATAGACAATATCACAATATACAAGTAGAATCACTTAGGAACTTTGAGGGGGAAACCTTCAAACCATACAATAAGACTTAAGTGTTCAATATGATGTTCATCTATGAATTACTAACTCATATATATACCCTACTACATGTGTTATGTAATCCATCTAGGCCAACCTACTAAACATCTAAAAACGTGAATACATAATATATTCCATGATAAGAGATTAGGTTAGCCAAAGATCAGCCATACATATCTTGATATATATATGCCACTTGATCAAGGACGTAGCATGTCCATCCCCTTCGAAGAAAATTTCTCGTACTGTTAGAAATTTATGGATGTTAGGATATGAATGCTTCATCTTCCCATGTTGCATCTTCATTTTCTAAATTCTCCCACTTGATAAGATACATGTACAATAATGACCATTGTCCTTAACCTATTAGTGCATGTTTGAATAATGTCATCAGGCATCATGATGATTCTGACCTCCTCATCAAGCTTTGGTAATAATAGTTGGGTTGACAACTTCTATCCAATTACCACAAGAAACATACAACACTTGATGTATTTTGGTTGACTAAGATAGCTCCATTCTATACACTACACTGCCAATTCTTTGCAACAATCGATAAGGACCATATTATTTAGGTGAAAATTTGTTATTCTTAATCTATTCTTTTAAGGAGCGTTGTTTATAGTTACAATTTCACAAACACAAAGTCTCCAACTTCAAAGTATTGTTTACTATGTTGTTATCAACTTGTTACCTCATGTGGTTATATGACATTGCCATGTTCTCTCTAAGGCTAGAGAGTACCTCATGTTGGTTTTAAATGTGCTCTTCAATTTCTCTAACTTAAGGTTTGACCCTTAAGGAGGAGGTGAGTGACGGTGTTTGGTACGGTCCATACAATGCCACAAATGGAGAAATTTTGGATGAGGCATGAAATGAAGTGTTATACATCCACTAAACCCATCTCTCCTATTTATCTAAAGTAAAGCATCAAAGATACCCCTCCAAACATTTTTTTACTATCTTTGTCTTCCCATTTGAAATTGGGGATGATAGGATGAACTACGATTCAATTTAGTACCCAAACACGCAAACACATCACTGCAAAAATTTCGAGTAAATATAGGGTCATGATCATTAACTATAATCTTGGGTGTACCATATAGCTTTTGAACTATATCCATAAAACATATAACTACTATAATTGTTGTAAAAGTATTTTACAAAACAAAAAGGAGCATATTTGGCAAGTATTCCCAAATATGAGGTTAAAATTGACCGAAATTACATCTTTAATTGAGGAAACTTAGTAATTGGTTCAATTAATAATGGAATTGGAGAAAATCGAACCACATATAGAAAATTTATTATCTCCCTCTTACTGCATTCATCAAGTTATTTTTTTACAATGCATGATTATTTCAATGGTGTCCTAGCCATATATGAATATATTTCAACGATGTCTTGGAAACAACACAAAAGGATATTTGAAAAGAATTTCTCTAAATGATGATGTAGATTTTATTGTTAATGAAGTATGTGACACTCGACTCAGATTTTCTCTTCCTCCTACAATAATATGAGAATGTAACTAATTTGTTTAGCAAAAATCTTGATGAAGATCACGAGTTTCATAGTCCATGGAAATAAAATAAATCTGTGGAAGATTTTTCTTAGATCCCACCAACGCCTACCCTAAATTTTGTTGAAAGATACATAGATCAGTGTGATGCAATATTTTAGCTTAAAAATCTTCCAGTTATATCTTGTTCTTATATTGAACAAATGAAGATACCGTGGGGCCCTTAGATATATCATCTTCTTGTGTAACCCTTAAGTTGTTGCTAATATATATTATCAGGCTCAAAGGATTATCTATGGGTGTGGATGGGAACTGAGATTGCTCCCCTACATTGTTGTTTATGAGGGTTACTTGAGTGGACCTATTACAAATGCATGTCTCAAGATTGTTAAGTAGGTACTCATCCATAATATTATGCTACCATGATTCCAAGATGGATTTATGGCTTCAACTCCATGACCATGAGGAAATTCATGATTTCATATATTTGAACAATTTTCATTATCTTTGGGGGCTATGAAGTTTGTAAAATCTAATTTTAGCATATCTAAGTCTCATAAAAATGTCAATAACCAATTGAGAAGGCCCCAAAACCTACAAAATGTATATATGCTTTCCCAAAATAGACACTGATTGCAAACTTTACACCCTAAAAGTTCTAGGTTCAATGCTGAAATCCGTTTTAGATTTTGAATAACTATCTTCTAGACCGTAAGTCATGGAGCTTTAAGAATAGTTCTATAAGGTGTAGTGTGACTCTAATTTATTATATTTACTAAAATAAATTTAAATTATTTTTTAAGATTTTAGTTATTATTGGTGGTTCAAACTTGCACCCATTTCTCGGATCTGTAAGAACCGAGTCATTAGAGTAAACAATGGTACAATTTCCAAGTGCGGGAACTTGTGTGCTTAAGACCGACCTCAAGAAAGGTCAGTTCCTCTACTTATTTCTATTGCTATTGATAATCCTAATGCTGAAATGAAAATCCAAGCTAACAATTCCAAGGGACCAGGGATAAAAGGATATGTGGAAAGGAAAACTAAACGAAGGGAGGTGATAACACCAGAAAAAGTGGGATGAATAATATCTGTTCTGAGTGAAAATGAAGGAGTAAGGATAAAGGGAGGCTGGGCAGGCGTAGCATAGACCAAACATGCATTCACGCGATCGATTTCATGAAACACAAGAAAAAATGGAGCTGCAAAGGATTTAAAGTGACACAAAAAAAAAAAAATTAAATAGAAGGTAAGAAAGAAGATTATAGATACATTAACGCAAAGAATAGCCAAAAAATGATGATTCTATTACTTCTAGGAGTGCACAGTCAGTTATAATGGCATATGAAGGCCGATATCCACGTGCACGAACTAGATGTAGAGGTCTACGAGTCAAAATGCAAGAGATACAGAGTCCTCAGCAAGAAATAAAGGATCTAAATGTCCAACCCTTTACAATGAGCCAAGCTCTTATATTTATAGATGAATTGATGAGAGAAAAGAGGAGTAGGCAGAAAAATTTGATTTGAAAACTCAACCACTAGCAATGAATGCCTGCAAATCCAGCTGCGAATCTGCTAAGTGCACTTCTCCATGTCTATTTGTCATGTTGGAGAAGAAAAGGGGTGATATTTGAATTAAATAAGGTGGTTGGAGCAATTAGATCTACTCATTAATGGCCAGAAAGATGTTTTCCCATTTCTCACGTACCAAATCCTGTAGAAATTTTGAATTTGAATATTTTACACTATAGATGATGTCAGCATATTCCGAATAAGACCGGGCATGCATGTGTAAGAGCTCTGGATCAGAAGTTATGGCTATCAGAAGTCTACAGGTCACTCTAACACTCAATGACATGTGGCACGTGCTGATTGATTAAAATATCGACAAACTGTAAAACTTCTTTGTCGTTTTTGGCCACATGTGGACCATTGGTTCATTTCAAGAATTTGGCACCCTGTTGGCATGCTTTGATTAGTTGTGTGTAGCACACTCCATGTCTAACAGATGTCACGTGGCTTAGAAGGGCACAGAAGAAGGTGCAAAGGCATGCATGCGAAGGAGTGAGGTGCGGGAGGAAGACAAAGGAAAGGGCGTGTGCAAAAGTGACATGCATGGGAGAAATGAGAGAAATATATAAGGAAGAAATGCATGGTCAAGGCACATTTATTAAAAGGTAATGTGTGGGGTGTGTGAGAGTGCCAACGACTTAGCTGATTTTGGGAAGAAATTCTAGGGCATGTGAAAAGGATGCACAACTGCTGTGAAGAAAGTTGATGTGCAAAGATTTCACACAAGGAGGGGGAATGGAACAAAGAGGAAAAGGAAAAATAAAAAGAAAAGGAGGAGCACACAAGGGTGTGCAAGGAACCTGTAACCATGAGGATGTGCCAAAGGAGCAAATGGAGTGTGTGCAAGCTATAATATAGAACCTTCAGAGCCAGAATGTGAATGTGAGTTGTCTAAATAACTAGGGATTTCTTTAGATAACAATTTTAGTAAATTTTGGGGCCATCTTCCCGCTAGATGAAGGAGATCAATAGCTTGGAGTTTCCATTGGGCATGAAGTCTGCATGGGAATATAAAATTTTGATCTTTAACTTTGAAGTACTGTCACTTGAAGTGACTTGATGTACATTTATGAACTCTGTTCTAAATCCTGCCACACTGCTGAAGACTACTAGAATATTTCTGCCATCCTAGAAGTAACAAAACAACACGTGCAAGAAGAACATGGGAAGAAATAACTATATACAAATAAAACAATGTCCGCGTGACACACTTGGAGGAATTGAAACTATTCTAATATATACAAAATTATGTAGTGAGCTTAGTTGAAGGGTTTGAGATAGATCCCATTGACTGGGATTTGTAGTGTGCCTCCATTAATATAAGTTAAATCAAAAGAGCTAGCTTCTTTGCATGAACTTATGATGTATGGACCACTCCAAAGTGCATCAAACTTTGAATGACACCTTGGTTTAGCTCTGTCAGCATTCCATTTTAAGACCAAGTCCCCTACTTTGAAAGCTTGAGGCTTGGCCTTTCTGTCAAAGTATTTATTTGTTTCTTGTTGATGTTGTTCTAGCTTAATCATGGCAACATTCCTTGATTCTTCAATTTCAACCAGCTCTTCTATTCTTATTTCTCTCTGGTCTGTGCCCTCAAATTATAATTGTTGGGTAAGCTTTTGCGAAGGCATTTCAATAGATAAAGAGAGTCTTGATTCCTTACCATAGACAAGTTTGTAGGGTGAAGTACCTATTGTCTTCTTCACTATAATTCTATTTTCCCAAAGCGCGCATGAGACCTTTGAATGCCACTGCTTTTGGCTACTATTCATTGTCTGCTTCATGATTTTGATCAGGTTAAGTTTGTTGACTCTACCATAACGTTGCCTTGAGGGTAATAGTTAGAATAATTCTTCAAGCATATGCCCAGATTAAGCGCCCAATCAAAAATCTTAGTACCAAGGAAGGCCTTAGCATTATCAGAGATAATGGTTTGAGGAATGCAAAACCTTGTTACAAGTCCTTCGAGAAATTCTAGGATGATTGACTCAAGTTGATTCTTTGAGCACGACTGCTTCTATCCATCTGGTGAAGCAATCCATAGCTGTCAGCACCCACTTGTGGCCAGTGCTCGAAGGAGGATTGATCATGCCTATGAAGTCAAGACCCCATTGTGGAAAAGGCTGATCTACTTGGATTGGTTAGAGGGGAAGCACTGCTAATTTCTTCTTTCCTATAAAGAAAGCACATTCTTTGCATATTGTGACCCATTTGTAAACATCCATGAATAGGGAAGGAAAAAAGAGCCCTACCATTATGATATTCATTGTTGTAGTCCTGACAAAAAAATGTCCACCAGAGAATCCATCTTGAAATTCTACTAATACTTTTTCAGTCTGAGTTGTAAACACATCTCAACAACTCCTTTCCACGTATAATAGTCACTGGGGAGCAGTCTTCTTACATCACGTACATATTCTTATCTTCTACCTTGAACTCATCATCATTGCTAAATATTTACTCTAGGGTGACCAACTCTTTAGGAAACTTATTTTTCTTGAGTTGTATCATTTCATCACCATATCTATCATGCAAGTCAGCTTGCATGCTTGATGAGAAATCAATTTTTTTCTCCATGAATTATACAATCTATGTGTCAATGTCAAGCACTTGCTAGCTGATGTTGTTTTCTGGAATGGATGGCCTAATCACCATCTTGACATGTTATGTGTTTCCTTTCACAAATTCCTCTGCATGAGAGAACTGCGAGCCAAGTGTGGCCATCAAATCAGCTTCCTTGTTCATCTTTCATGTCACCACCTGTAGATTCAAAGCATCAAAGGTCTCAAGGAGGTCCCAAACTCCATGTTTATAAGATTTGAGAAGCTTATTCTTTGTCGCGCATTTGTTGGTGACCTAGTGGATAACCATTTCTTTGTCCTCGAAGATCTGCAACACCTTAATCTGTTTCTTCTTTGCAATCAAAAGACCTTACACCAACGCCTCATATTATATTTCATTTTTGGAACATGTGAATTGCAATCTATGCATGAAGAATAATTTCTCATCCCTAGGATAAATGAGAACAATACATGCACTCACGCCATTTATGCTTCGAGATCCATCGAAGTATAACTTCCACAAACTTGCGCTTTCTTCATTTTTCTTGAGCGTGCGCAGCAACGTAGATTCTTCTTCAAGGATACAATAAGTGATAAGACCAATTTTAAAAGCCTTAAGCTTTTCAGCATATGGATCAAATTTATTGTGCCTTTCCGCCCACTCATCTAACACTAAATTCGGTACAGGAGGTGGAACAGGCTGCTCTTCAGCAACTAAAACTTTTTCTTCTTAGATTAAGCAGTTGGCTTGGGGAGGGTAGGGGTCATATGACTAAGCATGATAGGAGAATATTGAATAAAATTGAATGGTAAAATAGGTACAATACCTTTTCTTGAGTAGCATATGGGACCAATCAGAAGACAAGTAGCCACCCACTTTTGCAGTAAAATATCTTGTCAGAAAAAGGGAAAATAAAGGAGGCAAGTCAATGATTGAAACATCTTGAGTTATTGTGAGACTTAGTCATGTATGGAGAATCAACTCAAGATCCTTGACGAATCCTAGAGTGGTAATAGCTGAGCCATCAAGTTTCAAGACTCCTTTTGTCAAGGGGTTGTACTTAAGACCTAGGAAATTGGTTATTTTCTTTGGCATGACAGAAGTAATAGCGTCAGAGTCAATCATAAAATTATGGACGAGATGTTTTCCTATCATCAATGACATATAGAAGGGCAGTGTTTTTAAGACCTTACTTACTTGCTTCTCCTCTTCTTGGAAGATGTTGATAGAAACATGTAGTTTGTGAACAGTTAGATCACCGTGTGGAAGTTGGGCCAAAGCTTCATGCATTAGGATGAGCTGAGATGGAATGGTTAGGGTATCCCACATTGTGACATTTATGTTTTTATTCTTCATTTGGTCCACAATGTTGAATGGAAGACCCACTAACTTGTGCATTTGGGGCACAAAAACATATCTTCTCAAATTTTTAGGTGCAAAGGAAGGGGCCTTGGCTGGAGCAGAGGCTTGACCTACAAAAGGAGGGGCACACGCTACTTCAGAAGGAACATTTCAAGGGATATCAAGCACAGCAGAGTGTGCTCCTTTACTTTTGGATGCCTTAGCTACATCCTTATACTTTTAAGGATCACCCAGTGTTGTGAGGATTGAGACTTGTGCACCAGACTCAAGCATTTCTTCTTGTACCTTGTGTTGTCTGTAACTTGGGTGCATGGTCTTTTTACATCATCTGTAACTTGATTGATCACATAGAAGTCCTCCACAACAAAAAACATTAGATTTTCCTCTGGAGGAGCTTCTATATTTTATTTATTCTATGGCTCGCTTGCGCTTGTGGAAGGTTCACAGTTAGAAGAATTCTGGATCATGTGGGCATGTGCGCATGCAACATTAGCGCAGTGATACTGACTGTGAGCCATGTTGTAAGGAAAACACCATTCTAACTCTTGTGCCATGTTATTATGAACTGGAACAAGTGTTTGAATTGTGTTGGGCATTGGAAGAGGTTGTGTTGGAGGAACAACTTGTACGGCTAGGTGCGTGCTAGCATGTCATCTATCATTTTTCTAGTTCTTCCCATATCTCTAGTTTCCATATTGATTCCGCTAGGGCTGATTGTTCTGGTTATGAAGATGATTAGAATTTTTTCTAAAGGCTTGCACCTGCTACTTTTCGAAAGATATGAATTTATTGGATAGGTTTCTAATTAGGGCCTTCATCTCTTCATCTTCATTCTACTATGCAGGAGAGAAGGATGTAGATGCAATTGGTTTCATGCTCTGTACCAAAACATGAGAAACATAAGGCTGGGGTGCTGGAGACATTTATGGGAATAAATGTGTGAGTAGTCTAGGAGCCAACTTTCCCACTTAGATGAGACTATTCTCTACCCTTATAGCAATGTTTTATACAGTAGGTAAAGTTCTCCATCCCATGGATTGAATTATGATTGAGATGTCACTATTCAAATCCCTTAAATAATATAGGAAAGAATACTTGGTTGTAGGTCTTACCACTTGAGGAATTTTTTCCTAAGTCTTATGGAATCTGATGTTGAAATTAGTCATCTGCTCATTGGGTGCCCTCTTTTTTTTAGTCAGTTTCTCTACCAAAGACAGGTGATCTGACTTGTCTTCAAAGTAATTACATAGAGTTTTTCTAAGCTCATCCTAGGTAGTAATGGATATAGGTCTCAGGCCATAGTACCATTGGATCACTTTGCCTTTGAATGAGGCTGCAAGCACCCTGACTGCTACATCATCATCCGTGATTAGGTAGACAGAGCACACATTTGCTACATCTTGAATATGATCAACAAGGGTGACTTTATTTTCTCTTGTGAAGTATGGAATGCTCTTGAGTGTGACTGTTGGTATATCATGGTGTGCATTGATATTGAGAGGGATTCCACCAGTGAAGTAGGAAAAAATTCATGGAGGAGGAGGTGGTTGGAGAGCCATGGTAGGATGGGTAGGTCTACTCTCAGGATGAGTGGAAAGTGCATGGTGCGCTAGAGATGGGGATATGCATGCGGAATTTTTGCTACATACTCTTCTCGGAGAGAGATGGAGGTACTTGAAAGAAGCCTTAACTACTACACTTTTTCTAGTATGTACTCTTCTCATGAAAGGCACTCAAAAGTGTTGAAAAAAAAATATCTGGAAGTGTTGGGAGTCGCCACATATGTTGAAACAAGCCTCCAAAGATTGGAAATTGCTAAATCCACACGATTTACAATGACACAATAAGTACACAATGTAAAAAAAAAGAAAGAAAGAAAAATATAGACACATTAAGGGAAAAAATAGCCACAAAATAATGCTTCTATTACTTTGAAGATTGCACAGTTGGTTACAATGGCATCTAAAGGCAATATCCACATGCACGAACTAGATCTAGAGGTCTGCGACTCAAAAAGTAGAGATACAGAGTCCTTAACAAGCACTAAAGGATCTAAAATGTCCAGCCCTTTAAAATTAGCCAAGCTCGTACATTTATAGATGAATCGATGAGAGAAAAGAGGAGGAGGGAAAATCCAATTTGAAAACTCAACCACCATTAATGAATGCTTGTAATTCTACCTGTGAATCTTCCAAGTGCAGTTCTCCATGTCTGTTCGGCATGTTGGAGAAGGAAAAGGATGATATTTGAAGTAAATCAGGTGGTTGGAGAAATCAGATCTACTCATTAATGGACATAAAGATGTTGTACCATTTCTCTCCTACCAAATCTTGCTGAAAATTTGAATTTGAATATCCTACATTGTAGATGACATTAACATATTTCGAATGAGACTAGGAATGTATGTGTAAGATATTTGGAGAAAAATTTATGGCTTTCAGAAGTCTACTTGTCACTCTAAAATGCAATGAGACCTGGTGCACACTGATTGATTGAAAGATCAGCCAACTATACAACTACTTTGTCATTTTCTGTCAAGTGTGGCCCACTCATTCACTATAAGAATTTGGCACCTTTTTTTCACATTTTGATTGGTTGAATGTAGCACACTCAATGTCTGACAGATGCCAAGTGGCTTAGAAAGGCACAGAAGAAGGCATAAGGGCATGCGCGTGGAAGAGTGAGGTGCGGGAGGAAGACAAAGGAAAGGATGCACACAAAAGTGACATGCGTGGGAGAAATATCTAAGGAAGAAATGCATGGTCAAGGTGTAATTATTACAAGGAATGTGCAGGGTGTGCGAGAGTTCCAGGGACTTAGCTGATTTTGGGAAGTAAGTCTAGCGCATGCAAAGGATGTACAACTACTGGGAAGAAAGTGGATGCACAGAGAGTTCACACTAGGGGGAAATGGAACAAAGAGGAAAAAGTAAAAGAAAAAGAAAAGGAAGAAGAAAATGAGGAGCGCGTAAGGAAACACAAGGAGCCTGTAACCATGAGGATGTGCCAAAGGAGAAAATGGAGTGCGTGCAAGTTGTAATATAGAACCTTCAGAGCCATAATGTAAATGTGAGTTGTCCAAATAACTAGGGGAGTTATTTGGATAATAGTTATCATTATTTATACTTCTATTTATTATTCTTTATACTTTATTATTTCCTATACTTAACCATCATTTTAATAAATATTGACCCCCTTCCCTACACGGCATCTCCAATATGCTTTCCATGTTGGAAAATAAACTTTATCTACAACATTGGTAATTCCATTTGGAAGTGATTCAGATATCTAGAAGATGAAAACATTCAATGTTCTAAGAGTTTGTGGGTGCATAATGATCGGTTTCCCATATGTTATGAATCTCTTAAATATAGTAAGTCTAATAAAATTATAATGAATATGCAGTGGAAAGGTAAAGGAATTTGTAAAAATGAAAAATCTCACCCAGATCTTTTGACCACCCATCTCAATCTTTGGTGATGATCCATTGTGTCCTTTGTTAGCACGTGGATGTTGATTTTTCATTTATGTAAGAGTAACATTACTGACAAAGCATGATGAAAGAGATCTAGAGGATGCTTGAAATGATGACACCATGGAGAAATAAGGCATGACTTAGGGTTCATGTGGATTAATCCTTATGCCTAGTCAGCTAGTGGACTTGGAATGATGGAGTGAAGGCATGAGCAACATAGTGAAGCTTGGTCAAGTCATGAAAAACATGAATAAGGTAGGTACATAATGAAAAAGGGGCAGGATCATGAAGTATGAAGTGAAACTAACACAAATAGGCCTAGTTCTAAGACCTAACATAAACACGAGTTGGAGAATGGAGAAAAATAAGCTAAAGAATTACATTGAAATAATGAACTGTGTATGGTGACACTATAGAGGACTTGTGGAAGGTGTTTCAGGCCAAAATTTAACTAGTGGAGGAACACTAAAGACTGTTTGGAGGCATTTTTTTGAAGACTAGCTAGAAAAACATGAGTAAATCAGGTAGGTCATGAAGGTACATCTATATGTATGGTCAATTGAGCATTTGAAAATGTATTAGATTCCATCATAGTGTTATGGAAAAATTTTTAGGAAAAATTGAAGAATAATTTTGAAGTTATGAAATTTTTAGTGCTACTGAGCTCCCATATTGCTCTTTCCTAACACGAGGGTCATCTTTAAAGAGTTCATTGGTACCTTAAACTAGTGCATAAATGTTTAATAATTTCACTAGTTTTAGAGCATGGAGTCTAGCTTCATTTTCGAGTGGAAGGAGAAAGAATAATGTCCTTAGATTTATGAATGATCCTTAACAGTGTAGGTCACTCCAAACCCTCTCAAAACCCTACATCTAGAGTGATGGAGAAAAACTCAAGTGTTTGGTCATCATATTAACTTGGTGAGATAAATTGATGATTTTGGAGTGAAGAGGACTCATTTTACTTCATTTTGATGGTATTTTGTAGCTCAAGATCAGCTGGCAAGATACAATTTTAGCTCTATTTTGTATAGATTTGATGGTACAATCTTGTATATAAGGCTTCATGTTTGAAATTTTGGTGTGGGAGGAATTTTTAGATGTCCCCCAAATGCTCATGAAAATAACTAGGTGAGTACACTGCAAAATTTTGATGAACAAGGTCAATCTAGGTGGCCTACCACTAAAGGAGCAAACAATTAAAAACTCGTTAGTTGGTTTAGAGATAGGCTTGATGAAATGGCATGATTTCAAGTGTAGTATGAGTATAAAAAACTGTTAGAGGTCTAATAAAATGCTTTTAAGCCCATGAAAAGGTGTCATGATTTTTTTTATATATTAGGCCTAAAGGTCCAAAAGTGTCTTTTTAGGACAGTCAAGAAGGTATGTGAAATGGGCATGCAAACATGAATTTATCCATATAAATCATGCATATCAATTTTTTATATGAAGTACATGTTCCATTAGAAGTGTTAAATGAATTGGTTCATCATGAAAGTGAAGTTTTTAGTTTTTGAAGCCATCTAAACCAAGACTGGATTTTGTGTCTTATAAACTAGAGTTGGCAGTACCATAGATGCAAGTACATTCTAGCTAAAAACCTTAAAATTATGAAAACTATGGAGTTGATGAGATGCCCAAGGATGTGTGTCTTCCAAAAAAGTGCAATAGGATCCATGAATGGGAGTCTGTATGAATATATTACTCATTAGGTGAAGACTAGTTTTTGAATGCATACAAAGCCAACAAGACCTTACTCAAATCAGTGATGTATGATTTGAATCATAAATGTCTTAGAAAATGCTCGAGTCAAAATATATAGTGGAAAAACTCAAAGCCAAGGACTATTAGGAGCTTGAAACAAGATAATGAGGAGCTTGATAGAAAACATAACCAACAAAGGAATTTAAAACAAAAATTTTGTCTACACTAAAGGGAGGAAAAAGGGTACTTAAGTATGATTGGTTTCTTCTTGGTAATACAAAATTTCTTTAAACATGAAACTACTAGTGGTATTGCTTGAGAAGCATGATGAGGTAAAATTAGAGAAAAGGGAAGAAAAATTGAATCAATAATTTGTTTTGTATCAATTTGATGGATGAACAAGTATTGTTTTAAGTCTAGTACAACATGATTTGCAGAATCACACAGGCTTAGAGTGAATATTCCATTCATGATAAATCTTCTTGAAGTTTTTGAAAAATCATGTGAACGTTTGAATCAACTCTCATTTCATTCTAGAAAATATTATAGTCTTGTAAGAGCATATAATATATTACATAGCTTGAGTTTGAGGGGATATAATGTTGTATGTTGATGCATAAGGTGGATAAGGGACTTAGACTGATCATGCAATAGAATATGATGCTATAAGGTATGTAGGATAGGTATAATTAACTGTTAGAAGTCTGAAACAAGCACATATAGGTCAGAAATGATTACTTGAGGCAGGGGGAGATGACTCTAACCTATAAGCAAGATTTCTAGGTGATGAGAAAGAAAAAATGACATATTTGATTATGATAGTGTAGCTACTCCAAGTGGGAGTAAGTGCTATGACCAATCAAGTTATTATATCACACAAAGAAGTAACAAATGCTGAAGGTTCAATTCAGGACAGAGCTAGTGGTGGAAGTTCACCGATATGACATGAGGTCAAGGTTTGAGACCTAACTCTTACATTGTCAATTAGATATAGATGGAATATCCTCAAGGGGAGGTAGAAATCATATTTTCATAAGATAAATGACCTTCTACAACAGGAAAAATTTGGATTAAAATGCACTGAAAAGTTGGTTTTGGGACCTAAAGTCTAAATAATTTTTGTAACCAATACATAACATAGTTAAGCTAGTTTTTGAGCACGATGAGCTGAGATAGACATATTTGTAAACTAGGATATTGTTATCACTCAAATGTCAAACATTTGACATGTGTATGTACTTTAAACGCATCTACCCATGGGGATCCATAATGATTTCAATTCATGTAGAAGATGAAAACATAGTTAAAGAAGGAGAGACAATATTGTTAGCTTGAATGATGAGTATGGTTGATGTTTCAAACCAATATGGGGCTCAAATAAGTTGATGACGAAGAATACTCTGAACTAAAAGCATGCAATTTTTCATTAATGAAAAAAGGGGGAGAAGAACTAGGAGGTTTTCCATCAATGACAAAGGGGAAGATTTTTGGCATGTGGATTTTGAATTGTCATTGATGTAATAGGAACATTAATGACAAATAAGGATGAAAGTGAGCTAGAGGATTTTTGGAATGATGATAACATGGAGAAATAAGACATGATTTGGGTTTCAGGTGGACTAATCCTTAGGCCTACTTAGACAGTTGACCTAGAATGATGGAGTGAATGCATGAGGCAGATAGTGAATCTTTGTCAAGGCATGTAAAAAATGAATAAGGCATAGGGTATGATCATGGAGTATGAAGTGAAAATAACACAACTAGGCCTAGTTCTAGGACATAACATAAGCATGGGTTGAATAATAGAGAAATACAAGCTGAAGCATGGAATTGCAAACATGAATTGTGTGTAGTGACACTATAGAAGACATGTGGAAGGTGTTTTAGGCCACAATTCAACTAGTGGAGTCACACTCAACACTGTTTGGAGGCATGTTCTTGAAGAATGGATATTAAAACATGAGTAAATCAGGTAGGTCCTGAAGGTACATGCATACTTATGGTAAAGTGAGAATTTTAGAAGGTATTAGAGTCCATCCTAGTGTTATGGATACATTTTTAGGACAAATGAAGAAGAATTTGGAAAATATGAAGTTTTTAGTGCTACCGAGCTCCCATAATGTTTTTTCTTAGCTTGAGGGTGAAATTTGAAGAGATCATTTGTATGTTAAAATAATTCATGGTTCTATAATACTTTCACCAATTTTGGAGCATGGGGTCTAGTCTAATTTGCAAGTAGAATGAGAAAGAATAATTACATGAGCTTTATGAATGATCCTTAAAAGTGTAAGTCACTCTAAACCATCTCAAAACCATACCTCTAGAGTGATGGAGAAAAAAGCAACATTTTTGTCATGAAATGAACTTGGTGAGCTAAAGTGATTATTTTAGCATGAAGATCACTCATCCTAATTCATTTTGGTGGTATTTTGTAGCTCTAGGTTAGCTAGTAAGATATAGTTTTAGCTCTTTTTTACAAAGATTTGATAGTGCAGTATTGAATAGAAGCCTTCATGTTTGAAATTTTGGTGTGGGAGAAATATTGGGATGTCCCACAACTTCTCATGAAAATAACCAGGTGAGTATAGTGAAATTTTTTTATGAACAAGTTCAATCTAGGTGGCTTACCACTAAAGGAGCAAACATACACAAACTAGTGAGTTGGGTTTGAAAGAGTCTTGATGAAATGACATGATTTTAAGTGCAATATGAGTATGAAAAGGTGTTATAGGTCTAATATAAATTTTTAAGGCAATGAAAAGGTGTGGTGAAGTACTTTTGTATACTAGGCCTAATGGTAAAAAACAATCTTTTTAACACAGTCAAGAAGGTCTGTGAAATGGGCATGCAAACATGAATTTATCCATATTACTCATGTATATGAATGTTTTTAGATGGAGTAAAAGTTCCATATGAAGTGTTCATTTAATTGATTAATCATGATAGATAATGTTTTAGTGTTTGAAGCCATGCAAACCAAGACTTATTTTTGTGTCTAAAAAACCAGAGCTAGCTGTCCTAGAGATGTAAGTATGTTCTAGCTAAAAACATTGAAATGATGAAAAATATGGACCTGGTGAGATGACCAAGGATGTGTGCCTTCTAGAAAATTTGAATAGGATCCATGAACAGTAGTTTGTATCAAGATCTTGTTCATTAGGTGAAGACTTGTTTTTGAATGTATACAAAGCCATCAAAACCTTACTCAAATGAATGATATATGATAAATGATAGTGATACCCATGGTGCATGGTGTTTTTGTAGACATCTTGAAGTATTCACCATCTTGATATTGGTGTAGGACATGAATATGATAGTGTGTTACTTCACTAAGTTGAATATTGTGTTGTAAAGCTCATATTTTTATGTGTGCATACAAGCTCTAATAGAGTCTTAAGGAGAAATGGTGAGTTAAATGGATTGTCATATATGTAGAGGAAAAATAGAGGAGTTTTATAACTCATGAAAACCTTCATGACACTTGTTACCTTGCATGGTGTGCTAGAAGACAAGAAAGAGTGCATTTAAGAAGAAGACAAAAACTTGCATGACAGTTACAAACGACGAATGAAGATGTCAAATGTCAGTTTAAGTTGTAAGAAGAAAATTTTCAGTTATGGAACAACTTCATAGGTATGTTGGTGATCCAAAAAGATTCCTATTTTTCTTGATATGTATTTTAAGGTCTGTAATTGTAACTGACACCATTTCAAATGTATTTATTATATAAATACAATTTTGTTGATGTCATCCTCCTCCTTGTACGAGTTAAAGGAAAAGGACATGAAGAGTTTTTGGAGAAGATGAAGAGATTGTGACGTTCATGCATTTGAATGCTTGAGAGTGCATGAAAGGATGTTATTGATGATCATTTTGTTGAAGAGGTATTAGGACATGGAAAATAAGGTGAATCAAGAAGATTATGAGAGGACTTCATGACTGTAATTTTGGAGTAGAAAACATACATGAGAGTGTGTTTGTTTGAGATGGTAATCCAATAAGAGAAGCTTAAAAAGAATAAGGGTGTGAAATAATTGTTCCATGAAAATGTTTTGGAGTAGAATAAGAAGATGAGAAAATATGTGAATCTAGGTAATATGGATATGTGAAGAGGGAATGTATTATAGAGATAATAATTCGTTATGTTAGAAAACCAAATGAGGGTGATCAAAACCTCATCAGAAATCTAAGTTGTTGCTTCGCAGATAGGTTGTTGAAGTTTCCTTGTAAGTTATAGCTTGTAGAAGGTCAATGGGTGTTTGACTGAAGTCTTGAGAGTTGTAGTTTCCATGTAAGTAAAAGCTTACAAAAGGTCAAGTTGTAGCTTGGATAAATTTTGGAGTGAGTGCTTCAAGTTGAGTGGTTCCTCAGCAAGTTGAAATCCTTGTAATCTTTATAGGAAATGTTTTCCAAACTAGTGCATTTATTTTAGTGGGTTTTTATCACTTGAAGGGTTTCTCACATTTAACCTTGTGTTCATGTGTACTTTCTTCTCATTTTCATATGTGTGAATGTCATTGTCTTAACACGGTAAAGATGGATTAAGATTGAAAATTTGAAATGTTTTCAATGTTTTGAGAAGCATTGACTCGTCCCTCCTCTCTCAGTGATTTTTTCCAACATCCTACTAGTCATATGGGGCTGCGATTTGGGGAAAAAAAATCATTTACCAACAAGGATAATGCAAAAACAAGGCACAATCAATAAAAAATTCAAAAAAATCAAAATACTTAAATATTTCATCCTTCACATTCTTTGGTAATGAGCCTAGGCTTCTTACTAGAAGTGTGAGACTAGGAAAGGAGGAAGGTACCCTTACTCACCTATGTTTTGTGTTTGGTGATGATCTCTTTCCTCTAACTAGGGGAAAGGGTTAAAATGTATGGGGTCATTTAAAAATATAAAGAGAAAGAATACATTGAGATAATATGCATCAAAAGTGCTTAATTGTACAAAATTTTAAAGAAAAATTTTAGATGTCCATGTTAAGAGAGACAAAACTTCCTTAAAATAGATCTTTCCAATCAGTAGGCCACCTACGGGTCTAAGTATAGTCAAAACCTATAAAATGAAAATCATGTTTGAGTTAGTTGGGTAATCCTACTTAGATATGAGTCACAATTTCCCAACTAGACCATTGTTAGACCTTGTGTCTTTACATCCATCACCTTCATTTTCACATCACTATCTCATGTATCTCACATCCTTGTTGGATCTTGGTGTTGAGCCCTCACATCTTACTAGTTACACAGAGTCAAGGGTGGAGTAATACATCTTATCATTATATCATCTACAATACATTCTGCCAATGGACTGAAATATTTAACATTGTTTGAAACTGAATTCCCAACGTGCAACATATACATGTGTATATTCTTGTGTCTCATTTCATATATCTTATCCTACCACCTCTCATGTCTTCTACTATCATATGTTCTAAACATTCAGGATGTTTACCATCTATTATATCATCTATCTTCACTCTATCCATCTTCGAACCTTGATGATAATATTAGTTATTATGTGAGTTTGGAATGGTTCCATAATCACTTTAACTTCACATGATAACTATCATAACTAGGTCGCTCATATTGATACCTAGTCAAAATTCCCAAAAAAATAGAATAAAATACTCAAAAAATACCTCAAACATATAAAACTAGTCAAAAATATTCAAAGCAATCGAAAAACCATCCAAAAAACCTAAACAATTGTTAAAACAAAAAATCCCAAACATCAACATGTTGACTCCTAACCTAGTGTCCACTCTAGATATTATTAAATCAATCAAAACATCCTAATCCAAATCGCTTGCGTGTATCTTCGCTTGGGAAAATATCGAATCTCATTTTCTCCGTCGCATGTATACTTTCTTAGGGACAATAAGCTAATCAATCCTGAATCATCATACCCCTTGCATGCATCCTTTCTTGGGGAAAAAATCAATCAATCATCATTGTGAAACATATTAGGGATATCGATAAATGTCTTTATGTAAAGTTATGTTTCATTGCTACTTTTTAAAGTTATTTATTAACCAATTACAACTTTATTGTTTGTCATCTAGGTTCATTTGTAGCTATGGTGCATACATTTACTATGTACATTGGGTTTATTTTTACTTTGTTTTTTTTGTGTATGTTTTTTTACACAAATGATGGGTTACTCATCATGGTTATTTAATAATCATGGTGTAAACTATATTGTGCAAAATAAAATAAGACTTCTCTAAATTACACAATCCAAATGGAAGCTAATACTATGAGCAAAGTCAGTACTATCATCATTTCATCACAATCACTATCCATTCAAAAATAAATCAATCATAATCATATGTCTATCATATATCATCTACCATAATAAAATAAACATCTCAAATCATGACTCAATTGACCAATGATTTTTGCTATCAACCCCCTTCAATTTCACCCTTCTTCTAACCCTCACTACCATCGCAAAACCCTAATTCTAGCCTTTGACCCTCCATTTCTTATTTTCTAATCCCATTTTACTCGTCACTCACACCATAGTCTTTTATTCCTCCTATCAAGAGTCTATCCACTAATTTTTTGCCTCACCCATCCACTCGAGGGGGAAATCCTCTGACATAATCTAGATCCGTTGGGGCATCCAGATGCTTCATTGGGGAAAATCAGTTAGTCCATATCACTTATTTTCCATCTGTTCACTGATCTACATACATATATTATCTTTAAAATGCTAAATTACTTCGTAATAACACTTTGAAGAGGGAAAAATGTAAACACCCTAAAAATACCCATTACACATTATAATGTTTGAAAATGTCCATATCCTCCCATAATCATTGCACAATATTTACAAATAATATTTGGTTCATTATTCACCCATATCCCACTTCTATAATTAATTATATTACACTCAATATACAATATACACCCATTTGGTTAATTTAATTAGCTATTTAAATAAATAAAAATCAATTATCTACTCACCTTCCACTCATATCCACTTCACCATCCAACTCACTCATGTTGACTAGTCACTCAACTCAAGTTGTAGAATCCTACAAACATGTAAGTAAATATAAAAGTATAATTTGAAATAATTCAAGAGCCAAATAATTTGAAATAAATCCTTTTTTTCTCAATTAAAGAGACAACTACACAAAATAAATCAACCATGCTAAATAAGGAAAATAAAATCAATAGCATAGAACTCAATCAATTCTACCTTCCTCAATCCACGAATTCTTTTACATATATAAATAAGAAGTTCTATTCCTCTTAAATCATGATTGGAAGCTTGAGAAATTTTTAGTGTTAGTCTATCAAATTTCCATTGACAATCAATATTTCAAATCTTTATGTTATCCAATTGATCACCAAATCAATCATCAATCAACCATCAATGCTCATAGTTTGGCTTCACTTCCGTGTAGAATATTTTGGAGCATCCACAAATAAAAAGAAATCAATCTCTCATCTAGATCTAAAAAGAATGTCACTTGACCCCACTCTTCAGTTGGTCCAGTCCGAGGTTACATGGAGCTTGTTTGAGAAAGGTTTACACTGCGGTTGTTGTTTGTTTCCTTTTATTTTGCATTTTATCTTGTATACACAGATCGAGGGGGAGAATACACCAACATTTAGTTCAAATAATTCTTGGAAACACACAACATTCGTTAGTGAATGGATAGTCCACATATTCTACATTAAAATGGTGTTTTTGAATGGAGAAACTATACTATCATGGCGATGGGACAATTTATGATTGATGATTCTATCTTGAATAAGACATATTGGGTCAAAGAGGCCAAAAAATTAGTATACACATTGAATAGAGCTCCAACTATTTCTCTTGATGGAGAAACACAATAGGAAACATGATTACTATGAAATTCATCTATTTTACATCTCAAAGTTTTTGGATACAAATAAAGCATGCACATTTCTAATAATAAAAAAACAAAAATCGATATGAAAGTTAAAAAGTATGCCTTCTTAGGGTATAGTGAATAAAATATCTTCTACACACTTATGGATCTAAATACTACAAGAGTCTACATAAGCATAGATGTTGATTTTTGTAGAAGAAAGAAGTAGAGGATCCTTACACAACCTCACATGATGATCAAATGAGTCCTATTGTGAAAATAGGTGATGATTTCCCCTCTGATGATGATAGTGATGATGGGAATGATGGTGATGATTGGATAGGACCACATCTTATGAGAATATATCACTATATGCCTAAATGGTATACTAATGTGATACGAGATGAAAAATTGGATGGTATCCCAGACATTGACGGAGGGAGGAAGGAAACAGATATGGAGGGAATCCGTAATCATAACAGAGTTACTCCCAATCATGAAATAGTGTAGCTTCAAGATTCAATCAAGAACACAACCATGAAAGCAATGTGCATGCATTAAGGGAAACACTAGGCTCAATACTCCATGATCATAGATCAAGAGAGGTGGCTACATATAAGGGAGTGAGTGAGTCACTCCCATGAAAGAAAAAATGCCTCCATGATGGATAAGAGGAGTTACTTTCCCAAATGGGAATGTAACTCCTATGATGCATACTTACACATATGATAGATTTTATAAGGGAATCTGTCATAAATAATATGACACCTAAGATCTATGCTCCCACCTGAGTGAGATGAATCACCTAGTGAGGTGGTAATACACCTAGTAAATAAATAAAAAAGTGAAGAAAATGCCACTCACACCAACACCCCCCTTCATCATAACTTAGGACGAGGCAAGGAAATTTAGAAAAACACATAGAGAATGAAAAATGGGTCCCGACCAAAATCTTGATGAGGTACTCATGCACAACAAGAAGATCCCAAGTGGTGAAGGAAAACCCAGTGGAAAAAGCATCCACCACAAGAGAACAACACACTCTCTAATCTAAGAAAGATGCCAAAGATAGGTCCTAGCCATAGATGAGCTGAAAAAGGTATCCATGTATAAAAGGATAATCTCTCAAAAGGAATAAGAAGAGAGAAGAAGAGGGAGACGAGAGGGATGCAGAAGATGTCATGGATGGATATGAAATCTGTAGCTTTAGGAAGTCTCTCATAAGAGTTTCGATGATGTGGTCATCTACCTCTAGACTGAAGAAGATCCACCCACACTGAACTGTGTACCTACCCTTAGGAAGGATAGAAATGGTGTGCTAGAAGTCTGCCCACTCCACTAAGGAAACCGAAGGAAGCAACACGAAGAACTTTGAGTCTGGTCCATGGAAGTGTGACATAGGTATAACAATGGAGTGCCAAGGAACCAAAGTTAATGCCAAATGTGAAGAACTGTCACAGTGAAGAAGAGGAACACCCACAGAAAGGATGTCCAAGTGATGTGAAGGCAACACAACAACCCCACAACAAAAAGGGGATCCAAAAGCAAGGGTGGATCAATGAAGAACTCTAGAAAAGTTGAAGTGATTAGAGTCCTAGAAAGGTAACTCCCAATAATGGAGATGATGAAATCCTCCAAAAAACTTGTAGAAGGATGAGGAACCTGCAATGCATCACAAGTGAACTCTATGAAAATAAGACCAAGATCGACACCTAGATACCATGTCCACCTAAGTGATGATGACTCACCTGGTGAGGTGGAATGTTAGACTAAGTATAAGTGATCCAATGAATGTACCAGGAGTGACACCAACACCCCCTTCATCGTAACCTACACAAGCTTGAAATGAGGTACCCACGTACAATGAAAACTCTGTGAAAAGCTGGAGTAAAAGGAGAAAACCCCAGTGGAAAATTTTAAGGAACTCCCCCAAAAAGAGAGACTTAGTCCCACTCTCTAATCTAGGAAAGACTGGAACCAAATTCGATGGGTCTCAGCCACATACGAGCCTGTAAATGTAGCCCATCGTGGCAAAGAGACAATATCTCAATAAAGAAGAAGAAGAGAAATTGAAGAGGGAGATGAGAGGAATGCAGAAGATGCCATGGACGGATTCTAAACTTCTGAAGCTCTAGGATATTCTCACCAGAAGATATGATTGATGACGAGATCCTCAAAATGCCTCTAGACTAAAGAAGATCCATCTACACTGAGACCTACTTTGCACAATTTGGAGCTCTCTAAGGAAGGACAAAAATGACCGTGTTGGAAGTTCTGCCCAGGTCGAGATGAACAAGAACTTTTGAGACTGGTCCCACTAACAAGTGTGACATAGGTCTAGCAAGTAGGGAGTGCCTTGCCTACATGTTTATTTCCAAAAGTAATGTCACACAGTGTCAGAACTATTATTGAGTTGTGAGGAGTTGAACACCCACAGAAAGGATGTCTGGGTGATGTGAAGGTAACTAAAACCCCCATTGAATAGCAACTTATTATGTTTCCTGGAGTCCACAATGAAGCCCGTGGATCAATGATAGGGCTCCAGAAAAGTGTGACAGTGGTAAGAGTCTCAGAAGGGGCACTCCCAACAGCGGAGATGATGAACTCCTCTATATAATACTTGGTAGATCTAAGGATTTTTGAGGAATCTTTTCCTAGTGCGATCACAAGATGGACTCTGGGAATATAGATGATATAAAGGTCTGGCAGTAGATACTCATTGGCCAATGAGGGGGTTAAAATTTATTATTTGAAGAGATTTTTTAGGTGCCAAATGTGGTCACTGACCTTGGTCATAAAAATAGCCAAGGTCAGGGGACTGGAAGGGTCCTACGCATTCACTAGAAGTGGACGAAGAGGTGGGTCACCACTAAAATGTATAAGACTGAATAGGAGACTGTCTCAATATTTGATGAGATGTGGAGGGGTGCCAACACTCTCTGGAATAATGAGAGAAAGAGGAGAAGAAGTCCTCTGTAGTACTCTCGACATTAGAACTAGGTGAACAATCCTCATCATAAAAATTAGAACAAAGTGAGTCTATGTCAGTGGAACTGTCATCACATGAAGAAATAGAGGAGGAAACTAAATTAGCGGCAGCAACAATCGTGGCAGTATGTGAAGGGTCTCCATAGAGGGACTGAAGAGATGCTCTAGATGCACGGTGGGGTGGATATGATTCTGCCACGTGAAACTATAGAGATCTGGATACATGCATCATGAAGTGACCAAAAACATGGTTGCAAGTGTCAAGGAAGTCCTCCAGATGAAGATGATCAGTGGGTGTAGGAACTGGTGCAAGTAAGAAGGGTGAAAGATCCTTGTGAGCGAAGTAACGTTCCATGGAAGCACGCCAAGCTGAATGGGTTCCATATCCTAGTGAGAAGTGGCAGAGGCCATAAGGTGATCCCATGATGCTTAAGTTTGGAAAGAGCATCCTCCATGATGCGGAAGACAAAAGTGCAAGGTGAACGAAGAAGAAGAGGGTACAAGAAAGCAAGATGTCAGACTCAGCCAATAATGCATCTGCAAGCAATACAACACCCGAGAGTAATAGTGAACCCCCCCCCCCCCCAAATGTGGCACTTCATAAAGTAGTTTCATTTACAAAATTGACAATTTCATCATGTAATGTGTGAAAACATCATGCAACTTTGACTAAAGAAGTGCTAAAAACCGAGCAACAAGTCAAAAGTTATAGTAAGAAACCCGATTCCCACAACTGATGGAAAAATGTCAATAAGCTCTCTGCAAACTGATTAAAAAAGTACCTGAAACAGGATGCAAAAGGGTGTCATGTGGGTACTCATTGGACAATGGCATCAAATTTTAAGAAGGGTTTTTTTTTCTTGTAAGGGGGGATTAACCTCCTACCAACCCCAGACCTCACCCTCCGTCTTCGACACACGAATGAAGGACATAATTAACACGCAAAATGAAGCCCAAAAATTGTTGCAATGCCATAAAATGAATGTTTTTCAACTTAAAACATTAAAAATAAGATTGTTTTAACCTTCAAAATTTCTAAAAGGGAATGGGTATGTGTTATCAGCCAATTTTGACTTCGCAAAATTGTTAAAAAAAAATTTAAAAATTGAAAAATTATAAAATTTTGAAAATTGTTACTTTGCATGGTTCATTGGACTCATCACAATCGTCTTATTTTTGTGATCATTTCGGTCTTTGTTTCATGATTTTCGGGCAAGAACTCTTCCTACCAGGCTTTAAAACGCGCTAAAATACATTAAAATAATTAATTAATTGCTCCTTGTTTGATTAAATTAAATTTTAAAAAATCACTTAAGGAGTATTTAATTAAATAAATATAAATTAAAGTTCATTCGACAAGTTTTAGTGCCGGGGAAGTAAGCTTTCGTTTCCAACTACTGGGAAGCCAATCTGGCTTCCCGAACCCGAATTTCCACTTTCCTGGCAATTTCCTTCAATTTTCCCGCACGTGGAGTTTTCCTCTACCAATTTCCAAATCATGGATTGGAAAATGGGTATAAAATTTCCCAATTTCCCACATGGGGAAATTGAACGGGGATTTCCAACCCATTTTGCCATTCCTGTTGGCAATTGTCCGTTGCTTTCCCCATTTCCCCTGGCACTTAAGCCACTACCCGGGAAGAGAGGAAGTTAGATTAATTCCCATAAATTCCTCCATCAAACCCGTTGGAAAAGTTGTGCAAAGCTTTCAATTGCTTCTTATTTCTTCAGGTAGACATAATATTTTGTCAGCATCATGCAAGAGAAACTCAAGCCATTGTGAGGGAAGAAATATCAGTTGTGCATGAAAAGGAGGTTTTATCAAAATCTAAACAAATACTACCCAGAGGAGGACAACAAATTTCCGCGCCAAGGATAAGGAGAACAATCCAACAGCTTGGAAAATACAAAAAATACGCAGCTATGAAAGGAGGACAGCGCATGAAGGTGGAATGGAATAGTTTTTAAATAAAAAAAAGGAATAGCACATAGTCCACACTCCACACGCAACAAGGGAAATAAGAAAATAGTCTTTAAATATAAAAAAACAGCATTGAAGATACCATGTGGGAGGAAGAGAAGAGTCTTCCATGCACCTGTCCACACTCAGGCCATGCACAACCAAGGAAAAGACAAATAAAAGCTTATATTTTTGTCTAAAAGACCACGTGGAGGTGAAAACTAGCTCCCACGCCCAGCCAAGAGGGTAAAGACCACGAATTGGCCTATTGGAGAAAATTAAAGGAAAGAAACCCACGTACCAACCAGTTGAAGAAATAAACTTGCCCCTAGCCAAGAAGATTCATTCTCCACGCATGTAGAAAGGAGCAGCTCCATCACACATTGAACAAAGAGAAAGAATTGTTTTTTGAAATCCATGCACTCATGTGCGAGGGAAAAAGAAAGGAGACAGGGAACATTTTTTAATTGATAAAAACACAGCCAAGGAAAAGCCGAGCCCAAGGTAAAAGAAGATAGTTCAAGCAGAGTTTCACACACAGCTGTGAAAGAAGGGTTCCCAGCCACGAATTTCCAAGCAGCAGGCTTATTGCAGTATAGTAGAAGCCTTTTTGAGCGCTTCCAACAAGCAGGTTGTCCAACTATGTTGTTATCTATTCAGTATGGAATGCATCCTCAAATTCGGGATTTTCCTTTAAGACATATTTATCAAAATCGATTAAGTGACAGTGAGAGTGTTACTAGGAGACCTGATGAAATTTATTACAAAGATTCTCTATTGAGACCTTACTTGATTTACGATGTAACTCATGGAAGAGAATCTCATAGAGGTGGATCTGTTTCATATAAGAATATTCATGAAGCACAATTTGCTTTGCAATTATATGAACATCTTCAACTAGTCACTAAGTTGGCAAGCATATGAGAAACCCAGGGATGCATGGCAACAGTCTTTGGGAAAAGGAGATAGGATGGTGCTAGAAGATCAACGAGGGATGATAATTGGGTGTCAATGCGACCCGACCGAACCATGGGCAAGTATGTTTGAAAAAATGAATTGTTTTTGTGACTTGTTATATTCTACATTTTCATCGGCCTTCAGAAAGAATGCGTAATGCATATGGATGGATCTGGGGCCCTGATAAAGCTTACAGTTTAATTGCTAAAAGCTACAACAAATGAACGTCACAAATAGCAAACATAATGCAGCTATAAGCTTATCCTTGTTCTGAACTCAGATCCATGGCAGCTGCAGGAAACAAATATTCACTGCCGTGTACAATGGCTTGGGAGAAAATATTCAAAGCTTCATTTGACCATAGACTAGTTGCTGAAATGGGGGCATTGAAATCAAGTGAAAGTGAATCAGCTTTTGGATTGGTAGGAGGTTCAAGTGTAGCTAATAGTGAAGATTGTTTGGACGCTACAGGAGATTCAAAGGCAGTGGTAGTTTTACTTCCATCATTTCAAGAAAGGAAAATGTTATTTTTGGTGATTATTGGTGATGTTAAGTGAACCAATAAAAGATAGGCTGTGCAGTGAGATGGAAGAGTCAGGTTATTCAATTTGTAGAAAGTGTTTGCTAAACTAGACAATGCTTTCAACTTCATCAAATCAGATGTATCGTGCAAATAACTGGATATATTTATTCATGGGGTGTTTGTTAAAGCCATGTTTTGTAATACCATTGGAGGTGAATTGCAATTTTGGATCTTGGACATATTCTCAATGGCGAAAGACCAGAAGCCGGATTCTGATAAACCAAGGTAGCGTAACAACTACGGTCTTGTGACAAATGAATAATTCACCATGGAAAGGTACTCGGAGCATGTGGAGAATTGTGAATGTGAATACAAACTGGCTCATACTAGGATATTGCTCAGACATAGGGGTGGATGAATTGCTCAGGTTTTAAGCTCAACATTCTTGTCATTTGAAGGATTACAAAGCACAGTTAATGAGTTCATTCCCGTACGATCGAGATAGGTGGACTCTTGGCCCAATGGATAAGGCACTGATCCTAGGTGTCTTGATCTGGGTGGCACATTGTTGACTAGGATTTCTACGTGTGCATCCAAGTCATTTAAGTGGGTCCACGTGTACCCATTTCTTTTATTTATTTATTTTTCCTTAAATGACTTTTTAACTTAAGTGGTTTCTATTTTTAGTCACTTTTTAAAAGTTGGTTGAAAAAAAGTCAAAGTCACTTAAGTGCCCTATTTTAATGTGCAGTTAAAACCCTAACTACTTTGTAACCAAATTTTGGGTTATAAATGGAAGTGAGGGGCTCATTTTTAAGGGTGACTTTGAGAGAGGAGAAGAAAATAGTTTTGTGTAAGCTTTGTTTGAGGAAGAAACTTTGTGTTCTTCCCTCTTCATACAATATTAGGCTCTATTTTTACCTAACTCCTGCATGTTCTTTTAGTTCATTCCATTCCACTCCTTCATTTCATTCTATCTCCTTCATTCACTTTTCTTCCATTGATGATCCAAAACACCCCCCACATACAATTTTGAATGTACAGATGTAAATACAGTTTTGGTTTTCAATAAAGGCAGCCTCACTTTCATTGAGGAGGGACTTCTTTCCCACACTCTTGCATGTCATTTGCATGTGTGTAAATCCATATGCCAACAGTTTTTGGTGACTCTACTAGGGACTCAGAAATCATTAACCAGTGCTTGGTTAAATCTTTATGACTATCCCCTCTACACAAGCTCTAGTTCTTCAACTGAATCTTGTGCGCGATGAATATTTCCAAGGAAACATTACTGCCAACCTTTGAACAGTAGCTTGGGAAAACTGTGAAAGCTTGCAGCAATTTTTAGCTATTGATTGAGCCATTGACAGAGAAATCTACATCGAATACCTTAGAAGAAGAGCACCCGCACTTGTGGCCAGAAGACCTCTTGGGCATGTGTTGATAGTTGTTCACCGGAACGGTCCTCTTCCACCTAGGTAATAAGTTGTATGATTGTTACAGGTAACGCACCTATCTTGCAACCAAATCTTGTTTTTGCAGATACTCAAGAAGACATATCATCAGATTTGAGGCAAACTATTTGGGAAAAGCACACAAGTAACCATCATTTTCATCTTGCCGCATCAGTACTAGATAACGAAGAAGAGAAAGCCGCGAGAGTTGTTAGAGTTATTCAGGCGCAAATAGCTCGAGAAAGAGAGCAAGGAGAAAAGGCTAGATCTAGTTGGAACATGCCAATGATCCCTTCACCATAAATATTCCAAACTGGAAGAAAAGAGGTTTATTCATGGAGAAAAAGCTAAAGGTCGATTTGACCCCACTTTTGACTTTCAAGGAAAATTTGGTTTCAAATTATCTCCTCCCAAGAAGAACACACCTCGTAGATCTGCAAGCCTTGCATCAAGTCCTGAAAGAGCAAGCAAGGAAAGAATCACTACCATTCAAGCACTTGTCCTTGCTCACGTTGTTTTACCTTTGCATACCACCTGTTCTCCAATGGCAGCCAATGTACCATGGGGAAATGCCATAGGCCCATTGGCCTTACCTGCTCGACATGAAATCCCACGAGGATCAAGAAATATTCTTCCCAAGTTCGACAGAGATGGGAAGACACCACCAGATGATCATATTTCTGCCTTCTTCGCTGCATGTGCTATTTTTTCGGTAGTATATGAAGATGTTTCTATTCATCTCTTCATCGATACATTACGTGATATTGCTGCAGATTGGTTTCATCATCTACCCAATGGATGTATTACAAGTTGGGATGATATGAAAACTAAGTTTGAAAAACTATTCAAAATGGTAGAAGATGAACATGCTCTTCTTGCCAAACTATCTCAGGCAAAGAAAGAGCTTACAGAACCCATGAGGAATTTCGTGGCCAAATTCAACAAGATGGTGAACAAAGTTCCCACCGGGATTCATCCCAACCTTGATGGAAAAAAATGTTTCTTTATTAACGCATAACAACTAGAAGTGTGCTATCAGCTAAGAAGGGCCAGGGTTGCTACTTTGGAACTTGCTCAATCTTTGGCCATAGAAATCGAAGATGACTTAATCATGGCAGGAAAATTCAAGAAAAATTCCCTCAAAGGGAAGAGTCAAGAAACTATCAACGCTTCAGAAACTATACTCACTCAGTTGGCTAATGATATGCTAGCTTTGAAAAATCAAGTTGCTCAAAGTAGTAAACCTGCTCCTTACAAAGACATCCTGCAAAAAGGATACATTCCCAACAAATCCAGGATTACAGGTGCTCCAATGAGGCTTGCTATTGAAGCAGCTCCCGTAACTAATTCCAAATGTGTTGTCATTGAAGAAAGTGATGATGAGATTGAAGTTGTCGAGATTGATGAGGAAGAGCCTGATTCTGAGACATCTGAACTTGCAGTTGAAGATCCTAAGGAAGAAAGTAATAATCATTTTTTTGAGTACCGTTCCGATGAGGAAGACGAATATGATGAAATTATAGAAGATATGAATAGTTAATCCTTCGCCCTCTTCACACGCTCTTAGAAAAAGGACCAAGATACCACCAAGGCAGGAGATAAAGAGGTTTCCAAGGAAACTCTCAAGGAATCCAAGATAAAGGAGGCTCCTAAAGAGTCCAAAGATACTGAGGTTTCAAAGGTCAAGACTATCTTAAAGAAAGGAGAGCCTTTGTTAGATCAATCAGTTAGTAAACCAATTGCAAAGAAAACTTCTTCTTCCACATCCGTATCAACCAAACCCGAGACCAAGGTCAAAAGTGTGCCATCATCAAGTTCGAAATAACTCATATCTAAAACTTCAAGTGCAATTACTTTGCCTAAATTCGATATCATTGATCATATCAATAAAACAAAAATTTCCATGTCACAAGCAAAGTACTTGAATTCCAACAAGGATCAGCTCGAGAAGTTGTTCCAGTTTATCAAAGGTGACTCTATTGTTCATTGCTCTAAAGGAATTCTAAAAACTCCCCAAGATGGGAAAACACAAAATATTGTGGCGGCCACTACACCTTCAAATGAAAAGATCAAACCTTTCTTTGTGTCTTTTTTGATCAACGGATGCAAGTTAAGTAATTGCATTATAGACTCTGGAGCCTCGGATAATGTGATGCCAAAAAAAGTAGCACATGCTCTTTGTTTGAATTGTACGAGAACATTCGGATCATGTTACTCTATGGAATCCAAGCAAGTTCCTCTAATCAGGAAAATTAAAGACGCTCAAATGGTTTTAGCCCAATTCCCTCAAAAGCGAGTTAAGGTAACTATTTTAGTTGCTGATATTCCCGCCTCGTATCGAATGTTGTTTAGCAAGAAATTTTGTAGGGATTTAGGTGGTGAGATTCAAATGGACTGGTCTCATGCCATGATTCCTATCAATGGAGAAATGAAGAAGCTTATGCCAGAAGCTCAGGCAAAGATCACGGTAACTAAAACTGAAGATCCTCGCACACAGATCCTTTTCCAAGGCTCAAGTATGGGTAATTATATGATGACTACAGAAGTTCATACCCCTAAGATCACTTGCCAAGATTCCAATGAGATTTGGACTCTTGAGTTTGATGGAAGTTGTTGCTCAATGGGCTCTGGTGTAGGAGTGGTGCTCATATCTCCAAATGGTAAAATTTTTCCTTTTTCTTATAAACTCAATTTTTCAAATACTAATAACACTGCAGAGTACAAGGCATTAATCCTTGGCCTCCAAGTTGCAGAGGAGAAAGGGATAAAAAATTTGGAAGTCTTTGGAGATGTGGAATTGATCGTGAAACAAGTAAGAAATCAGTTCCAAGTAAAGAATGATCGTCTGAGACACTACAGAAATAAAGTTTGGGATGCAATAGAAATTTTTGACGCTTTTTCCATCAAATATGTCCCTCGTGAAAAGAATAACAAAGCGGATTCTCTAGCAGTCTCAGTGTCATTAATGATTCCTCATTTAGAATTTGATTAAGACAAATACACCACTGAAATGGTTTTTAGGCCAAGTTTTCCTGACAATGCAGAAAATTGGCAAGTATTTAATGATGATCAACAAATTATTGCCTTCTTGGAAAAGAGAGAAAAAATTTGAACAGTTGTACTTTGAAGGTAGTGATTCGGCATTTCGTGAATCAACTACCTCACCCATTTAGAAAGGAGTTGAGAACGAAGATCCTGGTGATGGCATCATTCAACTCAAAGGAAATAAAACTCCCAAAGGATTGGTTTCACTTGAAGAACTTTTTGACAAACATGACAGGTTTATTAAAGAGAAAGAGTAGGTAGGACTTGCAAATTCTTCTGACTATGAGCAAATTAATATCGGTACCAAGGATAAACCTCGCCTGATCAATATTGGTAAATGTTGCTCACCTAAGGAGCACAGGAAATCCATAAATCTCCTTACTAAATACTCTGATGTCTTGGCATATTCATACGAAGACTTGAAGTCTTTCCAACCCAGGGAAATGGAGCATGCCATACCCTTCAAGCCTGGCGCAGTTCCATTCAGGAAGAAGCAAAGATAATATAATCCCAAGATTGTAGGGACAATATTTCATGAAGTTCAAAAGATGCTAGATGCATGAATAGTGTTTCCTATTCAACATTCGATCTGGATAGCTAATATTGTACCGGTTCACAATAAAAATGGAGAAATTAGGATTTACGTGGACTTCCGCAATCTTAATTAGGCTTCCTTGAAGGATAACTACCCATTGCCAATCATGGACCATATTCTGCAGGCAGTAACTGGATCAGAAATGCTATCTATGCTAGATGGTTTCTCTGGCTATAATAAGATTGAAGTGGCTAGAGAAGATCAACAGAAAACCACATTCACTACCCCCTGGGGTACGTTCGCGTCTAGAAGAATTCCCTTCAATTTGATCAATGTCAGCATAACTTTTCAAAGGGCCATGGATATGGCATTTGTAGATTATAAATACAAGATCATTGTGATATACCTAGATGACTTGACAGTTTTCTCAAAGAAGCGAGAAGATCACTTAACAGATTTAGAGAAAATTTTGCAAAGGTGTAAACTTCATAAGATTTCTCTGAATCCAAAAAAATATGTGTTTGGAGTTACAGAAGGTAAACTCCTAGGCCATATTGTCTCTAAGGAAGGAACTAAGATCAATCCTGAACGCGTTCAAGCTATAAAGAATCTTTCCCTGCCTACAAGTAAACCTGGAGTCCACTCCTTCTTTGGAAAGGTGAAATTTTTGAGAAGGTTCATGCCAGATTTCACCGAGCTGACTAAAGAAATCGGTAATATGATGAAAGGAAAAGAATCCTTCAAATGGTCAAAGGAAGGTAGAGAGGCATTTAAGCAAATCAAGGGTGATATTGCAAAAGCTCCTACATTGGTATGTCCCGATTTTAAGAAGGATTTTATAATTTATTGCTATGCTTCACCACACACAATCTCTGCCATTTTGACTTAGCACAATCAAGAGGGGATTGACTCTCCTATCGCATTCATGAGTTCAGGATTCAAGAAACACGAACTTAATTACACTCCTCTTGAGAGACATGCGTACGCAGTGGTAAGAGCCTTGAAACACTTAAGGTATTATGTGTTGAATTCTCACACCAAAGTCTTAGTTCTGGACACCGTGGTGAAATCAATGTTGACACAACAAGAACCAAGATCTAAAAGAGGTAATTGGGTCTCCAAGATCCAAGAATATGATCTGGACATCAAGCCCACCAAATTGGTTTGAGGGAGAGGACTCTGCCAACTCATTGTAGAGAATGAACCACGAGATAACTCTGAAGAAGAAATAGTTGAAGAAAATTTACCATTGGTAGTTTTTGTTAGTACCACGGATGAATGGTATTTTTATATTGCCTACTTCCTCACATACGGCGAGTGTACAGAGAATCTGATAGCTAAAGAGAAACGAGCTATCAAACTAAGAGCTGTTAGATACGTCATTTGGGATAACATGTTGTTCAAGAAAGGAATTGACGGCATGTTTCTCAGATGTGTTGATAAAGAACAACAGCCTAGGTTATTGGAAGCCTTCCACAATCATGCTTGTGGTGGTCATTTTTCTAGCCCAGTAACAACCCATAAAATTATGAGAGAAAATTATTATTGGCCCACTATGTTTTCTGATGCTCAGAAATGGGTGACCAAATGTGAAGCCTATCAACAATTTGTTGGAAGACCAAAGTTGGTAGCACTGCCTTTGAAGCCAGTTGTCATTGAAGAACTCTTTCAACAATGGGGTTTAGATTTCATCGGGGTTTTGAATCCTAATTCTAGTGCTGGTCATACCCACATGCTCACCACCACTGATTACTTTACAAAGTGGGTAGAAGCTATACCAGTGAAACAAACATCTACTGCAGTAATCTGTGATTTCATCAAAGAAAACATATTGGTTCGTTATGGAATTCCTCACAAGATCGTGACAGACAATGCCTCAAATTTTTATTCTACAGAGATGATAGGTTTTTGTTATGGATATGGGATATATTTGTCTCATTCATCAGATTACTACCTGCAAGGGAACGGTCAGGCTGAATCCAGCAACAAAAATCTCATTACTATTGTGCGCAAGTTAGTCAAAGAAAATCAAAGAACTTGGCACAAAAAGTTAAACGATGCAATGTGGGCTGACCGCATAACTCCCAAAAGGGAAATCAGGATGTCTCCATTTCAACTTCTGTATGGAACCGATGCTCAAATTCCTGTCACATTGGAGCTACCAGCGTTAAAATTAGCTCATGCAGTTGATGATGAATGCTTCACCAATGCATTAGATAAAAGGGTCATGTTTCTAAGAAAGCTCAAGGAACAAAGAAGTCAAGTGGCCAACAGGATCGAGGAACATCAATCCAAGGTAAAGAATTTGTTTGACAGGAAAACTAGAGAGAGACAGTGTTAAATCAATGACTTAGTTCTTCTCTGGGATAAAAGACGTGAGCCGAAGGGAAAGCATGGGAAGTTTGACTCACTGTGGCTGGGACCGTTCAAAATAAGACATTTCTGTGGAGATAGTACCTACTACTTAGCATATCCTGATGGAACTCATTTGCCTTTGCCCTACAGTGGGCAGTATCTCAAGTATTACCAGAATTGAAAATGGGTTGTTCCCTGTATGTACATAGGTAATTAGGATTTTGGTTTGTTTGTTTCCCTGTTTTTCGGTCTCCTCTCTTGTGTCACCCCATTTTTGTGCCCCATCATTCTGTCATCATGTTCATGACTATTTTGGTCTGGGTCCATTCCTGCGTCCATCAAGTCCTTGTCCCCAATCAGAGCCAGCTGTTATCAGCCAATTTTGACTTCGCAAAATTGTTAAAAAAAATAATTAAAAATTGAAAAATTATAAAATTTTGAAAAGTGTTACTTTGCATGGTTCATTGGACTCATCGCGATCGTCTTATTTTTGTGATCATTTCGGTCTTCGTTTCATGATTTTCGGGCAAGAACTCTTCCTGCAAGGCTTTAAAACGTGTTAAAATACATTAAAATAATTAATTAATATTTAATTAATTAATTGCTCCTTGTTTGATTAAATTAATTTTTAAAAAATCACTTCAGGAGTATTTAATTAAATAAATATAAATTAAAGTTCATTCGACAAGTTTTAGTGTCGGGGAAGTAAGCTTTCATTTCCAACTACCGGGAAGCCAATCAGGCTTCCCGAACCCGGATTTCCACTTTCCTGGCAATTTCCTTCAATTTTCCCGCACGTGGAGTTTTCCTCTACCAATTGCCAAATCATGGATTGGAAAATGGGCATAAAATTCCCCAATTTCCCACATGGGGAAATTGGACAGGGATTGCCAACCCATTTTGCCATTCCCGTTGGTAATTTTCCGTTGCTTTCCCCATTTCCCCTGGCACTTAAGCCACTACTCAGGAAGAGAGGAAGTTAGATTAATTCCCGTAACTTCCTCCATCAAACCCATTGGAAAAGTTGTGTGAAGCTTTCAATTGCTTCTTATTTCTTCAGGTAGACATAATATTTTGTCAGCATCATGCAAGAGAAACTCACGCCATTGTGAGGGAAGAAATATCAGTTGTGCATGCAAAGGAGGTTTTATCAAAATCTAAACAAATACTACCCAGAGGAGGACAACAAATTTCCACACCAAGGATAAGGAGAACAATCCAACAGCTTGGACAATACAAAAAATACGCAGCTATGAAAGGAGGACAACGCATGAAGGTGGAATGGAATAGTTTTTAAATAAAAAAGGAATAGCACATTGTCCACACTCCACACGCAGCAAGGGAAATAAGAAAGAAGTCTTTAAAGATAACAAAACAACATTGAAGATACCACGTGGGAGGAAGAGAAGAGTCTTCCACGCACATGTCCACACTCAGGCCACACACAACCAAGGAAAAGAAAAAGAAAAGCTTATATTTTTGTCTAAAAGACCATGTGGAGGTGAAAACTAGCTCCCACACCCAGCCAAGAGGGTAAAGACCACGCATTGGCCTGTTGGAGAAAATTAAAGGAAAGAAACCCACGTACCAGCCAGTTGAAGAAATAAACCTACCCCCAGCCAAGAAGATTCATTCTCCACGCATGCAGAAAGGAGCAGCTCCATCACACATTGAACAAAGAGATAAAGAATTGTTTTTTGAAATCCATGCACTCATGTGTGAGGGAAAAAGAAAGGATAAAGGGAACAATTTTTAATTGATAAAAACACAGCCAAGGAAAATCCGCGCCCAAGGTAAAAGAAGATAGTCCAAGCAGAATTTCACACACAGCTGTGAAAGAAGGGTTCCCAGCCATGAATTTCCAAGCAGTAGGCTTATTGCAGTATAGTAGAAGCCTTTTTTAGCTCTTCCAACAAGTACGTTGTCCAACTATGTTGTTATCTATTCAGTATGGAATGCATCCTCAAAATCGATTAAGTGACAGTGAGAGTGTTACTAGGAGACCTAATGAAATTTATTACAAAGATTCTCTATTGAGACCTTGTTTTACGATGTAACTCATGGAAGAGAATCTCATAAAGGTGGATCTGTTTCATATAAGAATATTCATGAAGCACAATTTGCTTTGCAATTATATGAGCATCTTCAACTAGTCACTAAGTTGGCAAGCATATGAGAAACCCAAGGATGCATGGCAATAGTCTTTGGGAAGAGGAGATAGGATGGTGCCAGAAGATCAACGAGGGATGATAATTGGGTGTCAATGCGACCCAACCGAACCATGGGCAAGTATGTTTGAAAAAATGAATTGTTTTTGTGACTTTTTATATTCTACATTTTCATCGGCCTTCAGAAAGAATGCGTAATGCATATGGATGGATCTGGGGCCCTGATAAAGCTTACAGTTTAATTGCTAAAAGCTGCAACAAATGAACGTCACAAATAGCAAACATAATGCAGCTATAAGCTTATCCTTGTTCTGAACTCAGATCTATGGCAGCTGCAAGAAATAAATATTCACTGCCATGTACAATGGCTTGGGAGAAAATATTCAAAGCTTCATTTGACCATAGACTAGTTGCTGAAATGGGGGCATTGAAATCAAGTGAAAGTGAATCAGCTTTTGGATTGGTAGGAGGTTCAAGTGTAGCTAACAGTGAAGATTGTTTGGACGCTATAGGAGATTCAAAGGCAGTGGTAGTTGTACTTCCATCATTTCAAGAAAGGAAAATGTTATTTTTGGTGATTATTGGTGATGTTAAGTGAACCAATAAAAGATAGGCTGTGCAGTGAGATGGAATATTTAGGTTATTCAATTTGTAGAAAGTGTTTGCTAAACTAGACAATGCTTTCGACTTCATCAAATCAGATGTATAGTGTAAATAACTGGTTATATTTATTCATGGGGTGTTTGTTAAATCCATGTTTTGTAATACCATTAGAGGTGAATTGCAATTTTGGATCTTGGATATCTTCTCAACGGTGAAAGACCAGAAGCTAGATTTTGATAAACCAAGGTGGCGTAACGACTACGGTCTCGCGACAAATGTATAATTCACAATGGAAAGGTACTCGAAGCATGTGGAGAATTGTGAATGTGAATACAAACTGGCTCATACCAGGATATTGCTCAGACATAGGGGTGGATGAATTGCCCAAGTTTCAAGCTCAACACTCTTGTCATTTGGAGGATTGCAGAGCACAGTCAATGAGTTCATTCCCGTACGATCGAGATAGGTGGACTCTTGGCCCAATGGATAAGGCACTGATCCTAGGTGTCTTGATCTGGGTGGCGCATTGTTGACTAGGATTTCTACGTGTGCATCCAAGTCATTTAAGTGGGTCCACGTGTACCCATTTCTTTTATTTATTTATTTTTCCTTAAATGACTTTTTAACTTAAGTGGCTTCTATTTTTAGTCTCCTTTTAAAATTTGGTTGAAAAAAAGTCAAAGTCACTTAAGTGCCCTATTTAATGTGCATTTAAAACCCTAACTACTTTGTAACCAACTTTTGGGTTATAAAAGGAAGTGAGGGGCTCATTTGTAAGGGTGACTTTGAGAGAGGAGAAGAAAATACTTTTGTGCAAGCTTTGTTTCAGGAAGAAACTTTGTGTTCTTTGTGAAAGACATTTTGGAGCTAATGAAATACGAACTTTGTGTCTCATTCATTGTCTCTTCTAACATTTGATGTTATTATGTTCATTAGATGTTAGGTGTTTGAATCTTGCATGCAGATATTATCTTTGATCTTATTGTCAACATTATTAATCGGTTGTTCTAGTTCACAGTGATTAAGCTCTGATTATCTACTTGCTCATGTGTGTTCCCTTTTACACGTTCTTGTTTAACTAACTCAAAGTCTGTTTTATTTGTGTTGGTTATTCATCTTCCCTCTTCATGCAATATTAGGCTCTATTTTTACCTAACTCTTGCATGTTCTTTCAGTTCATTCCATTCCACTCCTTTCCTTCATTTCATTCTATCTCCTTCATTCACTTTTCTTCCATTGATGTTCCAAAACACCCCCCACATACAATTTTGAATGTACAGATGTAAATATAGTTTTAGTTTTCAATAAAGGCAGCCTCACCTTCATTGAGGAGGACTTCGTTCCCACACTGTTGCATGTCATTTGCATGCGTGCAAATCCATATGCCAATAGTATGATATTAGGGGTTCCAATGCACTGAGTTGCTCAGGGTGGCTCGATTCATTGAGTTAGGTTAGTGAGGGCTCACCGAGTCTGGATGGGAAAATTCCAAGGAGGATTTTCAAAATGTCTTTGAGTTCTAGTTTGCCGAGTTGTATGGTAAATTGTTGTGTGGAATGTGGCACCCAAGTTGAGTTAGAGGGGACTATTTGAGTTGAAGGGCAAAGCTACCGAGTTGGTGTGAATGGGCTCACGAATCTAATGCTAAGGTTTGTAGAGAGTTAATACGTCCACCCAAGTTGAGCCACGTGTGGTAGAAATGTATATCTATAACTAAGTCCATGTGTTGACTATAACCGTTGTTTCAAGTTTTTGTAACGGTTGGAGCTGCAAAATGATCTAGCCATTACCACATGCTAAGTGAATAGTTAGGCACTGCTAGACGTGTTAACCACTCCACGTGCCAAGGCATTATGCCTGCATAGAATAGAGTAATGGTGTGTGCCAACCAGAGATGAAATGGGCACGTCAACCAAAAACCAAGGACAGACAGGGAATGGAAGCACAAACGGGACTCAACACAGGGAAAAAGATGAAGTATCACGTTGAGTTGACATTGAAATGAATGGAGAACAAAGAAAGGTCGAGTCTGAGCTCCAAGTAAATGCTTAACAAGATGCGATCTTCCAACCGTGTACGAGTTGACTGAAAAATGATATTTTAAGGTGAGACTCGAGTTATAGACCAATGCAAATGAGCCTGCAACCTAACACGAGAAAAATAGAGATTGAACACATCCATGCGGAAAGGCTTTATCACAACGAGAAAGATCACCACGAACAATGCAAAAAGGATCCTCCAAGCTAGAGATCAGGGCAGAACGATGATAAGTCCAACTACGTTCAACAAAGGAAGAACCCAAGCTTCCAAGGAAATAAAAATGGTGTAGGCTCGACCCAGGAAACAATGCATGAGTTGATCGGAGTTGATATGGATGCAACATGCATGATTCAACTACGATTTTTATGTGAAGCCAATGCAAACTCTGAAGAACTCAAAGCAAGTAAAACACCAAATACAAAACCAGAGACCAAATACGAGCTCAAGAATGCAAGGGTCAATGCAAGGATGAGTCAGTGAGTGTATACAACGAGCTGATTAGACAGCTCAGTTCCTATCTTGATGAGTTGGGGCCAAGTTGGTCCTAGAATTCAACCTATGCACTCCCTTTAAAAACTCAACTTACACTTCTAAACCTGCAAACACGCATAATGCCAGCAAGGAAACACACCCCAAACCAACCACAAGGCCCTTGAAAAATTCAAGTAGAGCACAAAGCAAGGAGTGAGAACTTGAACATAAAACTACGAGGCAGTGAGTAGTAGGAAACCAAAGTAAGCAACACAATTCCAATCCCCGAGCTCTGATACCATGGCGAAAAGAGGAAGGATGAAAATCTTGAGGGGTTCTATGAGCATCAAATAGTTGTACTCAACTGCAAAATGGTGTAGCTTCAAGATTTAAGCAAGAACACGACCATGGAAGCAATGTGCATGCATTAAGGGAAAAAAAGGCTCAATACTCCATGCTCATAGATCAAGAGAGGTGGTTACATATAGGGGAGTGAGTGAGTAACTCCCATCTAAGAAAAATATTCCTCCATGATGGACAAGAGGAGTTACTTTCCAAAATGGGAATGTAACTCCTATGATGCCTACTTACACATATGATAGATTTTATAAGGGAATCTGTCATAACTAATATGACACCTAAGATCTATGCTCCCACCTAAGTGAGATGAATCACCTAGTGAGGTGGCAATACACCTAATAAATAAATAAAAGGAAGAAAATGCCACTCACATCAACATACACATGCAAACATGGACTACGGATTTGCAATAAAGATAAAAATGAGGTAAATTTTGTGTTAATGAGTATTGTTGTTGAATATGTTAATCCCTCTATAGTTCATGAATCCTTATAGTCCAAACCTTGGAATGATTTCATGGATGGTGAATATTAGTCTCTGATGAAAATTAACACATGGAAACTTGTTGAAATTCCACCAAGGAAGAAGGCCATTGGATGTAGATGGATCTTCAATATAAAATTCAAATCAAATGAAATTGTTGAAAAACACAAGGTAAGGCCAGTAGCTAAGAGGTATTCTCACAAGTAAGGAATTGACTACAAGGATAATTTTTCTCTGATAACATCAAAACTATCATGATGGTTTTTCTATAGCTACATAGTTTGCTTAGAAAGTTCATTAAATGGACATGAAAAGTTCCTTTCTTAGTGGATATTTTCATGAAGAAGTATACATGACTCATGCATAAGATTGTTTTGTACCTAGAAATGAAAAAATGTATGTAGACTCCTGAAATCTTTGTATGGTCTCAATAAAGGCTCCCCAGGCTCAGTACATTAAGATAGATGAGCATCTCATTCATCATGGATTCCAAATGAATCCTTGTGAACCCAATCTCTACCTCAAAATTAACGAGGAGATTGTGATTTTTGCTATTTATGTTGATGATCTAGCCATCCCTAGAATTTTATTGAATATGATTGATGCCTCCAAGAAAGATTTTAATCGATTATTTGACATAACTGATATCGGAAAATTACATTGATGTCTTGGCTTGGAAGTATGGAAAAAAGAGAATCACATTTGTATCTCAAATAAAATATGCCAAGACCATGCTCGAGAAGTTTTAAATGATATATTGTGATTCAATTACCACACATATGGAGGAAAGGATTTAGTTCTTTCATACAGATCCATCACCGCAAGTGAATGTAACTCTCTATTAATAGTTGATTGAGATTCTCATTTACTTGACTTACACTAGGAATTAAATGAACTATGTTGTTAGCTATCTTTCACAGTTCATGAAGGAACCAATGACATGTCATTAAAAAGTATATTTTTATGTACATTAAAGGAACCACATGATTTGGCCTAGAATAAAAGATGAATGATTAATTCTTCTTATCAAGATATTTAGACTCAAATCATGTAGGTAATATTGATGATTAAAATACACTTTTGGATATGTATTATTTTTGGGATATAATCCACTATCATAGGGGAGAAAGAAACAATACTTTTTTTGTAGATCTTCCATAAAAGTTGAGTATCGTGCTGCAAGAGGAGTTGTCTATGTTCAGTGATATGGATACATCACATACTTAAGGTATTAGGAATAACAAAGGAGTAAGATACCATCTTATATGTTGACAATGAAGGTGTTTTAAAAATTGTTTGCAGTCTAGTGTTTAATGATAAGGGAAAATTTTAGCAGCGAATATTCATAATTTGGCGAATAGTAGGAATTCAAGAATTTGAAATTGGTTATTGTTATGGCCATGACAGTGCCTAGGTTTCGCCTAAAATTTCCACAATTTTTTTTTTCCGATGTGATTAGCCGATGAATCCCCAATCCCAATGTATATTTTTTTATTGAATCACCACGTGATTGACGGGCCAGGATTTTAAAACATTTTTGGTCCTTTGGTGTCATTCACCAACATGTATGGGAGTTTTTTTACGAATTTGATTAAATTCACCATATATATACATAGAGGTAGATTTCAGAATCACTAAGCATTGAGAAAATTTCAAAGGTTTTTTAAATCTTTTCTGATTTGCCAATTCACAAATTTTCAAGGTAGTAGAAAAGGATTTAGTGAATCAACATATTGCAATTTTCTTACAAAAATCAAATAAATCAAGGTCTTTACATTTATTGTGTTGCAACTTACATCCTACTAGCACTTAGTGAAGGTAAGTCTATTTAATTTTTTTTTCTATAATTTATCATGTTGCATTGCTTTATTTGCTTTTGTAAGTTATTTATGTCATTTTTTAATTTTACAGTATGATGAATGTAATGACACTACAATTCCTTAGTCAATTTTCATCCAATCGCTACCAACTCAAAAAAATTCTTTACAGGATTCAGGAAAACTAAAACTAAAAAGGGAACCTCAGGAAAGAAACAAATTTCAAACCCTCTTAGTATTGGAATTTGAAAAATAACATCTTATTTTGAGAAACCATGTAAGGAATCCCATCCTTCTCTAGTAGAACCAACACAATCAAGGGATAATGATTGCATTCAAAATGAAACTAAGAATGATTTCATTTATGATTTGGTGACTAATGTTTTCAATGACGACGACCATGAAATTTCTCCACTTGAATAAATTCTATTGAATGAAGTCGAGTTTAACACTGCATCACCTACCCAATTTAATGTTGGAGGTGAAACTTCTGGTAGTCAATGAATTTTAAATTCCATCATGGAAAATACTAAAGGGACACCTATTACTGGAAGAAAGAGAGGAAAGAAAATGGGACTTGGGAAGGATTTTCAAGTTAGAATGTGTTTTGAAGTATCCATTTATTGAACTTGTTGAAAATAAAAATAAATTTTAACCTCCCAAAGAATGTAAATTTACAATCTATAATTGGAAATTGGGAAAGGAAAAGACAATGCAATTTAAATTGGATATTATTGAGAATCATGTAGGAAAGATATATGAAAAGAAAACTGTAGATGGTGATGTGAAGAATGTTGCCAGATGGAAAATTGTGGATGATTGTTTGCATATTATGTATGAAAAAAAATAGGAGCACAAGAGAAATGATAGAATATTTTTAGATAATGGAGGGACAATTACCTCTTAATTCAATAAGGTCATTCTAAACAGTCTTTTAGGTAAAACAGTTTAACTAGCTACTATTTTTCACATTATGAAAAGAGGTCATCCTACAAAAAATTTTCCTGAACAAAATAGTATGTTTTCTTTTCTTTGTGTCCCAAAAATTTTTCATTCTCACTAGTCTTAAAGTAGTGGTTGGGCTTTGGAAAAATGCATAGTTATGGTTGAGAAAGAAGGCTTGAAAGAGAAAATTAAGTATACACAATACATGTCTTTGTCTATTGATGAGGTTACAATAGTAGACAATACTTCTTGGGTCTGTATGTATGTTTATAATATTCAGAATCATGTGAGACAAGCTCACTTACTTGTTATTCATAAGATGATAGAGAAATTTAATGCTAAAAACCTTTTTTAATTGGCAATAAGAAGTTTGATGGATATCAGTGGCATGGATGATGCTACAATTGCATCAAAGTTGGCATGTGTTGGGGAAGTTGGAGCATTTGTAATGTAAGGTCATCATAATAATTTTTGTAAGACTCCAAACATATCATTACCCGTATATGATTGTCATTTAGTATAGGGATCATAAAATGAATCTAGCATACAAAATAGCTGGCAAATTTAAGCTTGTAGAAGAAGTTGAAAAACTAGTTTGAGAGGTGCATGATTATTTCTGTCGTAGTCCTAAAAGGTTCATTGAATTCATAATATTTTTAGAAGGAATGAAAAATTGGCATAAACTATTAAAATATTTGGACACTAGGTGGATCTCATTGTATCAACCGGTTCACAGTGTGTACGATGAGTATCATTCATTATTAGGAGTAATGTAGCTGAATCACATGGAAGTGGACAATGCTCAAGTTTTGATACATAGTTTGAATGATATAGATGCATTGTTGATGTTGTGTGGAATCCTTCCGATGTTGGATGAAATTCATCATTTAATTAAATAAGCCCAAGAAATAACTATCTATATTGTTGATTTTTCTAGTTTGAGGAAACGAGTTTGTTTAACAATATAATATTTGTTTTTCAATGACACTACTTTTTCATGTCCAAAGGTCTATGGCTGGAATAATTTGATAAATATTGGAAATGTAGTATCTTTCTGAAGTTCATTTTTTTTTGGGAAGTAAGTGCTTCTGTACGTGGATATGAGATACCAATGTACCTATTTCAAGTAGTAGCTGGTAAGGTTGATAAGGTAAATGTCACATGGATGTTGTTTGATAACATTGTATCATCAACAAGGGTAAGGTTAAGAGAAATTGTAGTTTCCCTACTACAAGAAATAAGGGAAATTTTTAGTAGGGATGATTTACTTGATGCAATGACTTTAGTAAATCCCACCTCTTAGAATAATGTCCAAAACGAAATACTTTTGCAAGAAGACTACCACAAGAGGTTGATTACATTGATTCAAAAAAAATCATAATCCTGTTAATATAAATGGAATGAATATTCCATGTATTTTAAGAAAGGATAGTTTGATTAATCAATCATATGAATTTGCCTCTACAATGATTGAGCAATTAAAATGTTTGGATATTCCCTTAGAGTGTGGAACAATAACCTGAATATGGGGGGAAAATTGGGTTAATTACTATTTTGCAGCAAACCATGACCAGTTTTTTCTCATTGGCTAAGCTATGTCAAACAATGATTTTTGGTTCAGTTGAGATGAGAAAATTTTCAATGTCTTAACCTTTATAAATTCAAAATTTTGAAACAAGCTTGATAAAAATTTGGAAAACTGTTTGAGAATTTACACATCATGATACGAAGTAGATAAATTTCCTTATGATAGGGATTTGGCAATATGGAAGTTGATTAATGAAAGGAGAGGGGCCGATAATAATGCCAAAAATATGAAAGATGACCCTATTAGAGACAGGGATGCATCTATTGCATTAGTTCACTATAATCCAAGTCATATAGTTGCTCAAGAAAATGATAGAGACGATCCACCATCAATACATTGAAAGCTTCCATTAGTAGATATGTGATATATATTTTCCTATAATATATTCAAATAATTAGCACACTATTATGATAATATCATTTTCCTTATTTATACTTGATCAATGATAATAAAATGCGAAAAACTTGAGAAAGTGTAGATATGCAAAGTTCTTAACTTCTTAATCTCTGAAAATAGCAATACAATCTTTTACTTGGTAATTGTTATCCATATTTTGCCCCCAAGAAAAATATTGGATCAAAACACCCCCGCACTAAAGGAACATGAGAAATCACATTCAATTCACGCAAAAAGATTTCAAAAGGAATTTGTAATGGAAGTGGCGGAGACCTGCTAGGATTAAACAACCCTATCTAGGATAAATTCAAAAAATCACTCTATTGAGCGAACCAAAGCTTTAAATCCATTCTACAGGTTATAGGTGGGCTGTAAAATAGAGTAGCAGGGTCAAATGAGAAGAATCAGTGTCATGGAGAGGCCAGGGGAAAGAAAGAGAAGAAACTATGAAGATCCGAAGTCTTCAGGCTTAAAACAACTCAGAACGATTCTAAAAATCAGCTAAGTATGTAGAAGGTAGCGGAGAGAGCCATGTGTCAGAATGACACTTCTCCAAAGTTGAATCTGAGAAAGGAAGTTCAAATGAGCGCTAGGATTCCACTTGTCTAGAGCCCCAAAAGTTATGTGGCTGATGAAAAGTCTTCGGCTAGGCAGGAAGAAGCCAGGTGTCAGCTCGACGCAAATCCCAGATGGGAGTGAAAAGCAGAGACTCAAAATTGTGCTAATTTTCCATGTAGCCCTGGGCTTGAAAAAGGAGGGAGAGGTCATTAAAAAGTCCAAAGACATGTGGAGGCTTCCAAGTGTCAACTCGATGCTCCTCTAAGGGAAAAATTATGATCGGGAGTTTTAGCAAGTGCAGAGCCTCCACGCATCCAGTCTCAAAAAGGGGACATAGTCAAGTTGAATAATCAATGCATGGTGGAAGAACGGTGGAGAGCACCAAGTTTCCAAATGACGCTAATTCAAGGATCGAATTGAGAGTGTTATCAAAAAAACACCATACCGCCGTGTGTCCCCGGTCAAGGAATATGACCCCGCCAAGTAAAGAGCTTAGCTGAGAAACAAAGAAATTGAGTGAGCCGGCAAAGGAAGCCACTTGTTAGCCCAAAACTATTCCAAGAGAAAAATACAGAGGCCACCTTCATACAAGTACTAGCCCTCCACGTGCCCCAGAGGTCAAAAGGGGCCCCGTTTTTTAAACAGGTTTTCCCACCCTTTTTGTACAGACCCGATACAAACTTTGAAGGGGCATATCTTTTGACTCAGGGTTCGAAATATTGTAAATATGAAACTGTTGGAAAGATCTCAGTTTCACCCACACCATGGAAATCTTAAAATTTATGTTTGGGGAGGTTGGGTAAAGAAAAATGGAGAAAACATCTTCAGGGCCTTTAATGCGGATTTATCTACCTCAACAACCAGATCAGATTCGATTTGTTTTGTCGTTTCCTCTTCCTTCAAGGTGCTGAACCAGAGATTGATACAATCGAGGCATATTTAGGGGCAGATTTTGTAGGAGGCATTAATATCAGTGGTTGAGCTTTAGTCTTCTTTTCCTATTTCTCTCTTTTTCTTTCTTCTCTCTGATTGAGTCTATAAATACCGGGTCGAGACTCATTGTAAGGGTTGGACATTCTTCTATTTCGTAGGCTCCCCTTTTCTTTTGGAAAAGGAATTCCTGGAGCTTTCAAACCTTCCACTATACTGTAGTATGTTTCTACCTTTTGGCCACTTTTTAATGCATTGTATCAATCTACAGAGCAAAAATACATGTCTGTGATTGATTTTAGATCCTTTCTTGTCTCTTTTTCTTTCATCTGGCCTTTCATTATAAATCTAGTTATTTTTTCTTGGTTATTGTATGCATTTTGTTGGTTTGTGTCTATTAGCAAAACAAATGTTCATCATTCCTTCGGTGCATCACCTTATATCTTAGTTTGATTTCCTGCATTCCTTTTACCCATGTCTCCTTGGTAAAAGTTATATTAGGTTTAGGAATAGGCCCTCTGCAAGTTTTCACGCATGCATTAAACAAAGGAATAGGAACCATCCTTTAACCTGGAGAGTTTTTCTCATTTTCTAAGTCCCACACTTTGGAGAAAACTCAATGTTATGCAGATCACACCAAATGACTCTATCTTAGAAAAGCAGATATGACGATTCATTTGGGGGTGCTGTGATTTTGCACTAACAATAATTTATTGAATTTTGAATCCAAAATCTCTTTAATAGATCAAATATCAGGTGTTTCAATATGAAAAATTTTCAGCTTCCAATCGTAGATATGTGATATATATTTACATATAATATATTCAAATAATTAGTACATTATTATGATAAAATGTTTTTCCTTATTTATACTTGATCAATGATGATAAACTTCAAAAAACTAGAGAAATTTTAGATATGCAAAGTTATTAATTTAATATTTGAAAATAACAATACTCTCTTTTGCTTGGTAATTGCTTGAATTTGGAATCCAAAATATCTATAATAGCTCAAATATTAGGTGATTTGAATCCTATATCCACATGAATTTTTCCATTCTTTTCACCTTTAAAAAAAATATTTCTTGTTAATTCCATGTGGCTAGCTTAGATAGCTTCAGATATCGTTTTTAATTATAGGAACCATGTCAGAGTGTGAAAGGTGAGCCAATAAAAAGGTCCATGTATGTATGGTTTTAACGAACTGTGTTTTGTAAAATGATCTTTCTGTCATGTATGTTTCAATGTGAAGTGCGAACCAATAAAAAAACACCACTAGGTATAAATTTCATAGTGTCAGAATCTACATATCCTCTGTTAGTCACCATGCAACGCAAACCAACAAGAAAGCTCCACACTTATAATGTTTTCACAATGTTAGACTTTAGTTTCTTGCAGACTTGGTAGGTCTTGTCAATCATGGCAAAGAATGAACTAATAGAAAATCTCCAAGTTAATTTGCAATTATCCATTTTAGTCCTTTGAAAACCTTTTTTAGTTGTTAACTAATAAGAATATTCTATGCTACTTTACTTTTTGTATAACCAATCTCTTCTAAGAATTTGTCAAAAATAGTTAGAAGCGAGCCAATTAAACATCTCCACACTCTTTCATATGTTGTTTTCCTTTATAAGAACCATGTCAGAGTGTGAACGATGAGCCAATAAGAAGGCTGCATGTATGTTTAGTGTTAATGGATGATTTTCTATTTAATGATCTTTCTATCATGTATGTTTCACTGTAAAGTGCGAACCAATAACAAAACACCACATATGTACTGATTTCATAGTGTTAGAATTCACATATCCTCTATTAGTCACCTTGAAGCACAAACGGATAAGAAATATCCATGCTTATAATGTTTTCATAATGTCATAATTTAGTTTCTTGCCACTTGGTAGGTCCTATCAATCATTACAAAGCACGAGCCAATAGAGCAGATCCAATATACTTCATAATTCACAATGTCAGTCCTTTGATAACCTTGTCAGTTGTTATCCAATAAGAATAATCCATGCTACTTTTATTTTGGCATCACCAATATGTGCTAAGACCTTTTCAGAAATAGTTAGAAGTGAGCCAATAAGACATCTTTGCATTCTTTTCCTTTATAATAACCATGTCAAAGTGTGAAAGGTGAGCCAATAATAAGGCTCCACATATGTAAGGTTTTAACAGACCATGTTCTATTAAATGATCTTTCTGTCATGTATGTTTAACTATGAAGAGTGAACCATTAAAAAAACACCATGTACGTATGGATTTCATAGTGTTAGACTCTACATATCCTATATTAGTCACTCTAAAGTTCCAACCAACAAAAAATCTCCATGCTTATAATGTTTTCACAATGTCAGACTTTAGTTTCTTACAACCATGGTAGGTCCTATCAGTCATTGGAAAGTGCAAGCTAATAGAAAAGCTCCAAGTTACTTCATAATTTTCAATGCCAGTCCTTTGATAACCTTATCAGTTGTTAACTAAAAATAATATTCCATGCTAATTTACTTTTTGCATAACCAATATCTGCTAATACTTTGTCAAAAATAGTCATAAGTGATCTAATAAGACATCTCCACATTCTTTGACATGTTGTTCTCCTTTGTAAGAACCATGTCAAAGTGTGAAAGGTGAGCCAATAAGAAGGCTCCACGTATGCACAGTTTTAACATACCATTTTCTATTAAATGATATTTTTGTCATATATGTTTCATTGCAAAATGTGAGTTAATAACAAAACACCATGTACATGCAGATTTCAAAAGTTTAGAATCAACATATCCTCTATTAGTCACCTCGAAGCACAAATTAAAAATAAAGCTCCACGCTTATAATATTTTTAGTGAGTTTTTTATAAATGTAATAGCACATAAATGAATAGATTTCATGTAGTGTCCTTTCTTTGGAGAAGTTAGGATTTTTTAATATTTGATAAGTACTTGTCCTATCAATTTTTTGATAGAGAATGAATCAATAAGCTCCACGTAGTTTCACAACTAAGTAAACATTGATGGGTTAGCCAACACTGTGATGGCATTCTGTAAAATATCACAGACCAAAAATGCTTGTTTCCTTTGCAAACAAATAATAAATTCTACTTAATTACCTTCTAAATTAACCATTCATAATTAGAATTATGTGCTCAAATATGTAACATTAAGTAATTTATTAAAAATAAAAAGGATTGGATAGAAACATAACTATAGAGGAAAGGGAAGGAATGATCCAAATGTGCAATATAGATTAACATGCAGATCAAAGACTATAAATTATTTGGTACCACTACCAATCTTAGAACTGCCAAATGCAAAAAATGAAATTAAAGTAGATCAAAACATAGTTATTCTCAATGGAATGCTTGGGAGCTTTTTGAATATGTTTCAAATTATTTTTTGACATGGTGTAGATAATATTGCATCACTAAGTCTTAACAATGTCTTATAGTGCTAAGTATATTTTTTTGGTCATTATAATGCTAAGTATTCAAGTTTGTTCACATTATAACCTTGATAATGACAATAGATATCTATAAGTAGTAAACTAATCAAACTTATGAATATGAAAATATCTTCTGCATATCTACAATTTTCAGGAAAATAAAATTATACAGTGATTAATGAATCAAAACATATCTAAGAAACTTTGAAACGTAATTGAGAAGGAAATACATAGAAATTGAAAAACACTCACTGAACAATCCTTAGACTATCAAGTTATTTCTTTATAAATAATATACTTCCTTAGAGGGTAAACTGTTGGTATAGTTACAATAAATTACCACCACCATGGAGCTTAAAAATAGGCTATAACTAGTTAATAATATCTCAAATAATCAAAAAATTTGTGAGTGGCTAATTAAAGGATACAAACTATAGCTTCTATGCAAGAAAGTTGATATTTTCTATGTTTAAGATTGCAGATTTAATAATATTAAATCCTAATAATAGGAAATGTACTACTTATTCCTTGTTCAAGATATACTTAGGTTCCACTAGAATTTTCCTGTGTAAACTACATTTGACTACACTAAATTTCAGTCACACATGATTTGAACTCATTCTCAATATAACATAGGTACAAAATAGGTAGCCTCATCACATTAGGCACTTCTTGTATGAGTATTGGAACTTTTTTATATATAGGTTTAGCATTTTCACTCAGAAGTGAATCTTTCTCCACTTTTCCATTTGCAGAAGTCACTTATGCCATAAAATATGATTTCTACCTGGGAAAAGCTAGCACTTAGACTATCAATGAATGCTTGCAATTATTTCTCAATGATGGACTTGTGAATTAAAATGCCTTATGGCTAATGCATCGAGGTAATCTGAGCTTCAACTAATAATTCAGACATCTTCCCTATTATATCCCATAAATCTATCAACAATCCTTCTAATGTGGCCATACAATCACCTAATTCTTTCAAAATGTTAACCATGCATATATTTTTTGTATTCAAGTCTGGGATTTGTATTCTTAATACATTAAGAAAAAGACCCTTGTTTATGAAAACTAATAGTTTTTCCATCATGGAATTTATCCTGGTCATATATTTGTATTGGTCTTGTACTTGTTGTATCCCTTTCTCTACTACATCTTCATGAATGTGTATGGAAAATAATAGCTCATATAAATTTCTCAAGGACATTTCCACACTGGGAAAAGTCTTATTTGGCACATTGAATTGCTTCTAAGTATGTGTAGCATCAAGCTGCATTTTCATTCTATTAATGAAATCAATTATAATTTGTTAGTTGGCATCAATAACTGACTAGGGTTCTGTATCAAATAATTCTTCCCCCGTGTGTGATTTCTTGGAAATAATCAAAATGTCATCCTCTATTTCCATGTTGATATGAGTAGATCCTAGTGAAAAATTACTCTTTGTGACCCTCTTTAGGGTTCCTTTGGTAGTATCATTATTGAGTTGTAACTTTGGGTCTTCAAGTTTTGACATTCCAGAAGCCATTACTTTATTCCCAAATGGAGGAGTCCATGTTCTTTTTGAAGTAGTAGATGTAATTTTTTATATGGAAGGAATGGTAGAAGAAGGACTTATTAATTTAATTTATTTAATTAAATTAATGCATTTTCCTCACTATATTTATTATTTAAATATCTTATTTAAAATAATATCTACACATATAGTTCACTTAGACACCTCACCAAGCCAACTCAACCTAAGACCTACTCTTAGCAAGTTACCATAACTAACTAAGACTTACCCAAATCCTAAAAATCAATGCCTATACTCCCTTTAACCACAATCCCACATGCTCACAAGAAGCTCCCAGTCTAATCTGTGGGATAACCACACAAGATCCGAGGAAATCAGTAGGATCTCCCTAAGTTTAGTAAACCTAGGAAATCCCACCTTGACCAACGTCAGTTACCCCTAACCGTCGCCGGTTAAGCCGAACCACCATCGGTTGCCCCTTTTTTACCCCTAAACTACCTTATTCTCAAGGTTGGAAAACATTGGGAGAAATTTTATAAGCAAGAACGAGATCTCAAAAGATAATGCATCTTCAGAGAGTTAATTCCAGCAAGAACTCACATCCAAAGGAGATTGAACATATTCTCCTGCATAGCCATCCCGGCCACATTCGGATCTATCTAAGCAAAGAGGAGTGTGCATGCATCCCATGTAGAAGCTTTATTTCAGTTGGTGATCATTTGCAGCCTTCAAACCCATCATCAGTACCTCCATCCTTCACACATAGACCTTCAGGAATGAAATCCAATTAAGTATAACATCATACTTTCCTGGTTATTTAATTTCATCATTATTTTATCATCCATTGTTTATCTCGCTCCTTATTGACCATCTCTAACACTTTTCACCTCCATAGACGCATCAAAACCTTACAAAATCCTACTCTAGTCATCCATTACCCCATCCTAACTAACCAAAATCCCTTGTGCAATCACAAAGGAGACCATAACCCTGTTCTGTGATATTTCTAGATCTCACAGTAACCGGCGTCAGTTATACCTAACTACGGTCGGTCATCCTTGAACTATGCTAGTCTCTATGTTTGCCCACAAAGCCTTAAAAAAAAGGCCTACCCACCTAATTTTACCTTATCTTCACTCACCTATGACCTACCCAAGACCTTTTATTAGACCTGCAGAACCCAGAACCAACCATTAAACCTGTGGATTCTATTTTAGATTAGCTTGTTAGATTAGATCTATTTCTTATTGTGTTTTAAGTGAGATACCTAAAACATTTTAAAATAACAATAGGATTTACATTGTTTACAACATTAATTTGTTTAAAACAGTGGACTGACAGCCATCTAGGAAGTACCATACTTCCCGGATCTACCTTACGCTAGGTAGTTCACTGCCCATATTGTTTAATTCTTTCTAGTGGTCTTGCTTTCATCACAGGTAGTTCCTCTTAGCCAAAAGGAATCTCTCACAATCAGTTGTGGATTTGGAAGTCATACGCATGAAACAATCCATCAACCGACATTTGAATAGGTATTCCTCCTACGCCCGTTACCCTATCTATTTCGTCAATAATTCAAAGAAACAATCTAAGAAAAAGGTGAAACATTTTGGCACACCCGGTGGGACCCATCCGGGGTTCCTTGCATTTCATTCATTCCTAGGAAAAAATTGTGTGTTTGTTTCCCTTCTAAAATCATACACACTAATTTTCTTCCCTGGTAATCCACTCCTTCTTTCTATTTGCTCTAAAAGAAACTTTTCTTTTGGTGTATTTAAAATGAATCATTTCTTCATGTTTTCTACATTTTAGTGAAAGAGCATCCCTCTTCCTCTTCATCTTATTATGTCATCCAATTTCACATTTTTGATTTGGGTTTTAAAATCATTGCATTTCATTCTGATTTTTTGCATTAGCTCACATTAATTGAGGGCAACCTATACATTGGAAGTCATTACATGCTGATGGTTGACAAAAAAATCGTAGAAAAAAACTTCTATCCTTTTCTCTTTCTCTGAGTCTTACCAAACCACACAAAAATTTAAATACATACATTCTTAAACAACATCTTACCTGGAAGAAGCTGTGGGTGATCACATGATCACGACATAGTGGGCACCCAACTTGCTACTCTGTCGAGTCATACTTCAGAGCAAAGCTCACCCCCACCATACCAAACCTGAAACCTCACCCTTTAGATCTTCTTCTTTGTAGGAAGCCATCCTCACCAAAAACTCTATTTCATAATTCATGTGTTAGTCCCTAAATAGCATAAGCTAAACAAATATAATAGAAAAGAGCACTCTTAGGATCACATTTTCTTAGTGCTTCTGCTTGGTTTGTGTTTTGAGGTGAAAGATCACGTTCATCACTTTTTTGTTCATCGTTACATGCTCCTCATCATAGCTGGTGTATTCTAGCTTCACCTGAGTGTGTCGGTACCACATCTTCATCATTCTCAAACTTTTGGGTTTGATTCCACATCAAATTCTAATTCACAACCACTTTTTCTCATCACTGTTTCAATCTCATAGTAACCATCATCGGTTACCTCTAACCGCCATCGGTTAAACTCAACCGACGTCGGTTCCAAGTCCTTTTTCAAATATATTAAAAGGGACATTTTCACTTCACTTTCTTCCACTTTCCAAAATCTCTTTCACTATCATTTTTCCCATTAACATTTTACACATCCCCAGATTTGGCATACTTGTCAGATTTTTCCTTCTGCCCCACTGATTACTCACTACCTATTTTCCACAGTAACCGACAGCGGTTACCCTTGACCGACATCGGTTATCCTATTTCACATTCCACCCACCATTTATTACTTCATCCATTCTTTTTCAGCTATTCTCTGTACCATTTACCAAGAAGTAGCCCCACCTGATCAGTACTGATTCACATGGTACTGACCCGAAGATAAGTGAATTCCCTCGTGTTCCACGTCAGTCGCCAACCGCTCCCACCTAGTCCTTCACCACCCTCTATTTTATCCCCAGCAATGGATCCTATCTAGCCTACTAATATCGCTACCAGAGATGAGGAGTTCACATGACTCCTTGACCAAAATGTTACTGCCTTGTAGTTTTACCTCTCCCATTCTTCCACTCGAGGCACCTCAAGTCAGTTGATATACGACATGCCCGTATCTATCCCACTGACCCTCATACCCACTTCCGCATCAGCCCCATCTGGCTCTGTGCTACCCTCTTCCACTTTACCCCCAGTCATTTCGCAGTTAGGTCCTATACCCGCTATGACTGTCACGTCTATTTCCGCTGTAGCACCCATTACATCCACTATACCCTCGACGATTACCCCAAACACAACCTCATCCATTTCTCATGTCTCACACATACCTATAGCTACGTTCCCACCTCTAGTGTCGGTGACCCCTACCCCATTTTAGAGCGTAGTTCTTTCCATTCCACAATCTTTCGCCCCTATTGCCACTAGGGTTACCATGACCCTTCCTCCCCCATACACATATTACCAACAACCGCCTGTTTCATCTATTGTTTATTTTGGGTACGTACCCCCTATTTCATTGCCTTCTTCTCCACCACCTTATATGGCAGCCCCATACACCGGAATGTCACACCCATTATAAACCCAAAACCAACCTCCTCATGCTATAGGAGGCATCCAATCATCATAACCCACCAATGACCTAATTAAATTGATGATGGACAAGATGCAAACACTGGAGGCATCAGTCTTCAGCTACCGCAACTCTCTTACCTATGACAAGATTTGTAGCGAGCCTATTCACCCATCCATTCCCATCCGTTCATACCCTGTGCATTGGGAAATGCCTAAATTCAACCGCTTCAATAGTAAGGAAGACCCACGACAACATTTACGCTCGTTCAAACATGGGTGTTATTTGATTGCTCATGATGATGCCTTACTTTTGAGAACTTTTCCCATGTCCCTTACTGGACCTGCATTAGACTGGTATAGTGGGTTACCCAAACACTCCATATTTTCATTCAATCAGGTAGCCCAAGCTTTTTTGGATCATTTTTCTATCAATATTTCCAAGAAAGTTACCATGACCAATCTATATTCCACACGTCAGTACGAGGATGAATCTATCACAGATTTTGTCACTCACTGGCACAGCTTGATCAGTTAACTTACCTTTTAACTACCACAAATTGAACTCATCGAGCTCTTCACATGAGCTTGCACCAGACATATCTCCCCGACCTTGCAGGTCCAAATTTTTAGAACATTCGATGAGGCATTCACTATGGCACGAAAGTTAGAGATTCACGCCATTGAAGAGAAGAAAATCCAATTACAAAATAAGAATTCGACATTCAAGTTGAATGAAACCTCTTCTTCTTCTAAACCACCAACCAATTATTCAAAGGCTAAAGGTACCGCTAACACAATGGTACTTAAGGCCGGCCCAGCTCATCCATCCAATCAAGCCACACCCTCATCTAATCTATCACCTGTTTAGCCTTTTTGATTCAGATAAGAGCAACGAAAATAAACCCCAATTGGGGAACCTTACTCCTCTGTTTTAGAAAAGCTTATCAAAGCTAGTGCCATCACCCTTCCACCCATAAAACCACACACTGGTTTTGACCCTGCTCGCCCCATGACCGCATGGTATAAGGAACAAGATTTCTGTAACTATCACCGAGTGAAAGGTCATAGTGACAGCAACTGTATCACTTTTAAGAATATTTTCCAAGAAATGCTCGAGAAGGGCGAGCTAACTGTGGATAATCCCAATGCCTCCCCCAACCAAAATCTACAAATCTTCAAAAAACCATTTCCCAATCATGCCCCTTCATCCAATCAAATAGGTGAGACATCCACCCACGATACCCATACTCGTGAGGTTCATGTGATCTTTAACGAGGTACCTGTTGCATCTCAATTACCTCACATCCCTTCCATAGTGGAAATTCTATCCCGAAAACCTTCTTCCACTTTGGAACCAACTGTCACTGTTCCTTCACCAATAGAAGAACACCCTTCATTTCCTACATCACCTATAGAGGAGTCTTCTGCTAACATTGAGACCATCTCACCCCTAGCTTCTCCACTTAGCAAACCTTTACCTACTGTATCCCCTCCACCCACAGAGGAGTACCTATCCATTCCTTCACTCATAGAGAAACTCCCATTATTCCTTCCACCCATCATAGACCCGGTGGGGATACCTTTTCCTCTTGGCGAACATTCTCCATCCGCTACCCGACATCCAACAAACCTACTTTTAGCTCTCTTACCCACAGAAGCTGAAGCCGGCCGATTCCCCATCTCTAAGATGAATTTTACGGGAATTCCCATTAGGTCTTCACTAACTTCACCCACAGACATGCCATTCTCATGTTTGGCTGATCACTTAGAGTATGTGGATAGAGCTTTGTTATGGGGGCGCCTCTTACTCCCGATCTCAACACAGATGCAGAGATCCCTCGATGACACCTCCACTATCTACCCAAGCAAATTTCCACCCATCAAACCACATACAACCACTATTTTCACAACCCCTTCCATGATACCTGCTAGTACTCAAACCACACCTTTACCCATAACCCAACCTATGCCTAAACCAAAACCCATACCCACAATTTTTACCTCCACTAAACCTATTACCACTTTAGGGGTCACCCCGATCACCAGCCTTAGTCATCCACCTATTAAACTGGATTTAGCTACATCCTCCAACATCAATACCACACCTACTCCAACACCCAAAACCAAGAAACAAACTCAGCAACCTCATACCCCTATCATACCAATCACACCCGCACTTGTCCCATCTACCTTAAGACCTCAGCTACCCAACAGAGTTGAGAACCCTTCACCCATCCATAAACTAATAACACAACCACCCATTCCCGCCTCACAAATCTCTAACCTACCCCATCACACAAGATGACTCATACCTGCACCTGCAGTCTCTTTACCACCAATACCTCCGATACCTTCAGCCATTGCTTCACTACCTCCTACACTTTAGTAATTATCCCTCACACCCCAAACACGACCTGTGTCAGCTACCTTCATAGCGCCCCCATTATCCCCATGGGTAACTCACCCTCTTCCTCCATCTGCTTTTCCTTCTAGACCTCGTACGCCCACAACACCTTTACCCAAGAAGGTGCACACCAAAAACAAAACCCCACTACCCCACAATAAGGTAGTCAAAACAAAACCAAAACCTCCTACCCATCCATCTACTATACCCCTACCCAAATGAACCTGACCGATACCTCAAACCACACCAAAGCATAAACCCATAGCTCAACCTGTTCCTACTCTTCCAAAAATAATTCCTAGATAACCAACCATACCTACACCCAAACCCACATTCACTTCCCATTGTGATCCACTAACAGGGTCATATGCCAAAATTTTAACCAACCTCCTCGAGACTTCTGTTATCACATTACCGCCACTCCAACCTTACGACCCCCTCAAACCCAAGCCAAAAGGGTTTGATGATACCAAAATTTGCGCATACCATCATGTGCTAGGACACAATGTGGAGAACTGCAAGGCCTTGAAAACCGTCCTTATCCAATTATATCCACCTAAAACCAAATTTGATGATGATGACCTTCTTGACGAGGACCCTGTTTCACCTACACCCATTCTCACACTACACACTCAACAACCACAACCTCCACCCTCACAGATCCTAGAACCACACACAAAATTTGAAATTAACATGGTTCACATCAAAGAACTTGCCACGCCACCACCCAAATGTTGTTGCGCCCAATTGACCTCATAGGGATTTACTCCTCCTGTAGGTTTTTACCCTTCATGTCATTATACCACTTACCCTACACCTTATCCATTTGACAAATTCCATCAAATAAACATGGTACACATCACTACACATGCACATAATGGTAAAGAAAAGGCATCCGACCCACCAACCAATCCTATACCCAACATACCATCTGCACCCATACCTAAGATAACTGTCCGCGGCCCCACATACCCCATTTCTAATGGTGTCACACATCGCACCATGCTCAAACAATTACACCAACCTCCACTCAAAATGTCTTTATATGACCTCATCCAAACCTCGAAATCCCATCGTCAAGCCCTTATGGAGGTTCTTTAATCTATCAAGGTTTTACCAAATGAACCTATACCCGTAGCCTCCATTATCACACCCCATCATGTAGCTTCCCTCACCAAATTTCCACCTTCATCTTCACCTCACCTTGTTCACCAAGTGGCCTCCCTTAGCTTCTCAGAGATAGAGATCGTGCCATACCAAAATGATGACCTGGACCCAGCCCTCTTCATCTCTGTACACATTGATGACATATGGGTACACCGTGTGATGATTGATGGAGGCACTAGCATTAACATCATTTCATCCCATGCATTTTCTCAAATGCACATACCTGACAATTGCATGTACAAACATCTGATCATGTTGTGTTCATTCAATGATGCTATCACCTCCACACTAGGCATTGTCATCCTTCACGTTCACGTGGGCCCCTGCACTATTCCAGAATTGTTTCATGTTTTGGAGGGGAAATTCCAATATAACCTATTACTTGGCAGGCCCTGGATTCATGTCATGGGTTGCGTTCCATCCACTTTGCATCGTTGTGTAAAGTTTTAACACAAAGGACACACTTATACCATTCCAGCTGACCCATCACCTTTCAAAACGTGCAACATGCTTTACCAATCCAATGATGTGCTCATACCTGTCATGTCATCTACCTTTGTAACCACTACCACTTCACCTACACCTCCACCTACTAGTACTGCCACTACTTTCACAGCACATACCTCCTCTATTCCTACCACTACTATAACCTCCATGACTAACCCATTAGCTTCCCAATCCATTAACACCACCTCCACATCAACCTCTGACACATTGTCCATACAAGCTACCCACATACCAACCACTGATCCCTTGGAAGGTGTTTTTCAATGCCTCACTTTGGGGGAGTACCGCCTATATAGTGTGTTGTCCACTCAAAATTCCCCTGATCTTAAGAAAGTGAAAATTTTAAAATTTTGAGTTTAAGTGTCTTCTCTGTTGTACTTAAGGTTAAAAGTCAAGAAATTGAAAAAATCTGCATTTTTGGGTCATTTTGTGTGTTTTTTTCAGGCCTGTCGGACATTTTTGTCCCGCGTGTCCCAAGTTCAATTGGGCCCTCTATTCCCCGATTGGCTGGTTTCCCTGAAGTTTGTCTTTTTCGGGCCCGTCGGAACTTATTGTCCCAAATGTCCCAAGTTCAATTGGGCAAGTTGTTCCATTTTCAGCCGAATCGCCCGAACCATGTACTTCGCGCTTTCACGTTCCAAATGTCCCAAGTTCAATTGGACCCGTTGTCACATTTTCATCCGATCCGGCCGAGTCGTGTACTTCGCGCACTTTTGTCCCACATGTCCCAAAAGGCATTTGTGCATCTTTTCCCCGCTTCGCCCGAATCGGCCGAGCCGCGTGTTTCGCGCATTCGCGTCCCACATGTCCCAAATGAACCAAGTGCCATTCGTGCTAATTTTTCTTGCTCTACCCGAATGTCTTGCTTATTCAAATTGGTAGGTATGTATTAAATGTGCATTCATTGCCTTTCTATCTCCTAAACGACTATATAATGAGCAAACCCCCTATGCATTTTTCACACCGCTTCCATGCTATCGTTTGCTCGAACCCTTGCAATCTAAATTCCTGCGCATGCGTATCCTTTTCCTTTGTAATTCCTTCTTGAGTCTAGCTTCTAGCTCTGTCCTCCGAATTACTTCCAACATGAAGATCAAATTTTAGGGACAGGAATAAATCTCACCACTAGAGTCTGCCGTTCCCAATATTAGGGACAGTGAAGTCGTCATCTTGACTTTGGTGATTTTTGGGCAAGGATGGCAGATGCAAATCCTACACCAATGGCGGAGATGATTCACGACAACGGTTTGGCTTTCCCTGGGGGTTTCCCAATCTCAGTGCAATGTGCTGATATAATGCTTTCATGTGGAGCTCACTTCGACCCTGATTCGAGTGAATTGACCAACGTACATGAGGAACTCATCGCCAAACTAGACGATGCCGCCATTAGCACTGTACTGAGGATTCCAGAAATGGATAATGCCATAGTTGTTTCCCAGAATCAAGCACAGGCCCTGTGTAATCAAGAGAGTGACAAATACAAGGCGTGGGTGGTGAAGTCCTGGCTAAAGAACCCTAAGAAAGGAACATCTCGTCTATCCAAGACTCTTTTCCGGGAAGATTTCAATGAAGAATTGTCAGATTTTATAATCCTACTGGCTCGGGTTATGGGCTTACCCTCTACTAACGAATTCCATTTCTGGATGTGCCCACTCATCAACATGGTGTGTGAGGGAACTCAAAATATCAACTGGGTAGAAATCATCAGCATGAACTTGGCGGAGCAGCTGTCTAATGTACAACAAACGAAGAAATTCTACATGACTTCGTACCTGATGTATACTCTGGCAGCATCAAGGCAATGGTTTGGTTTTTCTTACATCGATGCCCACAAGGATGATCATGTATATGCCCTACTACCCGCAGTTCACCCTAGAGACCAGCAATCGCAATTTCTGAAGGGTAAATGATGCTTACACCATGTACGTGGTCAGGCTTCTTGAAGGTGACACTGCTAGAAGGTTTTCTGATGAAGCCATGAACCTGATATCGCACTACGGTGCCTATTTTATCCAATTTAGAAAATTCTCCTATATCAGGCTTGTTGGCTATGAGAGAACCCCTCTGAGGCTTCCCATGTTCTGAAGTGATAAGATGGATTTCATAGAAGTATGCAGGTAGTTAGAAAAATTGCAAAGAACCTGCAGAGGCAAGAAGATTACTGGTTTGCACTTTCCCATCTCTTTAGGAAATTACACTTGTAAAATAGCCCTAGACGCACAGAATATAGAAAGAGCCCTGGTTCCCATCACTGTTCATTTCTTCAAGCCAAGAACTTGCTTCGACTTGAAGAAGTTCATTGAGCAGAACATCAAGATAATCTATCATCATAGGGAAGATACAGAAGACTATTGGGCTGACTGTGCCGATGATTTTGAGGCTAGAAGGAGGCATTATGATAGATTCTCTCTGCAATTGATCGAAGAACTCAGCTTGTACCAAGTTCCTGAAGGACTCTAGGATGAAAACTCTGATCTATACTCATATGAGTATGACAATGTAGTTAAGGACACTCCCTTGGAGGACTTGGATTGGAACAAGAAAGAGAAAGATGATCTGGCCGACATCCTAGCTCCAGTCTTAGTCAGGACTAAGGTCTAGTTTGATAAGAAAGTTCGAGAGCTTAGAAGGCACTCAGGAGAATCCTCCTCTAAGGATGTTTCAACACAAAGGAGGGAAGCATCGACTCCCATATCAGACACACCTGTGAAAACCCCTCCTACCTCATCAATGCAAGGACCTGCAGCTTCCACTCCTTCTTCATCCACTCAAGTATACCAGAAGAAATTCAAAGAGGTTAAGAAGGAGCCTGTGAAAAAAGATCCTTAAAGAAAGTAGGTTGAAGTGCCTTTGGGACCAGAGAACATCATTGTTCTCAGTGAAAGTGAAGAGAGTGAAGTGCCAACCCCTACAAATGCTCCTGAAGCTCCAACGGATAAAGATAAGGAAGTCCAGAGCACTGAACTTCCAAGTGCTATTGATTCCTCTGCAGCAATTGTCTCAAGCGCCCCACTCACATCTCAACTTGAGACAACAGCTGTGTAAACCTTGAGCATCATGAGCTCTCTGTCTCTTGGTCCTCTTTCCCCTCCTGCTACTTCCTCTTCCTCTTTTGCATGGGTGCAACCTTTTGTTGACAGTAGGAAGAGGAAATCTTCCTCTCGGAGCTCAGGGCCAAATTTTGATGCTGTGGCAGCCCTTTTAGGCACTACTCCTTCTCGTGCCAAAAAAAGCCAGAATCACCTCCAGGATAGTGTCTGATGCTCAGGGTCAGCAATTCCTAGAGATTGCTAAGCCTACAATAGACAAATCAGAGCAGGACTTATAGGCATCTGACCTAGAATTCTCAAGGATTCCTATGGGAGAGTCTACCCCTGAAGGTGAGATCCATAATCTCCAGGAAACGGTCACAAGAGTCATTGGGAGGGTAGAGAAAGGGCAGAAAACTATTGAATAGTTGGAGGAACAAGCCCAGATTCTCACTGGTTTTTATCAAATCTCTTTTGTCTAAGGACAAAGTTTTGGACCCTACCCCATTGACTACCCTTCCGCCACCTGTAATTTTGAGCCAAGATGAAGTACAGAGTATCAAAGACATGCACAAGTATTTCGTCTATGGCAGAGCTATGGAGGCCATGGTGGAAGATATGCTTGTTGCAGGATTGAACTTCATTGATGAAGCTTTCAAACTCCACGGAAAGGTGAACAATTTGCAACAGAAGCTCTCCTCCACTATCGGGATCATAGATAAAGATCTCAAACTCTGGAGCAGTTGCATAGTAGACCTCCATCTCATGGGACAGACAGATGAGAACATTTTATTACCGAATAAGGTTTTTGATGATGCAAAGGATAATCTGTCAAATTCCTGGGTTTACAGCGTGGAGTGGAAGATCAAAGTCTTGGAGGAGGCTTTGGGAGAACTGAAGAATAGCTAGTAGAAGGGTGAGGCTTTCAAGGCACTGGTTGTATCTGCTTTCAAAGATATACATTGTCATCTTCAGGATGAAACTTCTGGTGTGCCTCTTTCCCTGCAAGAAATCAAAGCTCAATTCAGAGATTTTGTCAAAGATAATCTATTCAAGGAAAGCTCCATTTCCAAAGAGAAAATGAAGGAGATCTGCTCTCTTCAATCTACCATTGAAGAAGTAAATAAAAACTATCATACTCATGTCAAGTTTGATAAGGAAATGGAGAAGTGCCTCAGATTTTGGGCTCAGTCTACAGCCAACACGTCAGTCCCTCATGGCAGAGACATAGCTGAGGCATTGAAGAGATTCAGGCAGCAAATTTTGAAGTCAGTGGGTCCCTCCCAGTCATAACCACCTGTCTTCTTCTCCTTTTTCTTCTCTTCTCTTCTAATTCTTTTCCTCAGATTCATTGTAATAAGTTGAGGTATTGCGATTGGCAATCCTTAACTAATCTTTAGTTAAAAGAAGTGGTTACAAAGAGTAACTGATTTGTAAGCTATATAATGCCCTCTCCATGCCATTTTAAAAAAGGGGGAAGAACTTGGCCTATTTTCTGAAAGTGTAAATAGATCATAAAGAAATCAATACAGAAGGGCTTTTCATTCTTTGTCTATCTGATCTCTTTTATCCCCAGCTTTTCATTTAATTTTTTGAAGATCATTTGTCTGTGTTATATTAAGAAACTTTTTGTTCTGGCAGATGTTATTTATAGAACTTTGTGTCTTTAAATTCCATCTTATTTATATGATACAAATGATCTTGTTTCAATTCACTATAACTTCGCATACATAAAGAATTACTTTGTTATCTATAATTCTGAGTGTTTCCTTTCTGCTCATTCTCGTACTCTCATTCCTCAGTCATTTTTTAATTGATGATATTTATAGAAAACATTTTCGTAATATCCAAGTTCAACCAGAAAATCATGTTTTGTATATTTGTAAATAGGTTCATTTCTGAATAAGGGAACCTCTCCCATTAAAGAGGAGGGACTTCTTGTCCCCTGACTGTTGCTCTTTGTAAAGTCCTATTTGACGAGCAACAGTTTTTTGTGAATCCGCTGGGGAAAATCATATTCCAGTTCTGTAATTTTTGATCATCCTTTGATGTGGCGACTCCATGTTTTACTCGAGGGAAAAGGACCCTTGGTATTGAAGATTCTCAGTTTCATCTGTTGGAGCAGCAAGGTTTGCCTTTCCCTTCAACAAGAAATAGAAAGACTCGTTCGACAAGCACTCCACCTGTTCAAGAGAGAATTCCTACGGGTGGTATTCCTTCAGAGCCAGCTAGTCCTAATCTTCGAGCTTTGATTCTTGCTGGTGTTACAGTTCCTCTCCAAGCCATTTTTCCAAGAATGGCGGTACCATTGCCTTGGGGTCATCGTGTCGGGCCCCTTTCCCTTCCTTAGCCTTTGTATGAGTTACCCAAAGGTAACCAGAAGAACTTCCCTAAATTCAAAGGTGATGGTAAAGTGCATCCTGATGAACACAGCGCAGCCTTCATAGTTGCATGTGGAGTTCTGGGAGTTGAACATGAAGATGTCTCCATGAGACTGTTTGTTGAGACTTTACAAGATAATGCTACTGATTGGTTCTATCACCTTCCGGCTGGTGCTATCACTAGCTGGGACACCATGAGAACTAGGTTTGAAAACCATTTCAAACCAGCAGAAGATGTGCATGCTTTGCTAGCCCAAATCTCTCAGATAAAGAAAGATTCACAAGAGCCCATGAGAGAATTTGTGGCCCGATTCAACAGGTTGATTAATAAAATTCCACCAAATACTTGACCTGTTGATCAAATCCAAAAATGTTTCTTCCTAAATTCCCAATCGCCTGAAGTTAGTTATGCGCTAAGAAGGGCTAATCTTGCAACATTGGCTGAAGATCAAACTCTTGCTGTTAGTGTCGAGGATGATTTAATCATGTCAGGGAAGTTGAGGAGAGACCCTTCCAAATCTAAGTCTACTTCTTCCTCCTCTTCCACCCCTGGACCTAATACTGATCCATTGGTTCAAAAACTTGCGAATGATCTCATTGCCATAAAGAAACAATTGGCTCAGCATGCTCCCTATACAGACATTCCAAGGAGGAATTTTCAGCCCAGAAATCATTTGCCTGCTTCTCAAACAAGATTAGCGCTTGAAGGACCTCCTGTTAAAGTTCTTGTCAATGCAACCTGTGAAGTTGAGGAACCAGATGATGATGAGGATAATGAAGCTTGCAAGGAATTTGTGGAAGAAGTTGATGATGAAGCAGATGAACTTGAGGAATCTTGAGTTAATTTCTTCACCACTGAGGGCATTGATGATGGAGATGATTATGATGAAGTAGTAGCAGACATGAATAGCGAATCATTCGCTGTCATGACTTGAGAGTAGATAAATCAGAGGGAGAAAGTGATGCAGCCCCCCAAGAAATCTAAGGAGCAGCCGGTAACTATCCCCGTAATTACAAAAAGAGGATCTCCTATCCCCGTTTCATCTACACCAAAGGTGAGTCCTGTCAATCCTGCTATTAAAGTTAATTCTTTTTCCCCTAAATTTGATAAACCTAGGATCTCAAGTGATGATGGCCCATCCACTTCTGGGTCTTTTGATATTATTGATCACCTGAAAAAGACTAAGGTTCAAATCTCAGAGGCTGAGTATTATCAAACCCATCCCAAAGCTTTTGCTAGAATGATTCACTTTTTCAATTCCCATTCTAAAACCACCTCTAAAGGCCTTTTACCCACTCCTTCTTCTGCACCACAGCCTAGTCTGGTAGCCGTTGTCACCTCACCTAATGACAAAATCAAACCATTTTATGTAACACTTCTCATAGCTGGCCATAGGCTCAGTAATTGTGTCATAGACTCAGGAGCCTCATACAATGTGATGCCTGCTAAAGTAGCTCATGCCTTAGGCTTGACCCTCACATGCACTTATGGATCTTGTTACTCTATGGAGAGTAAGGAAGTGCCCCTGGTCGGAAGAATTAAAGATGCACAAGTGGCTTTTGCTGCTTTGCCTGAGAAGAGAGTTTTGGCTACCATCTTAGTAGCAGATATTCCTCCTTCATACGGGATGTTGCTAAGTAAGGACTTCTGTAAGGATGTGGGTGGAGAAATTCAAATGGATTGGTCACATGCACTCGTACCTATTAACGGGCAAATGAAGAAGTTGCTGCCTGAGAAGCAGTCTGAGTATATTGTACAAAAAACGGATGATCCTAAAGAAAAAATACTCTATGAGGATATGGGGCATGGCAACTACATGATTATGTCTCCTGATGAAATCCAACTCCCCAAAGTGTCACCTAAAGATCCTAATGGTGTTTGGATTTTAGATTTTGATGGAAGTTGTTCCTCAGCTGGTTCTAGAGCTGGTGTCCTACTGGTGTCACCTGAAGGAAGCCTTCATCCTTTTTCATTCAAGTTGCAGTTCGAAAATACTAATAATACAGTAGAGTATGAGGCTCTCACTCTTGGACTACAAGTGGCCAAAGAACAAGGTGTAAAGAATCTTCTGGCTCGTGGTGATGCGGAATTGATTGTAAAGCAAGTTAGAAACCTTTTCCAGGTGAAAAATGGAAGGTTGAAACATTATCGGAATCAGGTTTGGGATTCCATTGAATTTCTTGATGCTTTCTCTATCGAAGAAATACCTAGGGAGAAGAACAGCAAGGCTGATTCACTAGCAGTCTCAGGGTCACTACTGATTTCTCTCAAGATAATTTCACCATTTAGATGATCCATCGACCTAGTGTACCTAATAATACAAATAACTGGAAAGTTTTCAATGATGATCAACACTTGCTTTCTTTCTTAGAACTCAAGGGTAATTTTGAACAGTTGTATTTTGAAGGAAGCGACAACCTGCCTCGTGAAAATGTGCCCTTTGACAAAGCAGTCACCCAAGGAGAAGAAACGGACCAGGATGGATGCATCAAACTCAAAGGAAACAAGATTCCTAAAGGATTGGTGAGTTTAGAGGAACTATTTGATAAACATGACATGTATGTAAATTCTAGAGCTTTTACTGGACCTCAACAATCAGCTAAGTATGACAAAATTAATATTGGGAGTTCTACTGATCCTAAGCTCGTGAACATTGGAAAATGTTGCACAGCAGATGAGAGGAAAAAAACAATTGATCTTTTAAAGAGGTATAAGGATGTTCTTGCGTACTCTTATGAAGATTTAAAATCTTTCAAACCAAAAGATATGCAGCATTTTATTCCTCTCAAACTTAGAATTAAGCCTTTTAAGCAGAAACAGAGGCAATACAACCCCGAAATAGCTGACACCATCTTTCAAGAAATACAGAAGCTGTTGAAGGCCAAAATCAATTTTCCCATTCACCATTCAACATGGATTGCCAATATTGTGCCTGTTAGGAAGAAAAATGGTGAGATCCGCATCTGTGTTGATTTCAAGAATCTGAATCAGGCTTCCTTGAAAGATAATTATCCTTTACCTATGATGGATCAGGTCTTGTAAGCAGTAGCATGATCTGAAATGTTATCTATGCTTGATGGATTCTCGGGATATAATCAGGTAGAGGTTAATACTGCAGATCAACACCAAACAGATTTCACTACTCCTTGGGGTACCTTTGCTTACAAAAGAATGCCTTTTGGGCTCATTAATGTTGGTGCCACTTTTCAGAGATCTATGGATCTGGCCTTTGGAAGTTTGAAAGGGAAGTGTATTGTCATATACCTTGACAACTTGACTGTGTTTTCTAAAACAAGGGCGGATCATTTTGACCACCTGGAGACAGTTCTGCTAAGATGCAGAGAACATGAGATCTCTTTGAATCCTAAAAAATATGTCTTTTGTGTCACAGAGGGGAAGTTATTGGGGCACATCGTCTCCAAATATGGTATTAAGATTGATCCTGAGCGAGTTCAAGCTATCCAGCAAATTCATCTCCCAACCAGCAAAAAGGGCGTGCACTCTTTCTTTGGTAAGATCAATTTTTTAAGAAGGTTCATCCCTGATTTTGTAGAGTTAACTTTAAAAATTTCCCAAATGATGAAAGGAAAACAAACGTTTGGTTGGTCTTCTGAAGGAAAGGAATCCTTTGAAGGTATTAAAAGAGCTATTGCTAAAACTCCTGTTTTAGCATGTCCTGATTTCAGCAAAGATTTTAGTATCTATTGCTATGCCACAGATAATACCTTGGCTGTTGTTTTAACTCAAGAAGATTCTAATGAGCACGAACTCCCAATTGCATTCATGAGCTATATTCTGAAAGATCATGAGTTAAAATACACCATGATGGAAAAACATGCTTTTGCAGTGGTCAAAGTTGTTAAGCAATTTCATTTTTACATCCTCAACTCTCACTCCATGGTGTTGGTTCCAGATACAACTGTTAAGTCAATTCTCACGGAGCAGGAATTTGGATCCAAGAGAGGTAACTGGGTTGCTAAGTTCCAAGAATATGATATTGACATCAAACCGACCAAGCTCGTTCGTGGAAAAGGCCTTTGTGAGCTCATTGCTGAAGGAGCTAGACATGAGTTACTGGAGGATAAAGTTGGCCTTCCTACCGTTCTGTTTCTTAGCTCAGTTGATGAATGGTATGATGATATCACTCATTTTCTCACCTATGGAGAATGCCCCTCTCATTTGAACTCCAAAGAAAAGAGGACTGTTAAACTAAGTTCAGTACAATATGTGTTGTGGGAAAACACCTTGTTCAAACGTGGGTTAGATGGAAGGTTTTTGAAATGTGTGGACAAGGAACAACAGAAAAAGTTACTCTCAGCTTTTCATGATCAGGCATGTGGAGGGCACTATTCATCAACGGTCACTGCTCATAAGATACTTCGTGGAGGATATTACTGGCCTTCCTTGTTCAGAGATGCATCCAAGTGGGTTGATAAATGTGAGGCTTGTCAGACCTTTGTGGGAAGACCCAAATTGGCCTCTTTGCCTCTTAAGCCAGTTGTAATTGAGGAACCTTTTCAAGTGTGGGGTTTGGATTTCATTGGAACACTTAATCCCACTTCTAGTGCTGGTCATACTCATGTATTAACTGCCATGGATTATTTCACCAAATGGGTAGAAGCTATTCCAGTAAAGAGTACTACTTCTGAAGTGGTGTGCAGCTTCATCAAAGAGAACATCTTGGTAAGGTATGGTGTACCTAACAAGATTGTGATAGATAATGCTTCAAATTTCTCTTCAACTGAGATAATGGATTTTTGCTATGGGTATGGCATCTCTTTGGCTCACTCCTCAGTTACTATGCTCAGGGAAATGGGCAAGCAGAATCCACTAATAAAAATTTGGTGACTATTATAAGGAAATTAGTCAATGAGTCTCAACGAAAATGGCACAAGAAGCTCTATGATGCTCTTTGGGCAGACAGGATCACACCAAAGATAGCTATTGGAATGTCTCCTTTTCAAGTGGTATATGGAGTAGAAGCTCAATTGCCAGTAACAGTGGAGCTGCCAGCCTTGCATCTAATGAAGGCCATTGAAGATACCAGTTTCAGTGATGCTTTGGATAAGAGAATTATGTATCTTCACAAATTGAATGAGAATAGATTGGAGGTTGCTGATAGGATATCTGTTCACCAGCAGAAGGTAAAGGTCCTGTTTGATAAGAAATCCAGGTTCAGAGATTTCCAAGTTGGAGACACTGTTTTGTTATGGGATAAAAGGCATGAACCTCATGGCAACCATGGCAAGTTTGATTCCCTTTAGCTCGGACCTTTCAAGATCAGACACTTTGCTGGTAAGAATTCTTTTTACCTTGATTACATGGATGGTTCTCCTCTCCCACTTCCTTATAGTGGGCAATACCTAAAATTGTTCAAGTCATAGGTGATTAGGGAGTCCTTTGTATATTCTGTACAGCGTTTTGTTTTTCTTTCCTTTTTTGTTTTGGTGTTTTGTCCTCTGTATTGGTTTGCTTTTTGACTTCGTGGCCCAATGGATAAGGTACTGGTCTGCTTCCTTGAGTTATTCTAAGTTCTTACCTTGTCTCATTCCTTGAATTTATGCCAAGTCATCCCCAGAAGGAGCCAGCTGTTGTCCACTCAAAATTCCCCTGCTCTTAAGAAAGTGAAAATTTTAAAATTTTGAGTTTAAGTGTCTTCTTTGTTGTACTTAATGTTAAAAGTCAAGAAATTGAGAAAATCTACATTTTTTGGTCATTTTGTGTGTTTTTCGGGCCTGTTAGACATTTTTGTCCTGCGTGTCCCAAGTTCAATTGGGCCCTCTCTTCCCCGATCGGTCGGTTTCCCCGAAGTTTGTCTTTTTCGGGCCCTTCGGAACTTCTTGTCCCAAATGTCCCAAGTTCAATTGGGCAAGTTGTTCCATTTTCAGCCGAATCGCCCGAACCGTGTACTTCACGCTTTCACGTCCCAAATGTCCCAAGTTCGCTCGGACCCGTTGTCACATTTTCGTCCGATACGGCCGAGTCGCGTACTTCGGGCATTCGCGTCCCACATGTCCCAAATGAACCAAGTGCCATTTGTGCTAATTTTTCCTGCTCTACCCGAATGTCTTGCTTATTCAAATTGGTAGGTATGTATTAAATGTGCATTCACTGCCTTTCTCTCTCCTAAACGGCTATATAATGAGCAAACCCCCTATGCATTTTTCACACCGCTTCCATGTTATCCTTTGCTCGAACCCTTGCAATCTAATTCCTGCGCGCGTATCCTTTCTCTTTGTAATTCCTTCTCGAGTCTAGCTTCCGGCTCTGCCCTCCGAATTACTGCGAACATGAAGATCAAATTTTAGGGATAGGAACAAATTTTTGGGCAAGGATGGCAGATGCAAACCCTACACCAATGGCGGAGATGATTCACGACAGCGGTTTGGCTTTCCCTGGGGGTTTCCCAATCTCAGTGCAAAGTGCTAATACAGTGCTTTCATGTGGATCTCACTTCGACCTTGATTTGAGCGAATTGACCAACGTACACGGGGAACTCATCACCAAACTGGACACTGCCGCCATTAGCACTGCACTGAGGATTCCAAAAATGGATAATGCCATAGTTGTTTCCCAGAATCAAGCACAGGCCCTGTTCAATCAAGACAGCGACAAATACAAGGCGCGGGTGGTGAAGTCCTGGCTAAAGAACCCTAAGAAAGGAGCATCTCGTCTATCCAAGACTCTTTTCTGGGCAGATTTCAATGAAGAATTGTCAGATTTTATAATCCTACTGCCTTGAGTTATGGGCTTACCCTCTACTAACGAATTCCATTTCTGGATGTGCCCGCTCATCAACATGGTGTGTGAGGGAACTCAAAATATCAACTAGGCAGAAATCATCAGCATCAATTTGGTGGAGCAGCTATCCAATGTACAGTAAACGAAGAAGTTCTACATGACTTCGTACCTGATGTATACTCTGGTGGCATCAAGGCAATGGTTTGGTTTTTCTTACATCGATGCCCACAAGGATGATCCTGTATATGCCTACTGCCCGCAGTTCACCCTAGAGACCAGCAATCACAATTTCTGAAGGGTAAATGATGCTTTCACCATGTACGTGCTTAGGCTTCTTGAAGGTGACACTGCTAGAAGGTTTTATGATGAAGCCATGAACCTGATATCGCACTACGGTACCTATTTTATCCAATTCATAAAATTCTCCTATATCAGGCTTGCTGGCTATGAGAGCACCCCTTTGAGGCTTCCCATGTTTTGCAGTGATAAGATGGCTTTGATAGAATTATGTAGGAAGTTAGACAGATTACACAGAACCTGCAAAGACAAGAAGATTACTGGTTTGCACTTTCCCATCTCTTTAGGAAATTACACTTGTAAAACAGCCCTGGATGCACAAAATATAGAAAGAGCCCTGGTTCCCATCACTGTTCATTTCTTCAAGCCAAGAACTTGCTTCAACTTGAAGAAGTTCATTGAGCAGAACATCAAGATAATCTATCATCATAGGGCAGATACAGAAGACTATTGGGCTAACTGTGCCGATGATTTTGAGGCTAGAAGGAGGCATTATGGCAGGTTCTCTCTGCAATTGATCCAAGAACTCAGCTTGTACCAAGTTCCTGAAGGACTCCAGGATGAAAAATCTGATCTATACTCATATGAGTATGACAATGTGGTTAAGCACACTCCATTGGAGGACTTGGATTGGAACAAGAAGGAGAAAGATGATCTGGCCGAGATCCTAGCTCCAGTCTTAGTCAGGACTAAGGTCTGGTTTGATAAGAAAGTTCGAGAGCTTAGAAGGCACTCAGGAGAATCCTCCTCTAAGGATGTTTCAACACCAAGGAGGGAAGCATCGACTCCCATATCAAACACACCTGTGTAAACCCCTCCTGCCTCATCAACGCAAGGACCTGCAGCTTCCACTCCTTCTTCATCCACTCAAGTATACCAGAAGAAATTCAAAGAGGTTAATAAGGATCCTGTGAAAAACGATCCTCAAAGAAAGCAGGTAGAAGTGCCTTTGGGACCAGAGAACATCATTGTTCTCAGTGAAAGTGAAGAGAGTGAAGTGCCAGCCCCTACAAATGCTCCTGAAGCTCCAACAGATAAAGATAAGGAAGTCCAGAGCACTGAACTTCCAAGTGCTATTGATTCCTCTGCAGCAATTGTCTCAAGCGCCCCAGTCACATCTCAACTTGAGACAACAGCTGTGAAAACCTTGAGCATCATGAGGTCTCTGTCTCTTGGTCCTCTTGCCTCTCCTACTGCTTCCTCTTCCTCTTTTGCATGGGTACAACCTTTTATTGACAGTAGGAAGAGGAAATCTTCCTCTCGGAGCTCAAGGCCAAATTTTGATGCTGTGGCAACCTTGTTAGGCACTACTCCTTCTCGTGCCAAAAAAATCCAGAATCACCTCCAGGATAGTGTCTGATGCTCAGGGTCAGCAATTCCTAGAGATTGCTAAGCCTACAATAGACAAATCAGAGTAGGACTTACAGGCCTCTGACCTAGAATTCTCAAGGATTCCTATGGGAGAGTCTACCCCTGAAGGTGAGATCCATAATCTCCAGGAAACAGTCACAAGAGTCATTGGGAGGGTAGAGAAAGGGCAGCAAACTATTGAATAATTGGAGGAACAAGCCCAGATTCTCACTGGTTTTATCAAATCTCTTTTGTCTAAGGACAAAGTTTTGGACCCTACCCCATCGACTACCCTTCCGCCACCTGTAATTTTGAGCCAAGATGAAGTACAGAGTATCAAAGACATGCACAAGTATTTTGTCTATGGCAGAGCTATGGAGGCCATGGTGGAAGATATGCTTGTTGCAGGATTGAACTTCATTGATGAAGCTTTCAAACTCCACGGAAAGGTGAACAATTTGCAACAGAAGCTCTCCTCCACTATCGGGATCATAGATAAAGAGCTCAAACTCTGGAGCAATTGCATAGTAGACCTCCATCTCATGGGACAGAAAGATGAGAAAATTTTATTGGTGAATAAGGTTTTTGATGATGCAAAGGATAATCTGTCAAAGTCCTGGGTTTACAGCGTGGAGTGGAAGATCAAAGTCTTGGAGGAGGCTTTGGGAGAACTGAAGAATAGTTGGCAGAAGGGTGATGCTTTCAAGGCACTGGTTGTATCTGCTTTCAAAGATATACATTGTCATCTTCAGGATGAAACTTCTGGTGTGCCTCTTTCCCTTTAAGAAATCAAAGCTCAATTCAGAGCTTTTTTCGAAGATAATCTATTCAAGGAAAGATCCATTTCCAAAGAGAAAATGAAGGAGATCTACTCTCTTCAATCTGCCATTGAAGAAGTAAATAAAGAATATCATACTCATGTCAAGTTTGATAAGGAAATGGAGAAGTGCCTTGGATTTTGGGCTCAGTCTATAGCCAACACGTCAGTCCCTCATGGCAGAGACATAGATGAGGCATTCAAGAGATTCAGGCAGCAAATTTTGAAGTCAGTGGGTCCCTCCCAGTCATAACCACCTGTCTTCTTCTCCTTTTTCTTCTCTTCTCTTCTAATTCTTTTCCTCGGATTCATTGTAATAGGTTGAGGTATTGTGATTGGCAATCCTTAACTAATCTTTAGTTAAAAGAAGTGGTTACAAAGAGTAACTGATTTGTAAGCTATATAATGGCCTCTCAATGCCATTTTGAAAAAGGGGGAAGAACTTGGCTTATTTTCTGAAAGTGTAAATAGATCATAAAGAAATCAATACAGAAGGGCTTTTCATTCTTTGTCTATCTAATCTATTTTATCCCCATCTTTTCATTTAATTTTGTGAAGATCATTTGTCTGTGTTATGTTAAGAAACTTTGTGTCTTTAAATTCCATCTTATTTATATGATACAAATGATCTTGTTTCAATTCACTATAACTTCGCATACATAAAGAATTACTCTATTATCTATAATTCTGAGTGTTGCCTTTCTACTCATTCTCGTACTCTCATTCCTCAGTCCTTTTGTAATTGATGATCTTTATAGAAAACATTTTCGTAATATCCAAGTTCAACCAGAAAATCATGTTTTGTATATTTGTAAATAGGTTCGTTTCTGAATAAGGGAACCTCTCCCATTAAAGAGGAGGGACTTCTTATCCCCTGACTTTTGCTCTTCATAAAGTCCTATTTGACGACCAACATAGTGTCAACACCTTCCTTACTCCACATGAGTATGGAAGTCTTCACCAACACTCTCGTTATGATCACTATATTGGAGAACACCTCCTTTATGGTCCTCCTCATCTTTGTACTAGTCTCACCTATGGGGGACTTGATACTACCACTTACACACTTGAACCACCATCACAACCCCGCCCATTTTCTACTGAATTCTAATCACTTACCAATTACCATTTCGCCCACACCTTCCTACACCACTGTGCATGGAAGGGTTTTGGTTTTGGCTTCTATGAGCAAGGTCACCATACTGTTATTCTATGTACCACTCTTAAACATAATGAATGTAGTGGTATCGGCTTCCCAAAACCTCCTACTAACCAGGCCCGCATTGAACTCATTGTAGACCCTAGCCCTTCTCCACCTTCATCACCACTCTCACTGACAAATTCGATGGATCCTGAATCTATCCCTCCTAACTTTTTTTTCATAAACACCATTTCCTTAGGGCCTTTTACCTATCAACGTGAAGGCGAGCCCCCTTCCACTCTTCTATTCCTGTATCTAGAGGTGATCGATGACAACACACCAACCATTAACATCGTTCAATGTCATGATGATGAATCCATACTCACCTACCTTGGTGTAGAAGACTCATATATTCATCGGTCATTACCCTTTGAGACACAAACCATGTTGAATGAATCGACTATTGAGATCAACATTCATACTCAAGATGACCCGCACATCCTAAAGATCAAACAATCTTTAGATGCTACTAAACATGAAGAAATCACTTCTTTTCTCCGAGAGCATAACCACACTTTCGCTTGGTCTTACACAGACATGCCTTGTATTGACCCCACCATAGTGGTCCATAATATCAGTAACCATTCCCGATGCCAAACCTATCAAAACAAAAGCTACGGAAAATGCACCCTCGCATTGCCCTTATCGTCAAAGAAGAACTTCAATGGCTTCTTTTCATTTCCTTCATCTTACCCATTGATTATCCTCATTGGATTTCTAACGTTGTCCCTGTCACTAAAGCAACATGGGGACTCCGCATTTGATTGGACTTCAGTGACCTCAACCTCACCTACCCGAAAGATGACTTTCCCTTGCCTAGTATTGATCAACTTGTGGACCTTACTGCAGGTCACGAGATGCTCTCACTCTTGGATGGTTTCTCAGGTTATAACCAAATTTTTCTTTCCCCAGAAGATCAGCACAAGACCACATTCATTACCCCTTGGGGTATCTTCTGCTATCGAGTCATGCCTTTTGACCTTAAAAATGCTGGTGCTACATATCAGCGTGCTATGACTTACATCTTCCATGATATCATACATCACATATTGGAAGATTACGTGGATGATCTCTTGGCTAAATCTAAACGCCATGCCGAGCACCTCACTATCCTCAAAACCATCTTTGACCACCTCATTAAATATTACGTCCACCTTCAGCCTAAAAAGTGTGTCTTCACGGTTCTCTCATGAAAGCTCTTAGGATTTATCATTTCCTTACATGGTATAGAAGTTGACCCAGCTAAAGTCAAGGCCATTCTAGAAATGCCTCCACCCACTAACCTTAAACAAATTCGTAGTCTGCAAGGTAAATTATAGTCCATTCACCGATTTATTTCCCAACTCTCCGACCAGTGTCAACCATTTCATCATTTTCTTAGGAAGGACGTCTCTTTCAAATGGGATGTTGACTATCACAAAGCTTTTGAGGCCCTAAAACAATACCTTATCCAACCACCCGTACTCATTCCACCTAAAGATGATCAACCCTTTTACCTATACATATCAGTGACCGATCATTCCTTGGGAGCCATGCTCGCTCATCGTGATGAACAACATAGGGAGAAGGTAGTTTATTATATAATCCGTACCCTTTTGGACTACGAAACCTGATACACTCACCCTGAAATTTTTTTCTTAGCCTTAGTTTTCATTGCTACCAAACTCAGCCATTACCTACTCAACCACAAAACCTATGTTGTGACCAACACCGACCCTTTACACATCATGTATGCTAAACCTTATCAAAATCAGCACACCGCATGATGGCTTATGCTTTTAGCTGATCTTGACCTCGAATTCATTCCCCAAAAGTCCATTAAGGGCCAGGCTATCACCGGCCAACTAGCTGACGCACCTATTGCCAGTGACCAACCCTCTAACTTTGACTTTCCCTGATGAATCCATTGCTAACCTCTCTTTGGATGATGACCCTTACCAAATGACCTTATTCTTTAACAGTTCAAAATTTCAGCATGGGGGTGGTGCTAGGTATTATCCTCATTCCTCTTGATGGTGAACCCATGCCCTTATCATTTCAAACTCAGACTTTGAATGCACCAACAATATCACCAAATACGAAGCGCTCGTATTGGGTCTCATAGACTGCCTATGCCCTTAGACGTCAAGTCTATTAATATCTTTGGTGATTCTCAACTGGTCAGTAAACCAAGTCAATGGTGTTTATCAGTGTCATAATGAGATAATTCAAGAAGTACAAACGTTATGTCAGACATCATGTTGACTACCTTTAACCACTATACACCCTTCAAACCATTCCCCATGGGTCCACCTATAAATTTATGCAGATACGATGTCCTGCCTCAGCTTCTCAAATACCCGTTTCATCTGATGATTCCAGACATCTTTGTTACCATAAAATGCCTCTATCGAGACCTTCTTATAAATCTCACTATGTATTAACCTCAATCCAAACTAACACTCACTGAACACGACAAGATCTTTGGTATAAGCAGCTTGTACGACTACCTTTCCCTTTCTATATTGCCACCTCGATCTCACACTGTAATGGACAAATGCACCTTTCTCAAAAATGCCTCTCATTATCGTCATCATGGGTGGCCTTCTCTATAAACGAGGCTTTGATGGTATTATCTTACGATGCCTCACCAGCTCTGAAGTCCCCTATACCATTAAAGAAGTTCACGATGGTATATGTGGAGGTCACTTCAGTAGCCTTACTATTGCTAAGTGTATTCTTTGCCTAGGCTATTATTGGCTGACCCTTAATCATGATTGTTGTGACTATGTCAAACACTGCATGAAATTTCAACAACATTCCAACCTTCATCATACACCCAGTCATGCCTTACAGGTCACTCATGACCTTTGGCCCTTCTCTCAACGGGGGTTTGGATCTTATCAGAGAAATCAATCCTCATTCTTCCCAATGCCATCAATGGATCATAACTGCTACAGAATACTACACAAAATGGGTAGAAACCATACCACTCATTTCCACAAAAGCTGAGAAAATATGTGAGTTCATTAACCATCATATCATTTGTCACTTTAGTGTCCCTCATCACCTCATCATTGACAATGGAAAACAATTCAAAAATAAAACACTGCAAAAACTTTGAGATGCCTTCGACATTCAGCTTAGTTTCTCATCACCTTATTACCTAAAAACCAATGGCCAAGCTGAATCCACTAACAAAACCCTCAATAAAATTCTCATGAAAGTGGTTGGGATGATACTAGGAAGGATTGGCATACGCACATTCCTTTTTCTCTATGGGCATACCGCACTAGTATTCACACCTCCACTGTGGCCACACCCTTTTCTCTGGTCTATGGTTACAGAGGCTGTTTTTACCTCTCAAAGTCTAGATCCCCTCACTCCACATTTCTCTCCATGACATGCTTACTGATGACGACTTTCGTTAGGACCGCTTGTCACAACTAGAGTTATTAGACGAACATCGTCTTAATGCTCTAAATCACCTTCAAGTTTATCAACAACATATCAAATGGGCTTATGAAAAACGTGTTCATGAACGAACCTTCCAAGTTGGTGACCTTGTTTTGAAATAAAATCAACACGTAAAAAAAGCAGAGAAAATCAAACGGGGAAAATTTGACCCTAATTGGCTTGGACTATACATCGTAACTCATACCTATGGATCAGGTGCATATCGTTTGTCCTCACTTGAGGGTAAACCTGATGCCCTTAATGCCTTGCATCTTCGACCATTCTACTGTTGAGCTCTAGTCCTACATCACTATTTATCTAGTTCAAGCTCATCCCTTGAGCGTTATTTACCTTTTCCACACTTCATCTCCAACGACTAAACAAGGATCATGTGATTACCCATCACCCTTTTGCCTTTTCTTAAATATGTGCACCATGGCTCTGCACATGGCATGATTCTCATGGATACATTTTCATCTTCTTTTAGATGAGATCCCATGGTTATTCACCCTTTCCTTCTCAACAAGATCCAAATGCTTCATTATAGTCTCGCTCATGACTTAAAAGCCAAAAAAAAGGATGAATCCCTCAGAAGGACATCTTCCAAAATAAGGGATCAACTCCTTGAGTCAAACTTTTAATATAAAAGATGAATCCCTCAAAAGGACATCTTCCACCCTCAATTGTCACTATAAGTAGACTGCTCCCTCAAAGGACAGCTATAAAAATCTCACAACTCTGTACATAGTCTTTCCAAAAAGAAGAAGAAGACTATTTTCTCAAAAATCAAAATTTAGAAGCTTCCTGCATCGATTAGCTTTGCGAAGACCTCAAGGAGACATATAATTATCCCATGTAGACTTCCCGCATCGATCAATCTATCTCCAAAATAAGCAAATAAAAAAGAGACAAATAATCTTTTTTGTCATGGAATTTCCTATTGTGATCTTGGCTCTATTGCCCCAGGCATTCTATTTCCCATTTTATGACCCAATTACCTGCACCTCTCTTGCTCGTTGTATTTTCACTGTCATACCTCAAGGGACCTACTGAACCTACAACATTTGGTGATCATTTGACTCTTCATCACTCTTAGAATTATCAATCATGTAATGTCTTTAGGGTCTTACGTTCATTTATCCTATCTATCAGATGTGTTTCATACATGTTTTGATCCTTGCCAATTGGGTGGCTTTCTCGCCCCCTCTTATCTTTTCTCTTCTTCATCACCTTTTGATTTTCTTATACAGGACTTAGTCCTCGACACTTAACTTTTGGGGTCATCCTCCCCTTTCGCCATAGTCACCCTCACTTGCAACATTTTTTACTATCATTCTACCTCCACCTATTAAACCTGAATCCACATAGCATGACCACAAACCTAACAACTCATTTTCATCTTCTTCCCTAGCTTATGGGAGAACTACATTTGTCTGAGGTCCCTTTTCACCAGGATTATGTAGGCAGCACTTCCAAGGACATGGGACCCTGGAAGGTTAGCTCAGCCATTCTTTACCACCCTAACCGATTTTCCAACCCCTTTTTTTACCTGATTTCCTGTTCATTCTACTCACCCAAATCCCTCTTTACACCCTATACCATTATACCTACATTACTCTTTTGCCCTACCACTTACCATTCAATATTCACATTTTCCCTCTACTTTTAACCAACATTCTTCCCCCCCCCCAAACCCCCCCATTTTTTTACACCATCTCAATGCAATTTATATTACCATTTTTACCAAAGGTTCAAATCCTACCTGATCTCGTTGCCACTATAGTGGTGGAACCTCTAGCCTCCGCACCACTCCTCTTGAGCTGTCTCCGGCCTCTGCCATCCCAAAATCCCAAACCAATCCACTCAATCCACCTGCTTTTGCGGTCCCATCTCTCACTCAACCACTCTCACCTATGTGGCTCACCAACCAAGCTCTCTGCTGTACTCTTTTGTCCTCTTCCTCTCTTCTTGTCCTTTTATCCTTTTTCCAAATACACAACTGACATTTCAAACCATGGGTTTTCCACTTGTTATACCCTACCTGACCCGACTGCCATCGGTTACCCTTGACCGCTGTCGGTCTCGTGCCCTAGACTACCAGTGTCAGTTCCCCTTGACCACTGCCGGTCTCGTACCCTAGACTACCGGTGTCGGTTCCCCTACACCGTCATCGGTTTATACTGATTAATGTCAGTTACCTAGCCTACTCATTACCCTCACATTTGCCTCATTTTCCTTACCTCTTCTTTATTTTGCCTCCCCTACACCTACCTGGACCACTTTACCTTCACCTCTAGCCATCCACCTTCTTCCACCTCCTCACGTCCATTGTTGATGCCTTATTATTTTACCCCTACCTCGGCTATACCTTGTGGCACTATTACCTATGTTGTTGACCTAATGACCTTACCTAGCCTATTGCCATGACCGTTTAGCTTGACCCTACCTTAGGTGTACTGGAACATACCTAAACGTTCCTGCACCTAACCTACGTTGTGTTTCCTAACCTTATCATATACCTTGGATACCGGCTTCACTTCACCCTTGTTTGGATAAACCTATCGACCTTAGACGATGTAGATTTTTCTTACTCTTTAACCTGGTAGCGTGTTACAGTTTATACGTGTGCGTGTGTTTGATTGTTGCTACCTTTGACCCTAACCCATTACCTAGATCACCTGAGTAGACCTTTCACCCTCTTCCCATACACCCACTTACCTTTTCCTTACATTTACCTTTTGTTAAACCACTCACCGCTTTAGCTAGCTACCTCGTCAGTTCCTGGTTTGAGGGGGATCACTTTCACCCCCACATGGTCCAACCACATCTTATTTTTGTTAGCATCACTTACCAATACAAGCTACGCAACAAAAAGGGGAAAAATGTAGACACTAAAATTAGGTCACACTCCCCTTTAGTCCCTCGACTAATAAACACCCTTCATCACATTCACCTAGCCATGACCCCCTTCACCCCATTAATATTAATTTAATTTATTTAATTAAATTAATGCATTATCCTCACTATATTTATTATTTAAATATCTTATTTAAAATAATATCTACACATATAGTTCACTTAGACACCTCACCAAGCCAACTCAACCTAAGACCTACTCTTAGCAAGTTACCATAACTAACTAAGACTTACCCAAACCCTAAAAATCAATGCCTACACTCCCTCTAACCACATTCCTGCATGCTCACAAGAATCTCCCAGTCTAATCCATAGGATAAACACACAAGATCTGAGGAAATCAGGAGGATCTCCCTAAGTTTAGTAAACCTAGGAAATCCTGCCTTGACCGACGTCGATTACCCCTAACTGTCGCCGGTTAAGCCGAACTGCCGTTAGTTACCCCTTTTTTACCCCTAAAATACCTTATTCTCAAGGTTGGCAAACATCGGGAGAAATTTGAAGAGAAATAATGAGATCCCAAAATATAACGTATCTTCAGAGAGTCAATTCTAGCAAGAACTCACATCCAAAGAAGGAGATTGAACATCTTCTCCTGCACAGCCATCCCAGCCACATTCAGATCTATCTAAGCAAAGAGGAGTATGCATGTAGCCCATGCAGAATATTTCTTTCAGTCGGTGATCACTTGCAGCCTTCAAACCCATCATCAGCACCTCCATCCTTTACACATAGACTTTCAGGAATGAGAATCCAAGTAAGTATAACATCATACTTTCCTAGTTATTTCATTTCATCATTATTTTATCATCCATTGTTTATCTTTCTCCTTATTGACCATCTCCAAAAAAATTCACCTCCATAGACCCATCAAAACCTCTCAAAATCCTACTCTAGTCACCCATTACCCCATCCTGACTAACCAAAATCCCTTGTGCAATCACAAAGGAGACCATAACCCCATTCTATGATATTTCTAGATCTCATAGTAATCGGAACCGATTATACCTAACCGCGGTTGGTCACCCTTGACCGATGCCAGTCTCTGTGGTTACCTACACAGCCTTAAACAAATGCCTACCCACCTAATTTTACCTTACCTTCACTCACCTGTGACCTACCTGAGACCTTTTATTAGACCTGCAGAACCCAAAACCAAGCATTAAACCTATAGATTCTATTCTAGCTTAGCATGTTAGATTAGATCTATTTCTTATTGTGTTTTAAGTGATACCTAAATTATTTTAAAATAACAATAGGATTTACTTTGTTTACAACATTAATTTGTTTAAAATAGTGGACTGACAGCCATCTAGGAACTACCATACTTCCCAGATCTAGCTTAGGCTAGGTAGTTCACTGCCCATATTGTTTAATTCTTTCTGGTGGTCTTGCTTTCATCATAGGCAGTTCCTCCTAGCCAAAAGGAAGCTCTCACAATCAGGTGTGGATTCGGAAGTCATACGCGTGCAACAACCCATCAACTGACATTTGAATAGGTATTCCTCCTACGCCCATTACCCTATCTATTTCATCAACAATTCAAAGAAACAATCTAAGAAAAAGGTGAAACAGTTGAAGCTAAAGAAGATACAACAATAAGAGGAGTGGAAGAAGAAATTAAATAAGTATAAGAAATGGTTATAGGAGATACACTCATTGATTATGATATTGTTGGAGTAACTACAACAACAATGAAGAAGTGACTGTAAAAACATGGGGAGACATGCTATAGGCATTAGTGATGATAAAAAATAAGAAGAAACCAATAAAGAAATAGGTGAAGAAGAGGAAGGTGCATAAGAATAGAAACCCGTGCCAAAATAGAAGAAAGGAGAGAAGGATAAAAAATAGTAGTATAAATAGGGGAAGAGAAAGGAGTATTTTGATAACCACTAGGATCTAATATCCCATGATCTCCTCCTACTTCATTTTTAGAATTTCTAGTAGAAATGAGAATACTACTAGTGAAAGGTCCTAGTGAAGATAGAATTGGAATAGTAGAAGAAGAAACCATCCCTATAGAAATAGGAACCAAATAAGTAGAAATAAAAGGAAAAGACATAGGAGGTACAATTACAATAGTGCTCACAAAAGGATACTAAGAATAAGACTTGTTTCTTGTGAAATGTGTGGACTTGTGGCTATCCCAATAGATCTTACAGCGCTTTTCATTTGTATGCTTGCAGAAGGATCAGAATGAGAAGGACCAACTTTTCCTTTAGATGGAGGAGGAAAAAAAACAAGAATCTTCTAAAGTTATCTTGAATAAGTACCTTCGTCATCTGAATCTTCTTCCTCATCTTCCCTTTATACTTCTGCTTCTCTTCACCTAACTTCTAATCCATCAACTCTAGCCCACTGCCCAATAGGTGCATAAGTAACTATGAAATTTATCATACATATGGCCACCATTTGATTGTTGACCTCATCCTTTATAAACCAGTTCATCCTTGTGGGGATGATGTTTGTAGATGTAAGTGGCCATGCCAAGAGTGTGCTTGTAGAATTGTCCCACTCTTCCTGTCATGTCAAAAGTCCTTAGAGTATGATAGTATAAGTGGAATGATGTCTTGTGAGATGTTATTCTCTTGGACTTTTTCCAATCAGGAAAGATCAGTAAACCTATTGATAAAGGTAAAGGAGACTAATGTTGGACTAAATTTTCTCTTTCCTATTCAGATTAGTTGACTAGATACTAAACAAAATCAAGAAAATCAAAACATGTAAGGGTTCAAGGTACCTTGGGATAAGATGATGATGACTAAAAAGGCACAAAGTAGATAACCTGCTGTAAAATTGATAGATATGCACAACAAAGACAACTAGAAAGAAAATGGACCAGATGATAGATGAGGGGGCTATTTGAAAAAGTCAGTTCCCAGAAGCATTAACATCCCTATGCAGTTGTTAACCCCTGTATTGATCAAAGAAGATAAGATCAATGATAAAAAAATTGGATAATATGCAGGATTAAATATTAATAGAAATGTAGAAATACAAAAATGTAAGGAAAGTATGGATCTGATTAAAATATATGTAAATTAAGCCAAACCTGGATGGGTTGATGATGAGCCAAGCTGTAGAGGGATAGCCGATGGTGAATAAAAGAAAATGGATCAAACAACAACTTGATGTGAAAATATGAAATCTTTGAATGAAGATCCGAAGGTGATGAAGCTCTTTAATGACTATTGGAAACCAACAAAAGAGATCTAAGACAAGATAAATAGAAAGGATGCAAGAAAATATGGATCTAAGGAGATATGGTGGAGAAATGGGTTGGGTTGATAGTGACAGTGATGAGTTGGCAGTGACCGAAGGATGAAAAAGTGGATTTGAGGTGGCAGAATGACAAGATGAGAGATATGGGAGTTGTGCGAACACATAAATAGAAAAGAAACAGACTATGGATTTGAATGGCCAAGAGGATGATGCAAAATGAATCTGGGTTGATGACTACAAGGCATCATCAAAGGTGTCCTAGGATGAGCTAGGTGTGACTTGAAATGGATGGGTAAAATTGAAAAATTGTACAAAAAATGGATGAAAGGGAAGGTTGGATCTGGATCTCTGATGAAAATTATACCTAAAAAGCATTAATAGATGATAATAACAATAATGATAATGAAAAAAAAAAGTAAACCGACACAAGGTGTAGATTACGTCCCTAAAGTCTCCACAAATGATGCAAGAAAACTCAAAGGGACTCCAAAAGAATGAAACAACTATAGAGAAGCTCAATAATGAAGATAAGTTTGCAAGGCACATGAAAACTCAATTTTGCATCCCTTAGAAGGAGGGCTGAATGTAGATTTATAGGATCAATAGTGACCCATATGGGTTAGCACCAACTACGGGCAACCGTCCATTTGGGCGGTGAGAGGATTCCTAACTCGAGGCATCATGCCCATTGGAAGTGGGATTAGGGTTTCAAAATAATTACATGGGTTAGAGTTACATATGGAGATGAAATGGGTTGGTGAGGGGTAAAATTGAGTAAATAAAGGCTAATGAGAGCCTAGGGATGAGAAACTAGGGAACTTAGGGATGATAAACCACCTAGAGAAGAGAAATCAGGGTTGATTAGGATTGATTATATAATGAGATGAGGATTAGGGGATAATTAATTTGAATTAGAAATAAGTTAGAATTGATAGGATAGTAGGTGGAAAAGATGGGAATATTAATAAACATATGAATTAAAAAATGGGTCTAGATAAGTGACCATTTAGAAAAGAAGTGAACGTGAGGTGATAAGGGTAGTAATACCAAATTTTGGTGTCTAAATTTTCCCCCTTTTGTCAAGTGGTTTCCACAAGAAATCAATGAGATAAAAATAATGATAAATAAAGGGTAGGATGAAGGGTGATGGAGGATTTATGAAGATATCCCCCTCAAACCAAGGATCGATGAAAAAAAGGGGAATCAATCACGAGGTTGAAAGAGATAGATAAAGAAGGTTAGGTGGGATAAGAAAGATGGGGAAAATGATAAGGCATGACAAGATGCCCTAAGAAAGAAGGATCCAAACAAAAATATTGAAAATATGGTGGTGATTTTAGGAGTCACTTCAACAAGAAACAAGTGTCAATATATTCAGGAAGATGATGGAAATGTCCTACGAGACTGTGAGTTCGTGAAAATCACAGTGAAATGGAGGGAATCCAATGGGAATCCACTCAAATGGATGTAATCCATGGGGACCAAATGGGTCATAGGAATCCATCAAAATTATGTGCAACCAAATGTGAAAATAGTGCAAAATCCTTCATACATTAGGAATCGATGAAAATATGTGTTTGCAAAGGACGAGGATGAAGATGGAAATAAAGGTGCCCCAACAAAGAGCACAAAAAAGGGCCAAATTGGGCAATATTAAAAATGTGATATGATGCCCCGAGAGGGAACACAAATATGGCCACAAATGAGGACTTGAGATGAGATATGGATGTAATATGGTGTCACAACAAAGCACACATCAATGGCCAAAAAAGGAAAAATAAGAAATGATGATAAAAGTTAGAAACAACGGGAAATGGTGTGTTATGGGTGACATACCAAAAATAATATGGAAGGAAAGATGGTATACATGAATGATAAGATACTTGATCAAATGGGAGATTTTGATAGATAACATATAGATTATTTAGACATGATAAATGATATGGTGATAAAGTAAAGAAAAAAAAGATAATAATGATAGATGTGAAAGTTTAGAATATAACAGAACTTGATGATTGGTGATCAATGGGTATGAACAATGCTTTTTAATGTGATGACCTATGATTTGATGATATTTACAATAATGGCCCTTGTGATATCAAGTGACCTTGGTTCGCGAGTCATCAATGGGTCTGATGGGAAAAAATTGGATGAAATGGACTACCATCAACTTGTCAAATACTAAACTATAGGATTCCCCGAAGGGGGTATAGTAGGGATATGGTCTAGGAGCTCTTTGTGGAGGCTCTGCATAAGAGGTGGATGTAGAATACTTAACCATGATGGTATTGGCAAAAGTTTTATAATTTTTGTTATGTGTAGATGGTTTGATGAACTCAATTTTGGGCTTGTTTGATTGAATCTTGAGTTGGCCTTGCTCAAGGTACGAGTTTCAAGTTTTTGAGCCATGGTGAAGGCTTCCTTTTTTTTTTGAAATGATTTGATTTATGAGGTGGATGAGATATGCTTCATGCAAGAGCATGAGAATAATTCAATGAGATCTATTTTTGGAAGGGTTTATGACAATTGATTGATTAAGTTATGCCATCTAGTGAAATATTCTAAGATATATTCATCATCATCTTGTCGAATGGCGTAGAGGTCAAAAATGGTGATTTTATGCACAATATTGATTGAGAAATGTTCTAAGAAGAGTTATGAAAGTTGGGTAAATGAGAACAATGAGTGTTAAGGGATTCCATTATACCAATCCAATGCGGGAATGACCAACAACATAGGGAAAGTGTGAAGCATGAGATATTGGTCATGGGCAATGAGATAACGTGCATGCCGAAACAAAAGAAAGTGTTATTTCCAGGATCTTCCTTACTGTTAAATTTGGTGATTTTTGAAAGTTCTCGATGAGGAGGATAGGGTTTGATTAGTACCAAGGGATTTATAGGTTCGTTGCAAATGTTTTATAAGAGAATGTAACCTTAGGTCCCAAAGTAGCATATTCGAAGCTAGCCAACCTACTCATCAGGGCATGCATGGGGTCCTTTGAAGTGGTTGGATGAGGGGTATATGGTTGTGGCTATATAACATGAGAAATGTCTTGATAGATTTTTTAGTATGCTTATGAACAAGTGGGTGTTTGAGGGATTGTTCGATGAGGAGGAATATAGGTAATTTTTTGAGATTGGATGGGTTGTTCCAATGGTTGATGTTGAGAAATATGAATGTGATGTGATTATTCAGATTGGATGGGTTGTTGCAATGGTTGATGTTGAGAAATACGAATGTGATGTGGATGTTAAGATTAGACAGGTTGTTGCAATAGTTGACGTTGAGAAATAGGAATGTGATGTGATTGTTGAGATTGGACGGGTTGTTATGAGATGGGGATATGGACTTATTGAGGTATATGATGAGTGGGGATATGAGTGTTGATATTGTTGAATAGGCATACTAGTGACAGTAGTAAATGGAATAGAGATAGAGTTGATATAAGGTGATGTGGGTGGAATGGGATCCACCAATTGAGTTGATTGATAGGATTGAAATATTGTAGGAGACTTATGAATTAGGTAGTCATAAATGGTGATAGAAGGAGGTCCAGGATTCTCTGAAGGAGTAGGAGATGGGGGTGTAGCTAGTCTAGAGGAAATGGAATGAGGTGAAGCTGGTCTAGAAAGGTTGGATTGATCAGATGTATGAGGATTGATTTCAAAATGAGGATCATTTTGGATGACATGGTCCCCATGGAGTGAGACCATGGAGAAAAAGGGTTGGGAAATATCATTGGAGAAAGTGATATTATTGGATGGCGTAGATTTATGCATTGTCTCAAATTTAGAAAGGGTGATAATAGGCTTGAAATAGGCAAACATTTGTTTATGTAATTTGTTAACAAACAAAGTGAGAAAATTTTTTTATCATCATGATTAATTAGAAGATGTGAAAAAGAGAAAGTGGATAATGAAGGTACCTAAGAAATGGATATCTATGACTGGTTTCAAGTAGTTTTGGATGTGGAATCCTTGATATACCCAAATGTATGTGAGGCCCAAGTCTATATTGAATTTACAACGTGGACAGAACACCACAGCGGATTTCCTATTGGGTGTTCAAATCCCAATTAGGTCCACCATGTATGGGATTGTTTTGATGCTTGAAGTTGATAAGTTTGTGTGGATGTGTATGAAGAAGTGTGAAATGCAACCAATTAAACCCCTAATTATACTAGATTTGTAAGCAAGAATGAAAGAGATTCATTTTAAACCCAAAATCAAATATGGAGATTCAATGAGAACAACCACACAAGGAATGGAAAATGTGATGCAAAAAGGAGAAAGTAAAAAAATGGGAATACCGGGTTTTTTATTTTACTTTTTATCTGATCTTTGAAATAAATCAAGTGAAAAAAAATCCAAGCAATCCAAAAAGCCCAACATGAACAAGAAAAATAAAATCCTCTACCTGTAATGTTAGTGGAAAATAGAAAAAATGTGGAAAATGCAAGAGACTCACCTAAAAAGGTTGTCCCACTGGGTGTGCTCTAATGTTGGACTAAATTTTCTCTTTCATATTAATATTAGTGGATTAGATACTAAATCAAATAAAATAACTCAAAACATGTAAGGGTTTAAGGTACTTTGGGATAAGATGATGACGACTAAATGAGTGAAAAGTAGATAACCTGCTGTAAACTTTATGGATCTGCACAACAAAGACAACTAGAAATAAAATGGATCAGATGGTAGATGAGGGGGTTTCCTGAAAAATTCAGTTCCAATAATTGTTAACATCAACCCCCGTATTGATAAAAGAAGATAAGATCAATGATAAAAAAATTGAGTAATATGTAGAATCTAAGATAAATAGAAACTGGAAATGCATAAATATAAAGAAAGTATGGATTTGGTTAAAAATAGATGAAAATTAAGCCAAACCTGACTAGGTCAATGTTGACCCAGGCTGCAGAGGGCTATTCGACGATGACTGGAAAAAAATGGATCAAAACAAAAATTGGATGTGTAAATATGAGAGCTTTGAATGCAGATCGGAAGGTGATGAAGCTCTGTAATGATTTTGGAAACTTGCAAAAGATATATGAGACAAGAGAAACATAAAGGATGTAAGAAAATATGGATCTAAGGAGATATGGTGGAGAAATGGGTTGAGTCAATGGTGACAGTGATGAGTTGGTGGTGACTGAAGGATGAAAGAGTGGATTTGAGATGACAGAGTGACAGGATGTCAGATATGAGAGTTTTACGGAAACAGAAACAAAAAATAATAGATTGTGGGTCTGAATGGTGAAGAGGATGATGCAAAATGAGACTTGATCAATGAAAAATAGACATGGTCGACGGTGAATTAGCATGACCGGAAATGGATGGGTTGAATTGACAACCTTCACAAAAAATGGATGAAAGGGAAGGTTGGATCTAGATCTCTGATGGAAGATGGACCTGTAAAGTGTCAATAGCCGATAATAACAATAATGATAATGAAAAAAATAATTAAACCAACACAAGGTGTATATGATCTCCCTAAAGTCTCCACAAATGATGCAAGTAATCTCAAAGGGACTCGAGGAAGACTGAAACAACTACAAAGAAGCTCAAGGATGAAGATAAGTTCGCAAGGTGCAAAAAAACTTGATTTTACATCTTTTGGAAGGAAGGGTGAATATAGCTTTATAGGGTCGAAGAAAACCTAGATGGGTCACCACCAACTATGCGGAACCATCCATTTGGGCCGTGAGAGGATTCCTAAATCGAAGTATCAAGCCCATTGGAAGTGAGATTAGGGTTTCTAAAGACTTAGGCGGGTTAGGGTTTCTTAGGGAGATGAAATGGGTATGTGAGGGGTAAAATGGAGTAAATAAAGGATAAGGAGATCCTAGGGATGAGAAATAGGGAGCTTAGGAATATTAAACCACCTAGATAAGATAAATTTTTGTTGATTAGGATTAATTAGATAATTTTTGTCATGTAAATGTGCAATAGGAAAATTGACAATTTTCTATCATGATAATGATACCCCTGTGTCGAAAATTTCAAGTTTTACCCTTCCAAGGAACCCCAAGTCTACCTAGTCAGTCCAATGACATCCTAGTGGATTTTAACTTAATCCCCTAGGTGAATTAGGAAATTCAATTCAATCCCCCTAGGTGATTTTAGGAGTTCTTGAAGATTTCTATTTTTGGATAGTTGTGGGAAGGGCTACCACTGGCCTTCCCAAGATTGACACAACCCAATGGAGTGGAATGGAGGATAAAAATCCAATTTAGAGGTGAATTTAAGTTCTAGTAACATCATGAAATTTATTTAGGAAGATTCAGGAAATATTTGGAGGAATTGGGGCAGTTTCATCAAAAACAGGGTTCACAAACCTAGGCAGTGAACAGGGCCAAAAAAGCTATTAAACTTCAGGAATTGATTATGGGAGATCTAGATATATTTATGAGTAAAACAATACATCATCGTAAATGGAATTAATATCTCTATAATATGGTTAAATCATATATTTCACAAAACTTTGGTGCAATAGGTTTACATTTAGGTTTTTCCATGCTTAACTAGGGAGCCAGATCAAAAATCTGATTTTTAAGGGCTTAAATGGAGGAATCAAGAGCTGAGATTACCACCATTCGATTAAAAAGGCCATTTTTAGTCAAATTAATATACATTTCTACCAAAACACTCCATCAGGAAATCCAATTACGACCTTCACAAGTTCGCTCTCAAAGTTTGAAACTTAGCCAATTTTTCAAGAGGACATATGTCAGCACTAGGTGTTTCACAAAACAGTAGCATATGTATGAGAAAAATAGATAAGGTGAAGGTGAGGAGGAATACATGTTAGATGATGATGGGAGGTAGAATAAGTGTGCTCTGACTTCTCGATCCAATGTGGATTACAAGAACTTCCTTTTGGCTAGGAGGAACTACCTGAAATGCAAAACAAGACCACAAGAGGAATATTAAACAATATATGTCAGTGGAATGCCTAGCGTATGCTAGATACGGGAAGTGTGATACTTCCTAGATGGTTGTCAATCCACTGTTTATCAAATCAATGAACATAAATGTGAGAAATAGAGGTCCTATTGCTAATAAGTTGATTTTGATATCTCAAGTTATTAACAATATATTAGATAAAGTCGAATATAGCATGCATAATTAAATCTAACTGAGGTTAGGTGTTTGTTTCAGATTGGGTAGGTTGGCAAGGTGGTTGGATTAGGTCAGGGTCAAATCTTTGGTGATTGGGGCTATTTGGATGAAGGTTATTAGGTTATTGTTATGGGTAAGATTACCAATTACAGAGACTGACGTCGATGTGGTATGACTGATGATGGTTTAGGGGAAACTGACAATGGTTAGGGTGACCAACGTCGGTAAAGGTGAGATGGTGGAAACTCAATAAACTTGGATTTTTGGAGCTTCTATGTGATTACCCAGATAATAGACAAAGAATGTTGGGGTTGGTAACAATGCTGAGAATGCTCAGACATGTCTGGATTCAGGTATGGAGAGCTAGGAGGTTGTAGGTGGTTAGGAGGATGGATTGATAGGAAGGTGAGGATGATAGGATAGAAAGGAGAATAGGATTTAAAGGTGAAAGTTAAAGAAATGATGATCTAAATAAGTATGGAATGATGCAAATCCAAATGCACTTACTTGTATTTGAAGACCTAGTGGTTGGATGAGGGTGATGGTTGATCTATGAAACTACTGGTAAGTGCCACAGAAGTGCTTCCCATAATGCTACTGTGAATGCCAATTTCTTCTTATCAATCTTGGTGTCGGATAGGGTGTGCCTAGATGTACAAGAGGGCTCTGGTTCATGCTTGCATGCATATATCTCTCTCTCCAAACTCAAATAATTCTTTCAACCTTTGGAACAAGGTTACCAAAGTGAATATATGGTAACCAACGATGGTTTAGGTTAACTGGCGTCAATTAAGGCGGGAAATCCTATTTTTTCTAAAATAGTAGATCTTGGCCATCTTTTTGGCCAGTTCTACCCATTGGTCATGATCCAAAATGGTACTTAAGAAAGTGGGAATGTTGTTAGAGAGAGGATAGGCATCTAATGTTAGGGTTAGACTAAGTCTCAGTTAGTTATGGTAAGTAGAGATTGAGTCCTAGTTAGAATGAACATGCTAAGAATAGGTCCATGATGAGGTGTCTAGGTGATGTGGCTAGGTGAGGTGGTCAAGTGAGGACATTAATTAACTTAATTAAAGTAATTAATTCAATTAATCATGTGCACTATGGGATATGAATATGTAAGGTATGGTTTATTTATTTAACTGGGTTATAAGGGTGGTACGACCTAATTTTGTTATCTACATTTTTCCCCTTTTTTTCATGTAGCTTATATTGATAAGTGACGCTGACAAAAACAGGAAGTGATTGCCCCATGTGTGGGTGAGAGAGAGGTTGCCCCAAGTGTGGTTGAAGGTGATCCCCCTCAAACCACGAACTGATGAGGTGTTATACGGGATTGGTGAGTGGTTTGATAAATGTGTAGTTGGTGGAAGTGAAGGTAGGTGGGGAAGGGTGATGCTCTATTCAGGTAATAAGTAATAGGCCATGGTAAATTAGGAATGGGTAATTGTCAAATTGGGTAATAGGTAATGGAAATAAAATACACACACACATATAGGCTGGAACATGGTATGAGGTTAAAGAGATTGCAAACTCTACATCATACAAGGTCGATAGGCTTATCTAAACAAGGGTGAAGTGATTCAGGTATCCAAGGCATAGGATATGGTCGAGAAACACAACATAGGTCAGGTGCAGGAATGTTTAGGTATGTTCCGATACACCAAAGGTTTGGTTGGGATAAACGACATGACAATAAGAAAGGTATGGTTGTTAGGCTAAAGAAACAAGGGTAATAAGATCACAAGGTATAACAAGTAAAAAATGTCAATGGTCACACCAAGTAGGTCAAGTCCAGGTAAATAGGTCATTGCATGGGTAAGGCAAAGGTATAAGTAAAATAACAAATCCCTAAATGCAACTAAGGAAATGCAGGGGTAGTTTGGGCTTCTAGGTAGGTTGCAATAAGTGTGTGTAAGGTCAAAGGGTATCAAAAAATAATGAGTTAAGGTCAAAAATGGACAAAATGGGTTTAAAATGGTAATGACAGGTGACCGATGTTGGTTAGAAAGTAACCGACGTTGGTTTTGTATGACTTAAGTTAGTCAGGTTGGGTTAGGGTTAGTAAAAAGAAAAATCCATATTTTAAGGATTCATTTTAATGTGTTTCTATTTGGAAAAATGACAGAGTGGTGGAGTAAGAGTGAAAAGGGACAGTACGAGGTATTTGAGCTGAGTTAGCAAGTGACTAGCGTGTGATTGGCACTTGGTAGGTGGGTCCATGAGATTAATAGGAGAGGTTGGATTGGCTGCGAGGTGAGGAGTTGATTGGGTGATGGCAGAGGCAGGAGAGGTGTCAGGTGGACCACTAGCATAGCGGCTAGCTAACGTAGCGGCCAGACATGCAACCACAAAGATGACACCGAGATGAGGTAGGATTTTATCCAATCTTTTCATTTGTTTAAAAATAGAGTGTGGAAATTGGTTTGTGTGGAAAATATTTTGGGTGGGAGTAGAATTTTGAATTTATGGATAAAAGGAATGAAATGAGGGAGGGGGAGGTCCAATGCAGTGTAAATAAGGGTGTAAATGATGTTAGACTAGGTTTGGGTAGTGTAGGGTGGGTGTTTAGGGTGTTTTTGTCAATTTCTGAGAGGGAGGGTAGGGTTTTGGTTTTTTATGTCACGACAGAGACCGACGTTGTTTAGGGGTTGGCCGACGTTGGTTGGCCTTGGCTAGTATCGGTCAAGACTTAGGTGACTGACACCAGTGAAATTGAACCAACGTCGGTCAAAGAAAACTGGTGATGGTTAAGGTGACAGACACCAGTTAGGGATGATGAAAAATAGGGGTAAGGAATGGGTAGGGGGAAGGAAAATAGTCAAGGAAGGGCTAAGGGAAGGTGTATGTAGGGAAGAGATGTGAAAAGGGTATTTGGGTGATGGTGGAGGTGGTAAATAGATAAAATGATCTAAGATGGGTAAGGATGATAAGGGAGAATAGGTGTAACAGTACACTAAGAAAAAAGGGGTAGTCAATAGGGTTGTGGTTTGGGTAGGGTGTGGTGGGAAATAGCTATGTCATGTAATAGGTGTGTTGGGTAAAAGGTATGTTGGGTATGGTCAAGGCTAAAAAATGTTGTGTTTGATTGGTGCAGGTGAGAGAGTAGTTACGGATGTGGGACAAAGTACCACCTCTGTTGTTGATGATACGGTCAAGAATGTCTGTGGAGGAGTGGAGGCACGTGACAAATATAGGACTGATTGGGATCTAACGTTACTGGTGTGTAGCTCAAGATCCAAGTTTTATGGTCATACTCACTGATAGATGGGATTCAGAGACGAACACTTTTCATTTGCTGATAGGTGAGATTACTATCGCCCTCAAAGATGTATACATGATCCTGTGGCTGATGATAGTTGGGGAGCAGGTCTATTCTATTACCTCGGAGGCCTCAGAGGAGCCGATAGTGGTTGTTTTTGGAGAGGCGATGGTAGAGCTGAGATACCATAGCACGAGCCTGAGCTATGGAGACATGTACGTGGACCATCCTTAGGAGATGAGGTTGGTTTTCCTGATTATGGAGGTGGTGTGTTGTTTTACATTGCAGATATGGAGGGTGGGAGATTCCCATGAGCACTGATGGGAGTTCTCCAGGACATGATGGAGGAGAGGACCTATTTTTCCTAGGCACCAGCATTCTTGGTGTAGTTGTACAGAGAGTTGTGGGCCTATGGGAGGCTACAGAGGTTCAGTTTTTGTTGTACCTTCCTCTTACATTGCTAGGTGTATGAGCACATCGTATGTGTGCATCCAGTTGGTTTTCCCTGAACTGATGCATTCGATGTGGGCTTGGTCCGAGTTGGTTACAGGCATTGGGTACCTATTGGAGGATAGCATAGGGCAGCTAGGGATGTACATGATGTGGCATATTACTGGTGCATTATAGAGGGATTGTCAGGGGTTGACATTATTTGGAGGCCATATGTTGACTTCCCTTCCTACAAACACATGGCAGAGGAGTTGGAGGAGCTACTGTTACTTAGGTGGATAGAGGGGCATTGTCCAACAAGCACGAGATGATACTTGTTGACAGGGTTAGACAACAGTTTGGGCTGCCCCAGGGCATGCCTCCACCATTCCCATAGTACATGAGAGATGACGTGGAGAGGCCTATGCCTCTACCACAACCAACTATGCTGACATGGTAGGAGGAGTAGGCGGTTGACAGGAATATTGATGATGTCAGGGTCATTAACAGATACAGGAAGTGGTGGGTGATACAGCTATGGGAAGCACCACTGAGGCTAGGGCAACCTAACTTTAGCCACTATTACCATTTAGAGGGACACATTGCAGGGGAAGGTGGCCACCCTTTTGACATAACTTGGAGTATTGCAGGGGTAACTCATAGGATTAGAGGCACATGTTACCACTTTACAGGCCCAGGTGGTAGCCCTGCAGGCCCAGGTTGACAGGACAGGTACGCACAGGGTGGTGATGGTGATGGGGGAAAGGTTTTTACCTTACATGCATAGATAGAAGGTTTGTAGGGTCATTTGGCCACTGCACATGCTCAGATTGTGGCCCTATAAGCCCAGATCATAGCAAAAGCACATCAAAAAGCCAAGGGACGGGGTCCTATATTATAGGAAGCAATAGGACAGTGTCCCACGGTATAGGGAGGAGGGCAGGGTTCACAGGTATAGGGGCCGAGGCCATCATTAGCAGGATAGAGATCACAAGTTTCTGTGAGACCTATGGCACCACCACAGACAATACCAATGGTGAGATTCAAGGATGCCTTGAATGAGGCCATATATTACTAGGATCAGCTGATGACCACAGGGATAGATGTCCCTCCTATGCTGAGTATAGGGCACAACGGGAAGTGATTGAGAGGATGAGTTCTCACACACATAGCTCAAAGAGCACAGGGGGTGATGATCCCCGAGATAGGTTCAGGGTGAGGCCACAAGTTCACAGAGGCTAGACCTAGCTGCAGCTAGGTAAAGATGAGACCTAGGCGAGGTGGAGAGATGTTGGGAGGGCACCTGGCTGGAGGAGAGGAGGAGGAGACATATGAGACCGGCATGGATATCAGGTGGGGTGATTATTAGTCACTGTATATGATCATTATATTGATTTTTTTGATATATACCAGCCTGCGTGCCAATGATAGTGAGGCTATACATGAGAGATACTTGTATTATTTTGTATCAGTGTATATTTGATGGATACACAAACTTTCATTTATAGATTGTGAGATTGATGGTATGGATGATTTACTTGTGTTTTGAAATTTCTATTGGTATTTGTGTATGGATGGAAACTAGGTGGATTAGGCATGGTGGAGTAGGCATGGTGGAGTAGGTCAATTAGGCATGGTTGAGTTAGGTCAGTTAGGCATGGTTGAGTTAGGTCAATTAGGCATGGTTGAGTTAGGTCAGTTAGGCATGGTTGAGTTAGGTTAGTTTAGGCATGGTTTGATCGTGTTTTTGGTTTTGATTTAATTTCCAAGTTATTGGTAACATGGGAAATAAATGATGAGTTATATGTATGTTATGGTGTAAATTTCTAAAAAAAATGATATTATAGAAATGTGGAATGATTGATTAGATGTTTTGATGGTGTGATAAAATGGTAGATATGTATGAATGAGAAATTTCCAAATGTTATGAAAAATGGAAACTAATTAAGGGTGAATGTTAATAGAAAACATGTGGGAAAAATGGGTTAGGGTAAAGATTCATCGAGATAACCTCCAAGGGCCCCATGCCCTCGAAGTGTTGCCTACATAGCCCCGGTGAAAGGGGTCTCAAGCCGATGTAGTTCTACCATAAGCTAGGGAAGAATATGATGAGGCAGTTGACTGGGTTGATAGGTTGTAGGTATGATTGGGTCTAGGTCATAGGCATGGTTGAGTCTTAGGTGAAAGTGGAAATATTTAAAATGTAGATGTCGATGGTCTGGTCCTATATAGGAGAATCAATAGGTGATGAAGAAGGTAGATGGTAAGAGGTGACAAAAGAGCCACCTAATTGACCAGAACAAATATGAGTCGATCATACTAAAGATTGGCATATGAACGTAAAACCCTAAAAGTGGTGCATGATATACTATTCTAAGGGTGAAGAAAGTCACTTGATCACAAAATGTTGTGTTTGTGGTGCATCCCTTGAGTGGGCAGGAAATTAGGGTAAGAAGGTGATGAGGTGAAAATGGGTGGTTTTAGCGTAACTTAGTGTAAGACGACATGTCTACCTGGCAAGAAACCCATGATAAAAAATAGGCAAGTCCATGATGAAAAAGTTATCATTTTCACTTTTTTTTTGTGTTTGATAGACTGATCGATGTAAGAAGTATATGTGGGATGATTATATTATCTCCTTGAGGTCTTTGTGAAGCTGATCAATGTGGCAAGCTTCTAAATATTTTATTTTGTTTTTGCAAGGATAGTCCCTTTTTATGATAGACTATGTGTAGTATGGCAAGCTTTGTATAGCTATCCTTCGAGGGAGAAGTCTATTTATAGTGGCGAGATAGAGAGAAGAGATGTCCCTTTTGAGGGAGTCATCTATTTGCTGGAAGTTTGAATCAAGGAGTTGAATCCCATTTTGCGTTTGAAATTATTTTTCTTTTTTTGACGTTTTAAGTCATGGACCAAACTATAGTGGAAGATTAGGCTCTTGTTTAGAAGAAAAAACCATAGCACACAGAGGTTAACTATGAAAGAGATGGTTTCAAATGATGAACGAACATGGGATTCCATCTTGAAAAAGATGAAAAGTATCCATGAAAATCATGCCATGAGAAGAGCCGTGGTACTCATATTGAAGATAAGGTTGAAAAGTGTCTTGTAATCACATGTTTTTTGTCTAGTCATTGACCGCAAAGATAGGTAATATGAAAAGGTAAAGGGTGCTCAAGGGATGAGCTTAAAATAGAAAAGAGTTGATACATGATTTGATTCAATAATAGAATGGTCAAAGATGCAAGGCATTTAGGGGTTCAGGTTCGGGTTTACCTTCGAGTGAAGAAAAATGATAAGCACCTGATCCATAGGTATGAGTAATGATATAAGGTCCAAGCCAATTAGGAGAAAATTTTCCCCGTTTACTTTTCTCCTCTTTGGTTACATGTTGATTTTCCTTCAGGATGATGTCACCAACCTGGAAGGTTCACTCATGGAAAGGTTTTTCATAGGCACATTTGATACGTTTTTAGTAGATTTGGAGATGATTAAGAGCATTGAGACGAAGCTCATCTAATAACTCAAGTTTTGCCAAATGATCTTGAAGAAATCCATCATCGTTGAGCATCTCTTGGAGTGAGATGTGAAGAGATGGAATTTGGAATTTGAGAGGCAAGAAAACCTCAGTACCGTAGACTAGAGAGAAAGGTGTGATAAACATCGACGTGAGAATACTAGTGTGGTAATCCCACAAGGCGAAAGGAATGTGCGTATGTCAATCCTTTCCAGTATTGTCAAATAATTTCATAAGAATTTTGTTCAGAGTTTTACTAGTTGATTCTGCTTGGCCATTTGTTTGTGGGTAGTAAGGTGAAGAGAAACTGAGTTGAATGCCAAAGGCATCACAAATTTTTCCTAAGGTTTTGTTTTTGAACTATTTTCCATTATCAGTGATGAGATGGTGAGGAACACCAAAGTGACAAATAATGTGATGGTTGATGAATTCACAAATTTTCTTAGCTTTTGTAGAAATTAGGGGAATGGATTCTACCCATTTAGTGTAGTATTCAGTAGTAGTTATAATCCATTGATGGCATTGTGAAGAATGAGGATTGATCTCTCCGATAAGATCTAAACCCTATTGAGAGAAAGACCAAAGGTCTTGTGCGACTTATAAGGCATGACTAGGTGTATGATAAACATTAGCATGTTGTTGGCATTTCAAACAACATTTGACGTACTCACAAAATTAAAGGTTGAGAGTGGCCCAATAATAGCCCAGGCGAAGGATGCATTTAGCGACAGCTAAGCCACTGAAGTGACTACCACAAATCCCGTCGTGAACCTCCTTAATGGTATAAGGAATTTCAGAACTTGTGAGGCATTGTAAGAGGATAATATCAAAGCCATGTTTATAAAGAATACCACTAATGATGACATAGTGAGAGACACCTGTGAGAAAAGTGTGTTGTCCATTACAAGTAAGGTCCGAAGGTAGAATGGAAAGGCAAAGGCAGTCTACTAATTGTTTATACCAAAAATCATGTGGGTTAGGTGCGATGGTTCCGACGAAGTTTACATCTCGAGATAAATAAGAATGTTTTTACGACATTTGTATTGTGACAAATATTTTTGAGTTGGCAAGTCAAGTGGGTATCTGAGAAGACAGACATGCCATTGTATCTATAAATTTATTAGTAGAATGTGGGGTGGTTTGAAGTTCGTAATGGTTAAATGTAGTCAGAAGTATGTCGACACGGTGTTTGTACTTTTGGAGTATCTCCTTACGATACTGGTATATACCATTGACTTGGTTTATAACTAGTTGAGAGTCACCAAAGATATTAATTGATTTGAATTCTAAGGTGATGGAAGTTTGAAGGCCTAATACGAGTGCTTCATATTCGGTGATGTTGTTAGTGCAATCAAAATCTAGTTTGAATGATAACGTCATAGGTTCCCCATTAAGAGGAATGAGGATAACACCTATACCACCCCCACACTGACTTTTGGAACCATCGAAGAATAAGGTCATTTGATAAACGATATTGTCCAAAGAAAGAGTAGCAATGGATTCGTCTTGGAAATCAAAGTTAGAGGGTTGATTTCCAGAAAGGGGTTCGTATGCAAGTTTTGTAGCAATGGTTTGGCCCTTGATAGATTTTTGATGGATGAATTTGAGGTCGAGGTCTGTAAGAAGCATAAGCCAATATGCAATGCATTGATGCTAGTAGGGTTTAGCATACATGTAATGTAAGGGGTCAGTGTTAGTGATGAGAAATGTTTTGTGGTTAAGTAGGTAATGAAGAATTTTAGTGGCAACAAAAACTAAGGCTAATTTTGTTTTTTGGGCATGAATGTACCTAGTTTCATAGTCCAAAAGGGTATGAATTATGTAATAAACTACTTGCTCCCAGTTTTGCTTGTCATGATGAGTGAGCATAACATCTAAGGAATGATCAATAGCAGAAATGTATAGGTAAAAGGGTTGGTCATCTTTAGGAGGAATGAGCACTGGTGGTTGGAGAATGTATTGTTTTAAGGTGTCAAAGGCTTTGTGGTATTCATCATCCCATTTGAAGGAGACATATTTTTTGAGGAGATGATGAAATGGTTGGAAACAATTAGAAAGTTGTGAAATGAACAGATGAATAGATTGTAGCTTACCTTGAAAATTTCAGAGTTGGTGGAGATTAGTAGGTAGAGGTATTTTGATAATAACCTTTACTTTAGAAGGATCAACTTCTATGCCATGCAAAAAAATGATGAACCCAAGGAGCTTGAATGAAAGAACAACAAAGACACATTTCTTTGGCTGAAGCCGAAAACAATACTTGATGAGATGGTCAAATATGACCTTCAAGATTGTGAGATGTTCAGCTCGATGTTTGGATTTGGAAAGAAGATCATCTACGTAGTCTTCCAATATGAGATGTATTATGTCATGGAAGATATAAGTCATAGCCCACTAATATGTAGCACTAGTGTTTTTAAGGCTAAAAGGCATGACTTATAGTAGAAGGTCCCCCAAGGAGTGATGAAGGCGGTTTTTTGTTGATCTTCTGGGGCGAGTAATATTTTGTTATAACCCGAGAAAATGTCTATGATTGATAACATCTCATGACCAATGGTGAGGTCAACTAGTTGGTCAATATCTTGTAGAGGAAAGTCATCTTTGGGGCAAGATAAATTGAGGTCATGGAAATCCATGAAAATGCAAAGTCCCCCTGTTGCTTTTGTGATAGGAAATATGTTAGAAATATAATGTGGATAGTCAATGGGTAGGATAAAGGAAACCGAGAGAAGCGATTGAAGTTCCTCTTTGACAAGAAGGGCAATGCAAGGATGCATTTTCCGCAATTTCTGTTCTATGGGTTTGGATTCATGAATGGTTACGATATTGTGGACCACAATGTTTGGGTCAATACCAGGCATATCAACATAGGACCAAGAAAAGGCATTACTATCATCTAGGTGAAAAGAAGTAAAAGATTCATGTTCAGCAGTATCTAAAGATTGGCCTATCTTTAGAATGTGCGGGTTATCCTGAGTGTGAATGTTAATTTCAATAGTCAATTCATTCAACATGGTTTACGTCTCAGATGTCAACGACCTATGATTATAAGAACTTATGCACCAAAGCAGGTGAGAATAGACTCATCATCTTGACATTGAATGGCATTAATAGAAGGTGTATCGTTATCGACCATGTCGGGATACTGGAAGGGAAGAGAAGAGGGAGCCTCGCCATAACATTGATAAGTCAGAGGTCCCAAGGAAATTATGTTCACGATTTTTTTAGGAGGAATAGATTCAGGATCTATGGACTCCGTGGGTGAGGGTGGTGATGTTGGTGAATGGGGAAGAGAAGGTTTTTTCGTCCTCAATGAGGTCGATGTGGGCCTTCTTGGAAGACGGTGTAAAAAAATCCAATTTCACTACGATCTTTGTGTTTACGGTTGGTACACAAGATGATGGTATGATGGCCTTGCTCGTAAAAATCAAATACAAAGCCTTTCCATGTGCAACGGTGAAGGAAAATGTGAGCAAAGTGGCGGTTAGTGAGAGATTAGAGGTTAGATGAAAATGGTCATGTTTGGAATGGAGGTTTGGGTGAATAGGTAGAAGTATAAATTCCCTCATATGTTCAGTTGGTGTGAAGGTGGGGAGGACCATAAGGGAGAACCTCTCCTATGTGATAGTCATAACAAGGATGTTGGTGTAGGTTTCCATACTCTTGCGGAGTGTGGAATGTGTATATATTTTAGAGGTGGTATTCCCCCAGAGTGAGGCGTTGAAAAACACCTTCTAAGGGATCGAGAGTAGATATGAGGGTAGCGAGGATAGATGAATTACTAGGCAATTGGGTAGGAGGGGTATTGGTTGGTTGAGAAGTAGATGGGATAGCTACAGAGGCTACAAAAATAGTAGGAATAGAAGAGTTAGGTGTGGGAGAGGTGGTGGAAACATTGGTGGATGTGGCTATGGGTGAAGGAGAAGTGGGGGTAGTGGTAGATGCCTTAATTGGTATAAGGACATTGTTAGGTCAGTACAACATGTTACAGGTTTTGAACGGTGATGAGTCAGCTGGGATGGTATAGTTATGCCCTTTATGTTCAAATTTTACACAACGATGTAAATTTGAAGGAACCCAACCCATGACATGAATCCAAGGTCATCCAAGTAACAAGTTATAATGGAACTCCCCCTCTAATACATAGAATAATTATGGGATAGTGCGAGGGCCTACGTGAACGTGAAGAATAATGGTGCCAAGGGTGGAAGTGATGATGTAATTAAAGGAGTGTAACCTAAATGGGTTATTATACATGTAATTTGAAGGAATGCACATTTGATTATATGCGTGGGAGGAGATGATGCTGATGTTAGCACCATCATTGATCATAATGCATTTGACATGTATATTATCGATATAGACAAAGATGAAAAGAGCAGGATCAAGGTCATCTGATTGAAGAGGTACAATCTTCTCATCAGAAAAGATGAGGATGGTTACTTGATGAGTGGGCGTGGGGGTAGAAGAAGGAGATGATTTGGTAAGAGAGGTCACGTGGTGAGGGGTGAGAATGGAGGCTACTAGTGTGGGGTTATTAGGTAAAACCTTGATGGATTGAAAAACCTCCATAAGGGCTTGTTGATGAGATTAAGAGGTTTGAATGAAATCGTACAAAGACATTTTTATAGGGGATTGGTGTAATTTTTTTATCATTGTACGATGGGTGACCCCATCAGAAATAGGGTATGTGGGTCCTCGAATGGTGATTTTGGGTACAGGTGCAGATGGTATGTTGGGCACGAGATTGGTTGATGGGGTAGTTGCTTTTTCTTTTCCTTTGTTCTTTTTGGCATCAGTGGAAACTTGGATCATGTTAATCTGAGGGAAAGAGGTAGATGGAGAAGGTATGTCATGAGTAGTGTAATGACATGATGGAAAAAAACCTAATGCGGGGTAAGAGCCTTGCAAAATGAGTAGTGCACACTAGCATTTAGGTGATGGTTTGGAAAACCCTCTGATACGGACCATGTTGATCTTGAATTTTAGAGGTGGATAAAAATGTTGTGGAAGTGGAGATGAAGGTTGTTGAACAGGTAAGGGATGAGGGTGTGTGGTGATAGGTGAAGGTGGAACATGGTCCTCATCAAGAAGATCATCATCGTCAAAATTTTCTTTAGAAGGACATAATTAAAGGAGAACAATTTTGAGAGCCTTACAACCTTCAACATCATGTCCTGGCACATGATGGTAGGCACAAATTTTTGTTTCGTCAAACCCTTTTGGTTTGGGTTAGAGGGGGTTCTAAGGTCTAAGCAGCGGTAATGTGATGACTGAGGTCTCTAGGAGGTTGGCTAAAATGTTAGTGTAGGACCCTGCCAATGGATCACAATGGGAAGTAAGTGTGTGTCTGGGTAAAGGTGTAAATGATTGTGGGGGAAGAGGCATTATAGAAGGGGGAATGGGTTCGACCACTTGTTTGGTACATGGTACAATCTTAGGTTTTGATGGTATCTGCTTGGGTAAAGGTGTTGTAGAAGAACTAGTAATAGAAAATGTTGTCGGTTTAACTACCTTTTTAGAGGGTAGTGGGTTTTTGTCTTTGGATTGCACCTTCTTGGGTAAAGGTGAGATGGGATTACCTGATACATAAGGGAAAATAGATAGTGGAAGAGGATGGGTTACCCATGGGGACAATAGAGTTGCAGTGGAAGTGGTTGGTAGAGGCCGGGTGGAAGGTATGGGTTGAATTCATATAGGAAAATTTGGGGTTATAGTAGATGGTGAAGGTATAGGTGGTAATAAATGTATGGGTGAGGGCGAGGGTGTTTTTTTGTAGGTAAATTAGATGTAACAAAGGATCGTGATGATGAGGTAGGTTTTTTAGCTTTTGATTGGCCTTGGGTAGGGGGTTGTTTGGCCAAGGTTTATGGGTGAGGTCCTAGAATGGATGGAAGGGGCGAAGGTGAAAAAGGCTTGGTAGGTGAGACTGGTGTATGTGGCCTAGAATATTGGGTCTTCTTTGTAGGCAGAGGATAAATTTTTCTTTGGGTTTGGTAAGATGTGGCTAAATCCAATTTGATGGGTGGATGGATAAGGCTTAACGTCGGTATGACACCCAAGGTAGTGATGGGTCTAGATGTGGACGAAGATGTAGGTGTGGGTAGGTGTTTAGATATAGGAATGGTTTTAGTCGTGGGTAAAGGTTTGGATGTAGATAAAGGTGAGGAAGAAGACGTCATTTTGAAAAGCATGGTTAGAGTTGATCTGGTTACTAAAAATACCTTTAGATGGATCATGGATGTATCTATAGGTCACATTTGTATTTGGGATGAAAAGGAGAGCCGGAGACGTCCCCAAAGTATGTAATTATCGACGTAATCCAAGAAATCAACCAACCATGAAAATAGGACTACTGTAAGAGGAGATGCAGTTGATTTAGTGGAAATCCCTATAAAATATGTCTATGACATAGGAAATTGGTTAACATCGGACTTTGTGGGTAGAAGAGCTGAGACTAGATCAACGGGATCCTAGAATGGTAATGGAGAATTGTCCCCACTAAGTAGTGGCGTGTCTAAAGTATCTCCCATGGGTACGAGAGATGGTAGGTGGGGTGAGATAAATTTCTCTTTTGGTGGGGGAGAAGGAGATGATGATTCTCTTGTAGGTGTGAAAGTTAATATTAATGGTTGTCTAGTAGGTTGCGAGGTAGATGGTGAAACTAAATCAGTAGAAATCGTGGACTCCTTCGTAAGTGAAGGGGGAGATGAAGGTGAATCCTCTGAGGGTGAAGGAGTGGATGAGGTATGCTCCTTTGTGGGTAGAGGAGCTTGTGCCAGAATTTCCTTAATAGATGACATAGGTGGAAATTGAGGAATGACTGGTTCGATATTGAAAACAACGTGGACTTCACGGACATTGTTGTCATTGGTTGAAGGTTCACCACTTTGATTAGATGATGGTGTATGGTTAGGGAATGACTTGTTAAATATATGCAAGTTTTGATTTTTCAGTGCATTCAGGTTGTTCAAGACGAGATCTCCATTATCTAACATTTCCTGGACTATGTTCTTAAAAGTTTCGTAATTACCTCCACTATGGCCTTTCATGCAATGATAATTACAATAGTCATGTTCCTTATACCATGAAGGCATATCAAGAGTGAGATCGAAACCAGTAGGAGGTTTTATGGGGGATAGTGCAATGGCTCCGGATATAAGAAGATTTTCCAAGATTGAAGAATAGGGCTTTCCAATTGGAGTGTACTTTTGTTGTTCCCACTGTAATTGAAAAGTATGAATAGTGGAAAGATTGGAGGAAGGTTTGGCTTGATTAGATGGATGAGATGGACCATCTTTGAGAACTACCACGTTAGCAGATCCTTTGGCTTTTGAATAATTTTTTTGGGGTTTTAAAGATGAAGAAGAATCATTTGATTTAAATGTGGCGTTCTTGTTTCACAATTAGATTTTCTTTTCTTCGATGGCATGAATTTCAAGCTTTTGCACCATTATAAATGCTTCATCGAAGGTATGAAAGGTTTTTACCTGCAGAGTTGGTGAGATGTGTCCACCAAAATCTTTAGTGAACAAATCTATAATTTCAACTTGAGGAAACTGTACGTACCAAAAATTGTAGGGTACTGCACCGCCAGAACACAATTACACGTGCCCCAATGAAGATACAGGTCTCCTTGTAAGGTGTTTTGGATCTAAAAAAGCTCTCCAAGTATGTGTTAACATCCCACATGCCCCGCTTAGCCCCTGCGTGCTTTGTTTTCGCTTCTCCCCTCATTTTTTTTGTGTTTTGGTCTTCAGTGATGAAACCACTGCCCTGCCTGGGCGGCAGTCTCATGACCGCCACCCAGGCAGGGTGGCGGTCCTATAACCGCCACCCTGCTCAGGGAGGTAGTCCTTCACGCATTTTCAAGAATGTTATTTTTAATGTGACTCACATAAATTTCAATGTTTACCAGCTTTTTTTCACCGCCTTTGCTTGTATTTATGATTCTGGTTCCCTGGAATAGTGTTTTTGCGTTGTTTATGGTTAAAGAGTTCAATTTGGTTCTCACCTTTGGGTAAATGGGAATTCTATAAATAGTTGGCTTGTGCTCAAGCAAATGGCCCCTCAAATTTTCCTCTCAATTTCTCATTTCAATAGCTTAGTCTTTCAATTTTGCTTAGGATTCATAGTTTTATTTGTTGCATGCATGGTTAGTGTTGTTTAGCTGTTAGGAAGCCACATAATCTTCTTGTGCTAGTGTTGTTACTATTTCATGCAATTCATTCGAATAGGATAGTTTGATTTTCAGTAGGAAGCCATTAAAGTTGTAGGTCTTGTTTGTCAAACAGGATAGTTCCAAGTTCTAAACATTTTATGTTGTATGAATCGCAATAAATCCCACTAGGAATTGCATAAGCCAATCTCTATTCTCTTGTGCTATCCCTCTCCTACTTACATTGTATTCAGTCTGTATCCTAAACTACCACTGTCCCAATACCTAATTTTGTTGATGCTAACATCACATGCTTTTCTGGATCCACGTGAGCACAAAGGAATGAAGAGATCACACTGAGGGGACAAAGCCACACACAACCGGATTCACCACTATTCTACAAAATCCAGGTTCAAGCTTTCAAAGTTCTAGTTAAAACATATCAAATAGAGTAGTCAATCATTTCAGTTCATTTAATCTCACTTTTAATGTTTCCATGGAAGCTGTGGGGATTGATAGTTTCTGAGAAACTATGATTCACTCCTCGCTTCTAAGGTAGGATCAAGAGTCTTTCAAATAGATTAGATCAGTTATCTGGTTATTTAGAATAGATTTACAACTGCATAGGCAAGTAGCTATACTCAGCTGCTTTGTTTGTTTTAATTTTGTTATTAGTTTAGTTGTCAATTTCTAGATATCTTAAATAGTTTCTCTTTCAAGATCGTTCAAATAGTTCATCAGAAAAACACAAAAATAAAGAAATTATATATGTTGTAAACATACTTTACATAGTTAATTTTACTTTGCTATAGTTGGAATTATATCATTTCCTTTTACATGACAATCACGGAACCTAGGGAGCCTAGAGAATACGTGTTCGAGCCAATAGTGCCTCATCCCAATCTCGTTACGGCAATAACTAATATAGATCAAAATCTTAGAATCCAAGTCTTCCGAACAACAATAGACTTACAACAGATCAGCTCACAGTTAAGAGGGTTAAACATAGAAGACGACCAAGCACACACGTTTTGGTCAAACCAACTAAACTACAGATTACCCTAGATAAATATCCACATGACTATAGAAGGGCTTGAAAGAGAGCAAACATTCGGTTGTGATCCTTTGGTCCCACAGCCAGACGCAGGAGATATTTTCATTGACATAGACACTAGCTTAAGAATTCAGGTTACCAGAACACCTGTAAGGTACTTTGAGAAGATTGCATAACCTACGGTCCTAAATATAGAGGCCGAAAAGGCATACAACTACTGGATATTAGGGATTAGAGATTGATTCTACATATGACCATAGCAGGTCCACAACAACCACAAATCTATGGTTGTGATCCACAAATACCACAAGTCAATCAGACGTAGATGCTGGCTTACACACATTAGTATTTAGATCCACTCCACTTCCACCAACCGTTATCACATAGTTATCCTTGTTAGATATAGTAGCTAATGAAGCTAAGGATTTCTAGACTAGATCGGAGAATCGACCATAGAATCCACTGTACCGATCATCCATCTTATGACCCTATCTGGAGATATACACGAAACAATCCCAGTTCATTTTCCCCGTATCCCACAACCTATAGATTGGATTATGCCAGAGCTCGATATTGATTGGAGCCTTTGAGCAGTCATCCTCGCTGACTGATCTATCACACTAGTTCAAGTTAGGAGGGCCTTCTTTGCCTTAGATTCACATATTCCATTAGTGCGCATCGAAGACATAAGATTTCCTAACTATCTTGTCTGCATCCCACGTATAGTCCATCCCCACCGGCTATCTCGGCATGTCCTCAGGAGGTTTGGTGCGAGGAAGAGTTACTTGTATATTCCCATGCTCACTTGTCACTTTTCCATCACACAAAATTGGTGAACCCGACGTGAAACAAATAGTTACTTCCCTTTTACCTTTCCACATTTAGTGTTTCATATTTCTTCCATCCACCTTTTCTCTTTCCCATTATTGTGTGGGTATTCATATACCCCCTGAATATGTCAGGATTTGACGTATATGGCAGACCTCTCCTAGGTCTTGAAGCATATTACGATCAACTGAATAGACACCCATCACCCTCACTCTCAGCATGGGGTGACAACTATTCAACTAACCAATTGTCAACACAAACTCCACCCCTAAGGACTAGATATAGTTCTTCTTTCCAAATAGAGGAGTTGGATCGACTCACTCAAACGCAACACCTAGAGCCTTCAAGCTTGAACGCCATGACGTTTACAGGAGAATCTGGTTCATCTCCTCAGGTATTGCTTAGACCACAAATTAGTAGACAATCGGATCCATATCCATTTTTAGATGATGAACATTTAGTGCATTATTCTAGGAATGAACAACACTCTCGGGGTATGTACCTGCCTATAGGAAGTTTACAAACACAACCCGAGGTCTCATTTCAAGAAAACACCTCCATGCCGCTACCTATAGGAAATACCCTCAATGAAACTTGGCAAGGAAACGATCAATTCATAGTGGGGTACCACATGCCTATACAACCTTAGGATATACGACAAACACCACTAAGGAAAATTATTGTGACTTCGCCAAATGAAGTCATCTCAACTTTAGTAGAAAACGTTAGAGGGTTAGAGCTTGCTCAAGCAAGTCAAAATTCTCAATTCATGCAGGTAGGAAATTCCAATCATCCACATCATCTCGGCCAAGTAGACCTCCTCACAAGAATAGGCATGTTGGGCATGCCTCCTCAATATTCACAACAAACTCCAACTAGAACTGCGTTTTCTAACACCATTCTGGTGGAAAATATGACACCTCCCGGTCTAGTACAAAATAATCCATTCCTAATCAATACTCCTCCATACTTGAACATATATTCCAAATCACCACGAGGAGATATGTTCTCTTCTCCCGGCATGTTTTCTCAACTACAGGGATTGTCTTATGCCCCTGCAAATGCATATGCCACACCATACCAACAAACCATCCCACCTCCACCCCCTTAGTAGGCACCATCGATAGTCGAAACCTATGCGATAGGGACTTATTCAGAATATTTGAAAGAACTCTTAGAACTCACTATACGAAGCGTCATTCTTCCAAGACCTCTTCCTGATTTTCCCAAATACAAAGGGAAAGGAGACCCGAATGCACATATTAAGGCCTATGCCACAGCTATTCGAGAACTGATTCCTTGGGATGAGGTTGTTGCTAAAATATTTCCCAAAATGTTAGAGGGCATTTCCCTCGATTGGTATTACAGAATACCTGAAGCTTCCATACATTCATTTAAACAACTCGTTTCAGAGTTCATTAAGGCGTTTGACATGAACAAACTATTGAGAATAGGAATTAGGGAGTTCTTGCACATTAAACAAGAACATAATGAATCTGTTGCTCACTTCATCCAAAGATGGCGTACAGTTCTTTATTCTTCAGAAAGTGCTCCAAATATGGACCAAATGGAACTATGTGATTTATTCCTTCATTCTCTCAGCAGAGAGGTAAAGGAAGAAGTTCAGAAGTTCCCACTAAGGACTTACAATGAAGTACTTGAGAGTGCTCTCCGAATAGATCAAGTGGCAATAGATAGCGGTCGCAAGACGTATGGAACAAATGGGAGGATAATCACCCCCAACCAGAATACTACGACTTATCCTACTACCGTAAACGTCAATCAAGGACCTAAAATCCTTAACAAATATCATGGCATAACCACAGATGGAATAACTGACCAAAAAAAAACAAATGTTGTAAATGCTCCACCACTGATTAACAATCAACGAAACAACAAATTTACCCCAACAATCAATATAGTGGATTTTAATCATCCATAACAACAACAACAACAACAAAGGAAGACCCAGACACACGGTCCAAGTCAAAATTCAACTGGATATCAAAACCAAAACCAAAACCAAACGCAACAAATGCAAAATCCTAATGGTCAACAGTTTAATCAGAGTTTTGGACCACAATATGCGCCAAACCAACAACCTAGGAATTATAATCCTAACTCATATTTTGGTTTCCACAAAATTCGAGGCCACGACACTAGGACTTTCTGCGATTACAATAAATTCATGCAACGTCTACCAGAAGAACAAAGACAACTTTTCATAGACATGTTCTTCGCAGATCCTGCATCACCTGCCCCAAATATCTTCACAGAAGAAGTCTCCCCTCAAAATGCACCCCTCAAGATCTTCAATGATCCACTCCCAAATCTCAATAACAACAATTTAAATCCAAATGGGACGAATAAGAGCGAAATGACAGGAAACAATGATTATGAAGCCTCGACTTAGCTAACTCCACCTATCACAACGTAATTAGGAAATCAGCTACGACCCAAGATAGTCAGTTTGGTGGAGTTAGACACTTAGCTACCCGTGGAAGCTGTAACAAGGACATGAGAGTATTCCTCTCAACCAAGTCCAAGTTACCCACTAGAGACGGATAACATTCAACAGCCATTAGTAAAACCCGTAGGTGCCTATGATTTAATTAATGACCTAACAAAGACCTTCTCTCATATCTCCTTTTTGGATTTATTAAAGAACTCTCCTGACCACAGGGTTGCTCTTTTAGAAGCATTAGGTTTAGGTCATTTAATTAACATCACTCCACCTCCTGAAACACAGGTAAACCATATAGACTTTGATATCCACCCTTCTAGGGAGGCCAGATAGGGATACTGAGTTTATATTTGACATAAACAAAATGCCAACAGACGATGAGATTGCACGCAAAGGTGATCCCGCCTTACATTTTCAAGTGTGGGTTTATAACAATTACATTAAACGTGCAATGGTTGACGATGGGGTAGAAGTTAACATAGTTCCCTTCTATTTCCTTCAAAAGCTAGGGTATGGAGAGACAAATTGTTCCACGACTCGGAATACGCTAAGAGGCTATGATAGCCTTAAGGCCAGTTCGATTGGAACTATAATACTACTAGTCACCTTAGGACATAAAACAATTCTCACTGAGTTTTATATTATAGATCGGGAAACCAACTATAATATGATCCTCGGCCGACCGTGGATACATCATATGAAGGCAATGCCTTCTACATTATTCCAAGAAGTAAGATTCTTGCACTTAGGAAAGGTATTCATAGTAAAAGGAGATCTGAAACCATTCGATAAACACCTAGTAGACCTGAAGAAAAGACTAGGCATTCACTCTGATTTTGAACTCCCAACAAACCAACTTAACAAGCCAATCGACTCGAAACCAGAATTCGTCAATTGATTAGGTTCGTAACTTAACAACGGAGTTAGAAGTTACGAACCTAATCAAGAATATCCCAGCCCTTAAGGAAGAGGCTAACACTGTAGAAACATTATCATTAGGAACTATGAATTTTTTTTTCAAATTGCTAGAATAGGATCTATTGATTTTCTTGCCATTTGATTTTGTAGGCATGGGATATACCCTAGGAGTTGGTTCTCTTCTAGCGGAAGAACTCTGCATGGTAGAAGTAACCGAAGCAGATGAAATAGATGGAACAAATGTCCCAACGTCCATCTTCCCAATTAAATATTGGACTCTTCATTTCGATGGAGCTAGATGTCATTATGGGGCTGGGCCAGGTGTGATCTTTACTTCACCCGAAGGAAAAATCCTACCATTCGCCTTTAAACTAAATTTCGAATGTACAAACAATGGCACTGAGTACGAAGCCCTCCTCCTTGGCCTCATCCTAGCTAAAAGGCTCGGTGTTAATGACATCAAGGTGTTAGGAGACTCTCAATTAAAAGCAAACCAAGTCTCTGAGGTGTATGAGACCAGAGCTAAACACTTACAGCTCTACAAAACAACAGTATTATATTTGAGCAAAGAGTTTGACTTCATATCAATTGAAGCAATCCCACGAGAATAAAATCTTCTCGCAGATTTGATAGCAACCTCAGCTTCACGTTTCACTCCAAGCAGTGAGTTGGAGGACACCTGTTTCATGGTATCCCTTCGCACTGAACCATTAGTGAAGAAAATGTCAAACCCTCTTTTAACGAACATAGATGAGAACAAGTCTACTAGCTTAGATCACGTTGATAGTGATAAAGCTACTCTTGATTACTTAAATGCCTATGCAGCATTACATCTCACCCATCACATGGTAGATTTGTCTTTAATCCCACATTTGTCTTCTTACTTCAAAAATCCCATGAGAGAGCTTCCCCCGCAAAAGGAACTCGACATATATGCGGTATAGAATGGAGAAGATCTAGAACTACCTCCAACCCTGCCTGAGTTTGAAGAAGTTAACACTTCTTTAATTGAAGAAATGATTTATATTAATATCGGAATAGAAGAAGAACCAAATATCTTGAAACTAGGATCTTCGTTAACTCCAGAAGAAATAGAAATACACACTCAAATCCTCAAAGAACATCAGAAGGATTTTTCATTTAATTATAAAGAAATGATAGGGGTTACACCACACATCGCGGTACATAACCTCATCACCAAATCAGATGCAAAGCCAATTAAACAAAAATCGAGACCAATGAAACCCAAGGTAGCTCTCATGGTGAAAGAAGAAGTAATGAAACTCCTCCAAGTGGGATTCATCAAACTGGTTGATTACTCTCACTGGGTATCTAATATCGTTCCTGTTCTAAAAAAAATGGGAAGATACACATTTGCATAGATTTCCGAGACATTAACAAGGTGTGCCCTAAGGACGAATTCCCGTTACCATCCATAGATGTCATCATTGACGCAACAGCTAGATTTGAGCTTCTGTCTCTCATAGATGGATTCTCGGGATACAATCAAATCAAAATATCTGAAAAAGACCAAGCCAAAACCACGTTTATAACTCCTTGGAGAACCTATTGCTACGTTGTTATGTCATTCGTTCTCAAGAACACTGGCGCTACATTCCAATGGGAAATGATGTATATATTTCACGATCTTATACACAAAATCATGGAATCCTATATAGATGACTTGTTAGCTAAATCTAGGAAGCGCTGTGATCACCCAGAAGTGCTCCGTATCATTCTTTCACTTTTGATAGAATACGGAGCTACACTAAACATAGAAAAATGTGTATTTGGTGTGACAAGAGGGAAGCTCCTAGGTTACATTATATTGTCACAAGGGATTGATGTAGACCCAGCTAAAATCCAGGTTGTTCTTGAAATGATCCCACTGTCAGATGAATTTGGAATCAGGTCATTTCTTGGGAAAATCGGTGCAATCCGAAGATTCATCCCAGATTTAAGCTTTGCCATTCATCCAATCAAAAATGTACTCAAGAAAGAGTACAGTATCGATTAGACCGAAGACTGTAATGAGGCTTTCGAAGCAGTTAAGAATTTGTTGTTGTCACCACCTACGCTAATGCCTCCTAAGCCAGACCGCTCTTTAATCTTATATTCATGAGCTACCAATTTCTTGCTATCCTGCATGCTAGCCCAAGAAGATGATGACAAACAAGAACGTGTGATCTATTTTATTAGTTGAACATTACTCGATTATGAGACATGTTATACGCAAGCAGAGCGAGAATGCCTCGCCATAGTCTTTGCAACCAAAAACTTAAGACATTACATGCTAAATCAAGAAACAAGGGTCATTGTAAAAACAGACCATTTACGAACTTTCCTCATGCAAGGATCTTTGTCTAAAAAGGCAGGACGCTTTATAACCTTAATGGGTGAATTTGAATTAACTTTTGTAAACCAGAAGTCCGTTAAGGGACAAATTGTTGCAAATTGGTTAGCTGATAACCCATTGGATGGAGGCGATCTAGTAGATCTAGATTTTCCCAATGAATGCATATATTACGTCGAAAATAGACCTCCCATCTCTGAATGTCCTTGATATATTGATATTATTAATTATATCATGGGCCAGAATGCTACATAGGTTCATTATCGTCACTAAATAGTTATTATAGAACAAGTGCTCTATCGTACATGCTTCTAAGGTGTGTTGACACAGAAGAATCCAAGAAGATTCTCTACGGATCCCACAGTGGAATATGTGGATGCCACTTTGGTGGTCACGCCACCACTCACAAAATACATTGGATGGGCTATTTCTGGCCCACTCTAGAGCACGATGTAGTAGATTTTGTACGCAAGTGTCGTAAATGTCAAGAATTTTCCCACGAGATTCACATGCCAGCACAAGCTCTACAACCAATTGCAACTCCATGGCCCTTTTCTACATGGGGCCTAGATTTGATAGGGAAATTCTCTCCCTCATCTATAGATGGCCATAACTTCATAATCATGGCCACCGAGTATTTTACTAAATGGGTAGAGGTTATACCTCTTACCACTGTACCAGGTTCCGTGATCGCCAAGTTCATTTTGAACCAGATCATTTGCAGGTACGGTGTCCCACAAATCATTATCTCAGATAATGGCACTTCTTTTAAGAATGACGAAGTCCATGAGCTATGTAGTAAATTTAAAATAAACCATCATACAGCCTCCCTGTATTACCCTCAAGCCAATGGACATGATGAAGCAATAAACAAGACATTAAAAGCTATTCTTCTTAAAACGGTAAAAGAAAATAAACAAGATTGGCATTTAAAGTTATACCTAGCCTTGTGGGCCCACCAAACCTCAATAAGAACACCCACAGGAGCAACTCCTTTCTCATTGGTATTCAGAGCAGAAGTAGTTCTCCCACTTGAGGTTGAAATACCCAGTCTCCGCATCTCATTACAAGGGATTATGGATGAAGACTGCTTATAGAGAAGCACGTCTCTCCCAACTAGAAATCCTAGATGAGGCCAGGTTAGATGCTGAACAACGGCATAGAGTTTATGCTGACCGGATGTGCTGACAGTATAACAAAAAGGTCTATGAACGAGATATATATGAAGGAGATCTAGTTCTAAGACTAGACAACCATATTGACAAAAAGACCGGTGAAGGAAGGAAATTCCAGCCCAAATGGTTAGGCCCATACTGAGTCATGAAATACTATGGAAATGGTGCATATCTCTTATGTACACTGGAAGGCGAGGAATTCAATGAAACAGTCAATTCCATGCATCTTAAATGATTCTATGCATAAGCAGCCCACACTGTTTGTATAATTATATCTACATTGCATCTTCATGTAGTTACGTTCATTTTATCCACTTGTTTCGTACAATTTTGTGATCAAGGAACTTATTCTCAAAGCAATTCATTACAAACTTCTGATGGTATTGGCATAATCATGCAAATCATACTTCTTCACCTTCATAATCACATCACCTGTTTTTGAATCATCTCATCAAATAAAGCTAGATATGACAAAGTCTTAACGGTAACCATACCAAGGTCTGCATGCTTGTTCTCACTTTTGGTTTCTTCCTAGGATAGGTGTCTTGCCTATGGTCTGTTCTAGAAGCTTCATCGTGTCACATCTATCTCGTATACATATCTCTTTGGAAATAAGAACAGACTGACATTTTGCTCAAATATATAAATCAAATGTAGATCAAATAGAATATTTAATTTTTACACATTTCCTTGCCCTACCAACCTTCAGTGATGAGCTTGCATCTCTTACTAGTGACATAGGTTTGGGAAATGATGGGAATGCCCTTGCTCACCTATACCTTGTCCATGGTGATAAGCCCACACTTCTTACTAGTAGCATGGGGCAAGGTGTAGGGGGTCCTCTTGACAAATAAATGTTGAAGGTCATAAGAAAACAATTCAAATGAACATTTGAAATCTTGAGTAAAAAACAAATGAATCAGATGTCCAAAATTCCAAGAGAGCTCAAAACCCCAAAAACCAGATTTTGTCTACCATGTGGCCATCTACGAATCTAAGTCTAGATAAACCACAAAGCAAGTAGCATTCTAAACTATGGAGTCACTCGAGTAGAGTAGGTTTGTAGCATCCTAATTTGGTTCCACCAAATCTTTGTCTATCTCTCATCACTACCATTCAACAAATTTCATAGCTTGTGCCCTTTCTAGCTCTCGGTGATGAGCCCTCGCATCTTACTAGTTATGTGGAGTTAGGAATGGGGCAAGTTCATCTGCTCATCATACCATTTTATCATCTCATTTTGTCACAACAAATATGAAGTACCGAAAAATTTCTTATAGAAACTAAAGTTCAAGATCACATTGTGTCTACATTATCATACATCAACATCACAAAATACAAAAAGAAAGGAAGCACTTGTATCATTTGTTCTCCACTGCATACATTCTGAAAAAGCATATAAAAACAACATTATAGTTTACATGTGAAAATAAATCACAAAATCATAGATACCAAGAGTCTGATCCAAAAAGAATATATATATATATATATAAGTTTCCGTACAATGCCATCATGCGCTAAGCATGGTCAAAATGCTCAAAGAGCCCGGGAAATAAAAAATTCATCATACAAACAATCTAAGAGATCCATGCGGCCTCTCAACCCCTATGAGATCCCTCTGAAGGTGCACACCCACATCTAGGACTCTGGCTACGCCGGTGCTCTGAGTGCATGGAGGGCTCACAGTCCTGAGGAGCAGCCGCGGCCTTGCCATGAGAGTGACTCCTCATCAGACGCTATGCTGTCCTGTATCCTACCAACTCAGTGCGAAGGGTAGTCACCATCCTGGCCACATGTCAGACAGGGGTAAAAATGTCGGTATGCCTACCGGCTGCTGATGGCTCCCCTACATCCACGGATAACTCCACAAGGGTCTTCTCCATAGGGATCATCAGGGTATCAGTGCATACCCGGTGAATCAGGTCTCGCCACTCATCAACAGTCTCTGTAAGCAAAGGAGAAAAAAATTAGAAATACTCAAAAGATAAAAACAAAATTAAAAAAAAGGAGAGATAGAAATTAAGACAATCATAGCTAAAAAATAACATTAAAGAGAAGTATGATAACTCACTTGGATCTCCAGGCCTCCAAGATGGATCCCTAGGGTCAGCACCTACCACAGATGCCACCACTGATTGATGCACTCCTCCTGTGCCTGGAGCCACATAACGTCCTACTACAGACTCGTCCTCTTCGCCCAAACCCTGAGAAAGTGGCTCCTCTGAAGCTAAGGTCACCCTCTCCACACTCTGCTCCACCCTCTCCGCCTGTAAGATATCCTGAGTGTCATGCCACTCAGGATTGTTGTCCTCATCTCTGCCCGACTCACTGACCTCAGCCTCGGTCTCCTCTTTCATCTCTCCCCTTGTGAACTCCTCGGACTCAGAGTCTATATCAATGGGGTTATCACTACTGTGGGAGGGACCAGCGGCAATCTGAAGTAAGGGTGCTCAAGGAGCATCGGCTCTCCCTTGAGCACGTACCACTCATATGGCTGAAATAGGGACTGTCGACACTAAAATTTTCCTCCAAAATTTCCATTTCATTAATATATGTATTAGGAATAGGATGTTGTTAAGTGTAATTAGTAGTAGCGTCCGATAGAAGATAACGGCGCCGTCAGTACGGTGCCGCCAATAATGTGGAGTACGGTAACAGTCAAAGTACAATAGGAATGTTGTAAAAAGTAAATATTTGTCGTAAGTGGTCCGGTAATGTTAAAATGTCAAAGTTTGGGTAATTAGAGAAGTAGGGTCTACATGATTAGGAATTAGAAATATTATATTGGTAATAAGGACAAGGAGTGAGGTCATAAATATTTTGTGTATTTTATTTGTAAAAATTCTAAAAATGTGGAACCCATGTAAAATGATAAGGTTTATCTTATCTTAACAAGATAAGCTTACATGTACAGATAAGAGTTAAGGTATGGAATATGATTCGTCAGAGTGGATTTCTTATCCTATCTTAGAGATAGGATGGATAAGCCTGGAAGTTCTATAAATAGAGAGGCCACCCCCCTCATTTAGCATAGAAAGAAGTAGTGAGAAATATTGTAGGAAGTGTGCGAAGGAAGCCATCAGTTAAAGGTGTGTTGAAGAAGCCATCGAGAGGTGTAATTGTAAAGTTTCTCCCATAGTCTTGTTGAAGAATCTCATGGGTGAGATTGTAACAGTTTCATGTTAATATTATAATTTATTTTGATATTTCAGATTTTTCGTCATTCTGTCTTATCATAGTCAATGGTATTCTTGTGTTATGTTGTTGTTTTGTTTCCAGATTACGTCCACCAAACTAAAGGCTGTGCATTAGTAAATAATCATAGCACGAGGAGTTCCCGGTGAAAAATTATCATAGTGCCAGATTGCTGATGACATTTTGGTTCCGTTGCCGGGACCATTCCTCGTTGGTGGATTTTCTGGAGAGATATTCCCACTTAGGCAAAAAATTAATTGGAGGGTAACCTTGTTTTTACTGTGCATAGTAGTTACCATGGTAAAGTCATTTTTACCGTGAATAGTAGTTACCATGTTAAAGTCATTTTTGCCATGAATAGTAGTTACCCTGGTAAAGTCCTTTTTGTTGGGAATAGTAATTACCGCAGTAAAGTCACTTTTTACTGTGAATAGTATTTACCGCAGTAACTTCACTTTTTACCGTGAATAGTGTTTACCACAGTAAAGTCAGTTTTTACCGTAGTAAGTCAAGTTTTACCATAGTTTACCGTGGTCATTTCTATTTTACTGTAGAAAGGTGTAAAGTCACTTTCTAGTATAGTGATTCCAATTATTTGTGCACATAAGTCTTGTTAATTGTACTTGTGGGTTGGTATTTCACGGTGGTTACTTTTGAAAATGGGAAAGATTCCTGTTTTTTCAGCTCAATCTAATGAAGATGCTTCTTCTTTCATTCAAGAGTTTAAACGATCTTGTATTTGTAATGGCCTTATAAGAAGGGAACAATGGACTGAATTTTTTCCTACCTTTTTGGATGGTTCAGCACTTAGGTGGTTTGAAACACTAGGTGATAATGTGAAAAATTCATGGGATTTATTAACTGAAAGTTTTCTTGAAGAATTTGGTGAACAACAGAAATATGCAGATCTCATGATCGAGATCACAAAGCTATCCCAAGGAGAGAAGGAGAAGATAAGGGATTATCATGCTCGTGTTCTAGAGCTAAGGAGGAAGCTCGATGCCCAGATCCGGAAGGAAGGACTAGCGGATGGGTTGATGAATGGCGTGGATAATCTCCTCTGTAAGCACTTCATTCTTGGGATGAAGCCAGAGATCAGACAACGAGTGAAGTATGACCGCCCAGCCACCATTGAACAAGCAAAGGAGATTGCAAGAAGGCAAGAAGAAAGCATGGAAGAGGAGCCCAAAGAAATTGTTGCTAAAGTAGAGCCTACACCAGCACCTTTGGTCCTGAATCCACAACCACTCCCGGTGAGCACAAATATTTCTCCTAATACATCTACTGAGTATGAAGATCTGCTCAAAAAGATGGGTCAGTTAACTATTAATCTTCTTCAAGGAAAGGAATTTAGTTCTCAGGGAGGAGATAGAGGTCCAAAGAGAAATATTTCTGAAGTTGTTTGTTATGGTTGTTATAAAAAGGGTTATTATAAGTATAATTGTCCAGATAGAGCTTCTACATCTGGTAAGGGAGATAATGATAAAGGAAAAGCACCTGTGAATTCTTTTGATGTAGTAGATAAGAGCAGAAATAATGAAGTAGATGTGTTTGTAACAAAAAGAAAGAAAGAAAAAGATAATCAAGATGGAAATGATCCTAAGAAGATGAAAGAAGAAACTAGTAAGAAACATAGGAGAAGAAAGTTGGGTGTGCAGGATTTTCTGATTTCACAGGGGCAAGGACCATACTCCATCTTGGAAGATCTGTCCAAAAGGCCTGCAAATATTACATATGGTCAACTCTTGGCTATGTCTTCTGAGAAGAGGCGGGAGTTGCGAGGTGGACTCAATGCTCGAAGAAGGAAGGAGGTTGAGGTCCCTGTTTTGGAGGCAGAGGCAGATCCCTATGCTCCACAAGCTGAGGTATTATGTAATGGTATTTCAATTCATGATGTCTTAGTTGATGGAGGTGCTGCAGTTAATGTAATGACTGAGTCTGTAATGAATATGTTGGGGTTAAAAATTGATCGCCCTTCAACACTTATGTTAAGGTCATTAAATAAGGGAAAAACTAAACCAGAAGGTGTAATTTCAAATGTGGCAATATCTGTTATGGGTGTGGTATGTGTGGTAGACTTTCAGGTGATGAAAAATGGTACTGTTGCGTACCCAATGCTGCTGGGAAGACCATGGCTAAGGAGAGTTCATGCAAGAAACTACTGGAATGAAGGTTTCATGACACTTGGACGTGGTAGAGAGAGGGTGAAGATAAACGTGATCCCTCGACATCATAAAGTAGAACCTGTGGATTCAAGTGATGAAACTGATGATTGGACATCCTCTGATTACTCTAGTACCAGTGAAGTGGACACTGAAGATGAAGAAAGCGAGGTGGATGTTTCAGTCATGGATATCCTGCCAGTCACACCAACTCATGACCCCATAAAATTATCTGAAGAAGAAGTTGATGATCGTCTCCAACAAATAAAGATTGGTGATGCTGTGATGGAGAGTGAGAAGGAATCCTACCTCCAGCTCTTTCGAAGGTACATACACCTATTCACTTTTGATTACAAGGAACTCCGTCAAGTAAGTTGGGTAGAACATTGTATTGAGCTGGTAGATGGTGCTAAGCCCATAAAGCAAATGCCATATAGAATGAATCCTAATTTTTCCAAGACTGTAAAAGAAGAAATAGATAAGTTGCTTGATGCAGGATTCATATTTGCTGTGGAGAATTCAGAATGGGTTTCTCCCATTGTGATCTCAATAAAAAAGAATGGGAAGCTACGCATTTGTGTTGATTATAGGAAGCTCAATAAGGCAACAAAGAAGGATCATTACCCTCTTCCATTTTCAGATCAGATCTTGGACGAAGTAGCTGGCCAGGAGTGCTATAGTTTTGCTGATGGATATAGCGGCTACAACCAAGTTCGTATAGCAGAGAAAGATCAGCTGAAGACCACGTTCACCACTCCTTGGGGAACGTTTGCTTATAGAGTTATGCCTTTTGGGTTGTGTAATGCTCCAGCAACATTCCAGCGTTTAATGAATAGGGTGTTCGAACCCTACATTGGGACCTTCATCAGAGTATTTCTGGATGATTTTTGCATCTATGGGAGCAAGTTGGACCACCTGCACCAGATGGAGACAGCATTTCAAAGGTTAGATGAAGCACAAGCCTCACTAAACCCTACAAAGTGTGTCTTTGGATGTTCTAAAGGCGTTTTGTTAGGGCATGTTGTATCCAGAGATGGTATTGGTACTGATCCTGATAAAGTTTCAAAAATCAAAGATTTACCATTTCCTATGAATAGAAGTAAGTTGAGATCATTTTTAGGCCATGTGGGTTACTATAGAAGGTTCATCAAGAATTTCTCAAAGATTGCACAGCCACTAACCCAGTTCTTGAAGAAGGATGTTGCTTATGAACCAGGAAACAAGGCGCATGAAGCTTTTGGACAACTGAAGGAAGCCCTGGTGTCTTCACCTGTTTTGAAGAATCCAGATTGGAGCAAGCCATTCATTGTGTACACTGATGCCTCAGATGCAGCACTAGGTAGTACTTTGAGCCAAAAGGATGAAAATGGGAATGAACATCCAATTTACTTTGGGAGCAGACAAATGAGCAGTGCTGAGGTAAACTATACTGTAACTGAAAAAGAGGCTCTGGCTATCATTTTTGCTGTAAAGAAGTTTAGAAATTACTTGCTAGGGCAGAAATTTATAGTTGTAACGGATCATCAGGCTCTGAAATATATTGTCAATAAGCCTAACCCATCAGGGAGGATAGCAAGATGGATAATTTTGCTACAAGAATTTGAATTTGATATTATAGATAGGCCAGGAAAGAAGCATGTCAATGCAGATGCACTCTCTCGAGCCTATGATGGTTTAGGATCATCTTGTGATGATGATGATTTTCCCGATGCAGCATTGTTCTCCCTTGACACAATCCCTAGTGAATACATAGATATTTGGAATTATCTGAATGAATTCAAGTTTCCTGATGGTGCCAATGCAAAGACTAAGAGAAAGATTACTCAAGCCAGTCGTCCATACTCTATTCTGCATGGAGCATTATTTCGAATAGGACCTGATGGACAGTACAAGAGGGCAGTTGGACGTGATCAAGGAAAAGAGCTTCTAGAAGAATTCCACAATGGTACATGTGGAGGGCACTTCTCTGGACAACTTACAGCAAGAAGGATCTTGGATGCAGGTTATCACTGGCCCACTCTTTTTAAAGATTGTTATAATTATTGTAAGACATGTGATATTTGTCAAACACATGGTAACCGTAAGACTTCATCAGCTCCATTATGTCCTATTCTTCCCCTTGGTCCCTTTGAAAAATGGGGAATAGACATTGTAGGTCCACTTCCAACTACATCACGTCAAAATAAGTATATTGTAGTTGCCATAGATTATTTAACCAAGTGGGTTGAAGCTAGGCCATTGAAAACAGCTTCCATGGATGAAGTGGCAAGGTTCATATATGAACGCATTGTCACCAGATTTGGTTGTCCATTAGAAATTGTAACAGATCAAGGAAGCCACTTCATTAATGAGGTGGTAGAAGCCCTAGTCAATAAGTTTTCTATCAAGCACAGGAAGGCAACAACATACAAGCCAAGCACAAATGGACAGGTGGAACGAACAAATTTTGTGCTGTGTCAAATTCTAGCAAAAGATGCAGCCTTGCAGGTACATAAATGGGATAAAAGGATTCATGCAGCATTGTGGGCATATAGGGCAACATCAAAGTCAGCAACAGGATACTCCCCATTTCAGTTGGCCTATGGCATTGATCCAGTTCTTCCTATTGAGTTTGATATTCCCACTGTGAGAGTTATGAAAAATGAAAGGATGGATGAAAGTGATTCAGTAAAAGAAAGGTTGGTACATCTTCATTTGCTAGAGGAAATGAGGGAAATAGCAAAGGATACAAGCCATAAGAAGAAAATGAAGCAGAAGGAATACTTTGATCAAAAGATCCATTGGTCTCCATTTCAAGTAAATGACTTGGTTCTAGTATATGATTCCAGATACAAAAAAAGAAGACAAAGAAAATTTCTTCCAAAATGGATGGGGCCCTACAAAATAGCAGCTGTGCATGAAAATGGTACGTACCGACTGGAGGAATTGGATGGCACTCCCATTACGAAATGGGTCAACCACGACAAGTTGAAGATTTTCCAAGCACCAGAATAGTCTACTCCGAGGACGGAGTAGAAGCTAGGAAGGGGGAAGATGTCGACACTAAAATTTTCCTCCATAATTTCTATTTCATTAATGTATGTATTAGGAATAGGATGTTGTTAAGTGTAATTAGTAGTAGCGTCTGATAGAAGATAACGGCACTGCCAGTACGACGTGCCGCCAATAATGTGGAGTACGGTAACAGTCAAAGTACAATAGGAATGTTGTAAAAAGTAAATATTTGTCGTAAGTGGTCCGGGTAATGTTAAAATGTCAAAGTTTGGGTAATTAGAGAAGTAGGGTCTACATGATTAGGAATTAGAAATATTATATTGGTAATAAGGACAAGGAGTGAGGTCATAAATATTTTGTGTATTTTATTTGTAAAAATTCTAAAAATGTGGAACCCATGTAAAATGATAAGGTTTATCTTATCTTAACAGATAAGCTTACATGTACAGATAAGAGTTAAGGTATGGAATATGATTCGTCAGAGTGGATTTCTTATCCTATCTTAGAGATAGGATGGATAAGCCTGGAAGTTCTATAAATAGAGAGGCCACCCCCCTCATTTAGCATAGAAAGAAGTAGTGAGAAATATTGTAGGAAGTGTGCGAAGGAAGCCATCAGTTAAAGGTGTGTTGAAGAAGCCATCGAGAGGTGTAATTGTAAAGTTTCTCCCATAGTCTTGTTGAAGAATCTCATGGGTGAGATTGTAACAGTTTCATGTTAATATTATAATTTATTTTGATATTTCAGATTTTTCGTCATTCTGTCTTATCATAGTCAATGGTATTCTTGTGTTATGTTGTTGTTTTGTTTCCAGATTACGTCCACCAAACTAAAGGCTGTGCATTAGTAAATAATCATAGCACGAGGAGTTCCCGGTGAAGAATTATCATAGTGCCGGATTGCTGATGACAGTCTCTCCCCATGTGAACTCCTTGGACTCAGAGTCTATATCAATGGGGTCATCCATGAGCAATCTGAAGTAAGGGTGCCTGAGGAGCACCAGTTCTCCCTCGAGCGCGTACTACCCTCCTAGCTACAATGGGGATACCAGGAGTAACAACGGTCCAACCCTGGCCTCTAGGACCTCCCCTAGCCTCTTGGACTGATCTATATACACTGGCACCACTGGGGGAAGCATACCCATGTAAGGAAGGCCAAACTACTGAGGCACTCAACCAAAAGGATGTAATCTCCACCTTCCCCATCCTGTCCACAAGCTACCCTATGGTGGAGCAAGAGATCAAAGTGAGGGCCTCCTCACCCCATAACCCTACCATGGCCCTGATAGGGTGTGGCCTCCATATCATCAGTAGTCAAGGAGGTGACTGACTGGTGGGGTGCTCTGAGCACCGACATATCTATCCATCTGGCTGCCCTCATAGCTCCGGGATCTACCACCTCTACACCTCTCCCATAAGGGATGAAACACTCATAGACCCAACTCATAACCAGGGTCGGATGGCTCAATGACTGCCCCTGTAAACGAACCACCCGGTACAAATCATGATAGGTGATCCCAAGAATGTCGGGCTCCCCAGGCATAAATCCAGCCATGTCCCTCAATCTGTGTACAATGATGGGGGACCAACAATAAAGTAAAGTGTCTCCTCCCTTGTCCCTCGATCAATCTCGAGGCAAAGATCCCCATAATAGCCTGGTGAATCAAGGGGATAGGCAGGCTAAGAATAGATCGGACCCTCACCCCCTTCTTCGAACCAGTGGAGATAACTGCATCTCCCATATATGAAGCCCACTGTGCTATCTGAGCCCATGACCCTGCTGTCTCAAGTGTGAGCCATCTCCCGATGATCAGGACCCCCAAGATATGGTAAACATCCTCCAAAGTAATGGTCCACTCACCCCTGAACTCCTGGAAATTGGAAAGTGTTCCGATCAGCATCCCAATATGAAAACAAGTCACAAAGTATGTGACTAGAAGGTGCAACATGCGGGACCCATGATATACGTAATATACCGGCCCTCTGAAGAGTGTCCTGCTCATCCTGAGAAAGTGCATCCAATACTGCTGGAAGCCAATCACACTCTCTCTCTCTCTCGACTCCATCTGATATACTCCTCCTTCACCTGCATACACCCAAAAACATACAAAAAGGAGTAAGTTAGTATTCAAAATGACATTAGAAAAATCATTAAGACATATAAGAATGCTAGAAATGCAAAAACAATTTCAAACAAGTATTCTTTTAGCATTCTGTGAAGAACCACCGCCCTGAGCAGGGTGGCGGTTCCATAACCACCGCCTTAAAGGCGGCGGTCTTGTAACCGCCACCTTGATCAGGGCGGCGGTCGTGTAACCGCCGCCCTGCTCAGGGCGGCGGTCGTGTCCCAAATTTCCGCATGGGTCACGTGCCCTAAATGACACCTAAAAACACAAAAAATGACTATTTTGACCAAAACAAAGCCTACCCATTAGGCAACCCCCTAAGTGACCCTATTAAAACTGACATTTTCAAAAATAATCCCCCCATGACAAAGATTTCATCATTTTAACATTTTGGGGATAAAAATGGTAAATCGAGAAAAACTAACCTGTGATCTCGTGGGTCGGTGTTCCACTCACAGAGGCATGATCACAATCTCATCCTGAACATTTTGACTATACTCTTGTTAGAAACCGTCACTGTGGGTCCCAGAGCTCAAAATCAATCAAATCAACATGCGCAAATGAATAGGAAAATGGGCCCACTTTTATATATATAGCATCCTGACTTGTTTTGAATGCCCCTTTTCATAGGTTTGGAGCGCTGACGGAGGTAAGTTCCTATCCCCGCACAAATGGTACATCCTCATTTCATATTATTTTAGTATTTATTTTCTGATCTATTTTATCTATCTGCACTTGAGTCCTCTTTTCATTTTGCAGGTAGCGGGAATTTTGGATGGCGTCATTTCAACACACAGGCGTATCAGGTATAAATTCTAACTTCCCATTTTGGGACTGCCATACTCGGACCCACCGTTTTACACCTCTTCATGGCTAAAACACTTCTCTGAGGGGGCAATATGTACGTACCCAAAATTGTAGGGTACTGCACCGCCAGGACAATGTTACACGTGCCCCAATGATGATACAGGTCTCCTTGCAAGGTGTTCGGGATCCGAAAAATCTCTCCAAGTATGCGTTAACATCCCGCATGCCCCACTTAGCCCCTGCATGCTTTGCTTTTTCTCTTCTCCCCTCCTTTTCTTTGTGTTTTGGTCTTCAGTGATGAAACCGCCGCCCTACCTGGGCAGCGGTCTCGTGACCGCCACCCCAGGAAGGGTGGCAGTCCTGTAACCGCACACCCTGCTCAGGGTAGCGGTCCCTTCACGCATTTTCCTAGAAATGTTCTTTTAACGTGACCCATGTAAAAATTCAACGTTTACCAGCTTTTTTCACCGCCTTTGCTTGTATTTATGATTCTAGTTCCCTGGAATAGTGTTTTGGCATTGTTTATGGTTAAAGAGTTCAATTTGGTTTTCACCTTTGGGTTAATGAGGGAATTCTATAAATAGTTGGCTTGTGCTCCAAGTCAATCAATGCTCATTCCCGTCCAATTTTCCTCTCAAAAACTCATTTCAATAGCTTAGTCTTTCAATTTTTCTTAAGATTCAGAGCTGCCCGCATTTGTTAGCATGCCATGGTTAGTGTTGCATTTAACTGTTACGAAAGCCACATGCACTTCTTTGGCTACCGTGCTGGAATTACTGGTTTCGAGTACGAATCACAGAAAGGTAGAATAGTTCCAGATTTTAGTTTGAAGCCATTAGAGTTGCAGGTTTTATCAGTCAAAAAGGATACGTGGCCTAGGTTCTTGAACAGTGTTTGTATTTTGTATGAGCTCGCAGTGCAATCCCGCTAGGAATTGTCATCATTCCTTCTCTGCTGCAGCACATGGGACAGCACTATGGGGAGCTCTCCTACTCACATTATATTGTAGTCTACATCCGAATTCCACTCATTGTTCCAATACCTACTCCTGTTGATGCTAGTGTTATCCAAGACATGAACCCCTTGCGGGATTTTTGGGCTAACTCCCTTCATTTTTTCCTCTCTCTGTGCCTCAGTCTATAAATTTTTATCTGTTCAGGCTCACTCAAAACCTTTTGGAAATGGCACCATTGGATAACAAAGCTCTGTCAGAATTAGCTTTCCAGAAGCCAGTGATAAAGTTTTCAGGCCTAACTCCATGTATTTTTGAAGTTATGGACTCGGTGGAGCATTTTGATCCAGGAAAATTTTCTTGTAATAGAAAGCCCAAGCTAATGGAAGGATGCCACGTATGTCATGAAGCAATAAGGGTATCAGGTGGAAGAAAACTCAAGATCTTCCCTTGCCAAGTGTTTCCTGGCATTCTTCTTGCCCCTTTAATTTTTCAACCCAAGTATATTGTCGACGATTTATTATCGTGCTTGCAGGAATTCATTATCCAATTGTGTGTGCTTGGAATAAGTACTGGTAAATGCATTTCTGCAAGGATTATGGTGACACTGTCATCAACTCTTCTTGATGTGCACTTTGCCTCTGTATTTCACACATTTGGAGATTACTCTCACACGTGTCCTTAGGCCAAAGGAGTGTATGGACCGCTTTAGTGTAGGCTTTCATTGAAAATTTTATTCTCAAGTGTCTCTGGCGAGGGCGCTAAAAGAGAGATTTTAGGCCTAGAATAGCTAGGCCCCTCCTGCATTAGAAATGAGATTGCACCACATGGCAGGTAGGTTGGCAGGAGCATGAGGGACCAGCTTTCTCTGGAGATTCTTTCTCAAGTAGCAAAGTCAAAGACAACTTGGAGATAGTACCCATGTTATCCAATCACACTGGATGCCTTAGAGCTCGAGCCAAACTAGAAATCTTATGCAACATGTCCAGGGGTGCTGTGCAAATTCGGTGCAAGACAGGCCCACCAGAAAAATGACCAGAAAATGATGTATTTTTGCACGAAAAAAAAGCCTACCAAGTGTCCAGGCTTAGAGAAGATGGTCTAAGTGACAATGGAAAATACAGAGCAAAATTGACTCACGGTGAATCACATCATGCCACGTTTCCTTGGGTCATGTAGCAAAGCGGGGATCATTTTTGGAATAATTTGGGGATCCAAATGGCCAAAGCGATGGAAACTGAACCTATGATCTCATGGGTCAGTGTTCCACTCGCAGAGGCATGATCAGAATGTCGTCATGAATGTTTTGACTATGCACTCATCAAAAACTGTCACGGTGGATCCCAAAGCTCAAAATCATTTTGGGGAAATCGACACGCGTAAATGCATAGGAAAATGGGCCCAATTTTATAAATTTTGTCTTGCCTGACCATGTTTCGAATGCCCTGTTTTGCCCTAAATTTTCAGTGCCGATGGCAGGTAACTTCTTATCGATCTGCAGATATCGGTATTTGGTGTTCATTTCATATCATTGGAAAGCTGGTGAAATTATCTAATTTATGATATCCATCTGCAATTTTGTGTCCTCTTGGTTGATTTTAGATGGAGCAGGAGTCTTGAAGGGCATCCTCTTGGCACGTGGAAATGAATCAGAAATGATGTTTTCAACTTCACCATTTTGGGAATGCCAGAATCAAACTCACCGTTTTACACCTCAGCATGGCTAAAAAGCTTGTCCGAGGGAATGGAACTATTTAAGGATGCCCAAAATTGCTATTTTATTGCACCACTGGTTGGTGGTTGACACGTTCTCTCAATGATTTTCCAATGTTTATCTCTCGCTGAGGCGTTGAAGGGGCATCCAGTAAAGATCTCCAGAATGGGCTCATGTGTTAAGGGAGTTAGACATGCCTTTCTTAGCCCCTGTGTGCTTCCCTTTCTCTTCTCCCCTCATTTGGAAAATCTTGTGGCATTTTTTTACGTTTCAGTGACAAATACCGCCGCACTACCTGGGTGGCGGTCTCGTGACCACCACCCAGGCAGGGAGACGGTCATTGTAACCGCCACCCTACTCAAGGTGGTGGTCCTTCACATGTTTTCCATAACATTCTTTTTGATGTGACTCACGTAAATGCTCAATGTGATTACCATCTATTCTCGACCGCCTTTTCTTATATTCATCATTTTGGTTTCCTGGAATAGTGTCTTTGCATTAAATTTATGGTTAAATTTGTGCAATTTGGTTTTCATGCTATATGGGTTATTGTGGAATTCTATAAATAGTTGGCTTTTGCTCACGCAACATTTCCCCTTTAATTTACCTCTCAATTGGTGCATCACCTTCATTTAGACTAAGTCTTTCAATTCTTGCATTAGGATTCATCAACCCTATCTCCTTGCATGCATGGTTAATGTTGATTAAGCTCATAGGTAGCCACATAATCTTTTTGTGCTAGTGTTGTTACTATGTTCATGTACATTCATTGGAACAGAAGACTTTCATTTTCATTCAGAAGCCATCTAAAGTCTGGAGATTCTTGTTTGTCAAACAGGATAGTTTACAAGTTCCCCACATTTTATGTTGTATGACTCGCAATAATACCCCGCTATGAATTGCATAAGCCACACTCTGTTCTCTTGGACTATCCCTCTCAAACTAGAAATCTAATCAGTCATGCATCCTAAATGGGTGCTGCTGATTGTCCCACTACCTACAACTATTGCATGCTACCATCACACACTTTTTTAGATTCAGGTGAGCATGAAGGAATGAAGGAGACCACAGTTAGGGGAAAAATCCACACACAACCAGATTCGCCACTATTCTGTAAAATCCAGGTTCAAGCTTTCAAAGTTCTAAGTTAAAACATATCAAATAAAGTAGTCAGTCATTTCATTTCAGTTAATATCACATTCGATATTATTGGGTAAGCTGTGGGGATTGCTAGTTTCTAAGAAACTATGATTCACTCCTCACTTCTAAGGTAGGATTTAGATTCTTTCAAATATATTAGATTAGTTATTTGGTTGTTTAGAATAGATTTACAACTGCATAGAAAAGTAGCTCTACTCGGCTGCTTTGTTTGTTTTAATTTTCATTATTAGTTTAGTTGTCAATTTCTAGATATCTTAAATAGTTACTCTTTCAAGATTCATTTAAATAGTTCATCAGAAAAACACAAAAATAGAGAAGTCATATATGCTGTAGATATACTTTACATAGCTAATTTTACTTTGTTGTAGTTAAGAATTATATCATTGTTTCTTTTACATGAAAATCACGAGACCTAGAGAGCCCAGAGAATATGTGTTCGAGCCAATAGTGTCATTAGCCCAATCTCATTACAGAAATAACTGATATAGATCAGAATCATAGAATCCAAGTCTTCCAAACAATAACAAACTTACAACAGATCAGGTCATAGTTAAGAAGGTTAAACATAGAAGACGACCAAGCACACATGTTTTAGTCAAACTAGCCAAACTACAGATTACCCTAGATAAATATCCGCATGACTATAGAAGGGATTGAAAGATAGAAAATGTTTGGTTGTGACCCTTTTGTCCCACAGATAGACGCAAGAGATATTTTAACTGACATAGACACTAGCTTAAGAATTTAGGTTGTCAAAACACCTGTAAGGTACTCTAAGAAGATTACACAACTTATTAGTTCTCAATGTAGAGGCCGAAAAGGCATACAATTATTGGATACTAGGGATTAGGGACTGATTCTGCACATGAACATAGCAAAGTCCACAACAACCACGATGATCTACGGTTATGATCCACAAATCCCACAACCCCAACAAGTCCATAGGTTAATCAAACGTAGATGCTGGCTTACACACATTAGTATTTAGATCCACGCCACTTCCACTAACCATTATCACACAATTATCCTTGTTAGATATAGTAGCTAACGAAGCTAAGTATTTCTAGACGAGACCAGAGAATCGACCATAGAATCCAATGTATCCATCATCCATCCTATGACCCTGTCTGGAGATATACACGAAATAATTCTAGGTCATTTTCCCTGTATCCCACAGCCTATAGATTGGATCACACTAGATCTCGATATTGATTGGAGCCCTCGAGAATAGTCATCCTCGTCGACCGATCTATCATGCTAGTTCAGATTAGGAGGGCCTTCTTTTCCTTATATTCACAGATTCCATTAGTGCGCATCAAAGACATAAGATTGCCTAACTAGTTTGTCTGCATCCCATGTATAGTCCATCCCCACTGGCTGTCTCGACATGTCCTCAGGAGGTCGGGTGCGAGGAAGAGTTAGTTGTAGATTCTCGTGCTCGCTTGTCACTTTTCCATCATACAGTAACTAGAACGTTAATTAGTTGATAAAACTTCACCAGTGAGTAATGAAATATGTGATAAATTCGTCATCATACTATCGTGTCAAATATAAGTCAGTCATGGTGAATTTTGTGACTGTATTGATTGAGAAGTTGTCCAGGAATGCTTGATCCACTTGGTTAAAGGAGTAGATGGAATGTCTAGGTAAACTGCTATACCAATCTAAGGCAGGTCCTGTCAAGGACATGGGGAATGTTCATAGGAGTAAAGCATCGTCATGGGCAATTAGATAGCACCCATGTTTGAATGACTAGAACTGTTGTTGTGGGTTTTCTTTACTGTTTAAACATATGAACTTGGGAATTTCCCAAAGCATGGGGTATGGGTAAATAAGAATAAATGGATGAATAGATTTATTACAGATTTCTTCATAAGTTAAGGAGTTGCGAGATCCGGAAACTGATACTTCTAAGTTATGCATCTTTTCCATCATCATTCTAATGAGGTCATTGGTGGGTTGTAGGGAATGGGTGCCTCCTACAATAAAGGGAGGTTGATGATGGGTGTATGATGTGGATAAAATCTCGATACATAGTGGTACAAAATATGAAAACTTCAAAGGGGGGATAGATACAAGTGGAAGATACCCCGAATAAGTGATATTCGATATTGGGGGTTGTTGGTGATGCGTGTAAACAGGTGGAGTGTTCGTAATGAATCTCCTAGTAATTGGTGGTAGAGAGTGTGGGATGGAAAAGATGAGGTTTTGGAGGGGGTGTGGGTTGCCGACACCAAGGTTGGTTGTGATGCAACTAGTATATATGAGGAAAAGGGTGTAGATGGGGCCATGCTCAAGGCCGTTGGTGAAGGAATGATCAACACAACAAGTGCAATAGACGTCGTTGGTGTAGTAGATATAGCAGAGGTGGGACCTAGCTGAGTGACTACATGGGGTAAAGTGGATGAGGGTAGCACCAAGTTAGTGGTAGATGACGCGAAAGTGGGGGTGAGGGTAGGAGGGATAGATGTAGGCATGCCATATACTAGTTTTCCTGAGGAGTCTCAGCTAGAAGAGTGGGAAAGATAGTATTTTAGGGTTACATGATCCTGGTCAAGGAGTCTTGCGAACTCCTCGTCATCAGTAGAAATGTTGATAGGATGATTTGGATCCATAGGTGATAGGATGAAAGGTGGTGATGGGCTAGGTGGTAGTGGCTGATGGCTAGCATGGAATATAAAGGCGATATTTTGGATGCAAGTTAACACCATGTGAATTAGTGTGTATTCTGTAAATGACACAGAGAACAAAAAAAATATAAAAGAAAATTTACTGGTAGGTGGACTTGGTCAATGTTTCAATTAAAAATAAAAATAGGGAAACTGACACCGGTTAAAGTGATCACTGATGGTTAAAGGGGACCGATGATGGTTATAGTAACCAATACCAGTTACTTTAGGAAAACACTAGTTTGAGAAAATGAAGCAAAACTGATTAAAATGAAATGGGAAACTGTACTTGATAGTGATATCATAATGTTGGGAATATGATGACGTCCTGAGGACTACGAATAGAAAAGAGAAGGTGATGAAAGCTATTTTGGGTAAAATAACCAAAAGAGCTGGTAATCGACACCGGTCAGGTAAACTAACAATAATCAGATGGGAACCGATGATAGTTGCTGGATCGACATCGGTTACTGTGAAATCTGAAGAAGTGAAGAAAAATAGATTTTGTAAATTAAATCAGATGAAGAATCAATCCAAAAATCTGAGAATGATAATATGAGGCCCTGACACACTCAGAAACAGTCAGAATGCTCCCAACTATGATTGTGGAGTGAGAAAGGAAGAAAAAAAATGAAGATAAAATTTTCCTTCGTAATTTCTATTTCCTTAATGTATGTATTAGGAATAGGATGTTGTTAAGTATAATTAGTAGTGGTGTCCAATAGAAGATAATGGTGCTATCGGTATGACGCTGCCAATAATGTATAGTACGGTAACAGTCAAAGTATAATAGGAATGTTGTGGTAAAAGGTAAATATTTGTCGTAAGTGGTTTGGTAATGTTAAAATGTCAAAGTTAGGGTAAGTAGAGAAGTAGGGTCTACATGATTAGGAATTAGAAATATTATATTAGTAATAAGGACAAGGAGTGATGTCATAAATATTTTGTGTATTTTATTTGTAAAAAGTCTAAAAAGGTGGAACCCATGTGAAATGATAAGGTTTATCTTATCTTAAAAGATAAGCTTACATGTAAAGATAAGAGTTAAGGTATGGAATATGATTCGTCAGAGTAGATTTCTTATCCTATCTTAGAGATAAGGTGGATAAGCCTGAAATTTCTATAAATAAAGAGGCCACCCCCTCATTTAGCATAGAAGGAAGTAGTGAGAAATATTGTATGAGTAAGTGTGTGAAGAAAGCCATCATTTAGAAGGTGTGTTAAAGAAGCCATTAAGAGGTGTAATTGTGAAGTTTCTCCCATAGTTATTGTTGGAAGGCAAGTGGAGTTGGTAACACTTGAAGTACCTCATGGGTGAGATTGTAACAATTTCATGTTGATAATATAATTTACACTTATATTTCAGATTTGTCATCATTCCTTTGTATCATAGTCTATGGTATTCTTGTGTTATGTCTGTTATTGTGTTTCCAGATTACTTCCACCAAACTAAAAGTTGTGCATTAGTAAATAATCATAGCACGAGGAGTTCCCGGTGGAGAATTATCATAGTGCCGGATTGGTGATGACATTTTGGTTCTGTTGCCAGGACCATTCCTCATTGGTGGATTTTCTGGAGAGATATTCCCACTTAGTCAGAAATCATTTGGAGGGTAACCTTGTTTTTACTGTGCATAGTAGTTACCATGGTAAAGTCACTTTTTACCATGAATAGTATTTACCACAGTAAAGTCACTTTTTACCGTGAATAGTATTTACCGCAGTAACTTCACTTTTTACCGTGAATAGTGTTTACCACAGTAAAGTCAGTTTTTACTGCAGTAAGTCAAGTTTTACCATAGTTTACCATGGTCATTTCTATTTTACTGTAGAAAGGTGTAAAGTCACTTTCTATTATAGTGATTCCAATTATTTGTGCACATAAGTCTTGTTGATTGTACTTGTGGGTTGGTATTTCACTGTGGTTACTTTTGAAAATGGGGAAGATTCCTATTTTTTCAGCCCAATCTAATGAAGATGCTTCCTCTTTCATTCAAGAATTTAAATGATCTTGCATTTGTAATGGCCTCATAAGAAGGGAACAATGGACTAAATTTTTTCCTACCTTTTTGGATGGTTCAGCCCTTAGGTGGTTTGAAACATTAGGTGATAATGTGAAAAACTCATGGGATTTATTAACTGAAAGTTTTCTTGAAGAATTTGGTGAACAACAGAAATATGCAGATCTCATGATCGATATCACAAAGCTATCCCAAGGAGAGAAGGAGAAGATAAGGGATTATCATGCTCGTGTTCTAGAGCTAAGGAGGAAGCTCAATGCCTAGATCCGGAAGGAAGGATTAGCGGATGGGTTGATGAATGGCATGGATAATCTCCTCTGTAAGCACTTCATTCTTGGGATGAAGCCAGAGATCAGACAACGAGTGAAGTATGACCACCCAGCGACCCTCAAACAAGTAAAGGAGATTGCAAGAAGGCAAGAAGAAAGCATGGAAGAAGAGCCCAAAGAAATTGTTGCTAAGGTAGAGCCTACACCAACACCTTTGGTCCAGAATCCACAACCACTCTCGGTGAGCACAAATATTTCTCCTAGTACATCTACTGAGTATGAAGATCTGCTCAGGAAGATGGGCCAGTTAACTATTAATCTTCTTCAAGGAAAAGAATTTAGTTCTCAGGGAGGAGATAGAGGTCCAAAAAGAAATATATCTGAAGTTGTATGTTATGGTTGTCATAAAAAGGGTCATTATAAGTATAATTGTCTAGATAGAGCTTCTACATCTGGTACAAGAGATAATGATAAAGGAAAAGCACCTGTGAATTCTTTTGATGTAGTAGATAGGAGCATAAATAATGAAGCAGATGTGTTTATAACAAAAAGAAAGAAAGAAAAAGATAACCAAGATGGAAATGATCCTAAGAAGATGAAAGGAGAAACTAGTAAGAAACATAGGAGAAGAAAGTTGGGTGTGTAGGATTTTCTGATTTCACAGGGACAAGGACCATACTCCATCTTAGAAGATCTATCCAAAAGGCTTGTAAATATTACATATGGTCAACTTCTGGCTATGTCTTCTGAGAAGAGGCGGGAGCTGCGAAGTGGACTCAATGCTCGACGAAGGAAGGAGGTTGAGGTCCCTATTTTGGAAGCAGAGGCAGATCCCTACGCTCCACAAGCTGAGGTATTATGTAATGGTATTTCAATTCATGATGTCTTAGTTGATGGAGGTGCTGCAGTTAATGTAATGACCGAGTCTGTAATGAATATGTTGGGTTTAAAAATTGATCACCCCTCAACACTTATGTTAAGGTCATTAAATAAGGGAAAAACTAAACCAGAAGGTGTTGTTTCAAATGTGGCAATATTTGTTATGGGTGTTGTATGTGTGGTAGACTTTCAGGTGATGAAAAATGGTACTGTTGCGTACCAATGTTGTTGGGAAGGCCATGGCTAAGGAGAGTTCATGTGAGAAACTACTGGAATGAAGGCTTCATGACACTTGGATGTGGTAGAGAGAGGGTGAAGATAAATGTGATCCCTCGGCATCATAAGGAAGAACCTGTGGATTCAAGTGATGAAACTAATGATTGGACATCCTCTGATTACTCTAGTACTAGTGAAGTGGACACAAAAGATGAAGAAAGTGAGGTTGATGTTTCAGTCATGGATATCCTTCCAGTCACACTGACTCATGAACCCATAAAATTATCTGAAGAAGAAATTGATGATCGTCTCCAACAAATAAATATTGGTGATGTTGTGATGGAGAGTGAGAAGGAATCCTACCTCTAGCTCTTTCGAAGGTACATACACCTATTCACTTTTGATTACAAGGAACTCCATCAAGTAAGTTGGGTAGAACATTCTATTGAGCTGGTAGATGGTGCTAAGCCCATAAAGAAAATGCCATATAGAATGAATCCTAATTTTTCCAAGACTGTAAAAGAAGAAATAGATAAGTTGTTTGATGCAGGATTCATATTTACTGTGGAGAATTCAGAATGGGTTTCTCCCATTGTGATCTCAATAAAAAATAATGGGAAGCTATGCATTTGTGTTGATTATAGGAAGCTCAACAAGGCAACAAAGAAGGATCATTACCCTCTTCCATTCTCAGATCAGATCTTGGATGAAGTAGCTGGCCAGGAGTGCTATAGTTTTGCTGATGGATATAGCGGATACAACCAAGTTTGTATAGCAGAGAAAGATCAGCTGAAGACCACGTTCACCACTCCTTGGGGAATGTTTTCTTATAGAGTTATGCCTTTTGGGTTGTGTAATGCTCTGGCAACATTCCAGTGCTTGATGAATAGGGTGTTTGAACCCTACATTGGAAACTTCATCAGAGTATTTCTGGATGATTTTTGCATCTATGGGAGCAAGATGGACCACCTGCACCAGATGGAGACAACATTTCAAAGGTTAGATGAAGCACAAGCCTCACTAAACCCTACAAAGTGTGTCTTTGGATGTTCTAAAGGTGTTTTGTTAGGGCATGTTGTATCCAGAGATGGTATTGGTACTGATCCTGATAAGGTTTCAAAAATCAAAGAGTTACCATTTCCTATGAATAGAAGTAAGTTGAGATCATTTTTAGGCCATGTGGGTTACTATAGAAGGTTCATCAAGAATTTCTCAAAGATTTCACAGCCACTAACCCAGTTCTTGAAGAAGGATGTTACTTATGAACCAGGAAAGAAGGCGCATGAAGCTTTTGAACAACTGAAGGAGGCTTTGGTGTCTTCACCTATTTTAAAGAATCCAGACTGGAGCAAGCCATTCATTGTGTATACTGATGCTTCAGATGCAGCACTAGGAAGTACTCTGAGCCAAAATGATGAAAATGGGAATGATCATCCAGTTTACTTTGGGAGCAGACAAATGAGCAGTGCTGAGGTAAATTATATTGTAACTAAAAAAGAGGCTCTAGCTATCATTTTTGCTGTAAATTTTTTTAGAAATTACTTGCTAGGGTAGAAGTTTATAGTTGTAACAGATCATCAGGCTCTAAAATATATTGTAAATAAGCCTAACCCATCAGGGAGGATAGCAAGATGGATAATTTTGCTACAAGAATTTGAATTTGATATTATAGATAGGCCAGGAAAGAAGCATGTCAATGCAGATGCACTCTCTCGAGCCTATGATGGTTTAGGTTCATCTTGTGATGATGATGATTTCCCAGATGCAACATTGTTATCCCTTGACACAATCCCTAGTGAATACATAGATATTTGGAATTATCTTAATGAATTCAAGTTTCCTGATGGTGCCAATGCAAAGACTAAGAGGAAGATTACTCAAGCCAATCGTCCATATTCTATTCTGCATGGAGTATTATTTTGAATAGGACCTGATGGACAGTACAAGAGGGTAGTTGGACGTGATCAAGGGAAGGAGCTAATAGAAGAATTCCACAATGGTACATGTGGAGGACACTTCTCTGGACAACTTACAGCAAGAAGGATCTTGGATGCAGGTTATCACTGGCCCACTCTTTTTAGAGATTGTTATAATTATTGTAAGACATGTGATATTTGTCAAACACATGGTAACCATAAGACTTCATCAGCTCCATTATGCCCTATTCTTCCACTTGGTCCCTTTGAAAAGTGGGGAATAGATATTGTAGGTCCACTTCCAACTACCCCATGCCAAAATAAGTATATTGTAGTTGCCACAGATTATTTAACCAAGTGGGTTGAAGCTAGGCCATTGAAAACAACTTCCATGGATGAAGTGGCAAGGTTCATATATGAACGCATTGTCACCAGATTTGGTTGTCCATTAGAAATTGTAACAGATCAAGGAAGCCACTTCATTAATGAGGTGGTAGAAGCCCTAGTCAACAAGTTTTCTATTAAGCACAGGAAGGAAACAACTTACAAGCCAAGCACAAATGGACAGGTGGAATGAACAAATTTTGTGTTGTGTCAAATTCTAGCAAAAGATGCAGCCTTGTAGGTACATAAGTGGGATAAAAGGATTCATGCAACATTGTGGGCATATAGGGCAACATCAAAGTCAGCAACAGGATACTCCCCATTTCAATTGGCTTATGGCATTGATCCAGTTCTTCCTATTGAGTTTGATATTCCCACTGTGAGAGTTATGAAAAATGAAAGGATGGATGAAAGTGATTCAGTAAAGGAAAGGTTGGTACATCTTCATTTGCTAGAGGAAATGAGGGAAATAGCAAAGGATACAAGCTATAAGAAGAAAATGAAGTAGAAGGAATACTTTGATCAAAAGATCCATTGGTCTCCATTTCATGTGAATGACTTGGTTCTAGTATATGATTCCAGATACAAAAAAAGAAGGCAGAGAAAATTTCTTCCCAAATGGATGGGGCCCTACAAAATAGCAGTTGTGCATGAAAATGGTACATATCGACTAGAGGAATTGGATGGCACTCCCATTACGAAATGGGTCAACCACGACAAGTTAAAGATTTTCCAAGCACCAGAATAGTCTACTCCGAGGATGGAGTAGAAGCTAGGAAGGGGGAAGATGTCGACACTAAAATTTTCCTCTGTAATTTCTATTTCATTAATGTATGTATTAGGAATAGGATGTTGTTAAGTATAATTAGTAGTGGCATCTGATAGAAGATAACGGCACTGCCGGTATGACACCGCCAATAATGTATAGTATGGTAACATTCAAAGTACAATAGGAATGTTGTGGTAAAAAGTAAATATTTGTCGTAAGTGGTTCGGTAATGTTAAAATGTCAAAGTTAGGGTAAGTAGAGAAGTAGGGTCTACATGATTAGGAATTAGAAATATTATATTAGTAATAAGGACAAGGAGTGATGTCATAAATATTTTGTGTATTTTATTTGTAAAAAAGTCTAAAAAGGTGGAACCCATGTGAAATGATAAGGTTTATCTTATCTTAAAAGATAAGCTTACATGTAAAGATAAGAGTTAAGGTATGGAATATGATTCGTCAGAGTAGATTTCTTATCCTATCTTAGAGATAAGGTGGATAAGCCTAAAAGTTCTATAAATAAAGAGGCCACCCCCCTCATTTAGCATAGAAGGAAGTAGTGAGAAATATTGTATGAGTAAGTGTGTGAAGGAAGCCATCATTTAGAAGGTGTGTTAAAGAAGCCATTAAGAGGTGTAATTGTGAAGTTTCTCCCATAGTTATTGTTGGAAGGCAAGTGGAGTTGGTAACACTTGAAGTACCTCATGGGTGAGATTGTAACAATTTCATGTTGATAATATAATTTACACTTATATTTCAGATTTGTCATCATTCCTTTGTATCATAGTCTATGTTATTCTTGTGTTATGTCTGTTATTGTGTTTCCAGATTACTTCCACCAAACCAAAAATTGTGCATTAGTAAATAATCATAGCACGAGGATTTCCCGGTGGAGAATTATCATAGTGTCGGATTGGTGATGACAGGTCCTTTCTCAAAGATAATGTCTAGATAGAGAAACTAGTTGGGCGCCTACTGTTAATCCTCTGATCATGTGATCATTGAAAACTTCTTCCAGGTAAGGTGTTGTTTAAGAAGATGTGTGAATTTTGTGTTTGTGCAGTTTGACAAAGAGAGAGAGAAGAGAAAGTGCTTTCTATTGTTCAATTATGTCAACCATCAGCTGGGCATGATGACTTACAGTGTATAGGTTGCCCTCAGTTTTAAATGTGAGCTAATAATGCAACATACAAGTATGAAATTTAACAAATTTTATAACCTAAATTGAAAATTATATTCGATGTATAAAATGATGAATAGGAGAGAGGATGATTTTCAATAATGTAGAAAGAAAGAAGAATGCTTATTTTTAAATGCACCAAAGTAAATGTTTCATTTAGAGAAATTAGAAAGAAGGAGTAGATTACCAGACAAGAAGATTTAGTGAATAATGATTTAGAAAGGAAACACACAAGATCCAACCTATATAAATCGAAAGGAACCCATAAATGAGGGTCCCACTGGGCGTGTAAAAATGTTTCACTGGATAGTAGCGTACATTTGAGAAAAATAGATAAGGTGAAGGTGAGGAGGAATACCTATAAGATGAATGTGGGAGGTAGAATGTCCACACTCTGACTTCTCAATCTAATGTTGATTGTGAGAATTTCCTTTTGGCTAGGAGGAACTACATGAAATTCAAAAGAAGACCACAGGAGGAATACTAAACAATATATGTTAGTGGACTGCCTAGCGTATGCTAGATCTGGGAAGTGTGATACTTTCTAGATGGCTATCAATCCATTGTTTATCAAATCAATGAAAAAAATGTGAGAAATAGAGTTCCTATTACTAATAAGTTGATTTCAATATCTCAAGTTATTAATAATATATTAGATAAAGTCGAATATATCATGCACAATTAAATCTAACTGAGGTTAGGTGTTTGTTTCAGGTTGGGTAGGTTAGTAAGGTGGTTGGAGTAGGTTAGGGTCAGATCTCTGGTGATTCAGGCTATTTGGCTGAAGGTTATTAGGTTACTATTATGGCTAGGATTACCAGTTACAAAGACCGATGTCGATGTGTTATAACCGATGACAGTTTAGGGGAAACCAACGACGGTTAAGGTGACCAACGTCAGTAAAGGTAGGATTTTGGAAACTTAATAAAATTTGTTTTTTAGAGATTCTCTGTGATTACCCAGAGAATATAAGGAGAATGTTGGGGTTGGTAACAATGATGGGAATGCTCAGAGATGTCCGGAGTCGAGTATAGAGAGTTGGGAAGTTGTAGGTGGTTAGGCGGATGGATTGACATGAAGGTGAGGATGATAGGATACAAATGAGAATAAGTTTTAAAGGTGTAAGTTAAAGAAATGATAATCTAAATAAGTATGGAATAATGTAGATCCAAATGCAATTACTTGTATTTATAGACCTGGTGGTTGGATGAGGGTGATGGCTGATATGTGAAACTGGTGGTCAGTGATGCGATAATTCTTCCCAGAATACTACCGTGAATGCCAATGTCTTCCGATCAGTCTTAGTGTCAGCTAGGGTGTGTCTGGATGTGCGAGAGGGCTCTGGTTCATGCTTGCATGTAGATATCTAACTCTCCAAACTCAAATAATTATTCCAACCTTTGGAACAAGGTTACCAAAGTTAATCTATGGTAACCGACAACAGTGTAGGTTAACCGGCATTGGTTCAAGGTTAACCGATGTCAATTAAGGTGGGAAATCCTAGGTTTGCTAAAATAGCATATCTTTGCCATATTTTTGGCCAGTTATGCCCATTGGTCATGGTCCAAAATGGAATTTTTACTCAAGCAAGTGGGCATGTTGTTAGAGAGAGGATAGGCATCTAATTCTAGGGTTAGACTAAGTCTCAGTTAGTTATGGTAAGTCGAGATTGAGTCCTAGTTAGAATGAACATGCTAAGAATAGCTCCATGATGAGGTGTCTAGGTGACATGGCTAGGTGAGGTGGTCAAGTGAGGACATTAATTAAAGTAATTAATTCTATGAATCATGTGCACTATGGGATATGAATATGTAAGGTATGGTTTAATTAATTAACGGGGCTATAAGTGTGGTATGACCTAATTTTGGTGTCTACACCAGAAGCCTAGAGGGATTTCATGTCCCTTTCATCCCTTTAGCAAAGGGAAATTGGGAGGAAAAATGCACCTAGCCATTTTTTAGCCTCCTAGACCCTAAAATGACCTCCCACATTTCTAGTTAATCCCCTAGGAGCTAGTTGGAGCCTTACCTCTCACTGCACGGATGAACATGAAATGTCACATGGAGGCGTGATGTGAAAACTGATGTCCCCTTTGTCCCCTTTCCCAAAGGGACATGCAAGATAAGAAAAGGTGCCCAGCCTCTCGAAGCCCTTAGGTCATCCATGTGACCCTCTCCAGTGTAAATTTATAGCTCCCAATAGCTAGTGGAGCCAAATGATCAACTGTCAGATTTTTGCCAAGTGTCGCAGGAGGCACATCATGTAAATTGATGTCCCTTTCATACCTTAATTCTTAAGGGACATTAGGGACACAAAACTGTGCCCCACCCCTGGTATGCATTTTTTTTAAAATGATTAAAATATTACACTTAGCCATTTTCCCCCCCATTTCTCCTTCATTACTTCACACCCTGTCATAGCTCTATTCGTGCTTGTCCAAACACCTAGTCCACCATTGCTAATCCAAACCAGATCCGACATGGCTAAAAACCCCTCAAAGCTATGAAAATACAAAGGTTTCAGAGGAAGGATTGATCAAAAGAGTTGAAGAAATGAAGATTGAAGAGAAACGAAGATTTTTTGTCAGATAACCATGAAGTCTTCCAATTGAAAATCTTCATATCTTACAAAATACAAGTCGGATTGAGATGTTGTATTTTTCAAACTTCATCATTTTTGAAGATGAGCAAGATGGAACAAACAGGGGGTTGAATCGTACCTTGAATTATTTGTTCCAAAAAAAACTCCATCTTATGCCCTAGTTGGCATTTGTCGGATTTCCCATCAATTTGACAATGGAAATGAGCTAAAAAATTGCACACTAACTCCAAATGAAAAAATATCACAACGGAGTTAATTTCATCATGATCAGAGATAAAAACCAGACTTACAAATATCAAGCTCCATTAATGACCTCCATGACAACTCTGTGCCCGATGTCATTACCAGGAAAAAAATTAAATTTTATTTCCCAACATTCTAGTGGGCGAAATCATCTGAAATTCAGAGGATGTGACTGCGATGACGAACCAAGTTTTAAAAAATATGTTCTATCACAAATCGAGCACCAAAAAGGCAGTTTCCAAAAATAGTAAGCTTTCCTACACATGCGTGTTATCTTTGGTAAGTCTTGATCAAAAGTGACTGCAACAAAGATAATGTGTACCAAACGTCACTAGGAAGTCAAAATGAGTGTTCAAAGCAGTAATTAGTTAAAATGACCACTTGTTAAAAATAGTAAGTTCCCTATATGGGTGCTTACTAAAAACAACAAGTCACCCTAAGAAGTGGTTGAGGAGAAGGAAGTGTGCGCAAGAGCGAATGAGGGAATTCATTACGTCAAAATGGTTGAGCAGTGCCAAAAATGGTGAAAAAGCCCACTTACTAAAAAAATAAGTTCCCTATTGGGGTGCCAGCTAAAAATAGTAAGTCATCTCAAAGAGTGCTTTCAGAGGGAGTAGTATACACAGGGGAAATTGAGAAAACCAACTTCACCGATTGGGGTCACGAAGGGTGAAAGCTAACACTTACTAAAAATAGTAAGTCATCCTTTTTTAGTGCAGTAAAGTGTTCAAAGAAGCATGGAATTCTAGTCCTCCAGGTTTTTATGGTTTCAATTTTCTGAAAACTACTACAGAGGAATGATAGTATATCAAAATGAGCAGTATTCACTTTGATAATTGGTGTATTCATCAGTACTGACAATAGTTTTCTCATGGTGTGAGACATTCAAATATTCATAGTTCACTACAGTGGAGCGCTTCATTGGATCATCTGACAAGGATTTGTGGACTTCCTCAGAGGTAGGTTCTTCTTCATTGGCACTCCACCTCAGTTCTCTTTATCCCCTTCCTCTCTTTTCTCTTCCCTTCCTCTCTTTTCTCTTCCCCCACTTTCTCTCTCCCCATTCTAATTCTTCGTTGGTGTTGCACTTTTTCATAATGCCTTCGATTAATTTAAAATGATTTTTTTCTTAATGTAATAAGTCACCCTTAAGTCATAAAAGGGGACTCAATCTTTTCCTAAGGATGTAAAAGGGTTATAAGTTGTAATAAGGCATATGAAAAGGCATTGGGGGTAGATGAAGAGTCGTCTCTCATTCTATAAATTGTAAAGCCATTCCCATTTTAAAGGGTTGGTGATTGATATTTTAAACTCAAGAGTGTGTTGTACTTTGAGAGAACAAAGGAGATAACCATTTTCTTTCATTTCCCCCTCGCTATTTTTCCTCCATTCACACGCTATGTATAAATTTTGTTTAAGAAATTAATACAAGAAGAAGGAGTTTCTAGCCTTTTTTGACAGAGGGATTTATTGATACTTTGTGCTCATAAATTATAATCAGTCTTATTGTTATTTGTTGAGTTGTTTCTTCTCATAAATACACTTGTTGAAATTTCTAGCTAGTGTGTGCACGAATATGATTTTATACCTACAACATTAGTTCTCCTATCTCATTTCTCACTCCCCTTTCCATTTTTACAGAAAAATTTCTCTCTAGAAATAAATTACTAGCTTTTTTATAGGGTCAATAGAGTGCCCCTGTTGGATCCCTAGCCACAAGACCAATAGGAAAATCCACCTATTCATGTGCATGCAAATACAGAAGTTTCACCGTCTAAGTAAAGAGACTTCGATTCCCAGAGCATTGGCAAGACATCCACATATTTTTCCACCCGAATTTTTTTCTAGCCAACAATAATGAGATGAGGATTAGGTGATAATTAATGAGAATTAGAAATAAATTAAAATGAATAGGATAATAGGTTGAAAATATGGGAATATTAATAAACATATGAATTAAAAAAAGGGTCAAGATAGGTGACCATGGAGAAAAGAAGCGGACGCGAGGCGACAAGGGTAGAAATACCAAATTTTGGTGTCTAAAAATAAGTAGACTTTAAAATCAAGAATATTATAGCAAATGATCATAAATTTAAGAATTTGTTTACCTTCATAAAGCTCTGTGTTATATTCATATGTAAAAAATGTAATTCCTTCCCTGCCTCCTGAAATTGAGGTAATATTTGAGACGCTTCATGGTGGTAGAATTTTTAGTTTACTTGCATCTTTTTGTGAAAAATGCAAAATGGTAAATTATTCCTAAGCCTCGACAAGGGAATATTCTAAATGAGGATAGAGGCTATTTTACAAACCCACACTTTTTTAGTATGCAAACACATATGCAAAAAAGTAAAAATCACTCAAGGCCCCATGCCCCGAAGAGGACACATGTCATCATAATAACGCATGGAGGTTTTGTGAGGAATTTCATAAGTGATTACAATTTGTAGTTTTAAACTTCATATAGAAGGTGAAAATTACATCTAGAACCCAAGGTAATTACTAAAGACACAATCCTTCATGATAAAGGGGATCGACATCGGGCACATTAGTAAAATTTGCATTTTTTCAATTTTGCCATTAAAGGTGAAAATGTAGAATACCTCCTAAGCCCCACTCCCTACCAAAGGAAACACATGGATGATTATTATTAAAAAATATAAAGGGTGGAGATCAATAGTTAAAATTTAATGTGATGCATTTATGGCTTCCGCCATTAATGATGCTCCAAAAAAGGAGTAAAGGTTCAAAATTTTGTTGAAAGAGTTTCACATTTTTACCTACGTATGACAAAAGCATTCTAGAGCCCTAAGACTATGTTTTTAGATTAAAAGAAAGAGTGAATTGATTACAAAGTAATAGTGTTTGAAATAATTGAATTGATTAAGCATGCCTAGTACAACCTGAGTACTAAGAAAATTATAATAACGGGTAAGTCCCCTTGAAAAATGGATCATCACTTAAATTTTCATTCACAAAAGAATTTTTTTAAGGGTTTCGTGTGGTTTTTATTTATCCTCTAGTGCATGGTCATTTTTACAAGCCCTATATTACCATAAATAGAGAATCAAAAATAGTTTTTCAGGAAAAATGAGGATAAAGGAAGCTGAAGCCCGTGTCACTTCATATATTATAGGTAATTTAGATGAAGTGACGTAGAATAACTTAGGGAACAAAAACCTAGCCGGATTATCACAAAGATTGCATGCCCTTGAAAAAAGTGATCACATGGTAGTAATTGATGCTAGTAATATTACTTTAGCTACTGCTTTCCCACCCTCTGTACATTTCCCAGAGCTAGTATGGGTTTGTGCTAAAAATTATAACCCAGAGAAAAGGGAGGTGTTAGATGGAAGTAATGCTAGGGTCCTCTACTTGACACATGAGGCATTTTGATTGATATTAGGGGTTTCCCTAGGTTAAGAAGGAGGTAAAAAATGCTAAATATAATGCATAAAACCTTTGGAATGCTAAACATGATGAATATGCCAAGATTATGAATACTCAATGGTTGATAAAAATTTGAGGTTTCTCTTTTAGGCTCCCAAATAAGTTAATTAGATCACACTTTGTGGAGGAAATTGAGGACATTATAAATTTATTGAGAAAAATTTAAGTTTTGAAAACAATATATGATTTCTAGGAGTGGATGTGCATTTATATTTGGATTATTCTAGATAGCACTGAGAAAATTTGTTAAGAAACCTTCATAGCTACATCTATTCATGATAAAATCATTGAGATGGATGTAAAAATTAGAGAAGGTATTACTTTCAATTGTGAATTGTACATGATGTCATATATTGTTTACAATGTTGCATGTCACAAAAACCTCCTTGGTATCCCAAGGATGAAGAGATTCAAAACTCATAGGGTGTATGATGTTTACCCTCAAGTAAATTTGGATAATAGGAGGGGTAATTTTAGAAATATAAATGATGCCTTCTTTGCACCAATAATATGCCTCTTTAGACCAGAGTGGGAACAATACAAGATATCTCTAGCTGCAAAGAAAGAAATAAAGGAATATGGATGTTACTTCATCCGGTTTAGGTTCTTCACTTATATAAGCGTACGTAGTTTTGAGGGACATCCTTTCACATTGCCTAGCTACCTAGATGACAAGTGAGAACTCTTGGAAATCTCAAGGAAACTATAATAAGTGCATAATTTAATAATAGACAAAAATAAAAGAAACACCAAATTTCCCATCTCAATAGGAAGATACACTTTCCCAATTGTTGCAAAAGATAGGCTACTGGAGGATGAGATGGACAGACTAAAAATGGATCAAGTTTTAGTATATACTCTTAAGATTAGGTGGGTGGTGAGTTCATCTTAGGGAGATCATATGAACATGAGGCCCACTATGAAGGTTTATGGATGAATTGTAAAAATGAGGAAGAGGTCGGATTTAGAGATTATTCCAGGATGACCCTATTAAAAATTATTGACTACACAATTATAGTTGTGCCTAAAGGTTTTGATGATGACAAAAAAATAGTAAGCCCGTATTATTATGAAATGAAATTGGCATCATAACCAATCACACCACTAAACTACTGTGAAACAGATTTAACTAGTCTAGATACAAGGACAACACATGTGATGAGAAAAAACATTAACATGGTTAAAAGTAAAAGGATTGCATCTGTCTTTATAAAATACTAAGGTATTAAGAGAATACATGGATACATGAATCATAGATGAAGATCCACCTCCTTCAAAGGAGGGGGATAACTAAATAGATCCATTGGAAGGGAATCTACCCCAACTTCCATCCAAAATAACAATCTCACTAAGATCTTTAGAGGAATGGATTGCAGCCACTAAGTAACAACATGAAAACTTTCATGTCCATCCTGACCCATAAGGCTAAAGAAATACTATGAAAACTATGAAGGATGCCTCCTATTACCTAGGTAATCCTGATTTCATTATAAGTCAAAGGAGCAAGTGCATCAAATCCTAGAACTGCAGTAGTAAATTTGTTAGGATCATCAAGTATCATGAAAAATAATGAGGGTAATCCTATCCAAATATTGACCTATAACTCAAGGATTCTATTGGTACCTCATGCTATCAATAATACAATTATAGATCTCAAGTGATTCATGATGAGAGCTAAAAGAGCCAGGGTTATATATCACTTCTAGAAAGATATCACACTAAACACTCTGGGATGATTTCGCATCCCAACTACGAAAGATCATAAGAAATAAAATCAAGGAACCTGAGTTCATAGATCTAGTAACTCTTACCATGAGGCTCAAAAGAATCCTTATTGTAACATTGACATCACATAGGTAGTAACATCACAACTTGTTGGTAAGTAATTCCAAATTATCATCCACGGTGTAATAAAACCCAACATCAGCATCAGTTCCATGAATCATTTAGTGTCTAAAGTTCATTAACCACAAGAAAGTTATCATCATTGATGATACTTCTATCATGCACATTGAGTCCCTGAGCCTCCTTTTTAGGTTTCCATTACATGAACAAGGATCATCTAATGTAATCTAATGAATTTTCACAAAGGGAAGGGTAGGACAGATTCTACTGGCCTAACTGCATCTCATTCGAAGAAGTAACTACACTCATTTTGATCGGTCCAATAGTCCATGTCAGACGAAGGAGAGGTGACCCATGCACCCCCTCAGAGTTTACTGATCTATTTTTTGGATTGACATCAATAAAATAAGAAAGTGTTATCTGTACGTACCCATAATTGTAAGGTACAGTACTGCCAGAACAGTGTAACAAGTGCCCCAATGATGATACAGGTCTCCTCGCAAGGTGTTCGAGGATGCGGAAAGAGCTCCTCGGAGTATGCGTTAACATCCCGCATGCCCTGCTTAGCCCCCGTGCCCTTTGTTTTCCCCTTTTTCCCTCTTTCCTTGCCCCTCTTGACCTTCAGTGATGAAACCGCCGCCCTGCCAGGGCGACGGTCCTGTAACCGCCGCCTTGCTTAGAGCGGCGGTCCTATGCGCATTTTCCAGAACGCTCTTTTGACGCGACTCGCATGAAATATCATGTTTCACTAGCTTTTCTTTGCCGACTTGAGCATGCATTAATGTTTTTGGTCCCCTGGAATAGTGTTTTTCCTTTGTTTATTGTTTAGGAGTTCAATTTGGTTTTGGTTCTTAGATGCTTGAATTCCTATAAATGCATGGTTTTGTGTACATGCAAATGGTCTGATTTTGGTCTGAAGATTTTGGCTGAAGAATTTTGTCTGGAGTTTTGGTCTGAAGCTTGGCTGGATTTTGATCACCATTTGATCTTTGCTCTAGATTCTTCTGGTTTTTAGTGCTTTAGTTAGCTTAGCTTAGGTTTAGATAGCCATAGCTTGAATTCACTTGCATACTTTTGTTTAGCATTGCTCAGCTGTTGGTAAGCCACATACCCATCTTGTGCAGGAAGTGCTGTAATGCTTCATCCAATCCAGTTAGAAGCTTGCCCCTGAATTCCTCTTTGCTGTAGATTTGTTTTACTGTGACTTAGAGTTCTTAGTTCAATTCATTATATACCTGGTTTAGTATTATTCAGCTGTTGGTAAGCCACATATCCAACTTGTGCAAGCAATGTCTTTATTTTGGGAACGGAATAGCTTAGGAAGCCATTAAAGTTGCAGGTTTTGCTCTTCGTATAGGATAGTTACAGGTTCTGGTCGCTTCATGTTGCATGACTCGCAGTAAAATCCCGCTAGGAATTGCATAAGCCAAGCTCTGTACTCTTGCACTATCCCTCTCCTACTCACATTCTCGGTCTGCATTCTGAGCTGTCCTTGTCCCAAAATCTACTCCTATCGGTGCTAGCATTACATGCTTTTTTGGATCCAAGTGAACATGAAAGAACGAGAAGATCATACTGAGGGGACGAGATCAAATACACCATCGGATTCACCACTATTCTCCGCGAAGTCCAGGTTTTACATTTCAAAGTTCTAGTCAGATTCATATCAAATAGAGTAGTTAATCACTTTATTTCATTTCATTCTATTCTCGACATTGCCAAGGAAGCTGTGGGGATTGATAGTTTCTGAGAAACTATGATTCACTCCTCACTTCTGAGGTAGGATCGAGAATCTTGCTGGTAGATTAGACAGGCTAATGTATTTATTTAGAATAATTCTATAAATCACACAGGCAAATAACCACACTCGGTTATCTTGTCTGTTTTAAATTATTGCTTAGCTATTATTTCTAGATATGTTTAAAATAGTTTGCCTTCCTTAAAATTGTTAGAATATTTCATAGAAAAATAAGAGTTATATGTAGTTAGATTTATTTCACGTAGTTAGAATTTGTTTCATCACAGTTAGATTGCATTTTGTTTCGTATGACCTTATCAGGAGATATACACGAAACAATTCAGGTCATTTTCCACGTATTCCGCAACCCATAGATCGAATCACTCCAGAGCTCGATATTGATTGGAGCCTTCGAGCAGTCATCCTTGCTGATCGATCTATCACACCAGTCCAAGTTAGAAGGGCCTTCTTTGCCTTAGATTCGCAAATTCCACTAGTGCGTGTCGAAGACATTAGACTGCCTAACTAGTTTGTTTGCATATTCCATCCCCACCGGCTGTCTCGGCACGACCTCGGGAGGTCGGGTACGCGGAAGAGTCACTTGTAGATTCTCACGCTCGCCTGTCACTTTTCCGGCGTACAGTATCCTTTACATAGGTGCACATAACCTCCTCGGTATCCTTCACATTGGTGAAAATCACATCCTTGGTCTCCTTCACATAGGTGCTCATCACCTCCTAACCATCATGCACACAGGTCTCATTTGTCGATGCATCGCCTGTCTCCTACATCAGTGATATTAGAGCATGGTCACATGCCTTTATATCTTCAAGCTTTGAGTGGAGGACCCTTTCCCTTCACTTTTTTTCATAGCTTCCTCATCATCATATAGATGGCGGACATCATGCTTATTTCCCCCCCTTTCCTAGCATTATAAGGTGTCTTTCATTTCTACTATTACGCTTTATGATTCACATCTCGTATTTCTCATTCATCTTACACATATTAATACAAAAAATTTGTATCATCATTACCCTATGACACACTCTCATGCTATGATTCACACTTTACTATTGAGGGCATACTAAATACATGAACCTCACATACTACACATTTCATGTTCGGTGCTTTACGATACATCTTTCTAGCACTCTGTTCTCACGTGTCACACTACCCTATGACATACTATAGTTACGTGGTTTATAATATATTGTTGAGGTCCTAAATGTGAAATGAATCTCATCACATTCATAATCACGCTTTATGCTTCATTGATCTATCTTTCTACCGCACATGCACAAACCATTTCCTGATGATGCACTCTTGTTCTACGGTTCATTCTTGACTATCGAGGGGTATTTTATAAATGAAACTCATCTCCCTCATACATACACATACACTCAGTGGTCACACTTATCCTATCACATTAACATTGCATACCATTCCACCTCACTCACTCACATCATACTGCATATCTTGGATGCACATACTATTTTTTACTTATGCTTACTTGTACACTTTGTTTCACATGCTAGACAAATATTTTGTATTTCATTATATTTTTTATATAAACATGTGCATTTGATTTTTCTCTAGTTTTGAATTCATCCTTTACAAATATATTCACATGCAACATGGATTCTTGGAACTGTACCTCTTACAAGTCCCACCGAGGCTCCTAGGGGCATTTACTTTTGTACACACTACAAGTGCTATTATTTCATTTTATACTACCTCCTATTCTTACCTAGCACAATAATTTATTGATATATAGATATCATAACATACTTTCTATATTTCTAACATGCTAATGAGTGCTTCATGTGCAACATTTTATTTGCAGGAACTATTTCCCATCGTGGTTGTCAGATACTTTTCTTGATATTGTTTTCCATTGTATGTCTTTGTTTGCGGGCTTTGCTCTATGTCTTGTATGTTCATTTACTTTCTTCTTTTGACCACTTCAGCCCTTATTTTCTTGCGATATTGTGAGTGATATCTCATGCTTGAAACCCTCTTTTCATGATCTACATTTTCTTCTTGCTTTATAGTTTACACATTGTCTTATATATGTGTATTTTTCTTAATGGCACTAACTCATGTCCTAGCCACTTTTTTTTCTTGTGCCTTGGTTTATACCAAGCACATTGCCCTCCCCTATAGGGTATTGGTTTCAGATCAACATATTTTTCTCTCCTTTGGGCTGCATATTCCTAACAATTTTACATGCACTCAAAATGAGGGGGCATACATTGGGTGAATCAGTCACCCCATACAACAGTACATAGTTACAATTTAGGTATGCACAGAATATGAACATAGCATTATATAGTTAAAGAAATGACTGGTATTTTGACTTGAGTACTCAGTTCAACACTGATGTTAGTGCCTAGATATAGACATTTGTGCCTTGGTGCTCCTGACCTTTCCTGGGAGGCTATGAACAAGAGGAAATTACAGTTAATTTCTCATATTGGCACAATTTTCAACATTTCACAGAGCAATTTTCACAATATAGGAAAAATCCTCTAGCAATCAGAATGCATTCTATTTTCTTTTTCTACTTGGATTGAGCTTGAAACAAATTAGGATCACACCATCTGCAGTGGTGTATAAATTTTGGGAAGCAGTCAGGGATGGATAATAAACCTAGACCTTTCTCCCAAACAATCTTCTGCAATGGCATGATATAGCCCTAAAAAACTCACACTTGACGTGAGATGACCCAAAAAAGTCATTATTTGCGTGAGATCGCCTTAAAACGTTCTCTTTTATAGTATTTTCAGGACACTTCCTATCCTTTTCACTCGTCACAGATCAGGTTTGTCCTTGATATGCAACAAGAAGGATCCCTTCATTGAGCATAACAATAGGTACAACATGGTACAACATCATACACTTCACCCATAGTGCTACTTCCTCTTTATTAGATTCTATGCTTCATTTTTATCGCTCCACGCTTTCACTTATCTCCTCGGCATGCTTTCACCATCGATTTACATGGTTATTAGGTGCACATATCTTATCTAGTATTCACTCAACAACATAAAGTGTGGGAAAATGTAGACACTAAATCACACACTTGGGTACATTTCTATGTCCTAATCACATACTACTATTCATATTAATCCTAAGTGATAAAATTAGTAATTGACTACTATATTTGGCCTCTTTTTTCTTTTTCTTTCTCTCTTTGTTTTACCTTGCACACTCTATAGCCCAATCTGATCTTCATTGCTTTATCTTTCTTGACTCTAGACACCAACACCCAGCCAAGATGCCAACACCTAGGTGCCCTTGTCATTTTGGGTTCCTTGACCTCTTTATATCTTACTCACCTCTTATAGGCATCTTTTATCTTTTGGGCATCTTATTTTCTTATGGGTCAGCCCTTTAGTTGTCATTTACGAAATTCAAACAAGGGAATAATATAAATATAAAGTTATGTGACCTAAATAAAGGACCAATCTCTAAGCATCTACTATCATCACCTAAGGTTGCATCTAAAGGCTTTCTAAGAACATGAAAGAATCCATCTAACACTCACTCAAGGGACTAAATTTTTCTGCATACATGTATATGAGGGGAAGTTCATTTTTCCTTACACACATCTATCTACATTGATACATCTAAGTATTGTTCTCTATCAAGTGCATCTTCCACAAGAGCTTATTAGGGCATGATTCTACACACATGAACACATAACTACATGGAGTCTGAGATGTAGTGTAGCACTCGGTTGTAAGTTCACTCTTTCAGGTCATCATCGGGGTCAGTCTAACTCCCCATTTGTATCTTTTAATTTTTAGGATTTTATGTGTTTTGGGGTTTTATAGGAGATCATTTGTTTTTCATGTTACAAGAAAATAATGTGGACATAGTGTGGCATACAGGTGACCAATAGAGAAGGGTAGCAACCACCTCATGACACCATAAAAACTAGATTATGAAAATTTGTGTAGTCATAGGTGCCCAACGGAGGTCTCTGGCACTTAGGCACCCCTACCCTAGTACAGGAACCCTAGTCCAGGCTCATCCAGAAATTATAGAATTTTGTGAGTGCACTTGTGACAATTTTCCTCATGTTCACCAGTATTCTAATACATAATACTATAGGAACAATTGTGAAATCAACTAATTCATATACCCTCTCTCTTACACCTAGGGTTTCATTTTATTAGCTTATTTCTTACGTCAAATCAGCATTTATTTATCATATGTGACTCTACAATATCTAGGGTTTAACATTAAGATTATAAATTCTATTTTTGTTAAATCACTTATTTGAAACATATTTGGGTAGTCTAAAAGGGATAGTGAGAATCCCCTCTACTCTTATCATTGTACAGTATGGGTGATAAAAGAAATATCCCCATTATCTCAATGAGTTGATGATTCTTTGATTCACCCTAGGCATAAGGGTTTCAAGTATGACATTATAGATCACATGGTAGTAGTTATTACAAATCACCTCCATGTTCTTCCTATAGTTATGCATGTGCATATTGCTAAAGACCCTGGGGACTATAGGAATGTATAGTAGTGATAAATTGTAGACTCCCTGAAATTGTTGGACTACAAAAACAACATAAAGCAAGTAAGAAATCATATAGAAATTTTCCAGCATCTCTAGCTTCCTGGAACTCTCAAGATTGTTAAAGAGCTTAAAATCTAGAACTCCGGCTAGATTAGGTATCTTTTCATCATCGATAATCATGGCTAGTAGGGGTACCCATGTCTGATTGACATGCACAATATTGGTGCTCCAAATAGTATATTCATTAGGGACATTCCCACTCTCACTCCACATATGAAAGATGTTATATTCATCTTGGAATTGAAACTAGTTGGGTTCTCTACCCAATATTTAAGCACACTTTAAGGTTATTGTTATTTCCCCATTGTTCCATGGCGTATTGATTAAACTGAATATTAGATCTAGGGAGTTAGTAGCAAGCAACAATAACATCTTTAGTTATATTAGAAATTACATTTCCTCCTTTGGATTTTAGAATTCCTTCATCAAAACTAACTTTATAACCCAAAATACCCCAAAGTAAGTCGATACAATGCATTTGTAGACAAAAAAATTTGGTATCGCTACCCCTCCCCCATGTTTTCTCTCTTTCAGTTGTTTCATACATACATCTCTTCCCTATTTGAATCTTCCACTTCCCTCCAAAATCCCATTTATTCAATTTTATTATTAATCTTATCTTACCCATCCCATTATTTTATCTATCTTAAATATCTTTAATCTCCATTAATCAATATTAATAATCACCTAATTTTTTTTATCCTCCCTAAACCTCTTTATTTACCATCCCTAGACTCTCATTTAATAATTTCATCATCTCTTTACCTTTATTTAATGCTTTTCACCTCCCACCTACCCTATTTATCTTCCCTAGACATCCTAGCTCATCCTTATCTCCCAAACCCCTAATCAAATATCTTTGGGCCCATTTTGCCTCAAGTTAGGCATCTTTCCACTACCCAAATGGATGAATCTCTATAGTCATCGGTGTCCTACCCAGTTCATCATCAACCCTATAAATCCACCTTCACCTCCTCCTTGTAAAGGGGTGGAATTTTGTGTCTCTTTCGACTTTGGATTAGTTTTTACAGGTTTCTCCTCTTCTCAGCAACATCTGCTCTCATCTTGGACATCCTTTTTGAAACCTCTTTTATCATTATGGAAATATTGACACTTTGTGTTTGTTTGAAGTGCTTTTTTCATCTTGCCATCATTCTAAATTAGATTTGTAGCTTTCCTATTCTCATGAAGGTCTTTATCACTCACCATGGAGCTCTGTCATAGCCTCATACCTCATTCTTTCGTTATCTTCCTTCATTTTCTATACATCTCATCCTAGATCCACCAAAGTCACTGTCAACCTTGTCTAATAGTCATCGACCCAATCTCTATTTTTTCATCTTCTCTATCATTCAGATCCTCTGTCATAATCTCTCTATCTTTGAATCCATCCAGTCGTCAGGATCTTATCATTCTACCTTTTTATCATCTCAGATTTGTTTTTTTCATCCCTCAGTATCTGTCGAATGATCCTATTCACCATCAACCGAATCTATCATTATTTCACTCATCTTTAGTTTTCATAATTTTCTTGCATCCTTTTTGTTATATCGTGTTTGAGATCTTCTGTAGGTTCATGTATGCCATCTCAGTGCACCATCAGCCTTAGATTTTTCTTCAAAATCTTCAAATCTACATTATTCATCGCTATTCCACTTGATCTACCCGAGTCACCGTCAACCGTGCTCTATAGTCTCGGGTCGTCGTTGACCCACCCAGGTTTGATTTATTTTGTGTGCATTTAGATCAAATCTGCATCTTTATCTTATATCTAGCATTTTCAATTTCTATTTTGGTTCAGATTCTGCTACATCCAATTTATCAATATATCATTTTTATCTTAATCAAAATGTGGGTTCACATCCATCCTTGGGAGTTTTCACTTCTCAGTATTGAATTTTTCAAGTAACCCAACCATCTATCTATTGATCTAATATTTTTATGTTGAGATTACTTGATTTTCAAGTCACTTAGCTTGCTGTGGAGAAAGATCTATCATTTTGCACCTATATCCATCATCATCCCATCTTACCTTAAACCCTCGCATATTTTAGTTACTTATTTTATTTAGTAATAGTTCACTTCTAGAGCAGGAATGAGGGAATTTTATCAACATTATGGAATTCTAGGTGGGACCCACCCTTCTTGTGTGAGTCTTTTATTTTTTTCATTTCCATTTTCTTCTATCCATCTTCTACTAACCTTGCAAGTAGGAGCATTGTTTTTCTTTCTTGCATTGGATCATGTTTCTTGGATTGGATTTTTCTTTTCTTGTGTGATTTAAACATTCAAATAAAAAAGAAAAGTGTTATCCAAGTATTCCTTGTTTTTATTCTCCATCTCTTTCTTTTATCGTATTCCATCTCTTGTTTGCTCCTTTTCATAGAATATACATATTACATTTTGGATCTAAAAATAACCATTCATTCGTTCTTAGAAATCTAATTTAACTAGGGGGTTTAATACTTTGAATACACCTTCATCACACACATCCTAAAACACACAAATCAAAATACACATATAAACACTTCCTCCTAGGTGGAAATATTGGGATTTCATCACCCAATAGAAAAGTCGTCATAGTGCTCTAACTGTATTATAAATCATCACAGATTCGTGCCTCATGTACCTTTGGGTATATCAAGGAATAAAATATAAAATACATGAAACCATCCATAGATTTCCATTTCATATGTTCCCTTGGAGCCCATTTTCTTCTTTTCACATCATTCTAAATAACTAATATGATCAAAAACTTGGTGCTTGATTTGGTTATTAATAAACTATACAAGTTTTTGTTTTTTTGTTTCATTCCAGTTATGACCAACTATCAAGCCAAAAAAATTCAACCGTATACCGCATCCAACTACATCCCTACTTCTGACGATCTTTCTCAACAAACTTATACACTTGTCAACTCTTCTTCTACACCTATGATCACCACACATTTAGTCTCCCAACCCCTTGTTTCTATCGTTTCTCTTCATGAGACCCATGTCATCCAAAATAATCCTCATCTTGAAACTAATCCTTCTACCTCTCATCATTCCATTTCCTCTAGGCTAACTACGCCTTTGTCTGTTATTCCATTGTAGACCCTTAGACCTCCTACCATCCTTCGTAGATGCTAAAAGTTTCAAGAACTCTCTAGTTAATCCCATCACACTTTGTGACTATCTAATCTATAAATAAACCATGATCACCCAATCCCATAAATCCACTCAACTAGTTGAGCCCATTCCACCAAAATCGTCTCGTATAAACACTATCCCCACCCCTATCCACTTAACTAGTTGAGTCTAGTATTGCCATCAATAGCCCTATCCAAGTTCCAAAATAATCTCACTTACTTCCTCCTCCATCTGAGCGACATAATTATCGATTGCTTCTTATCTCCACTTTTTATGTTCATGCTAATGTATTCACTTTACAACTTCATCCATATGAATCAACTCAAACCCACCAACCACCTCCTCGAGGTTCTTATCACTATAAACATCCTAGTCAATCCACTCAACTATTTCAACCACCCATCACTTATGTCCCAACTCATCCCTATATCAAACCAATCAAATATCCCCATCTTTAAACAACCAATTCAATCTCATCAATATTATCACATCCCCATATCTCAACAACAACCTTTATCTCAACCCCTTCAATCAGAACCCCTTCATTTAATTCCCCCGTACTAACCACTTCCTCCGACACCTACTCATCCTCAAACATATTGACTTTATCAACAACATAACCCATCCATCTTATATACAATACAATCTCATCGTTCAACATCATAACCCCATTAATCTAATGATATCATACAAGCATTATTGAGTATAATGGATAATATTTAAGCCGCTATGTTGGGATCCAAAATAACTTTCTCATATGATCAAATTTTCAATGAACCTATTAATCCATTAGTTCCAAACAAAACCTATCCTCCTCATTGGGAATTATCAAAATTCTCTAAATTCCATAACAAAGAGGACCCTCAATAACACCTTCATGATTTTATACATGCATGCTACTCAATTTCCCATGATCAAGATCTCATGCTCCATACATTACCTATGTCGTTATCTAGACCCATGTTAGACTGGTATAATGACATCCGATGACATTCATTGTTCTCATTCATGCAAATTGCATAATTATTCTGAAAATGCTTCTCAATAAATATTGCACGTAAGATCAAGATCACCAACCTTTACGTAATTAAACAATATGATGACGAGTATATCGCAGATTTCTTTGCATGATGGCGTAACATCCTTAACCAACTATCATTTGACCTTCCACAAACCAATCTTATTGAACTCTTCTCATGTTCTTGTGTGAAGCATATATCCTCTAATCTTCAAAACCAATCATTTCAAACCTTTGAAGAGGCATTTACCATGGCTCGTAAAATTGAACTCCACACCCTTGAGAAAGGCCATCTTAATCTTCGATTCAATCAGTCCAAACTTGAGATCACCAAGCCCTCCACAAATGGTGAAAAATATAAGAACATTGTCAACGCCATCATGGTTAAATATTCCTCCACATCTAATTTTCACATGGAGCCTCGAAAAAGAGCTCCTAGACCACCTCCTAACTATACCCCTCTTAGGTAATCATGTAGTTTATTATTTTACAAGTTAATGGTGGTCCATCTTATTTAACTTCTCCCCATCGAACCTATTGATGACTCACAACCCAAACCCATATGGTATCATGAGGGGAATTATTGTAAATATCATCAAGTCCAAGGTCACAAAATTGAGAAGTATCGTTCCTTCAAAGATCATGTCCAAAAATTTATAAATCAAGGTGATCTCTAAGTAGAAAATCCTAATACACCACCTAATCATCCCCTTAATGTCTTTAAACAACCCTTCCCCAATCATCCATCATCAAATAAAATTCTAACCCCCACATATTATGCATCTAATGCTCACACAATCAATATCATACATCAAGATCCAACACCATCACTTACACCTATCACCTCTGCATCCATTGTCCCTATGTTTATTTCAACTCCTTTTCCTATGCCTATCATTCGTTCATCAACTCAATCCATCTCCACTTCAATTGCTTCCCCTTCATCTATGACCTCATTAATATCTACACCTATCACAACTACATCAATCATATATACAACTATCACACCCACATTAACTTCGACTCTACCTACTACCCCATCCATATATACTACATCCTAACCTATCACATTTATTCCTTCATCTACAACTACCATAACACCTACCTTGAAATCTTCACCACACATACCTACATCTACCCCCACTTCCACATCAACCAAATGTATAATCATGACTATACCCACATCAATATATAAATCCATATCCACATCCATTCCATCTCTTGAAACATATACTACATAAACACCCCCACTCAACATAATCGTAATTGATATTCTCACCCCATATATAAAACCAATCAACCCTACACCAATCAATCCTAGACCTATAAAATATACAATCCCTCTTGATCTCATTAAGTTTATCATCCAAAAACCACTTCCACCTACAATATCCTCATATAGGACACAATCCACATCACCTAGTTATATTTTTACAATCCCTCTAGTTTAAATTATCATCATTCCTACTAAAGGAAAATCCCTGCAACCAAATTTTAAAACCCTTGACATTCCCATCAACAAATCCCTCACACACCCACAAAAAAATTTGGAGCTTCCTCCTTTCCAGACCAAACCTCATATGCAATATAATATTACATCATCACTCTTAGGAGCATATCCATCCATCTTAGGTCCAAGACCTTCATCTAAGACCCCCATCATCACTACATACAAATCAAAGAAACCTAATCCTCCTTCAAAACCATTCACATCCCCATTTGTCAAATCAGAATCCAAACTATCTAAATCCCCAAACATCAAAATTGACACCAAGTCGCAATTTCCCTCTTATCCTTCCAAGTCTAAATAAGAATCCAAGGCTCCCATAAAGCTTCATTGAAGTAAAACATCCCTCTTACCTTCATCTACCATTCATAAATCCCCTCCATATATGACCTATTTTTTAACAACCCTCATTGGGTCCTACACTGAAATCTTCTAATGCTTACTCCAAGCCTCAGCAATCATCCTTCCCCCTATCAAGTCTTTTGACCCACATGGACAAAAACCCACGAGGTTTGATTCTAATGCCATTTGTTTATCGTCATACCCTAGGACATGATACAAAACATTGTAAGGCCCTCCAAACTCTCATCCACAATATCATAGAAGAAGATGACATTCTCATCCACGAAGACCACCCTCTTCCTTCTATCTCATCCACATTCAAATCCAATTCTCCAATCAAATCCTCACCTCCTAAGGAATCTAAGTCGGGTTCTCCATCCAAATCATTCATCATAATCCCTTCCCCAAGCTCTATTTCTCCTAAAGGGAGGCCCCCTCTCTTCATTGATGCCACCCACATTACCAATCCCCCTAACCTTGATAATCCTCAATCATTTACCCAATCAAAACCTAAGGTAATTTTAACTACTCCTAACGATCCTACATCATCTCCCTCAACATCTACCATCTCATCCATATCAGCATGTAAATTATATTACGATCCTCTTGCCAATGTGATGCGCCATCTCTCACTGGGGGAGTATCCACCCCTTGCTCTTAATCCTATTATGTATCCTCCTCCATCTACATTTTCCATGTATATCATCCATCCCCTTCTTCATCCAATCTTTTGTAAGCTATCTCTCATCCTATCCACTCCAAACACCTCATGGGAACATTACTTTAACATTGGTGATCCTTGTCCCCTTAAAGAAAATAAAAATTATCACTACTCTAGAAAGGGGTCAACATGGAAATTTTTCTCCAATTATGGATTGGAACATGTATTATCATGCATAAGTATGGATCTTCAACTTATCATCTCTTGATGGTAAACTAGAAACAAAACCTCTTAACACATTGCACTTGTAGCCTTTCTACTATTAACATACTTACTAACATGAACTTAGTTATCCACTAGTCATCCAATCTATCATTAGCCTCTTCCATCATTTCATTGTAATGATTTGGAATTATGTGGTCTACCTATCACTTTCCTATTTGTGACCTTGAATATGGGCACCTCAGCTCTTCTCATAGCATATTCCCCATGGATAGGTTCTTCCATTTTTGGTGATAACTTTGCAATCATTACATCTCATCTCCTTCTTATCTACCTCTTGGAAACACACTAAGGGTTCATAGGTGTCACTTGTAACATCTTATTCAGCCCCTCCTCAACTGGTTTACTTGGCTATCCCCATCTCTTCTATAAAAAAAGTTGAAATTCTAGATGCTCATCTCAAAAAGATCTATCATATCCAAAAATAAAACTTGCTCTCTTGAAGGATAGTTGTTCAAATAAACAAAAAAATATCCAAAAGGTATAGACTGATCCCTTGAAGGACAAATATTATGGATATCTTATCCTTTCATTTATAAAATCTAAAATCTAAAAGCAAAAAATCAAAATGTATACCACTCCCTCGAAGGATGGTTACCATCTCACATCATGGCAGCAAAGGTTTCCTGCATTGATCATCCTTCTATCTATCTCAAAAGAAAAACTAGAAAATTTAAAAAGAAAGACATCCTAAGAAATATTCCCACATCGATCAACTTTATCATCCTTTATTGAACCTCCCATGCATTGATTAGTTTACACCATAATGCTCAAATTTGGGGCATAGTCCTAGGAACACCCACCTAAGGAGAACCTCTATTCTCATGTAAAAGTGTTATCCAAACCCCTATTTTGTGTCAACATTAGGTTCATAAGCACCTCTTCCATATTTCCCTCATGATCCTTGGAATAAGTAACTATCGTTGGTTATATTTTAACATCTGTTATTGGTTGCAAGTGCATTTCCTTGTTTGTTTCCTTTTCATGTTTACATCTATTCCACATGTGATCCTTACTATGATGAAGTGTACATTTATACACTTTGGATCACCCTATGAAGAACTAGTGTTTTATCTTTCACATCCAATCCAATTTTATCTCATCATTACCATCTTGCATCCTCTTATCCCTCTTACCTCATTTTTACTGATTCATCCCATCTTGTCAATTTGTCTTATTCCTTTGTCCCATCCAATTTTTATCTAATCTTATCTCATCCCATATTATCAATTTGTCTTATCTCTTCCAAATATCATTCAATTTTTTGTCTTATCTCATCTTATCATATTCAATCTATCATCTTCTTCCATCCAATCGTATCCATTATGTCATCCATATCTCATCATAAGTCCAATTTGTGTCTATATTTGTGTCCCATGTTAGGGAACCATTATTTCATCATTTCTTCATTATTATCATCTTAGTTTTCTCATCCCACCAAGTATCATATTTTCTTGATTCCTCATGTATGAAGGATATCACATAGTTTTCCCCTACACCTTGTCAAACATTTTTCTTGACCATCCTCACATTTATTTGCACATATTTTGATGAGTGCCTTAGACTTGTTGGTTTCCCATGGTTTGTCCATAAATTAGAGTGGATTCCCATTGAAATCCCTTTATTTTGCAGTGACCTTTATCTAACTCATAGGATCTGTAGGCCATTAATGTCACCTCTATCCCAGGTCATGCTATGTCCCAACCAATTTGTTTGCAGGATCACCGCCATATTTTTATTTTTTTTATCAATGATCTTTCCCCGTCTCTTAGGCATCCTTTCTCTTCTTCTCTCCTTTTCTCATCCTTTACATCCTTCTTCACTTATCTCTTTCAAACTCGTGATCGAATTCCTCTTCGTGTTTTCGATTCCTCATTTGAGGGGGAGCACCGCATCAATCATTTTTTATGTCTTCATTTTTGTCTCATGCCTTTCCCAATGTAAGCCACTCAACAAAAAGGGGAAAATGCAGACACCAATTTTGTATATCACTACCCCTCCCCCCACGTTCTCTCTTTGTCATCTTTTTCATACATACATCTCTTCCCTATTAGAATCTTCCCCTTCCCTCCAAAATATCATTTATTCCATTTTATTATTAATCGTATCTTGCCCATCCCATTATTTTACCTATCTTAAATATCCCTAATCTCCATTAATCAATCTTAATCATCACCTAATTTGTTTATCCTCCCTAAACCTCTTTATTTTCCATCCCTAGGCTCTCATTTAATAATTTCATCATCCCTTTTCCTTTATTTAATTATTTTCACCTCTTTCTACCCTATTTATCTTCCCTAGACATCTTAGCTTCTCCTTATCACACGAACCCCTAATAAGATCTCCTTATGCCCATTTTGCCTCGAGTTGGGAATATTTCCACCACCCAAATGGAAGACTCTCCGCAGTCGTCAATGACCTACCCAGGTTTTCATCGATCCTATAAATCCACCTTCATCGCCTCCTTCCAAAGGGATGGAATTTTGGGTCTCATCCAGCTTTGGCTTGTTTTTTGCAGGTTTCTCCTCTTCTCAACATCAAATGCTCTCATCTTGGAGACCGTTTTTGAGACCTCTTTCATCATTTTGGAAATCTTGAAAATTTTTGTTGTTTTGAAGTCCTTTTTTCATCTTTCCATCATTCTAAATCAGATTTTCAGCTTTCCAGTTCTCGTGCACGTCTTTAGCAATCACTTTGGAGATCTATCATAGCCTCAACCCTCATTTTTTCCTTCTCATCATTTGTTTTCTATACATCTCATCCTATATCTATCCCAATCACTATCAACCATATCTGGTCATTGTTGACACAATCTATATTTTGTTAGCTTAGATCTATCATTCAGATCTTTTCCCATCATCTCTTTGTCTCCACATCCATCTAGTCCCTAGGATATTGTCATTCTTCATTTTTTTCATCGAGCAGATATGTTCTGTTAACCCCTATTTGCCACCGACTTAGCCCAGTCGCCATCAATTGGATGGATCTATCATTATTGCATTCATCCTTAGTTTTCATAATTTTCTTGCATCCTTTCTATTAGATCTTGCTCTAGATCTTATGCATTTTCTTGTCTTCCATTTTAGTTCATCATCAACCTCATATCTGTCTTCAGAATATTTAGATCTATATTTTTTTAATTGTTGTTCTATTTGATTTGCCCCAGTCACCATCAACTGTGCTATGCAATCTCAATTAGCCTTTAACCCACCTAGGTTTTATTTACTTTGCGTGAATTTAGATCAAATTTGCATCTTTATCTTATATCTAGCATTTACAGTTTATGTTTTGGTTCAAATTCTGCTACATCCAATTGATCAATATTTGATTTATTTATCTTTAACAAAATGTGGGTTGATATCCATCCTAGGAAGTTTTCACTTCTTGAGAGTTAATTTTTTAGGAAACCCACCCATCTATCTACTAATCCAATTATTTTTTTGTTGAGTTTACTTAAGTTGCAGGTCACTTAGTTCACTGCGGATATAGATCTATCATTTTGTGCCCATATCCATCGTCATCCCATCTCGAGGTACCTTTAACCCTCACATATTTTAGTTACTTTCTTTATTAATAGTTCATTAATCTGAGTAGGAAAAAGGGAATTTGGGCAACAACATTACCTATGGTTTTCTAGCTAAAATATGCACCACACTCTGTCTGATGGCCACTAGATCATCCATGAACTATGTTTCATCCTGGTTTGCATCATCATCGTCATCTATCAAACTAGATCCTTATACCTTTATTTTTAAGGTTGTATAATGCTTGAAGCCGATGACTTGTTTGTCAAAAAGGGTGTAACAAGAGAGTTGGTCTAAGTAGAAAGTGTGCAGGTAAGCCTCCATTGACAATAAAATTTAAAATAATTTACCAACTATATGCATGCAACGATCTCAATCTCAGAAAACACTAATCCTCTATTTTTCCTTGTGATCACTTGAATTTAGACTTTGAAAGCTCAATTATAGGCTATAGCTCAAATGTCAGGTGCATGAGCATGAAATCTTGTTAAGAGTCATGTAAATCTTTCCAATTCATTCTAAAATGGAGGTATAACATTGCATCATTGAAGTCTAGTCCTCCATTTAATAATTTTATGTTTTGCATTTTTTTACATCATTTTTTCCATCTTTTCACCTCTTAGTCTGGTTATTTCCATGTGGTGAGGTTTGATAGATTCACATGTTGTTTTTCTTTGTAAGAACCATGTCAAAGTGTGAAAGGTGAGCCAGTAAGAAGGATCCATGCATGTACTATTCTTACAAACCATTTTCTATTAAATTCTCTTTCTGCCATGTATGTTTTGTTGTGAAGTGAAAATCAATAAAAAACACATACATATGGATTTTGTAGTGAGTGTCAAACTCTGCATATCCTTGGTTAGTCACCCTGAAGTGCAAACCAATAAAAAATCTCCATGCTTATACTATTTTCCCAATGTCATTTGTTTGGTTGGGCCTGTTAGTTATTACAATGTGTGAGCCAATAAGAAAGCTCAAAGTTAATTCACATTGAATGGTTATTCTTCCAATAAAATGCACCACCCTACATCCATGCCCCATCATAAAGTATCAACACATGAAAGTCTGATTATAGAAATATTCATTTCTTAAAATCCACTTTTCTATTTTATTAGTTATCACAGTTCACACGAGTTTTAATTAAATGCATAAGTGAATTTTTTTTTTATATTCTAGTTGTGGTAAATTATATATAAGGACATGTTAGAACTGGTATAATTCACAAGCTGTATAAGCATGCCAATTTTATCTCTCTCTCTCTCTATTCTCATCATGTGTTGCTTAAGCTTTATAGTTTCCCATTAAATTTGTTTATTTTTGTTTACCCACTATGGTTGACATTCCAAGGAGCTTATTACACATAATCTCTTATGTCAGTGATGTTGAATTAAAACTTTTCAATCATGTCTTAACCTTTACTAATCCCATGGAGTCAGTGAAGGTTTTTTTTTTTCTGTTGTCAGTGTCCATTTTGATTTTCTTGTAAGGCTAGCTTCTATTACCCTTTTCTTTCAAATGTATCAATTCCTTGTTCAAAATAATTTTCCCAAAGAATATTTTACTTCTAAAGATGGCGTCCAACCTATCTGGAAAAGCTTTCACCCAACGGTTATGGGGGTAGGAGGTACAAGCCCTGACGTAAATTCTCTGAAAAATCCATTTATGAGTTGTTGAATAAATTAAGAATATTAGAGTGAAAGGTGTGCAAGGTCGTCAAACAGAGAACTGTGATTGTTGCATTAAGATCAAGGGAAAACTTTGAGTCACCATTGTTGGTAGGAAGGGGAAAACAACCCTTCCCCTATGGTGAAAAAATACTGTAATATTGATTTGCCACGCCCGAAGAGAAGGATGAGATTATAAACATTTTAACTAGCCCTCTTTCTTCCTAGAGAAGTTTGATTGAAAAGGGGATGTCTACTTCTTGCATCAATCAAATTTTTTTTTATGTTTTTCAGGCCATGGAAGATTACAAGGAATTTTATGAGAGGAAGGAGAGACTACTCTCTGGCTCTGCACCATTCTCAGGTTCTCTTGCTCATATAGAATTGTGAGAAAGAATAATGACATAGTCTTGTATAGCCTCATAGTGTATATCTAATATCTATTTTGTCAATTTGTAAGTTTTTATGTCAAGACTGTTGTTTCCTCTTACATGATATCTTTTGTAACTTTGGGTAGTACAATTATATGCCTTTAATGTGTTTGTGTGTATTAAAGTTTCAACTTTCAAGAGTGAGGGCCCTAATAGATCCCTCTTATGTTATGCAAAGAACAAAACAGTAACATGTGAATCATTGAAACAATAACTTGGTTCATTCTTGTTGCTACTATTTAGTTTTGTGACTATCACAATATTTTATTACTAATAGAAGCAATCACAATTTTTTAAAAAGCACTGAAACTACTTTTTGTCTTGTCAATATTTGGCAATTTTAGCAAAGTTCAAGAGTCTTGTTAGTGTTGGAACATGAAGTGAGTGTCAATGAAATAAAGATAAATTATAACTTTCACTGGAGATAAAATTTGACAGAGGGTATTCATCAAACTAGTTTTAGAAGATTTGTTATTCGATTTGCAACTATTTTTTATATTTTTACCATTTTCACCGAAACTATGAAACTGGTTATATGGACATTCACCAAAAGTACAAAAATGGTTACAGGGACATTCACCATGATTTCTATAAGTTTTTTTCAAGGGGGGTTCCTTAAAATTTTCCCTGTGAATCATGAGAGGGCAAAACACATTGAGGTATTAGTACATTTCATACGTGAACATATTCTATGACACAACATTCAAATTCAATATTTTCCTAACATAATAAAACTATTCAAATGTCTTGACAAAGTCACTTGCACAAAACAAAGTTGAGGTATTTAGATAATTTCTCTCTTTATTGCCTTTGCTTGGCTGACTAAATTTATTTTTCCTTATTATTATTTATTAAGAAAAATATCTTTAGCAATCTTATCATATTATTTTATTCTATTTGTCCCATATGATGGGTCTAGATTGGAGACCTAACACATTGGACTTCAATAAATTCACACATAGTTCTCCAAAAAAAATCAATACTATGTCACACTGTGGAAATCTCATAAAATCAATAATTTCTCTCTTATTCAATTAATACCATGATGATTTAAAGGGGGAATGTAATAAATAATCACATCATACTTAATTGTAATTGGTAAACTATACTCACATGGGTTATTTAATTATGATTAAATTTGATTGTTTAGTATACCTGTATTTATTTTATGTGTTTTGTTGAGTTTGTTATACTTGTCATTAATTGTGCAATGTTTATAAATATTGCAACCATCTGTTATTCATAAGTGATGTTGATAACACATATCTCAATAATTTGATTGTTATTCACATGCTTCTTGTTGTATTACGTTCTAAAATGCACATCATCTTGGAAATTTCTACCACTCTATCTCTTTTGATGAATATTAATTCACAATTTACAAATACAAATACATATTAATTGAAAAATTGTGTGTGTGTGTGTGTGTGTGTGTGTGTGTGTGTGTGTGTGTGTGTGTGTGTGTGTGTGTGTGTGTGTGTGTGTGTGTGTGTGTGTGTGTGTGTGTGTGTGTGTGTGTGTGTGTGTGTGTAAGTTGAAGGTTATACCTATTGTTATTATGGGTGGCAAGGTAGTGGTGACTGTTAATTTTAGGGAGCTTTATAGGTATGAGATTTGAAATTTCAGCACTTGTGAAGGTTGAGATTAAACATTTGTCATTACATATCATAATATTTCATTAATGTTGTAACTAATGGATTTGATAGGGTGGTAAATTGGAATAAATTTGGGAATATAAGAAAATGATGCTTGTCTTTGAAAAGTTAATTTAATGTTTTTTTAAAAATATCGTAAACAAAATTACATAATTTATTAGAAACAAGATACAATATAGGGTGAATACAAAAGGAAGTTTGGTCTTCAAACAATTGAAGTTTAAGTAATTTATAATAATTAGTATAACATACAAATTTAAGGTAATGAAATAAATTTCTTTTATGTTTTAATATAAAATTTGAAATGCTTAATACATTTCTTATCAAATTTTTTATTACCATTCAAAATAATGATTATAGAATATTTAACCAATTTATAAAAATAACATTGTTATTAACTATACATGATGCTGATAAGAAAATATAAGATTCCACACAAACTAAAGGTCTAATTACTTCAAAATAAATATTCATACATATTACCTTACAATACAAATTAATAATTGCTTCTTCTCTCAAAATACAATGTTGTCATTTAAATAAATTGTAAGATATAAAGAATTCAATTATCCTTTCTATATAAATTTATAAATAGATTCTTTATTACATTAAAATATGATTTTACTCTATTATTGAAACAAAGAATATGAAAGGGAACACATCAATTAAATAATTTCACTTAGAACATTTAATATTGGTTGAAACAAAATACCACAAGAATATCACAATAAGAATTTTTTTAAGGATTTTAATTTCATAAAACTAAAATTTTATTTATACAAGAAACTATAAACATAAATTGAAACTCACAATTTTGTTCACAAATAGCTTGTGCCAATTCTTTTTAACCTCTTGGTTGTCTATGATGTAAGAAAATGTTGAGACTTCTTGGCTTTTCAAGAAATAAATTGTTTTTTTCTATATAATTTTTTTGGGGTTAACATATTTTATATTCCCACATAAAATTTAAATGAAAAATGTAACTTTTTCCTCCATTATTTTATTAGAATGTAGAACTGACAGGTGACTAATGTAATGAAACAATGGGTAGATGGGACTGAGATATTTAGCCTACACACATGATAAGAACGAAGCAATGTTCGAAGCTCCCCAAAAAGTGATGTCATGGAGTTTTAGCCTTGGGTTTGCACACATGAAAGGTCATTGGAAAGCTCTGCCCTGGTGTTTTTAGTGGTAGTATATTTGCATTTGATTGAAAAGCGTTATGAAATGCTAATTTTTAATCAAATGTTCGTACATAATTAGAACTTGGCCTAGGCTATGCTCAACTTTACAACAGAGCTCTATACGACAACACCATTCATGTTATATGTGTGTAGGTTATATATCATGTGTGGAACCCATAGGTCAAGGGCAATGTGACATTAGCAATTGCCATCCCTTTTAAATTATCAAAAGAAAAACAAAAAAACATAACAATCATGATTATATTGAAATTTATATGTTAAAGTAAACTAAATTTACTAAAAAACTATTATTATCAAAATATTTAAGTGGTTTTAACTGGATAGCAATGACAATAATCATTAAATCAAACATATTTGATAGTGTTAAATTGTTAGAAATTCAAAGTTTCCATGATAATCATATATTAGTAATGTTGTTATATATTTTGGGAGTTTGATATAATATTATTGTACATGAGTATTGCTTTATTTAATCAACTCACCAATATAAGAGTTGGTGAGATTATTATGGAGAAGTAGTTATACCTAGAAGTCTCCTTGATTATGGAGTGATATCTCTATATATAAAGTTTGCATCCTTTAAATAAGATATATTGTTGATTTGAATTATATTTATTAATGAATATTAAAAAAATTATACGTCTTCCTAATTTTCAGCTAAAAATTATCTATGTAACTGAATTTTTAAATTTTTACCCATCAAATACAGTCAAGTGTCACTTTCTAAGCCTTCACCATCGTTGCTTTTTAACCCGTCATATACAGTCAAAATAACCCCAAAAAAAACGGTTCACAGGGTGTCACTTTCTAGACCCTAACTACCATCGCCAATGTATTATTTAATTTTTACCCGTCATATACGTATACAGTCCAAATAACAAAAAATACGATCCACAGGGTGTCACTTTCTAGGCCTTAACCACCATTGTCCAATTCAAAACCGTTCACAATTCTAAAACAGAATTCATCATTTCATGTGACGCATTCTTTCTTTTTTCAAACTTCCAAGTTCCAACGTCTGCATTGCTTTTTACGCAATTTGTACGCCAAACATTGATATTGATTGAAAGGGACTTTCTCCTGCAACTTGAGTAAGGCAACACATGGGTCTGCTTACTCAATTCAATCATCTTGTACAAATTCTGTAAGGACCACTCTTATTATTTGTTGTTGGGTGGGGTTTGGTTTTCAATCTTGATTTTTATACCTATATACTAATCATATTCTCCTCCTTCCCCACCAGACCATTCCTTCTTTCTGTGTTGTTTGCCTCGTCTTGTGTATCAATCGCCTTGCCTTTTCTGTTTTTGACTTCTGCAATGGCAAGAAGTAAGGGAAATCCCCAAGTCGTGCTTGTGAAGCAGATAATGAAAGCCTTTTGTAGGTTCGCCAATGCCCATAAGGCACTTGGATATGTTCTTTCTTCAAAGAGCAGAAGGTATTTCATCTTTGAAAATGAGGTCATGGGCAGATCGTGCGGTGGCCTTCCCACAGATGTTCCCAAGGGGCACTGTGCTGTGTATGTTGGTAGTGAGCGCAGTAGATTTATCATCCCCACTAGTTTTTTGAACAATTCTCTGTTCCAGACATTGTTGGTTAAGGCTGAGGAAGAGTATGGGTTTGATCATCACATGGGACTCACCATTCCCTGTGAGGAAGTTGTTTTCCAGTATCTCACATCCATGTTGAGGAAAAATGATCCAGCACTCAGAAGTATGGATCTGGAAGAACTCATTAATTTCTCTTCCCTGAAAGAGAAAGATCTAGTACAGTAGAAACTGCACTACAAAGCAGAGGCATTTTCCTGTTTGGATACCACATCTAAGGGTTATCTACTCTTCCAAATCTTTCTTCACATGCATCCCGCTTCATCCCAGTTTGCTTAATGCCATTCAGGCGGAGCAGACCACAATTGAAATCCAATCCTGGCAGACTGCTGGAAACTTCATCTGCCCCTAAAAAGGCCTTTCTGGGAATCTGAGATTTTCGTGTGAGGTTCACTCTTTCTCAATGAAAGAAATCATCCACTTTGGTGCCATGTGTTGGGGGAAAACCAGCAAGTTACGTTCAGCTTGTGCAGGGGGTCTTTTTCCCTGGACCCCTTTAAGTGAAAAGTGAAGATTGGAATGTCTGTACTCTGCAGTGAATCACCACATATTCCTTCCACCCCTGGTCATCAATGGGAATGAAGACATCATCTCTTCCTATTATAGGGATATATTTCATTTCAAACTGAAAGTGATGATCCTGTCGAATTTGAGTATTCTGTCTGAAGCTGATTTGTGCAAAGCCCAGGGACTTAACAATGAGAAACAAGTGTGTAATGTATGAATTTTGGCATGTTGCCTGCTACATTGTACACATTTGTATACAATTATACAAATACAGATAGTTTTTTCTTTCTAATTTGCTTCCTCAAGTACTCTTTTACTGTCACTTAATTAGGCCCCTTGCAATTTATTTATGGCATGGTGCCCCTGTGCAGTAACATTAAGGACTGTGTTGGAGTAGGACAGCTGCCTCCATATGGCAGCAACGATGCAAAATCATTTCCACCAAGACCCTGATACCTTTTTGTGATTAAGGAGTTTGATGCAGGCACCGAATTTCAAATTAATCATACCTGTCTGTTCAAAGTTTGTTGTCAGCTTACTCGCTGTAAATTGTATTGTTTTCTTTTCTGTTTATATTCTCTGTAACTATATAGTTTCTAAAAACTCAAGTTTTTTAACAGAAATATAATATTGTCCAGCTATTTGGTAGTATTTAAGTTATGTTCTTATTGTATTTTGCTAAGAGGCCCCCTTCTCATGTTTGAGGCCGCCTCCTCATGTTTGAGGCCTAGTATATAACGTGTTTACGACAGCTGTATCCATCCCACCAAATATATAATACTTTTGCTTTAACCAGATGCATTTTCAAACAAAAAAATTGTGTTATAGTGTTGTAGGTATGCAGATGTCCAAGATAAATTAAAGGTTTTAATTTATTTTTTATTTTAATACATCAATATATTATTATAAAAATGGTTATTATAAAAAGATAGCTGGAGAAGTGAGAAGATACGGTCCATAAATAATGCTGGAATGTCACACATCGGTCAAAAAACCAAAACTAAGGTCGAAGGGAGCACATCACCAATAAAAAATGTCAAAAAAGAAACCAAATTACAGTAAAACAAGTCCAAAGAAATTAGGCACATGAAACAATAGCACTTGGAGGAGGTGGCAAATCATCTTTGGGAGGAAGGCTACCCAAACCAAATGGCTCGTTCGCTGTGAGATTAGGCATGGACCAACTATTTGGATTATGAGCATTTCCCTGTAGAGTCAAAGGTACTATAATTCCCCAACTACGGGCATGACTAATCATAGTTAAACCACTCAGAATAGGTGATGGTCAATGAGACGAATCAACTGCAACCTCGCCATGCCGAGGTAGCGGATTCCAATCAATTCTACGAGGAGGTGGGCTCCAACCACCCCATTGAGATGGCGGAGTGACCACAAACTGAGGAGGAATGGCAGTTGTGAGAGTGGCTCTATCTGTGCCCCAAGGCCATAGGCGAAGGATCAAGTCACGGTAGATTAGGTGGCACATGACCCATGGTGTATGGCGTGCTCCCCCAATGGTCGAGCAACTACTGCAAATACTAGAATTCAAGGGCCACCTTTTGATCTTGCGCTTGGATATGAAAGAACACAACATATATCACAACAACCTTGTCATTAGTAGAAAATTGTGAAATATCATCATTCTCGCTAGAATTTGAATTCTTCTCCGAAAACTTGGCTTGTTCACCTTGATTGGGTTTGGAACTCTAATTTATCATTTTTTAAGGTGTTTCATACATCAAGGTCTTCCTTTGGGCGAGAGACTCAAACACATTGGCATTCTTAACCCCAAATTTCTTGTCTATGCTAGTCCTGAGTCCTTCAAACACATATTCTAGTCTTGCCCTCTTCAACTTTGTGTTGGAAGCATTCTCTTTCCCATCTTTTTTTGGTGACCACTCAAATTAGTCACTAGAAAGTTTTTTATATTTATGAAAATCATTTTGAGATAAATATGAGGAAAATCTCAAAAGACTTCAATAACATAGCACTAATATCCATAAATCATAAGTGTGGCATAAAGCCTTCCCTAAGTGTGTAGATAAACAAGAGATAGACAAATAAATACAACAAGGTCAAATTTAGATAGATGAATACAACATGTTCAAATTGTGACACAATATATGTTCTTTTATAAATAAAATACCACATAAGGTATCCATTCTACCAAATTTACATAAACTCAAACTTATCTTCATTATTTTTTGGTATCTTACTCACTTATAATTATTTGCATAGTTATAAATTTCACACTTAATTTCCAATATAAATTATAGCTTTTACTTATAAAGAAATGTATAATAATTTTAAAATTATTTTTTAAAAAAATAAAATAAAATCTTTTTAAGGAAATATATGTTAATAGTAAAATTTAGAATATTTTCTTCTTTCATAAAGCCGAGAAGTTACTCTTCTCTATTGTTAGAGCTCAAATTTGCATTTCTTCACATTCCTTATGTTCACTCTCCCATGCCATATCAATTTCCAACAAAAAGAAATAAATCTCCATATTATAATCTTAAATAAATTTATTTTTGATATTTTAGAGTATTTTTCATGATCCATTATGATGGTCACTAAATCTTTTATAAGAACAAAAGACTGATATTTTTTCTCAAATAAATTTTACTCATCTTAATAACAAATTATGATAAATGAATTCAAACGTTGATAAAAACAAATTATACACAATTTTATCCAAAAGAAAATTTAATTTTCTTGACGGTGTTAAATTCTCATATCCAAAAACCCTTCACAATTCACAAACAACGTTCATGACACGTGATGGTGTCTTTTTCTGTCCTACTTCTGCATGGATTTCATGCACTTTGTACGACAGAAATTGATAGACATTGAGTATGACATTCTACTGCAATTGTCTCCACAATTAAGGAAGGCAGCACATGGCTTGCTCCCTGGATTTGATCAAACACCACAAAAATCCCGTATTTCAAGCATCTTGTACATTTTAGGACACCTCTTGTTATCTCACCAATACCTTCTAATCATATAAGTAATGATTTGATTAACTTCTTGTTCGGTGGGAGTGGGACTGGGTTTTAAATGTTAATAATTATATATACATAACATATACTCCTTCCCCACCAAACAATTCTTCTGCCAGGGCATTCTTTCTTTCTAAAGATTTTCAATCCTTTCTGTGTTGTTTGCCTTAGCTTATATTTCAATTGCCTTTCTTCTTTGTTCTTGATTTTTACAATGGCAAGGAGCAAGGGAAATCCCCGAGTTTTGGTTGTGAAGAAAATAATCAAATCCTTTTGTAGGTTTGCCAATACCCATATGTCAGTTGGGTATGCTCTTTCTTCAAAGAGTAGAAGGTATTTCATGAGCAGATCAAGTGGTGGTCTTCCCACAGATGTTCCCAAGGGGCACTGTGCAGTGTATGTTGGTAGTGAGCGCAGTAGATTTATCATCCCCACTAGTTTTTTGAACCACTCTCTGTTTCAAGAATTGTTGGATAAGGCAGAGGAAGAGTATGGGTTTGATCATCAGATGGGACTCACCATTCCCTGTGAGGAAATTGCTTTCCAGTTTCTGATATCCATGTTGGGGAAAAAAGATCCAGCACTCACGAATATGGATCTGGACGAACTCATCAATTTCTACCAAATTTAGCGGGGGCGTGATCTTGGAGTTATCTCTTGTTATTAGTATTCCCTGAAATTCGTATAGTGGTGGATAGTTAGGCAACACCTTTTATACCAGAATCCGCAACCCTTAACTCAAACTGAAAGAAATATAATCTGATGCCTAACCCATGTATCACTAAGGTTTCAATAAGAAAAGGCCTTATTGAGAAGCTGAGATTGTTTTGAGGTTCATTTTTTTGAAATGGAAGAGACCGTGCACTTTCCTGCCATTTGCAGGGTATCTTTTCTTCTAGTTCATTTTTAGTGAAAAGTGAAGGTTGGAGTGGCTGCACTGAATCAGAACCTGTTGCTTCCAACCCTTGTAATCAGTGGGAATGTTTTAGTATGGGAATGAAGACAGTCTTCTGATAACAGGAAGATATTTCTTTTCAAATTGGAAGGGATGTTTCTGTGCAGACTCAGTATTCTGTCTGAAGTTAATTTGTGCAAGAATGTTTTTGGCACATTGCCCAATGCCGGCTACATTTACATATTTGTAAACAATTACATAAATATATATAAATTAGGATTTAATTTTGGTGGCCTAATTTGCAATTTAGATAAACAGATTAGAAATGACAATCTTAAAAGTCGTAGTTAGCTTGGTTTGTGCTAACTGAACTAGCAGCAGCACAATGTAGCCAGCAATTTAATCACTTTGTCAGGTCTATTTATAAAGACATGTTACTTATAATTTGTAATCTTTATTTTGACGTTTCTTTTTAATTATTATTATTCAAATTTAAAATGTTGAGAAGAATTTATTTTTTATAGTTTTGTGTTTTCAGATTTCAATGATAATTATGTGTTTCAGTTTATTATTGATGGTTTCTGTCTATTTAGTCCGGTTTACCAAATTTTTATACCTTAGTTAAATTGTTATGTCTACTTATAAAGACATGTTCCTTATATTTTTATTTCATTTTTTTTAATTATTCAATTTGAAAATGTCGAGAAGAAATATTTTTAAAATTATGTTTTTTAAAGCTTTCAATTACAGTTATGTTACGTTGTGTTTAATTTATTATCCATGGTTTCCATCTATTTATAATTTGATTCAAGAGTCACTTCGCACATAGTGCCACAAGTAAGACTCTAATATTGCATTGATCCGCGGTGTCTGGTCGTTTGTCTATGGATGAAACCTTGTGGACAACAACAGTTTTGTGCCCACCAACTTGAATAGCTCCTGCCAAAAGTTTCTTGTAAAACGAGCATCTCTATCTGAGATGGTACTCAAGGGGATTCCCAAATACTTCACCACATACCAAAAGAAATACCCTTCAATCTCTTCTGCTCCGCAAGGTTGTTGACATGCAGTGAAAGTGGCATACATGGAAAATCTATCCGCTATGACTATGATGTAAGAAAATCTTTATACACTACGCAAAATTATGATGAAATCTATACTCACATTCACCAAATCTTTACTCCCTCGTTAAATTGTAGGTGTTTTGAGATACATAACAATAAGAAGGATGCAAGGGTTTGCAATAGGTAGACTATTATGCTCTAATTAACTTCCAACATTAACCGTTCACAATATGAATAATGCATTCATTTATGTATCAACTAATAAATGATAGGTACTTGCTCACATACATTCAAGAGGAGAGAGAAAATTAGTTGTATAGGGAAAAATAAAAGAGGATCTAGATGTGCAAGATGATGGAACTGGTAGATCAAAAACTGCAAATGCTTTGATGTAAGTTATAGAGCTACAAACTAAACAAGAATAGGACCCTACAACTTTTGCACGGTCCAAGTTGGAACTGTACAGTCCTAATCTAGAACTGTATAGTCCTAGACCCTTTGATGACCTAGATTTGAAAAAAAAATTGTGTTTTGCTCATCTAGAAATGACCTTAGTTTTATGTTTCTCTTGCTTACACACCTTCAAGATGACTTGTAATCATCTGCAACAAAGTGCAAACCCTAGAAAATAGTAAAACCCTTCATCGAAGAATTAGAAAACCAAAATGATAAAACATGTGTGGTTGAGGTTGGACTACATTTGGTATTCAGAATCCTAGTTGATGAACTAATCTAAGATCTACACTACATGCCCTTAATGTGGATTAAGCCTCGCATAGTTCTTCCCGATTCTTGTGCAAGCATGAATAACTAATAAACCCCCTAGGGGTGCCCTCGTGTCTCTTGACACTAATATATCATGATAACTATATTGTATTGAATGCACCCAACATGGTAATAGTCTAACATGGCGTGCCTTAGCTACATGACCTAACCCTTTATTTATTAAAACTGTTAAACAATGCTTGGAGAGATCTTTCTCTCGTTAAGACACGGCTTTATGAATTTTTCTAAGCCATGGCGTGTCTCAACTACATGACCTAGTTGAGTGCTTCAAACTTGTAATAGAGACTATTCTAAATGATATGTAGCTAATTTGGATGGAATTATGAACCCTTTGAATGATTTTGGAATGATATTTATGATTGAAGCTTGTAAAATTGTTAGGTGAGTTGTAAAGGGACATTGACATGTTTATATAGCCTTCCGTAGGAAAAATATTCTAATAAGGTTGATCCTATGAAGACGAAATGACCCAAAGAAGATATTCAAATTGAAAATAGAGTCAACAAACTTGAAGAGAAAGGACTATACAAGTCGACTAAAATTGGACGCCACATCTCGACCTAGTTGTATGGTTTTGGATAAAGAGGAAGAACACCAAAATAAAAAGTTTAAACATGAAAGATAGGTGTGTTTTACTACTTTTATCATATAATATTCCTAGAATTTATGAAAGAATAGACTGTAATGATAAGGAAGTCACAAGAGAGCTAGAGAGAAGAATTGATTGGATTCTGAATGTGAGCATTTGTCTTAGCAACTTGGGAGCATTATCAAACTTTACATTATAGAAGGAAAGCTATCATATTTTAATGTCTTCAACTAATGGGCAAGTGTATCGAAATGGGGGACCAAAAGGGGGTCAAAAGTCAACACATTTTTCCTAAAATCAGCGAAAGTTGAACTTCATCTAATAATTTGGCATGCATATGGTCAAAATTTGACAAAGTAAGTATTGAATATCTCGGAATCTAGTATCTAAACTACTCTTTTTTTAAAATAATGGTGGAGATTAAGAGGGTCAAATGTGGTGCGCACACAAAGTATGCTTATTTTTGTATTAAAAAGATAAGAACCTATTGTGTGTGTGCCCCCCATTTTTTGAGTTCTATAAATTAGTTTTCAAATCCCTTCAGTAGAAAGTTAGCTACGACCATGTACGAGGTTCCACTAATTTTTCATAATTTTTGGTTGAATATATAATTTTTTATTAATTTTCAAAGTGCACACATCCCGAAAATAAAATATTTGTGTGTATACCCACGTAAATTTGAGAAAAAAAAGTTATGTTTCTAATGCTTGTAGAATGTAGTTTAGAAGAGACATTTTTAAAAAATTTGGATGAAAAAATCATAAATTGTGTACAAAAAACGTATGCATATGTTTTGACAAGAAAATAAGGAACTAGTAAAAGAAATTAAGGATGAAAGCTTTAAACTAATAGGATTTTAGAAAGAAGTATATCGTCACCAAGGTAAAACTGATATTAACGTCGTGGTATAATTTTTGTAGAGTATTATGTTATAACGCATGAGATATCAGGGTGTACATGTGAGATTTTGATGGTTCTTTGTAAAACACAGATTTATTCAAGGATTACACATTCCTAACCTCAGGATTGGATATCCAAGGCGAATCTAATCCTATGGATTGAGAATTTCAAATCCAAAGAAGCGGAAACAAACTCACGCTATAAAGCGAGTCCGTTCCTGTTTGCAATGTGGTATATGTACTTTTGGGAGGAATATATTTACTAAAATAAATGGTTTAAGTATAAGAAATAATAAAGTATAAATGAAAAACTTATACTTTAAACTTATTTTAGTAAATATAAGAAATTAGGGTCACTCTGCACCTTATGGAACTAGTCTCACAACTCCATTAGTCATTGTTTAGAAGATCTAGTTTTTCATATTTCAATCTAGTTTGTACATAGGTATTTTTAAGGATTTCATCATTCATCATAAACCTTTTAGGGTTTAAATTCTACAATCGATATCTATTTGTTAAAGAATATAGTCATTGTTTAGGTTTCAGGGTCTTCTTGATTGGTTCTTGACATTTGTACAAGTTTTAGATGTGTCAAAACTATATTTTATAAACGTCACAACTCCCAATGACAAGTGATCGAATATATGGACTCATGAATTTTCCCATGAGCATGGAGTTGAATCCCTAATTTCATCTTAGAATATGGTAGCATCATACTAAGTATGGATGAGTACCTACTCTACAAGCTTAAAGGGAATGCATATTTAAGAGGACCACTAAAACAATCCTCACAATCAACAATGTAAGGGAGTGACCTTGGTTCCCATGTTGGCATGTATATAATCTTTTGATCCTTATAATATATATTAACAATAGTAAGGTGTGGGCAAGAAGATGATCTATCTAAGGACCCCATAATATCTTCATTTTTTCAATAGAAGAATAAGACATAACTCGAGGAGTTAGAAGCTAAAAGAGTGCATCACATCGATATATTTATAACACTCAACAAAAGTTAGGGTAGGAGTAGATGAAAAATGTGCAAAATATTACAAATATTCATTTACTTTCTTAGGAGAAACAAACTCACGGATTTTATCAAGATTTATGCTAAGTAAATTAGTTAAACTCTCACCCTAGTGTAGGAGTAGGAAGGTTGATTCAAGTGCCACATACTTCACAAGCAATCAAATCTACATCAACATTAAGAGACATGCTTTTTTAGATATCCTTTTGTGTTTTTACCAAGAAACCCTTAAATATTTTTATATATGGACAAGAAACTAATGAAATAATTTGGTGCATTACAAAAAATGAATTTGGTGAAAGTGGTAAGAGGGTGTTGTCATGCAAAATGTATGGTAGGTAAAATTCAAACTTTTAGCATGAAAACTAAGCCCACAGTTGAATCTTTTGATTCCTGATCACTGGTGTGTTCTTCCTCTAGGCAACCTACCTCAATACCACTCTCAACATGACTCAAATTAAGTTTGTTTCAATGTGCAGGGATTATTTAATAAGATGATTGATGAGTTCAGTGTGACTTGATGAAAGATAAATTCCTTTGGAGGCCTAAAAAAGCCATTCTGAGCTAATCAAACACCCTATGGGAGAGTTCAAGAAATATATTAAGAATCTGGAAGTGATGTTAGGAAATATTTTAAGTGTTAGAGGAAATTTAGGAAGATTTAGGAATTTTTTTCTCATTAAAGGTTGATCTTCTCAACAACGAGTTTTCTAGGTGTTGGGAACAAACACTCTAATGGTGTGAAGATGATTTTGACTTGTTAAAGGGAAAAAAATAGGCATGTGACTCCTATATATGTTGGTAACATCCAATTTTTCTCTAATAATTTAAGGTTTCACGAAGAATTTCAAAATAGTGTAGCTGCCCCTTTCAGTTCTAGAAAAAAATGGCCCTAAATTTGCAAGTTCTAGAGAGATGGTCACCACATGGTGATAGGTGAATATCTGTAAATGTTGATAAGCACCTCTCAGAATGGGTACTACTATAAATATACTATTTTTTACTGTGGGTGAGGATCTCATGAGGATGGGGCCAAATTTTCTGAGTTCAAAACACCTTCCTAACCAAGTTGTGTTTTTGAGTGATAAAACTTCTAACATTAAACAGTGGTAAAATATGAGTTGCCATGATTTCAAAAGATGTTTATAAAACCTAAATTTATGAATTAAGTATTTAGAAAAATTGTTATGAGATCTTCATTATGATGGGAATAAGATGCTCTCTTCTAATTACAAGGCAAGAGTGAGGATCACTCTCTTAATTTTCAAGGCATCCAGAATTAACCCTAGTGATCACAAATAAACTCCATGATGTTGAAACTGATTTTGATTATCTATCACTTATTGAAATAGGTATTTACCATGTATATGGAATTATTTCTCACTGAATGCAATTCTTATCATGTGACCACCTATTAGACTGAAATGAGGTGGTTGTAATTCCCTTCCTCTTTTGAATTGTGATCACACTATAAGGTTTGAATGAGTGTTTAAGAACACTAAATATTGAGTGGCATCAAGTGAAACTTAGATGATTTCTCATTCTTACATACATGGTGGTCTATATGAAGATCATCCTCTTACCCCTCTTGGCTCCAGAATTCTCCTTAGATAGAATCAACTTTAGGATACTCATACACCTATTTGTTGATATGTCTCTCATGGAGATAGATGATGCATTGATCCTTCAAACATAATGTTATTGAATGCCTCAGTATCTTGAATAGCTCATCTTGGCTTATTCCTTGAAGAGGTTTGAACATGATGGTAGAGTCAAGATATGATGATGCTCAATTTATTCCATGAGATTTTCATTTCACCTTTGAACATGATGACCATCTGTCTAACTTCATAATTCATTTCCCTAACCAAGATGTCACATGAGTGGAAAAATAATAGTATTTGGACACATCTTCGCTACATTGCTCCTCATGGAAATATGTTTCCTCCTTTATATGGAAGGATTGATCCCTGAATGAGACTTGAAATAATGTTTAAGGGTAAGCTCCATCTTCTTGAACTCCAATTACATAGAAGCACTATGAAATACATTCCTTGAATTGTACGATGTGAGAACATCTAAAGGTATTGATTAAGTGTTTAGAAACAATCTCAAGAGATATGCACTATTTATGAGCTCAAGATGACTACCATCACCACTCATGGTGATCCTTTCTAATCATGCTCATGATGATAATTACTTTGATGAATTGATTTTTAATGAGGTTCTTGATGTTTCATATCCTTCATAAACCTCATGAATCTCTTGATTACACCCGTTGTCTAAGTGACTCTCTATTACACATTTTGATCCATATTTTTTCCCTCTAACATCATTCAGGAACTCCTGATATCTTCCATAGAAGACAACATTTGTCGTTGAATCTCTCATTCCCTACACCCTAAATACTCGACGTTGAATAGATGGATCTTAAATGATATAAACCCCCTAAATTTTCCCAAATTACTTCACACACCTTCAATTCTCTTCAAAATCAACCTCAGATGCTTTAGAATTTCCCTTAATGTTCTCGAAGTGTATTTATCACCTACAAATGGCCAAAAATGTCCTTTATAGGCCTCTGGAGGAATTTATATTTCACTGAATCTATTAATCACCTTGGGTAATCATGTTTAATGACTAATAAAACTTTAAAACCTTATTAGGAATTTCCTTTGATCTAGCCCATGAAGGTTGAACCAAAGGTAGGATAGTCAGAGGAAGGATGCACATATTGATGTCTATCAAGAGGAAAGGGATTGAATATTGCTACGCCCTTAGTCCTATAACTTATACTTGCATATTGTGATTATTTATCTACATTTTGGTGTTCTTGGTGTTCTATTGCTATGTCAATATTCAAATCTATATTAAGTAATTTTATTACAAATATACAATGGTAGTTCATGACATCTAGACATTTACTCCAACCTTGACTATGTTTTTTTAACTCTCAGGGGTTTTATCACCTAAAGATTAATGTTGGGATCATATCAAGAATCCAAAAATCTGGGTTATAAAATAAGAAACTTGAATTTAATGCTCCTAATGCTTATTCAATAGGTAAACGAGTCAAGAAGGGTGTGTATTATAATAAATTTAAATTTTATCCCTATTAGGCTATCTAAAACCCTATTTTGGGGTTTCAACAAGAAAATATTAATATCTCAGCTGATAAGGATTATTAGAAGGTAAATCTACCTAGAATTGGGTTATAAAACTTAGGAGTCTTCTTGAGTCACACCATTACAAAGAAGACTCTAATACCATTACGAAGAACAAACAACCTTTTGATAAATTTTATCCACTTGGAATTAGGAATTGAATTTTAATGACATGTTCCTGACCCCTGCAATGTATCGAGATCATTACCAAGCATTAATTAAGTGTTTAGAAACACTCTTGGGAGGTATGTGTTTGCTTGAGAGTATGAGATGATTGCTAGCATCACCTTTGGTGGCCTTGGATCAAAATGGATGCTCCCAAAATGTAAAGGATATTATTCAAGATTTTTGGGTGCCTAATTTTTCCTCTTAACTCCTTACGGAGCTCCTGGAATCAATAAGAGAAGTTAAGGTTCACAATTTGAATGCTCATTCCTTACACCTGAAAACCCGTTGTTGAACAAACTATTCCGGAATGATAAAAAATTTCCTAAATATTCCTAAATTTCATCATAACACCTTAAAGGATTTAAAATACCACCTTTGGATACTTAATACCTTTTCATAACCCTCCCAGAGGATGCACACAGGCTCCGAAATGGCCAAAATTGGCCTTTCTAGGCTTGCCAGAGAATTAGTCTTTTATTGCACTTCAATGAATGGAATAATGGACCTTGTTAAACCTTTTTGAAAACTTATACATGTTCACCCAATGAATTATGAATACCTCCAAGGACAAGGTGATCATGACACGGGAGGAAGTTGTGCCGGAGAGGGATTCAAGAAGATTTGGGAGCAAGATTTCACATTATGGCTTGGTTTTCATGGTTTAAGTTTTGCATTTTTGGGTTAGTCAATTCACATGACAACATATCCATATGAATATCATTATCTTACCCTTCTAGGATTCAAAATCCTCCTTGAATGGAATCATATTTAGGATTATCATACACTTCTTTCTCATATCCCTCTCATGAGAATAGGTGACTTCTTGATCCTTCACACATGATGCTCTTAGATGCCTCAATATGCCTGATTAGCTCATTTTGATTTTTTTTCTCGAAGATATTTGGAGACAATGGTAGAGTTAAGATATGATGATCATCAATTCACTCCTTGAGCCTCACTTTTCACCTTTGAACATGATGATATATTCTTAATCTCATAATTCACCTTCCTGCCTAAGATATCACATGAGTGGAAGCATGCTTATGATGTCTGGACACTCTCTTTCTAATTTTATCCTCATGGAGATAGGTTTCCTCCTCCTGATAGAAGGATTGATCCCTAAATGAAACTTGGAGGAATGTAAGAGAATGAATTCCATGTTCTTGACCTCCACATTGTACTGAAACACTATAAATTCCACCTCCCTGACTTGCAAGATGTGAGTTCATTACCAAGCATTGATTAAGAGTTTAGAAACTACTCTCATAAAATATTCATTTATTTGTGAGCTTAAGATGATTTCCACTATCACTCATGGTGAGTTTCTCTTATAATGCTCTTGATGACCATTCCCTTGATGATTTGAATCTCGATGAAGCTCTTGATGTTTCAGATCTTTCACAGACCTTGGGAATTTTCTAATTACACCCATTTTCCTCATGATCTTTTAGATCCTTCACAGACCTCATGATGACCATTCCCTTGATTATTTGAATCAATAAAAACTTACATATGTGTTTTGATTTATTATGTGTTATAAGGAATTTCATGAGTCCATATATTTGAGAAATTGTTGCTACCTTTGGGAGTTGTGAGGTTTATAAAATATAGTTTTGACACATCTAAAACTCCTACAAATGTCAATAACCAATCAAGAATACCCCAAAACCTAAACAATGACTATATTCTTTCACAAAACAGATATTGATTATAGAATTTAAACCCTAAAAACTTTAGGTTGAATATTGAAATCCTTAAAAATACCTATGTACTAACCAAATTAAAATATGAAAAAATATCTTCTAAACTATGACTGATGGAGCTGTGAGACTAGTTCCATAAGGTGCAGAGTGACCCTAATTTCTTATATTTACTAAAATAAATTTAAAGTATAAGAAATAATAAAGTATAAAGATTAATAAATGAATTGTTTTTAGTAAATATATCCCTCCAAAAGCACTTATACCACATAGAAAATAGGAGTGTGAGTGTGTTATAACATGCTCACGTTTTACACTTGGTAACTGTGAATCGTAATAATTCACAATGCAACCAGGCTTTCCCAAAATGCACTCGTGTTTTGCTTCAAATCGAATATTTGACCACTTTTTGGTCTCACGTCTCCATGCACTTTCCTTAATTGTTGATAGATGTATTGAAAGAAGATAGTTCAACCACTTTTATACAATAGATCATATTTGACTTGCATTAGGTTTGTAGGCTCCTAAATTTGTACCAAGGTTGAAAGTGGTGAAGGTAGCATGATATGTCGTTGTCAAAGTGAGGTGCTTCTTCGCCTAGAATGGAAAATTTGAGGTCAAAAAATGGGATGGTGGTTAACCTCCTACTCTTTAATCTCCATGAGATTGAGGGGAGAGGCCTTGGAGAAACCAAAATGATGTCAAAAATAAATTACACAAGTATAGTCCAACATACCCAACTAGGCAGCCCAACCGCTACGAATTCACACCCAATTTACTTTCACCAACATGATATTCATAAATATACCTAATAATGGGAAATGGTTTCACTCAAACTATTGATCATAGAAATGATATCCATTATCTTTAAGAAAATTGCTCTTAAGACCAAAAAATGTTTCAAATGAAAGCTTATAAACATCAATTTACATTTATGATGGCTGAAATATTGAAGGATCTACACAAATAAAGTGAAATTTTAGTATGATCAGGGAGTGAAATTAAATTTTTTAACTTAACGAAAGTGATCAAATGGACTATGATCAATGACCGAATTCATTCCAAGAAATGAGTTATCATAATCTAGATCAAGTGAGCTAGTGATAACTAGAGAGAACAATAATCTACACAATTGATGTAAATCCATCATTATTTAGAAAAGTAATGAAATATCCTACACATACATTTCATCACCAGTTAGAAAAAGACATCATAAAATGATAATACAATGGTATTAAAGCCTTTATATGAAAATAAGGAAGTGAAAGCATGCAAGGATTTTATAATTTATAACTTATGTTTATGTCTACATAACACTAACAAGAACTAAATGACCAAATAATTATATGCACCTTCAAATATTCCTAACAAAAATCTAACAATTTCTCAACATTGCACATTGCTTGCTCTTTGAACCAAAGACTCTCAATATTTAATTGCTTAGAGAAATAGAGAACATAATTCTCAGATCAGGACAACCAATTTTTCTCAATAACCAAAAGATCCATATGGAAAATTACTTCTCCAACTTATACAATTTAATATTTGCAAATGTGCATAGAAAAGGTACCCAAAATATTCCTCCTAAAATCAAGTTTCGAGAAATAGGCACTTGTCTATAATTAGTGAATGCAATTAATCAACCAATGGGAGGAGAGATTAGAGCATGTCCGAATCATTTCCATGAAATCAACCTTCAATAAACACAAGTTCTACCTTGAAATAAATCAAATTTAGAAAAAATATGACCAAGGAGAAAGCACAAATGGTAATCCACAAAGAAAAACACATGCACATCCAAAATATTAGAGGAATTTGATAGAGAGAAAGTTTCCACTTGTGAATCAAATCAAACTCCACCTTTATATCAATATGAAAGATCAATACTATGATTTTAAACTGATTTTAGGTCTCTAACATGTCATGGTGGGTCCTGGCAAGAAAATGCCACCAATAACACTTCTTTGCAAGAGATTGGGACGAAATGGAGGAATTAGAAAGTGATTTGGATCCTAATTGATTCAAAGAACTAGTTAATACCTCACCAAACTATTTCACTAACCTCTCTTCAATTTCTCAACAATGTCTCCCAAAATTAAAATAGCTCTCAAAAAAAACTTTCCAATAATACTAACCATTTTAAAAATGAATCACCCAATAAAAAGTTATGGCAAAAATCTGAGCCCCTTTTATTTAATGGAATTCTGAAATTTTGATGTCCCTGAGCCTTATTTTGCACTAAGATTAGCTGTTAAATTTAACCAAGTGAAATACCTTTGCACCCAACCACAACTTGCCATTTATTCTTTTGGGTTCTCGAAGTCTCGTGTCAGTGTCATTTTTGCCTCACGAAGTACCAACCTTCTCAGGAAACTAACTGTAGACACCAAATTTGGGTCTTACGACGCCCTGTACCCCGCATCTCGTCCCGCAACCTAACCCTACCTCACCACCTAAACCTTGCACACTTAATTATTTATTAATTACCTTATAATTAATAAATCCACATCTCCAACCCTGCCACCTCACCTCGCCACCTCACCATGACCTAGCCCTAACCCTAAACCAACCTAATTAAGACCTATGACTTGGTCCAGACTCACACCCATGACTCATCACCCCTCACCCACACCAAAACGAGCCTAATAATGACTTGACCAAGCCCACAACTGATCCCTCGGGAGAAAAGGAGGGAAAGATGGCTATTTTACTAAAAATAGCCACTTTGACCTAACCGACATCGGTTCCTACTCGACCGCCGTCGGTTACGTAACCACCATCGGTTCCCTGTTAATGACCTCCCCCAACCAAAAAGAGAGGATCCGGAATTCATTTGGCAAAGAAGAAAGAGAAGTGAAACAAAAGCAGAAGAGGTTGCAGAGAAGAGGATCGAGCCGAAGACTGTAACTGAGCAACTGGATCGCTGTCACCCTCGTTCAAGCATTGGAAAAGACTGAGGATAGCTTCATCAGCTCACTTTCCAATACCGGATCATCCCAACTAAGCCTTACTGTCGCCACCACATTCCTTGGACCTGTATCTTCATCAGGAACCAGTAAGTATTATCTTGTAGTTCTTTGTTATCATTTTGCTTTAATTCATATTAAATGGGGAACTGACCACCTTTGAAAGGAAGTCTAATATTTCCTGGGCCTAAGGCAGTTCCCTCACTTATTGTCTAACTAAGATCTAGTGGTCTTGTATTCTTACTTACAGGTAGTCCTTCCTAGACAAAAAGGAGTTCTTCACAATCGATCTGATCTCTCTACGGTACGCGCACACCTCCCCAACACTCAACAGGTATTCCTCCTAGCCCTAACCCTTATCTGTTTCTCAAGAGAATGAAAGGATAGAAGCAACTCTATTCCAGAACCAAATTCTGTGTGAAACATTTTGGCACGCTTGGTGGGACCCTTTTCGGGTTTCTTTCTTTCTTGCTTGCTTTCATATAGGGAGCACACTTGTTGTTTCTTTCTTCTACATATTCACAAAATATTTTGTCATTTTGGTAAAAGAATTTGTTTTTCTTTCACATCTTTGCATTAGTGAAAGTCATCTTCTTTGCTTCATCAAATATCATTTTCGATTTGGGTTTAAAACACGTGCATCACATTCTTGCTTGTTGTTTTTAATTCTAGTGAACGTAGATTAAGTAACAGGTCATACACGTGGGGGTGATATCCACGGTATTGACGAGAAATTAATCTTACTCTCACTGCACAACACATACCAAATCACATCATAATCAACACAACAGCTCAAACATCCCCCCTTCCCGCGGTATTCCTCCGCCCGATTGAGGTAGCCTTATGAGCCAAAACAAACTTGACATCTCCCTTAGGTCTCTTGTTTAGGATTGACATCATCTGGCGTCTAAGGCATAAGCCCAAAGTGATTAAAACTAATCCTAGGGTTAGTCTCTTGATTTGCTTGTGCATCTTGCTTGTTTTTTAGTTCTGTTTCTCTGTCATACACTGTTTCAGTGATCACTTCAAGACAGTTTGGTAGGTATATTAAGCATTGTTATCCCCAAACCAGCAGCTTCTTACATCCTCTCTTTGCTTTCACAGTGACCGACACCGGTCCCATACTACCGACATCGGTTAACTGACCGACGCCGGCTACATTCTGACCGACATTGGTTATCTGACCGATATCGGTTACTGTGTTTAACAGTTCTTGACAAACCAACAACCTATCAATTCCAACATTTTGTTGTTGTTTTCATTCCGGATTGATTAAATCCCTGCTGTGTCCTCTTGTCCATGGTTATTATCACCCAGAAACAAGCAGCAGCCATGGTTTCACATGCCTGTTCTGTGCCTTTGCCTGAGTCACCCCCTTTGCATCCTATGGGGAATCCTACGGATACCAGTAATTTTCCCACGATCCCTGTAGGAGATAAGGAATTTGCCAAATTTTGGATGCTAATCCTAGTGTCCGTACAATATTATTTGTCTCATACCCCTGACCGTACACCCGACGGTCAGCTCCTCATTGGTATGCCTATTAGTATCACCGCTCACTTAGCCCCTTCCCCACCTAATAACTCCACTTCACCGTCTTCATCCTTAGCCCTGTCTCCCAGCTCAGTAGCTTCGGTGGTTCATACTGCACCAATTGGCTTTCCTTTCGTTAATCTGGGGCCCCCCATGTCACTACCATCCATTGACCCTACCTCATCTCTCTCACAGACTATATCTTTTATAACTTGCTCTCTGCCACCTATACACATGAGCTTTCCCTCACAAGCTCCGCCCACCTTTTCATTTCCACAAATTCATCCAGTGGCCTCAACCTCTTATATAGGACACCCTTATTTGGCTGCCCCAACACATTCATCACCATTATCTTATCAACATTCAATCCCACCATTGTCTAGTAGCGGCTCTTGGACCAATCCTCCTCTGTTTACAATGACAGCACCATCATCTAACCCAACCAATGATTTAATCAAACAGATGATGGACAAGATGTAAAATCTTGAGGCTTCTGTTTCAGGAAGTCGTAACACCCTGACATACGAGCAAGTTTGTCGGGAGCCTATTCATCCTTCTGTCCCCCTTCATACATATCCTCCTCAATGGGAATTACCGAAATTTACTCGCTTTAATAGTAAGGAGGACCCACAACAACACTTGCGATCGTTCAGACATGCCTGCTATCTGATTGCTCATGACGATGCCTTACTACTCCGTACCTTTCCCATGTCCTTATCAGGACCTGCCTTGGAGTGGTACAGTGCTTTAGCCCAGCACTCAATCTTCTCCTTTAACCAGTTAGCCCAATCTTTCTTGGATCACTTCTCCATCAATATTGCCAAGAAAGTATCCATTACCGACCTCTATGCCATCCGACAATTTGAAGATGATTCTATCACAGATTTCGTTGGATGATGGCGGGGCCTCATCAACCAACTTACTTACGCCTTACCTCAGGCCGAGCTCATCGAACTCTTTACGTGGGCCTGCGCTAAACACATTTCCCCCACCCTCCAAATTCAAACTTTCTGCACTTTTGATGAGGCCTTTACTATGGCTCGGAAACTAGAGATTCGAGCCTTAGAGGAAGAGAAATTGAGGTTACGCAACAAAAGCTCAAATTTCCGAACCCAAGACTCTACCACCAAACCCAACACCACCAACTCTCACGCATCGGCTGCTTCGAAATCAAAGGGTGCAGTACACGCAGTGACGGTCAAATCTCAAGCACTGTCCAATACCCAGCCGAAAGCCACCTATAAGTATAAAGCCGAGCCCATCAATTACACTCCCTTGGGAGAAACTTATGGTGTGATCTTAGACAAATTGCTTAAAGCAGGAGCTATCACCTTGCCTCCTGTTAAACCTCACTCCGGGTTTGATTCCACCCGCGCTATTCCTTCTTGGTATAAAGAAAATGACTTCTGTAACTTCCATCGCGTGAAGGGACATAGTCACGAAAACTGCAAGATGTTGAAAAACATAGTGCAGGAAATGGTTGATGCAGGGGATATAACTCTCGATAATCCTAATGCCCCCGCTAATCAAAATTTAAAAATCTTCAACAAACCATTTCCAAACCATGCATCTAACAGTAACACAAACCAAGACACCTCAGCCGAGGAGAAGAGTGTGCATGAGATCCATGCGATTTTCAACTCCCAACCCAGGGCTTCCATTGAGGAAATTCTGAATCAAGCTTCTTCACCAACGCAGGGATTCTCGCCCCCTTCTCCTTCATCAGGACAAGAGGACAGTCCCGCTATTCCTTTACCCATAAAGGAATTAACCGCCCAGAGTTCTCTTCTCACAAATGAACCTTCTTACACCACATCCCTACAAGATTGTGAGCAGATGTTATCTAACTTATCTATTTCCCAAACATCTCCTTCCACCACTCTTGCTGCAACAGAAGAAGGCTTGCCACTTTTTCTGTCATCCTTAGAGGAGAAACCCCTTGAGCCTACATCACCAAACTCCTTAATCATGACGGATCCCCTCGAGCATGCCCTCCTACCTATTAGTTCTTCATCACCTAAATCTTTCCAGCGACCGGTTGACCTCTTAACACCCATTGATACAACGCCTCATTTACCCCCTGTATCACACCCACAGTGGACCGGAATCACAACCCACCTCTCTTCCATACCAAATTTCCTGTTCACACGTGAAGATTGTCATCCCTCAGAAGATAGACGAGTCTTATGGGAGCATTTGAGTACACCATACTCTACTCAAATGCAGATGACTAATCCAGACACCTCTACCATATACCCGAGGTGTTTACAAAAGCTCAAAATGCCTATGTCCTCACCTTCACCCCCCTCATCTCTATCGAATCCCTCAGCCACTTCTATCAACCTAACCAAACCTTCCCTTACGCTTGGAACTTCACCAATTCCCAGCCTGACACACCCACCTAAACGGTTAGATTTATCCAAAAATAATGTCGTCAATCCACCTAGGAGACAGACCCAATCTCCTCGAGTCCAATCTATGCCTCTTCCACAACTAAAACCCTCGCCCCCGATCACACCGATACAACAGGCTCGGCTTCAGCCTTCACCATCACACCTACCTTCTATATTAGGGCCTCACCCCTCCACCTTGCCTCAATACACCTTGCCTCCCACATCTTCTTTAACACGACCTATACCTTTTGCACCCCTACAGACACTCACAGGCGTCTCAACACCGTCGCCCCAAGTATCTCGCCTACCTACCAACCCTAAGCAAACTCGATCATCAAAGGACTTGTTTGCTGTCGCTCCTCTCTCCCCGTGGTTGTTTTCTGCCACCACGTCAGCTGGGGCCTCATCCTCTAACCAGCTAAACATAACTTCTACGCAGAAGAAACCACGCCTCGTTAAAACCAATCATCAAAGTCCCTTGCCTAAATCACCACCCATACGAACCACTCATACCCGACCATTACCAAAACAATAAAAAATCTCACCTACTCAATCAACAGCCTCATCTTCATCTGAATTTGACCTGCTCAAAGGATCTTACTCCAAGATCCTTGATATGTTGGTAGGGGATGCGACCATTTCCCTACCCCCGCTCAGAGTCTATGATCTATCTAAGCCTCGACCTATAGGTTATGATGAATCTAAAATTTGTGCTTACCATCGCACACCAGGACACGATGTAGAAGGATGTAAAGCTTTGAAAGCCATCCTTCGCCAGTCACCTATCTCGGATAGACAGCCTAAGAAAGATAATTTACGGAGAGAGAGGCCCTTAGCTTCGATCCCTTCTCCTATACCACCTATCCCCGCCTCGCCAAAATCTATCATCATTGCAACCCCGCCTCTCGAGAGCAATGACTTATCCCCACCATCTTCCTCCTCTCGTATTCACGAGATCAACATGATTAACATTGCTACTTGAGGTCAGAAAAACAATGGAAAAGCTAAAGAAAGCACACCTGCGGCCTCTCTTTCTCCTTCTGCCATCCCGATCGCACCACCACCTAAAGTGGTCATTCGTGGACCTGCCTATCCCGTCTCTGATGGAGTTTCCCACCGCACCATGATCAAACAACTTCACCAATCTCCTGTCAAAATGACACTCTATGATCTCATTCAAACATCTGAATCACATCGACAAGCTTTAATTGAGATCCTTCAAGGGATAGAGGTCCTACCTAACGAAACCTTTCCCGTCACCTCCATTTTAACACCCAACCACGTCACTTCTCTCACCAAACAACCTACCTCCACAACCACTTCTGTCCCTATACAGCAAGCCGCTGCTGTCAGTTTTTCTGAAGAAGAAATTGTCGTCTTTGGTGCAGAAGATCCTGATCCAGCTCTTTTCATCTCGGCTTACATCTGGGACATCTGGGTACGTCGTGTTCTAATCGACGAGGGTGCTAACCTAAAAATTGTTTCTTCCACAGCCTTCCAATAGATGAATATCCCTCCTAGCTGCATGTGTGTCAACCCCACCATGTTGTGTTCATTCAACGATGCTATTACTTCTACCTTAGGCACCGTGATCCTTAACATTCGTGTAGGGCCACGTACCTTACCCAAACTCTTCTATGTCCTTGAGGGAGAATTCCAATACAACATATTGTTAGGTCTTCCCTAGATCCGGGCTATGGGATGCGTTCCTTCCACCTTACATAGATGCATCAAATTCAAGTATGAGGGGAAGTCTTACACCGTCAAAGCTGATGCTTCCCCTTTCAAAACCTGCAATATGTTATATCGCCCTAATGATGTGCTTGTACCAGTCAAGGCACCCATTGATCCAGCCCAACCATCTACTTCAACCACACCTCAACCATCCACCTTAACCACACTCACACCTTTAACCAATGAATCCACCGCCGCGAATACCACTTCTTTCCCCGCGGACAACATCCCAACTTCAGATCCCTTGGTAGATGTTTTTCAACGCCTTACGCTAGGGGAATACCACCTATACAAATGTTAGCACCTTCCATACCCCACAGGAGTACGGACAGTTACATGCACATCCTACCTACGACCGTCGTGTGGGGGAGGTGATCTCCTACGGACCACCTAATTGCCGCACCAACCTAACATATGGGGGTGTCGACACATCCTCTGTCACCCCTGAACCTCCCCTTGGTGTGGTTCCCTTCCAATCTAATTTTTGATATCTAACCAACCTTCGTTTCGCCCTCACCTTCCTGACGTGTTGTGCTTGGAAGGGTTTTGGTTTTGGTCTTTATGAACAAGGCCGACACACGATCATTCCTGTAACTACCCACAAAACACAAAGATCATCGTGGTCTTTGATTTTTTGAACCACCTACACTGAAGAAACCTCATGTCAATTATATCCAAGAAAACAACATGAATTCACCTCTTCCGAACCATCATTGCCCATTTTTTCCATCTTTACCCACAGAATCAATAGACCCAGAATCTATCCCTCCTAACTTTTTTTTTTCGTGAATGCTATCTTCCTGGGTCCTCTCACTTATCAATGCTATAGTGAGGACCCATCTTCTCTTCCCATTTTGTATCTAGATATGATCGAAGAAGATTCACCTTCAATTAATGTTGTGGAGTGCCAGGATGATGACTCCATCCTCACTTACCTCGGTGCGGACAACTCTTATATTCAACGTGCCTTACTATCTGACACCCAAACTATGTTGAATGAATCAACTATAGAAATCAATATCCATACGGAGGACGATCCTCACATTCTAAAGATCATACAATCTCTCGACACATTAGAACAAGCCACCTTCACTAGCTTCCTCCGTGCTCATAATCAATATTTTTCTTGGTCCTACGTCGACATGTCAGGAATCGATCCTAACATTGCTGTCCATAACATCACTCTGAAACCAGAATCTAAACCAGTTAAACAGAAACTAAGAAAAATGCATCCACGCATTTCCCTCTTGGTGAAAGAAGAGCTTCAACGCCTTCTTTTTGTTTCTTTCATCTTACCTATTGACTATCCGCAATGGATTTCTAATGTCGTACCTTTCACTAAAGCGATGGGGGGACTTCGGATATGCACGGATTTTCAAGACCTTAACCTCGCTTGCCCAAAGGATGACTTCCCCTTACCTAGCATTGATCAACTTGTTGATCTCAATGCGGGCCATGAGGTGCTTTCTCTCATGGATGGCTTCTCGGGATACAATAAAATTTTGGTAGCCCCGGCCGATCAGCATAAAACCACCTTCATTACCACCTAGGGGACCTTTTGCTTATCATTTCATGCCATTCAGCCTTAAGAATGCTGGTGTGACCTATCAGCGAGCTATGACTTATATTTTCCATGACATTATGCACACTATCCTTGAGGATTATGTCGATGATCTTCTTGGAAAATCCAAACATCGCAGTGAACATCTCGATGTTTTAACCATTATTTTCGATCACCTATTACAATACTATGTTCATCTTCAACCAAATAAAAGTGTCTTTGGCATCCTTTCGGGAAAAATCCTTAGCTTTATTGTCTCTTTACATGGCATTGAGGTCGACCCAGATAAAGTCAAAGCAATCCTCAGAAATTCCCCCACCAACTAATCTAAAACAATTGCATAGTTTGCAAGGAAAATTCCAATCTATCTGGCGTTTCATTTCACAGCTCTCGGACCGATGTCAACCTTTCCATCATCTCCTTAAAAAGGACATTGTCTTTCAATGGAGTGAGGAGTTCCACCAAGCCTTTGAGGCTCTTAAAGCTTATCTCTTGCAGCCACCCGTGCTTATCCCACCTCAGGACGATCGCCCTTTCTACCTTTACCTTTCTGCCACCGACCATGCTGTAGGAGCCATGCTCACACATCGTGACTCTGAGCATCGAGAACAAGCAGTTTATTACATAAGCCGTACTCTTGTGGATTACGAGACTAGGTATACACACGTAGAAAAGTTGTGCCTAGCCCTATCATTTGTGGCCACCAAACTCCGACATTACCTCCTGAATCACAAAACTTTTGTCATCACCAACACTGACCCCATACATTATATGTACGCCAAACCTCATCTAAACCAACGCATCGCCCGATGGCTTATGCTACTCACCGACCTCGACCTTGAGTTTGTACACCAGAAATCAGTCAAAGGACAAACTATCGCGGACCAACTCGTGGAAGCCCCTTTACCTGGGGAACAATTTACCAATTTTACTTTCCCTGATGAGCTTATCGCAACTCTTTCACTCAGTGATGTGTCATATCCAATGACCCTCTTCTTCGATGGATCTAAATGCCAGTGCGGTGGAGGGGTAGGTGTTGGTCTCATTCCTCTTGAAGGTGAACCTATGCCTCTTTCATTCAGGCTCAATTTCCCCTGCACTAACAACACAGCAGAATACGAGGCCCTTGTTTTGGGTCTCCATGTTGAATTCGGTGACTCTCAGTTGGTAGTAAATCAAGTTACTGGCATCTACCAATGTAAAAATGAGGAACTTCAAAAGTACAAACATTACATGGATTCACTTTTGACCTTATTTTCTCATTATTCTATCCAAACCATTCCCCGCTCAACTAATAAATTTGCAGATACTATGGATTTCTTGGCCTCGTAAATTCCGGCCTCACCAACTGACTCGGACATATTTGTCTTGGTCCAACAACTCTTTGCCTCATCTTACTTAGTTCCGGATGTTTGTAGGGTAAATAATGTATCTGCTGATTCGCAGGATACCTGGTATCACCAATTTCACGACTACCTTACAACCTCTGTTCTACCACTTGCCCTCACTAGTAATGGCAAATGTGCTTTTCTTAAAAGTGTTTCTCATTATGTCGTCATGGGGGGACTCCTCTATAAACGTGGCTTCGATGGTATCCTCCTTCGCTGTCTAACCGGCGCTGAAGTCACTCATACCACCCAAAAAATCCATGACGGACTTTGTGGCGGACACTTTAGTGGCCTCGTCATGGCCAAGCGGATCCTTCGCCTAGGATATTATTGGCCTACTATCAATAAAGACTACTGCGAATATGTTAAGTGTTGTGTTATGTGTCAACAACATGCCAACCTTCAACATACTCCTAGCCACCCGTTACAGGTCGCACAAGATCTTTGGCCTTTCTCACAATGGGGTTTAGACCTTATTGGCGAGATTCACCCGCCTTCTTCGCAGCATCACTGTTGGATCATCACGGCAACCGAATATTACACTAAATGGGTGGAGGCCGTTCCACTCATTTCAACCAAAAAAGAAAAAATCGTTGAGTTCATCAATCATCACATTATCTGTCGTTTTGGTGTTCCTCATCGCCTGATAACAGATAATGGAAAATATTTCAAAAATAAGTTGTTACAAGACCTTTGTGACAACTTTGGTATCAAACTTAGCTTCTCGTCACCCTACTATCCACAAGCAAATGGACAAGCTGAATCTTCTAACAAAACCTTAATCAAAATTCTCATGAAAGTCGTTAACAATTCTGGGAAAAACTGGCATGATCACATCCCCTTTTCCCTTTGGGCTTATCGTACCAACATTCGTACTTCCACTAATGCCACACCATTCTCTCTGGTGTATGGTACCGAGGCTGTCTTGCCTCTCGAAATACAAATCCCTTCTCTCAGAATATCTCTTCAGGATATTCTCGCCAATGATGACTTCCGCCAAGAGTGGTTAGCCCAATTAGAGCTTCTTGATGAGCGTCGTCTTACAGCTCTTGACCACCTGCAAATTTATCAAAAGCGCATTAAGCGTGCTTATGATAAGTGAATTCATGAGCATACCTTTAAGATTGGTGATCTTGTCCTCAAAGAGAATCAACATGTAACCAAACTAGAAAAGAGAAAACGTGGAAAATTTGCTCCTAATTGGATTGGGCCTTACATTATCACTCACACCTACGGATCAGGTACTTATCGTTTAGCGTCACTTAATGGTAAACCCGAGCCTGAACCCCTTAATGTCTTGCATCTCCGACCATTCTACTATTGAATTTAGTGTTACATCACTTCTTATCTACCTTGCACTCGTCCCTTGAGTTCATTTACCACCTCATACACCTTGTTTTGTGCATCTCAAAATGGAATCAAGCTCACATGGTTTGATCATCACCTCCTCTTAAAGATGCCTTCCCCTTTTTAGTCTGGTCCATGACTTAAAAGTATCAAAATAACAAGTTCTCAATTATATGATTTTGGGATATTCTTGAGTCAAACTTCCTGTAAAACTCGATGCTTCATATGGACATCTAGACCGCTACGCTCTAAACTAGACTGCTCCCTCGAAGGACAGCTATGTGCAAAGCCACATCTACTATTATACACTAGACTGCTCCCTCGAAGGACAGCTATGTGCAAAGCCGCATCATGCTACTATAAGTAGACTGCTCCCTTGAAGGACAACTATACAAAGTCAGCCTCTATCAGAAGCTTCTCGCATTGATCAGCTTCGTGAAGACCTCAAGAAACAACAAAATGCATATCCCATATAGACTTCCCGCATCGATCAGTCTATATCCAGAAAAATAAAAGTAGTATTCAAAAGCACTTTTGAGTCATGGACTCATCTATTTAGGTTTGGATCTATTTCGTCAGAATAATCACCTTATAACAAGTCCTCTACGCCCTAGCTATACCATCCACCTCACCCCACCATTCTTCACAACAACAAAACTCAAGGGATGTGACGTATATCTGATATATTGTGATTATACAACTCTTTTCACCTATCAACTTCTCACCTATGCAAGGTACCTAGGGATTCAAGCTCATCCTATGATAATACGTGGTTTGTTTAGCTCTTTCCAACTATGGGACATTTTTGCCTCTTTTGCCCGAATCTAGGATTATGTGTTGACCTTAATTAGGACACGGTTCCCTAATGCTTGGGTAAGCTAACCCTCGCTTCACCTATACCTTACCAACTCCAACAACCTTACCCCACCAATATCAATTTTTTTTTTTACCAACCAACAACTTTCCTAACCACAACCAAATTTCCTAAATTCACCTCTCCCTGGTCCTAAGGGAGAACTACATCGGTCTGAGGCCCCTCCTTGCTTTGTGCAATGGGCTATGTAGGCAGCACTTAGGAGACATGGGGTCTCCCAAGGTTAGCTCGACCATCCCCTACCATAACCTATCATGTGTGGTGTTTTGCTTAAAAATATAAATTTTTTCACATATTTATATTGATAACACTCACCTTTGTCCTTCTCCAATCCAAACATTCAAATCACAAACATTTCTTATTATTGTCATAACCTCAAAATCAACATACATATTCAGTTTTATTTAGATGTTAAACAAATACATCTTCTCTATCATCGACACGCAAGTCGACATCCTTATTTATTCTGCTACCCCTATGAAATTCACGTAGGCCCCCACACCTCATCCCGAACTAGGTAGTGATGGTGATCATCGACGCGTCGCTCACCTGGCCTCTCCATCCTCAAAGGTGCCACTACTATTGGTTCCTCCCACTGATCCGCCAATCTCTCCTGTAACATACGAATACGCCCTATGGGATGCGTGGAGGAATCTTGCCTCTAGTCTCTCCACTCGTGACTGCGAAACCTCTAACAATCCCGTTGTCTCATTCACCTGTGTTTGAAGCTGGTGAACTAAACCCTGCAGGTGGTCTCTCTCTGCTGTAATCACAGCTATGTCAGGATGATCGGCCCTCTCACGTGCACCTTGCAGCTCTGTTACCCACCATAATCTATAAGACTCTGTCACTCCTGCATCCATTACCCTGCGATCGGCTGTTGTCTCTTCTGGTCCTTCTGGAAGTGTCGGTCATGGAGGTGAGAAGGGTGCCTCGGCATCGATCCTCCTGTATGGTCTATGAGCCATGGGTATATCCTGAACAAATCCAAATTGTCGCCACACGCGATCTAGAGGAATCCTCTCGTACTCACCTGGCCTGTGTCCCGCGATCCACCTTAATCACTCTACACCCCTCAAATCCTCGGCTATGTTCACTGTCACCATGTAGTTCCCGTACGATCTCCAACGGATGTCCACAATCATCACCATCTCCCACATCTACCTATAATACTCGGCGTCATCTATCACGGTTTCGGCTCTTGCCTCTTGCTCTGTCTGGACCCATCGTCTGAATCCCAACCTCTGCACTCCTGTCTCTTCTCCCTGGATTGGTCGGCCTATTGGTCACACACACACAATGTGCTCATAGGCCCAACAATGTAATAAGTATGCACAATCCAGTGTAGTCCTGTGATTTCACCTGCATGCCCATAAACCCCTGTATAGCTCCGCAATATATGCAGGTGCCCATGCGAAAGTAACGCTACCTTCTATCATCTCACGAATAATACACATCAATGATTTTGGAAATCTTCCCCCATCCACTCTAGGTAATGCATAATACCCCACCGCTATCATTAATACCACTGCCAACCTTGTTGCCTCAGGGTGTGCCGCAAACATTATACCATAAGTGAATGTCAAACCTCACTGTGTCAAATCTCGTGCGGCTGGACCAAATACTACCGTTATCACTGCCCGCGCCGCGTTAGGCCCTACCTGATACACTGGTCTTCCTATAATTGGGAGTCTCAAAATTCGGAACACATCTTCTAACGTCACTGTCATCTCCCCTGTTGGCAGATAAAAGGTATTCTTTTCAGGATTCCATCTCTCAATCAGCGCCTGCAACATAGCATGATTGTGTGTGATCCGTGAATAATAGCAGATTCTGCTTAACCCCACATGGTTTATTAATGCCCACTCAGCTGGTGTTACATCCGCTCAGACCCGTGACAACAAAGCTGGCACCCTATCATTCATCCTCAACCCTGCCTGTGCCTGCACACATTAAACCAACAAACAACAAATCAACAAATAACTTCCAACGTGTTTTTTATCGCAATCCACAACTTTACACAGTAACCGATATCGGTTATAGACAACCGATACTGGTTACCTAACCGATACCGGTTATTCCTAAACGATATCGGTCACTGTCAATTCCAACCACCCCGCTCAAAAAACACCACCTATGATAACTTCTGTGCTCGTTTTCCCCTCTCTGTACCTACGCACATATCTCCAACACCTGATTACTTACCCTACAACACTCACCCCATCCCAAACCTTTTTTCCTATCACCTTTCTTTTTCATCTCTACCCACTTACCTTCCCACATCCTATTCATATGCATGCAAAAATTTAACTCCAACCAAAAATCATATATACCTCCTGGGATGCAGCAGTTTGAGGTGGAACCTGTCTTCCCTCTCCTCTCTGCCCACTGGATGTTTCTCCTTGTTCAGCCATGTTCACCACCCTCTTCACTATTACTTGCCTTTACACCTTCTTAATCCAAGCTCATGATTACTTTACCTATCTCTTTCCTCCTTATCACTCAATTCTCCCATGCAACTACCCTGTATGGATGACAATAGCCTCGTGTCCTCATATTTAACATGTTGCATGGCTCTAAAAATAAGAATCTAAAATTACCTCCCCATCTTTTCTATTTTTAGAAAAGCTTGTTTTAACATAACCAATGTCGGTTATGTAACCGATAGCGGTCAATAGTGACCAACATCGGTTATCTAACCGATATCGGTTAACCTATACCTATTTTGATTCTATCTAGGCCTTCTCTTTGTTTTTTGCAAAATTTTGGCGGTGCCCGCCTCTTTTCCCTACATAATGACATCACTATCAACAATCCATCATCATACTAAACATCAATATTTCAAAACATATGCATATCATTAAAACATCATCAACATCATTTATATATACATCACAAACATTCCAATACCATCAACACAAAAACATAAAGCATTATAATATATGCACCAAATCCACAATTACACACACCATATGGATCAACCTCATCATCTATATATATCATCAAAACAATGTTACAATATACAAATTGCCCTACATGGGGCCTCTATCATACAAACAAAAAATACAAAGTCGGCACGCAGGCCACTGTCTCTGTCAAAATCTCGACTCAGCTCGCAGGCCGGCCTCTCATGTCAAAAATATACTCGGCTCGCAGGCCGGTATCAACTATACAACATGTACTGGCTCGCAGGCCAGTATATATAACAAACATGAATACATCAATCCTATGAGGGCACGCAGGCCTCTATATACACACTCGGTTCATAGACCGGTGTCTCTATAAAAAAAACCCATCTCTGCTCCTGGGGTGACTCAGCTCTCTCCCCCTCCCTCGGCTCATCTCTCAGCTGGCCCCTGTGCCGGATCTCACCTCCTACCCGTCACTGACCCACCGGCTGTGGCTGCGGCCCCCTGTGACCTGTGACTCCGGGACGTCTCAGCTCTGTGAGCTACATATGGCTGATAGTCAGCCCCGGTACCATCTAGTACGTCCTGGTAATAGCGGGCCTCCACTCTCACCTCCATGTAGTGGGTTCGTGCCACCATGGCTGGTGGGGCTGGTCCCCTGGCTCCTAATATAAGTGGGCCCTGCTCTACCTATACACCCTGACCCTACGCCTGTACCTGTGGTGGCAGTGGAGCTGCCATCGGAGCCTGAACAGGGACCTGTGCCTGTGCCTGAATAAGGATCTGGCCCTGAGGCTGTGCCTGTGCATGTACATGTGCCTGTACCTGTGCCTGTCCCTGTACCTGTCCCTGTGCCTGGGCCAACTGCCCCTGTAGCACTCTGATCTGTGCCTGTGCAGCAGTAAGCTACCCCTGTAATAACTACACCTGGCCCAAGAGATGGTCCCTCTCCACTATAACAGCCACCAAATCTAGCTGTGCGGGCTGTGCTCTCATGGCTGCCCTCTGCCCTACCCACCAAACCAAAAATGCACCTGTAACACCGGCGTCATCCACCGTATCATCCGCCGGTCTCTCCGCGACCCAGACTGGGTCCAATGGCTACAGAAGAGGTAGTGGTGCCTCTACATCCTCCCTCTGATACTGTGGGAAGGGAGGTGGCTCATCCTGTCGTAGGCCCAACTGTCGGCGTACCCTCTCTAGGGGAATCTACTCATGCTCCCCGGGTCTCTGTCCAGCTATCCAGAAGATGTACTGGATCCATCGTAGCTGTGCTCGGGCTCCTCCATGGGGCTGATGGCCTCTGTATGGCCTCCATATAATATCTAGTGTGGTCAGGCCCTCTAACATATGTCTGTAGTACGTGACATCTCACCCTGCGATAACTGCTTGTGGCTGGCCCACTGACCCCCAACCACCTCTGAAACCCATACCGATACACTGCCTGTGGCCCTGGCTGCTGGGGCAGCCCTACAGGTCATAAACACACAATGTGCTCGTAGGCCCAGTAGTGTAGCAAGAATGTCGAGCATATCCCGAATCACCTCATACGGCGATAGCCCCAGAGCTCTCTGTATAGCTGCACCAAATACACCGGTGCCCATGCATAGCAGGTGTGCTCCTCCACCATCTCATGTAATACTCCCATCAGTTCCCGTTGGAAGTGACCTCCCTCTGAGTCTGGGAGGGCAAAGCAGGTGATACCAATCATCATCAGCACGGCAAGCCGTGTCTCCTGTCGATGCGCGCGATACATATCACCGTAGCAGATGCTCACACTATGATATGTAATCAATGGGGCTGCATCCCCGAATACCTGCAGGATGCTATCCATCGTTGTCTCGGCATCCACCTGGAACACCGCCTCACCTATGATCGGCAGTCTCAGGATGCGATACACATCCTCTAGTGTGACTGTCATCTCTCCAGTCGGGAGATGGAAGACATTGGTTGCCAGATCCCATCTCTCGATGAGGGCAACCATCAGGCTGTGGTCCCTATCCACAGCCCTATATCTCTGGACTCCGCCGAGTCCAACCTCCCGCATGACTGCCCACTGCGCTGCAGTCACATGTGGCCGCATCCGCCCCAGTAGAGGTGGCATCCGATCCCGCATCGTCAGCTACTGGCGTGCCTGCAAAAACAACCCACTCCATCAAGCCTACCCTTTACAAAACAACTACCCCTTAACCCCTATATCACTAGCCCCACCCAACAAAACACCTACAATATCCCCTTTACCTATCCCACAACCTACCAACTACCCCACTCATACTCCACCCCTTTACCTCGTCCTCTAACCTATATCCCACCCATACTAACCCCCCTAATTCATCCACAACCCATAACCTATCCTACCCGAAGCCCATTTAACCCCTCCTAATTACCCCCACCACCCAATAACCTTTCCTAGCCACTCTACCTTCTCCCCCTTCACCCCAAAACTCTATCCTACCCACCTACAACAAATCAATACACCTACTTTCACAACCTTACCTCCTACCCATGGTGACCAGTACCGGTCACCCACGACCGCCGTCGGTCGACACATGACCGACGCCAGTCTCAGAAACCACTATTCTATAGTTGTGACCGATGTCGGTCGCTTAGTGACCGACATCGGTCACTGTGGGATTTCGGGGCCGGATCGAAAATGGCCCCCAAATCCCCTTTTTTCTATTTTTAACCTATCTACCCAACCCACTTGCCTAAAAACTTACCCACCCTGCGTGTTGACTTACCTAACATATCTACCCACTCCATTTTAGGATTTACCTTCATTTATTCATTATTTTATCACATTTTAGATTCCTACCCCAAAACCCACATCCTAGCTAAATTCATCAACTTCACACAAATAGGGATTTAGAACCTACCGGTACGACTACACGTCATCGTGGTGGGATAGGTGGTGGTGGTCCAGCTCCTCCAGCACCTCCTGCTCCTCCAGGCTGTGCCATAGCTCCAAATCTCCTCAGCAGGGTCCTCAACCAATCAAACTCTGCCTCCTGATCGCTGGGGCCTACCAATAACTCACTCCTCCACTCAACTAGTGCCAACTCAGCCCACAAACTCAACAAAATCAATTCAAAACTCAGACAAGCAAAAGGTTGGCACTCAAATTGACAATGTGAAAATGACACGCCGTATTTTTCTTTTTATAGGTTTTGACCTATAACCGATATCGGTTAGAGCGCGCCCTAAAACACCGATATCGGTCTTCTAACTGATACCGGTCATAACTAACCGATATCGGTTACATGCCTAGTTTTTCCTAATTCCTACCCTTATCCACCAATTTCCATTTCTCATCACATCGCCTACCCCCGGCTTTGCTAAATAGCCTTATTTTGAATTCATGGGCCCAACCCAAGGCCGTAACCACTCACTTGGCCCGACCCAAGGCCACAACAAACCAATCGGCCCGACCCAAGGCCGCAACAAACCAACCAGCCCGACCCAAGGCCACAACCAATCACTTGGCCCGACCCAAGGCCACAACAAACCAATCGGCCCGACCCAAGGCCACAACAAACCAACCGGCCCGACCCAAGGCCGCAACCAATCACTTGGCTCGACCCAAGGCCGCAACCAACCAATCGGCCCGATCTATGGATGCACCAAATTAAGTACCCCCAACCCAAGGCCGTAACCACTCACTTGGCCCGACCCAAGGCCGCAACAAACCAATCGGCTTGACCCAAGGCCGCAACAAACCAATCGGCCTGACCCAAGGCCGCAATAAACCAACCAGCCCGACCCAAGGCCGCACCCAATCACTTGGCCCGACCCAAGGCCACAACCAACCAATCGGCCTGACCCACGGCCACACCAATTAAGTACCTCAACCGAGGCCCACAAATCAAAACTTCTCTCCACCCATCATTTACCTGTTTGTTCAATCGAGCTCACCTGTTCGTGTTTTAGCACGACTAGGATACTTGACTTGTTCAGCCGACCAGCTTTGCCTAGACCAAGACCGTGACGTTTACTTCAACCAAACCAACCATTTGGTACTACCGAACATGCCTAAATGTTCTGGTACCTTACCCGTTATATCCCCTGGAGCTACTTCCTATGCCTTGGATACCAGGATTATATCAGCCTTGTTTGGATAAACTATCGACCTTTGCCTATGAATTGCTTGTTTGCTCTTCAAATCGTGTACCCTAGTTGCACTACTGCATTTTAACGTGCGTTGGCTTCCTTGTACTTACCCCACCATCTTACCATCTCACCATCATTTACCCTTTATCAACCCTATCCCTGATTTCATGTCGCCTCCATCTATGATAGACTTGAGGGGGATTACCTATACCCTTAATTGGGGCAACCACCTTTTATTATTGTCAGTGCAGCTTTAAAATACAAGCTACATGACAACAAGGGGCAAATGTAGACACCAAATTTGGGTCTTACGACACCCTGTACCTCGTATCTCATCCCACAACCTAAACCTTACACACCTAATTATTTATTAATTACCTTATAATTAATAAATCCACATCTCCAACCCCGCCACCTCATCTCGCCACCTCACCATGACCTAGCCCTAACCCTAAACCAACCTAATTAAGACCCATGACTTGGTCTAGACTCACACCCATGACTCATCACCCCTCACCCGCACCAAAATGAGCCTAATAATGACTTGACCAAGCCCACAACTGATCCCTTGGGAGAAAAGGAGGGAAAGATGGCTATTTTACTAAAAATAGCCACTTTGACCTAACTGACATCGGTTCCTACTCGACCGCCGTCGGTTACGTAACCACCATCGGTTCCCTGTTAATGACCTCCCCCAACCAAAAAGAGAGGATCTGGAATTCATTTGGGCAGGAAAAAAGAGAAGTGAAACAAGCAGAAGAGGTTGCAGAGAAGAGGATCGAGCCGAAGACTATAACTGAGCAACTGGATCACTGTCACACTCATTCAAGCATTGGAAAAGACTGAGGATAGCTTCATCAGCTCACTTTCCAATACTGGATCATCCCAACTAAGCCTTACTGTCGCCACCACATTCCTTGGACCTGTATCTTCATCAGGAACTAGTAAGTAGTATCTTGTAGTTCTTTGTTATCATTTTGCTTTAATTCATATTAAAAGGGGAACTGACCACCTTCGAAAGGAAGTCTCATATTTCCTAGGCCTAAGGCAGTTCCCTCACTTATTGTCTAACTAAGATCTGGTGGTCTTGTATTCTTACTTACAGGTAGTCCTTCCTAGACAAAAAGGAGTTCTTCACAATCGATCTGATCTCTCTACGGTACGCGCACACCTCCCCAACACTCAACAGGTATTCCTCCTAGCCCTAACCCTTATCTGTTTCTCAAGAGAATGAAAGGATAGAAGCAACTCTATTCTGGAACCAAATTCTGTGCGAAACACTAACCTGTGATTGGTCCATTAAGAAAATAGATCCATTAAAAAAAATGAGAACCTATAATTAACATAATATTCAAGATAAACAAAGAAACTAAAATGAAATACAAAATATTTATCTTGAGAAACCATTTTAGGAAAAAACCTAGTGCTTTAACTTCTCCCTCTTATTGCATTAACTTAACCATTTACACTACAATAATGAATTTCCAAGTTCTACTCTGCCCTACTATATATCTAACTATATGTAAGCACATCAATATGAAACCATCAAAGTAGTTTTACAATACAATGCCAGGTACCAAAACCATGGGCTAACAAAACAACCCATAGCAGTTCCCCATAAGTCATGGGCCCTCGCTAACGCTTGTGGAGGAAGTGTAAAGTACTCTTGGGTATACACTATGCAAAATATACAACATATTCCAACAATCCATATGGAACAATAACAAGATTTTCAAATTCTTAGTGTTCTGGGGGTGATGGGGTCGTCTTCAATATCTTATGATCTCTAAAACCTCGAAGTGCCATTATTGGTCCATGTAGACCAATCAAGGCATTCTTTGATATTGAGCCTTCTTACCTTACTCGGGATCCTCATATTGTAACTTTTCAGGTCCTTAGGTTCTCGGGAACCTGAGAACCTAAGTACTTCACTCTTTAAACTTCGTCGATTGTTTGAGACCACAAGATGTTGTCATTAGTCCACGTGGACCAATGATAAGCATCCATATTCTTGGTGTTTTCTCCACTTCTCGGGCTTGGAGTTTTGGACCACAACGCCCCCTGGATCCTAAGTGGCTTGTGACATTTGATATTCTCAATGACTTAACTGATTGAACCATTTGACCTTGGGAAAAATGTAAACCGTGCAGCCTTAGTTCCACTTAACCAATGTAACCACCAAGTGTATAAACTAAACACAATCTTTTCATGGATGTGTATGGTAATATTCTATGAATGATGAATAAGTGACCAATGACCCAAGTGTCACTTTGTGACATAATTGACTTTGACAAAAAATATCCTTAAGGAACCAAATGGTTTAAAATTCAGCTACCCATCTTGAGCCCAAAACAAGTGAATTTGGTCAATTTTTTAGATGTTCTTAATTGTGGAAATTTGGATGTCATCTATAAAATTAATTTTGATGAATTATGAGATGGAAGAGTTTCAAAATTGCATGAATGATCACAATTAAATGCCAAATTTTAATTCCAAGGCCCCAAAATTAGGTGAACATTTTTGGGTGCCAACATTAGCTTTGTTTACAGGATTAGTAGCCCTATGGGTAGCCAAAGATCCTAGGAAAACTCTTGGAAGAAGAAGACCAATGCCTAATCCACGAAAAGGTTTGAAATCATCAACAAACCTGACCTCCACAACTAAAAGCTCATCCCAAATTAAAATTGATCTATTTCAAAACCAAGCAAGTAATTTGATGTAATATGAACACACATCTAGAAGTATACATAGAGTAAAAAGCTCTAGACACCATTGATCTATGTGCAACCACAAAAAATAGCAACAATATATATACATGTAACAATAACAAAGAAAAAACACTTATTTACACTGTATAAGGGACTTTACAAGCTCCAATCCAATGAAAAAATATTTCTAATACCTGCTATTAATAGGAAAATCCAAATTTTCTCCATCTAGATCTCTGAGGAAGAATGTGTTTTATCTAATGAAGATATTAATAACATATGGCTCCATCCATAATGAATAAAAATTACCGTGTTTCCCTTTTTCCTCGTGTATGTTATCCTTAAACAACTCTACATCATTTAGTTGAAATTATTTTGTAGAGAAATTCTTGAACATCAAAAACTCTATTTATCTTGCTCTTAAATTTCAAAAAAAATTCATAAGATTGCTTACATATTTCATCTAATTGAATGAGTTGATTTATTATATTAGCAAATGGATCAACCACATCAAAATTTACCTCTCATAGTATTTGATAAGTGGGAATCTCTAAGTTTGAAGGCAAGACTAAATTCATGCCATAAATTAATTCAAATGGGATCCTTCCTGTGGCCTTCCTTAGAGTAACTCTATCTGCCAAAATATCAAATATTAGCTTCTTTTCCCACTTCCTTTTGTTCAACTCAAGAGTCCTCACATTTGTGATCAAATTTTTGTCACTATACTCAACTTAACCATTTAATTATCAGTAATAGTTAGATGAATAGTTTAAGTTGATTCCAAAATGGTCACACATCTGCAAAGTAGGAACAACTATGAAACCCATAACATTATAAACAATACTATTATTGGGCACACTAAACCTTGTGATGATATAAGTTTGAAAGAATTCCATCACTACTTTGTTGGTTACATTCTTGTTTAGAAAGGATTCAAAGCATTTGGGGAAATATTTAGTTTCCACTAAGATCCATCTGTGTCCACAACTAGATTGATAACTTATTTCCCCAATGAAATCCATCCCCCATTGTTGGAAAAATCTAAGTGTAATAATAACAATACAAGGGAGGGAACCAGATTCTTTAAGTCACCCCAAAAGATGTTGACATGGATCACAATTTATCATATCCTTGGCAATATCATAAAATAGTGAGGGCCACTAATAACTAGCTATGATAATCTTATGTTTAGTGTTCTTTACTGCATAGTGGCCTCCACACAATCTGTGATGAAACTTACTTATCATTTTTATATATTATTTCTCATTAACACACCTCATAAGGACACCTTCAGGATCTCTCCAACCTAGGCCATCCTTAATAAGTAGACATTTTTAAGAAACTAATCTAAGAAACATGTGTAGGATTATATATTGTTCCTTCTTACTTCTTCACATTCATTTTGCACCCTCCATTTCAGTTGATTTGATTCCCCTAACATTCGTCACCCATAAGATTCCCACTTTCAATGGCCATGTTGACCCTCAAGAGCATCTTAGATATTTTCACATGGCATGCCTCAATTATGCAGATGATCATACATTCTTGGCTACGCTATTTCCTAGGATTTTTCAAGATTACACCATGCTTTGGTTTTATGATCTACCTGTTCATTCGGTAACTTCTTTTACGTATTTAACTGATGCTTTTCTTGATAACTTTTCAATCAATATTGGCACCAAGATCTCTTATGTGCAAATCAATGAAATTAAAAAAATCTAATGAACATCTAGGTGACTATGTTTTGCATCACAAAAATTCTTAGCTAACATGATAAATGTGCTTGTTGATTCAGAATTACAAGATATTTTTGTTCAAAGCCTCTTACCACAACTACATGAGACTATTATATTTGAGACCTCTCCTTCATTTAATCAGTTATGCCATATGATTAAAATACATGATGTCAAACTCATATCTATTGGAAAACTCAAGTATCATGATTTTTATTCCTCAACTTCTAATAGATTTCAAATGAAATCAACATTCAAGCCATCTCCTAAGCTCAGTGAAGCAAATGCAACTGTTAATGTCATATCTCCTCCTAAAACAATTTAATGGAAACCTCCAAAGCGTACTTTCACCATTCCAAAAATTGGTGTCTACATAAAATGTTTGGGACATGTAGGTATTTAATTCCCACGTATTTTCTAGTTTTCCATTCACGTCTTTCTCTTATCTCACAAATTAGAGACCACCCATTCGCGATCCATATTATAAAAAAACCATATACCTTAACAAAGATAACTACCCTTCTCAGGTTACTTTCCTTTTTTAGATTTCTTTCTTCCACCACATCCCTTTTGGCATTCACATCACACTAATCGCGCGTGATTTCTAATTTAATTACAATTTTGTTACTCTACTTAAATTAAGCTCTCACCAGCTACCATATTTCTCAACCATATTGTCTGATAATTTTGATGCAATCACATGTGGGCTTGATCACAGTTACATGGAGAGTACACATGTGCCAATATCAGATCATAAAATTTGACCAATCATGTGGCTTCTAGGGTCATGGAAGGAATGCATTTCGAGTCTCAAAATTGAGAGAAAATACTTACTCGAAATGGATACACTTCCAAACTCTAGGATCCCCTTAGCTTGGTTATGAGCTCGAATAACATCATGAGCTCGACTCAATTTATTATTAAGGCAGCTTGACTCAAAAGATAACAATGCAACGTGGCTTAGATTGTATGTGAGCCTGACCTAGTTCACAATCCAAAACATCCACATTGGCTTGGCAAGATTAACTACTATTTCAAACCAATGGGAATAATCCCGCATACATCAATCAAAAGACTAATTAAATCTATAAGTCTAAAACCATTTCTCCATTAATGCAAAGTCATGATGCCACGACGTGCACCTACGGCTGAACCAATCTAGGAGGTGGTAACAACATACGACACCTTAACAGACAATCCCGAGTTGAAGCAATCAACACAAGCATAGGGATTAGAGGAGAAAAGGTAAGCATAGATGTATAATGCCAAATAGGACTAAATAAGTCAAGTTGCCATGTAACAAAATACCCTTTTGATGTAAGCTATAATTAATTAACTTTTGCTAATAATAGCCCTTTTATTATTTTTATTTTTTATTCTTTTCCTATTTAGTTAAAAAAAAAAATTCATGTCCAATTAGTTAACGTCAAGTCATACGAAAAGGATCCATTGTCTTTAAGCAACAACATGTTTCTCCACTAATCTCGTATTGTGACGTTGTTCTTCTCACCTCAACAAGAGTGCAGAAAATAATCTTGTTGTCACAATGTGACCAAGCTATCCCCCCACCCCCCACCACACAAAACGATGCATAAACATAGTTAAAGAAAAAGAATGGAAATCTAGGATCTCAAGTTCTGGTTTGACAATGTTTCTTATACATTAAAGCACACATGGAAATTGTCTCTATCCATACTAATTTCTGCATCTTTCTTCCTCTCTCCAATAATACCCTTTCTTGATCCATAAAACATCTACAGACAACTAGACAAGAAAACCCAATGCATTATCCATTCAAATAATCAAATCAACAATAATGACTTGTAAGAAACATATTTGTATAACTAGGAATCCCAAACAGTAATATGAATATCTCATTGAATCTATTGTAATTTAATCAATGACAATAATTTTTTATTCCTAAAACATGTCATAATGCTAACTAATGTAAATCAAAGAAGTATATAAAGCGTTGTAACAATGTGACAAAAACTAACCAATCATCAGAGATTCTCCAAAATAATAATGTGAAAATATAGGTTGTGACACTTCCATAATGATTTTTTGTCAAGTTACAGGGATCCCTTGCCATATGCTTATTTAGTTTTGTCTCATATTGTGTCGGTCCAAAACCATACAAATGGCTCAAAACCATACATACAGTCCTGCCCATAGTTATATTGTCTCTAACCTATTTGTTTCTCTCTAATTTTATTATATTTTGAGTCGGTTCATTAATATTTTTATATTGCCTTTCTTATGTTCTGGATTGGCCTTTCCCTCCACTAAGATTCAAAATTCAATTTAAGAACTCATATATATATATAAGTATAATGGAAGGATTTATTATGAAGAAATTACTTATCTATCTACCTCCTACCAATTAGCTTTAAGGAAATAAGAGACATATCTGCATACTGCATATACAACATATGAGGGCATAGATTTGATATTTCTCATACGTACAAAACAATTTCTATTGGGATGAAGTAACATAACATGTTATTGGTGTTGAGGCACAAAGACTAAAATAGGTCAAGTGTTAGCTGCATGCAAATCAACACAAAGCACTAGGAGAACTACATTGAGTCTGAAATGCAGTGTAATGCTTAGTGAATCACAAATGGGGTGACTGTTACGATCAGTATGACTCAAGTATCTTACATCTTTATTTTTAGATCTAATGGTTGGTTGAGTGTGTTGTAGGATAACAAGGGTTTGTTTTGTAGTTTCAGGGGCGACATCAAGGGTTTTGTGCAACATTAAGATATCAAAGAGTGACAAACAATGATACATAAGGACCTCTACCAATTGTAGATTCATGTTTTCTACATGTGCAAACATTTACAATTTTATTTGTACCATATCATCGAGTCCTTCCCTTTTTGTATAGTCTTACACAAGGAGTTTGAGATCCACAACAACTAATTTGATCAGTTCCTATATTTTGTTCCTATTCTAGATTACTTCTCGACACACTCTGACAAAATTTTGAACCATTTTAAGTGCCTCTTTTTATCATGTTTACACTTCTAATTGCATGGTATTTGTTAGCTATTGTGATTTCCATATTGTATATTTCTTCTATATGATTTGTAGCATAAATATGAGTGTATTTATAAGCTTAGATACTGTAGTATCATTTATAATCTTAATTAAATTTTGATACCGATGTGATGGTAAAAGCACTCAAATGCCACATATATATAGGGACCATGATTAAACATCACAATTTACTTTAGTATGGTCGATGCCATCGATTCTCAGAAATAAAAGTCAGACAACATCGACCATGCTTGATGCCATTAGCTTGAGGTAATTTGCCATGATGGGGTCCTAAAAGAAAATCTTAGAGGATGGAGGAAGAAATTGTCGTTGCTGAAAGGTGATATGTTGGTGGTATAAGTGTGTTGTAAGAAGTTATGTAGGCAATGGTTGAGGTATAGTAAGGTGACGTCGTAAGGAGACTGTAAAAGGATGATTGTAAGGGTATAGAAAGTATCTAAGGTATCATACTATCAACTGCATATCAAGGCCCTCTCATAAGTACCATTGCCAACCATCCCAATATAACCTTTTTTGGTTGCCCCCACTCTTGAAAATATCTGCGATGACATCACTCTAGGGAAGACAATATGTCAATAGGGCCTATAAATAGAGTGATAATTAGGTGTATACAACTGTTGGGGGTGGTGGGCTTGGGCAATAATTCTTATGGGTTAACAATTACTTCCAACCTTGAATTTGTCGGCCATTTGACCACCACATATAAATTTTTCTTTTGTTTATAGAAGTCAATTGAATAATCGTAATATCTTAACCATACAATAAAATGTGAAATAGAGATTTTTTTTAGGAAATATTTTTCATCCTTAAGACATTAACTTGTAACTAGATCGAACATCATTTATTACTTGGAAATATATATATATATATATATATATATATATATATATATATTTGTGAATATTTTACAGAAGTATTTATTCAAGATATCTGTACTGGTTATACTAACAATAATTTGAAGGCAAAGGCACCGATAATATACCAAACATCTGAACAATATTAACACATGCCAAGAGAGACGTGCACATAAAGTTGAATCTATCAACACGAGGAAAAACAGTTCTTAGAAAGAACTGCATTGGAAATTTGGACCACCACCTCCACGCACTAAGACAAAATCCTTCAATTTAAGCATGTTCTTCGAAGGTTCCTATGAAACAATCCCAGTCCCACCACAGGTTTGTCATAGTGCAGATTGTACAACAATACAAATGACAATTTTTTCTCCATAGCGCATTAAAAGCCACAGAAAATAATTAAACATCTGGTGACTGATACAGGCTTTAACCAGAAAATGAAAAGATTAATTAATACGGAACTGGTAAGAGAACATGGTCATTGGTATTATCATAGCTGCAAAGACTTTTCTGTGGGTCATAAATGGCTTCCCAGAGCTGTTGTCCGGTTTGTATGACTGCTTGTACGAATAGGACTGCCTTAAAAAAATGTGCGGTGTAAATAGAACTGACAAACTGGGTTAGATTCCAATTTCCCTCCCATCATTATTGCTTCTTTAAATTGCATTTTCGTTTTATGGTTGCAAAATATTAGGGAATTCTTGTTTTTTAATTCCACTTTAACTCCGTGGTCATTATCTTTGTCTATGTTTGGGAATAAACATATAATAAATAGTAATAACACATAATTTAAATCAATAAATTCTTTGGACTAAATTTTTAATTTTGTGTTTTTTTTTGTTTGGTTGAAGGTGAATCAATTAACAGAATTAGTTTTGATGATTTCTTTTTGAAGTGATGAGTTGTTACATAATTATTAGTATGTTGCAGAACTTTTTCTCAAAAAATATATTTTTTGTCGGGGATTGAATCTAAAGATTGCATGGATTAAGTGTACAAAATTCTTAAGCTTTAACCACTAGCAAAAGATGACTATTTGAGTTTGCATTATGATGATGTACAAAAGACAATGTATGATAACCATACATTTATATTCCTTTAATAAATAAAACAAGCACATGTGTGACAAAAAAGGGTAGAAGGAATCACACTAAACTAAATTATATCCAATTACATGTCTAACTATATGTAAACACATCCATAGCTAACTGTCATAGTGGTACTACAAAACAATGGGAATGAAAACTGTGTGCCAATAATACAACCTATAATGGTTCACAATAAATATGAGTTATATAACCACCTATAATAACATAGGTTAAAAACATTATAAAGAATATTGTAACTCATAGAAAATATACAATAAATTTCCAACAAAAATGTTATGCATAACATCTAGGTTTACAAATAATCCTATATCAAACAATAATATTTGAAAAGTTTGAGTCAATTGTGTTAGCATATTGTGGATTGCACATTAAAGGAATGTGTGGGGGGGGGGGGGGGGGGGGGGGGGGGGGGGGGGGGGGGGGGGGGTGTGAGGGGTGTGTGTGTACCAAAAAATATACATAAGTTATCTACAACAACTAGAAATGATTTGCCATCGAGACTGATTTTGTGAACCATATAATTCAAGAGGATAAATCTAAAACTTATAGCTATAATGCTAGAGGACAAGAAGATAGCGACTCTGCAAATGATTACAGAGATACACAAGATCATAACAAGGAGAAAATACATGGCATAGACAACTACCCAAAAAATAGAACAAAGAGAAGACAATTCAAATTATTCAGGGTAAGTGCGCATTGCCACCATTCCATCTTCTCCAGTTGATAGGCCATCCATAATATAGAGGGGGTAGCGGCAGTGGGTTGATGTGACCACCGAGGGAAACATTATGCTATGCAAAAATGATCTTGAGAGAAAGCTACTGATGGGCCCTTAAAAATCACTTCAGTGTGTGTGTGTGTTTACGGTGTGTGTGTGTGTGTGTGTGTGGTGTGTGTGTGTGTGTGTGTGTGTGTGTGTGTGTGTGTGTGTGTGTGTGTGTGTGTGTGTGTGTGTGTGTGCGTGCGTGCGTGCGCACGCCAAAAAATATACATAAGTATCTACAACAACTAGAAGTGATTTGCCATTGAGACTGATTTTGTGAACCATATAATTCAAGAGGATAAATCTAAAAATTAAAGCTATAATGCTAGAGGACAAGAAGATAATGACTCTGCAAATGATTACAGAGATACACAAGATCATAACAAGGAGAAAATACATGGCATAGACAACTACCCAAAAAATAGAACAAAGATAAGACGATTCAAATTATTTAGGGTAAGTGCGCATTGCCACCATTCCATCTTCTCTAGTTGATAGGCCATCCATACTATAGAGGGGGTAGCGACAGTGGCTTGATGTGACCACCTAGGGAAACATTATGCTATGCAAATACGACCTTGAGAGAAAGCTACTGATGGGCCCTTAAAACTCTATTCCTTGAAATAAATGATAGGAGAGCTTATAAAATACAAATCAATCTATGGAATAATGCATCTAGTGGAAGCCCTAATGCGGTAGTAGTTCACATATTTTTTTATGAATTCTACCAATACATTGAAATGTGTCTCCAACTCCATAAAAGTTTATAGATATACTACCCCATTTATTGGAATACAATCCCTAGAAAGAATCCCAAGAGAATATAAAATCAAATTATTCAACAATTGACTCAATCCTAAATCTATGTGCAAGGAGAATAAAATTCATGCAATTCCAACTGTAACTCGTTTATTTGGAAAGATATGGAGAAAATTGTCGAAAAAGAATAAGGTAATGTCAAAATTTCACCCACAACATATTCTATAGATAATACCTGCTTGATGGAATTCATCACCAACATGAACTATATACCAAAAATGTGATGCATCTTCTTATCAAATAAGTTAGAAATTAAGGCCATTTCCCTTTTGGAGCAAGAGATATGAAATTATGGAAACAATATGTTGCTCATTGCTAGGAGCTAGTCATGAGAAAAAAGAAAAATGAAAGAGATCAAGCGTAATTAAAGAAAATAAGATAGTGGGAATGGAGTTGGAATCCAAAATTAAATGGGGGAGGGCACATATGAGGAGTCTTGAAGCCTCAATCCCCAAATGTGTGACGTTTATGGGAAAGATAGTGAGTCAAATGACTTACGCTTAATGACATCTTAATATGGATATGGAAAAAATGATTTCTTAATTATGGTTCATTTATGTGGAGGGAAAATCATGAAGAAGAAGCTCTCAAAGACCATGCCACAATTATGCTATGTTATCAATGAAATCATCCATAGTTTGGGAAAATCCATGATTTGCGAGGAAGTTGCCACCTTATTAGCTTATTGATAACAATGTTGAATTATCCACTCAGTGAAGTGGGAGAGAAGGTGACGATCTTGGCCAAAGATACTATTGATGTTCTATGTTTTGGATTTTATAAACTTAACAACATTAGATATGACCATTGTAAACCCATTCTATAGAAAATTGATCGATTCCCTAGATATGAGCAAGATGTAGACCATGAAATAAAGAAGAGGATTTTGGAGCATGACACAAACCTTATGAGATGTGGAAAGAACCACTGCAAGTCAAGGAACCAGAACAATCCCTTATGGCACATCCATCCCCAAGACCCCTAGATTACTCTTCAATGACTTATCATTGTTTAGCTGGAAATTTGTGACATAGGGGGAAGCCATTTGGTATTAAAAATATTAATTCTTTTGAGTATGAAAACACTACGCTAGACCCTTAAATGGGAGGCATTGAAGCAATATATGAATTAATATTCATGAAGTATAATGTTACATTATATTGAGTGTGCAATTCCATTGTGCAATGTTGGTAAAGTGTACAACTCTTTTATATAATGTTGATTAAGAAAATACTGAAATAAATAGATGCCTAATTCTAAATATGTAACAATGTTGCATATAAACAATTAAGTACATATTTGACCCAATCAAAATAAGATAGAAAGTATGAAACCCTAGTTGCAAATGAAAAGAGGAAACACTTAGTTGATTTTGATGTGATGTCGAAGCTCTGCCTATCTAGAAAATAAGTGGAACAAGAAATCAAAGTGTCACAATCAGGCCCAAAAAATTGCAGAGGTATCGAAATTTCCTAGACTAGGGCGCCTATGGAGGGTCAGGGGCGCCTGGGGTGCCAGAGACCTGCTCTTGGCGCCCATGTCTACTTAGAAGCTGTAGAAACTAGTTTTGCAGGGTTGCAATATGTCGCACAAGGTTCACAGATGTCTCTTGTAACCTGCAATGCAAAAATGACCCGCAAAACCCCAAAGTGCATCAAATCCCAAAAAGAAAATAATGCAAATTAGGGGTCAGAATGTCCTTAGCTATCACGAAGTGGACTTATGACTAAGCATTATGCTATATCTCAGACCCAATGTAGTTCTCTGTGTGTGTGTGTGTGTGTGTCGAAAGCATTCCCTAGATGGCTCTTATGTGTGTTGCACTTGCTAGCGAGAAAGTAGCTAGATGTAAAATATCTAAATAGATGTGTGCATGAAAGAATGAACTTCCCCTCCTTTAAATTTTATGCAGAAGAATTGGTCCCTTGTCCCTTGTGTGAAGCTAGATGGATGCTTGAATGTTCTTAATAATGCTCTTGAGATGCAACCTTAGGTGGTGATAGCTAATGCTTAGTTCTTGGTCCTTTATTATGGTAACATAAATTTATATTTATATGATTCCCTTGATTGAATTTCATAACTAATCCCAAAAAGGCTGACCACCAAGAAAAAAAGATGCTTAGATGGCTAGAAAGGACCCAAAAGATGTGATTAAAGTACAAAGAGGTCGGGGGTGCCTAGAGGGAATGGGGGCACCTGATGCTTGTGTCTTGGTTGGGTGCCGATGTCCAAACTCAGAGAAACTGAAGGGTCGAAAGTCAGATTAGACAAGAGGGTATGTAAGACTAAAAATGAGAATTGAAAGCAAGAAAAGAGGCCAAAGATATGGGTTAATTAGTTATTTTCTTGCTTAGGAATAATATGAATAGTAGTATATGATTAGGACTAGATAGCTACCCAAAGTGCATGATTTTGTGTCTAAATTTTCCCCACTTTATATTGTTGAGCAGATGCTTAATAACATAAAGAAGAAAATAGATGCCTACATGATATCTATGTAGATTTACGACAAAAAAGCGTACCGAGAAAGACAAGAAAAAGTGTGGTGTAATAAAAGTGAAGTGTGAAAGCTAAAGAAGAGGAAGTGAAAAATGATGATGATGACCCTAGGGTGAGAACGTATGTGTAGATGTCAAATTGTACCTATTTTTGATGCAGATTGTTGTGTTCTTGATGATGTGAATGATGTGACTACTTCGTCTCATAAGAACGGACTATACGCCAGAAAAGTGACAAGTGAGCGTGGGAATCTACAAGTGACTCTTCCGCGTACCCGACCTCCCGAGGTCGTGCCGAGACAGCTGGTGGGGATGGAATATATGTGGGACATAGACAAACTAGTTAGGCAATCTAATGTCTTTGACACGCACTAATGGAATTTGTGAATCTAAGGAAAAGAAGACCCTTCTAACTTGGACTGGTGTGATAGATCGATCGGCAAGGATGACTGCTCAAAGGCTCCAATCAATATCGAGCTCTGGCGTGATTCGATCTATGGGTTGCGAAATACGTGGGAAATGACCTGGGATAGTTTCGTGTATTTCTCCTGATAAGGTCATATAGTGAATGGTAAAGTAGTCACTCTATGGACGGTTCTCTAGCCTAGTCCAGAATTCTCTAGCTTTGTTAGCTGTTGTGTCTAGTAAGGATAATTGTTGGATAATGATAGGTGGAAGTGGGGTAGACTGGAATACCAGTGTGCATAGGCCAGTGTCTATGTCTAATTCTCTGATGGATTCGTTAGGCTGCGGGATTTGTGGGTCACAACCATAGATTCTTGGTTGTTGTGGTCCTGTTATGGTCATACGTGAGATCAAGTCCTGATCCCTAGTATCCAATAATCATACGCTTTCTCAGCTTCTATATTTAGAATCAATAGTTGTGTGATTTTCTCAGAATATCCTACAGGCGTTCTCACAACCTGGATTCTTAAACCGGTATCTATGTCTGTGAGGGTGTCTCCTGCGTCTGGTTGTGGAATTAAAGGATCACACCCGAATGTTTGTTCTCTTTTGAATCCTTCTACAGTCATGCGGATATTTTTCTTAGTGCAACCTGTAGTTTGGCTGACTTGACCAAAATATATATGCTTGGTCGTCTTCTATGTTTAATCCTCTTAACTGAGATCTGACTTGCTAGAAATCTGTTGTTGTTTGGAAGAGTTGTATCCTAAGGTTCTGGTCAATATCAATTATTGCTGCTATGAGATTGGGCTGAGGCACGATTGGCTCGAAAATGTATTCCTTGGGCTCCCTAGGTCCCGTAATTGTCATGCAAAAGCAGTAATAAAACAAACTATAATAAAGTGAAATCTAAGTATATTTCTAGCATATATGACTTCTTTTTGTATTTTTTGATGATTTAAATGAATTTAAGAAAACAGCTATTTAAAATATTTAGAATTGACAACTAAACTAATAATTTAAAACAAACAAAATAGCCGAGTATAGCTATTTTTTTGTGCAATTTGTATATCTATTCTAAACAATGAAATAACTAATCTATTTGCGAGATTCTCGATCCTACCTCAGAAGTGAGGAGTGAATCATAGTTTCTCAGAAACTATCAATCCCCACAGCTTCCCTGGCAATATCGAGAATGAAATTAACTAAAATAAAGTGATTAACTACTTTGTTTGATATGATTCTAACTAGAACTTTGAAAGTTAAAACCTAGATTCCGCATAACAGTGGCGAATCCAATGGTGTGTGTGATCTTGTCCCCTCAGTATGATCTCTTCGTTCTTTGTGTTCACGTAGATCCAGAAAAGTGTGTGATGCTTGCATCAATAGGAATAGGTGTTTGGAACAAGGGACAACCTTCAGAATGCAGATAGAATAGAACGCGGATAGGAGAGGGATAGCGCAAGAGTACAGAGCTTGGCTTATGCAATTCCTAGTGGGATCTATCGCGAATCGTGCAACAAAATGTGTCCAAAACCTGAAACTATCCTGTATGAAGAGCAAAACCTGTAACTTTAATGGCTTCCTAAGCTATTCTACTCTAATGGATTAGATAAAACAGCAACACTGTTTGCACAAGTTGGATATGTGGCTTACCAACAGCTAGTCAATGCAAACTAAGCATGTAATGAACTAAACTAAGGAATTAAAGCAAACTAACAGACCACAGCACTGAAAATGAGAAGATTGGAGTAAAAATGGTGGCCTTTTGCTTGAGCACAAGCCATGCATTTATAAGAATTCAATCACCCCCCAAATCAAAATCAAACTGAACTCTTAAACAATAAACAAAGGAAAAACACTATTCCAGGGGACCAAAAACATAAATGCATGCTCAAGTCGGCAAGAAAAGCTGGTGAAACGTGATATTTCACGTGAGTTACGTCAAAGAACGTTCTGGAAAATGCGCACAGGACTGCCGCTCTGAGCAGGGCAGCGGTTTCGTCACTGAAGATCAAAAGGGGCAAGGAAAGAAGAAAAAGGGAGAAAACAAAGCACGCGGGGACAAGGCGGGGTATGCGGGATGTTAACACATGTTTGAGGAGCTCTTTCTGGATCCCGAACACCTTGCGGAGAGACCTGTATCAGCATTGGGGCATTTATTACACCGTTCCGCAGTGCAGTACCTTACAATTTTGGGTACGTACATATTGCCCCCTCGGAGAAGCGTTTTAACCATGAAGAGGCATAAAACAGTGGGTCCGAGTATGGCAGTCCCGAAATTGGGAGTTAGAAGCTATACCTTACTCATCCGTGTGTTGAGATGACGCCATCCGAAATTCCTGCTACTTGCAAAATGAAAAGAGAGCTCAAGTGCAGATAGATACAATAACTTGAAAAATAAACGCTAGAGCAATAGGGAATGAGGACGTACCATTCGTGCGGGGATAGAAACTTACCTCTATCAGTGCTCCAAACCTGTGAAAAAGGTATTTAAAACAAATCAGGGCGCTATATATATGAAAGTGGGCCCATTTTCCTATTCATTTGTGCGAGTCGATTTGATTGATTTTGAGCTCTGGGACCCACGGTGATGGTTTCTCGCGTGAATAGAGTCAAAATGTCCGTAGTGAGATCGTGAGCATGCCTCCACGTGTGGAACACCGCCCTGCCAGATCACGGGTTGGTTTTCTCAATTTTGTGTTTTTCCCTCTTCTGTTTCCAACTGCTTTGTGTATACTACGATGTATGTTTTATATGCTTTCTAGAATGTATGCAATGGAAAACAGATGATGTAAATGTTTGCTTTCTTTTTGTGTTTCATGATGCTGATACATGATAATGTAGATATATTGTGATTTTGAATCTTAGCTTCTGTGAGTAAATTGGATACCTCATGTTTGTTTTGGCAAAGTGATGAAAATAACAAATATGATGAACAGATAAACTTGCCCCACTCCTAACTCCACGCAACCAGTAAGATGCGAGGGCTCATCACCAAGAGCCAGGAAGGGCACAAGTTATGAAATGTGATGAAATGATAGCGATGAAAGATAGACAAAGCTTTGGCGGAACCAAATTGAAAGCTACAAGCTGACTCCTCCCGGGTGACTTCATAGTTTTGGATGTAACTTGCTTTGTGGTTTATCTAGACTTAGACCCGTAGATGGCTACATAGTAGACAAAATCTGGGTTTGTAGGATTTTTGAATCTTTCGGAATTTTGAACATCCATTTCATTTTTTTTTGACTCAAATTTTGAAAGTTTGAATTGCTTGCGTATGACCATTTGCATTTATTTGTTAAGAGGACCCCCTACACTTGGCCCCACGCTACTAGTAAGAAGCGTGAGTTTATCACCATGGGAAAAGCGTAGGCGAGTAAGGGAATTTCCATCCTTTCCCAACCCTACGTCACTAGTAAGAGACGCAAGCTCATCACCGAAGGTTGGTGGGGCAGGGAAATGTGTAAAATTAAAATTTTCTGTTTGATCAACATTTGACTTGTTTATTTGAGTAAAATGTCAGTATGTCCTTATTTCCAAAGAGATATACATATGGGATAGATGTGACACCATGAAGCTTCTAGAACAGACCATAGGCAATGACACTTATTCTAAGAAAAAATCAAGGCGAGAAAAGACTTGCAAATCTTGGTATGGTTACCGTTAAGACTTTGTCATGTCTATTTTAATTGATAAAAGATTCTGAAATGATTGATGATATCGTGAAAATGGAGAGATATGATTAGAAAGTTTTGTGCCAACAACATCATGAGTTTGTAATGAATTGCTTTGAGAATATACTCCTTGATCACAATCTGTGTAAGAAACGAATGGACAAAATGATCCTAATTTATATGAAAATGCAATGTAGATATCTATATAGGTAGCGTTAGCTGCTTATGCGTAGAAATGTTTGAGGTGTAGGGAATTGACTGTTTTGCCAAACTCATCGCCTTCTAATGTACATAAGAGGTATGCACCATTTCCATAGTCCTTCATGACTCGGTATGGGCCCAACCATTTGGGCCGGAATTTCCTTCCTTCACCGGTCTTCTTATCGATCCGGCTGTCTAGTCTTAGAACTAGATCACCTTCGTATATGTCACGTTCATAGACCTTCTTGTTATACTGCCAACACATCCGGTCAGCGTAGACTCTATGTTGCTGTTCAGCATCTAACCTAGTTTCATCTAGGCTTTCTAGTTGGGAAAGATGTGCTTCTCTGTAAGCGTCTTCATCCAGAACTCCTTGTAATGAAATGCGAAGACTAGGTATTTCAACCTTGAGTGGGAGAACTGCTTCTGCCCCAAATACCAGCGAGAAAGGAGTTGCTCCTGTTGGTGTTCTTATTGAGGTTCGGTGGGCCCATAAGGCCGGGTATAACTTTAAATGCCAATCTCGCTTGTTTTCTTTTACCGTTTTAAGGAGAATGGCTTTCAGTGTTTTATTTGTTGCTTTAGCCTGTCCATTGGCTTGGGGATAATACAAGGAAGCCGTATGATGGCTTATCTTAAATTTATTGCATAGCTCACGAACCTCTTCATTCTTAAAAGAATTTCCATTATCAGAGATAATGATTTGCGGGATACCGTACCTGCAAATGATTTGGTTTAAAATGAACTTAGCGATTACAGAACCAGGTACAGTAGTAAGAGGCATGGCTTCCACCCATTTGGTAAAATATTCAGTGGCCGTGATTATAAAATTATGGCCGTCTGTGGATGAGGGAGAGAATTTCCCTATTAAGTCTAGACCCCATGTAGAAAAGGGCCATGGAGTTGCGATTGGTTGTAGAGCTTGTGCCGGCATGTGGATCTCACGAGAGAATTCTTGACATTTATGACACTTGCGTGTAAACTCTATCGCGTCACGTTCTAGAGTGGGCCAGAAATAGCCCATTCGATGTATTTTTCAAGCGGTGGCATGGCCACCGAGGTGGCCTCCACATATACCGCTATGGGATTCATGGAGAATCCTCTTGGACTCTTCTGTGTCAACACACCTTAAGAGCATTCCATTGAATGCTTTTCGATAGAGCACCTGCTCTATAATGACATATTTAGCTACGATTATGCGTAACCGCCTTCTTTGTTGCGGTGTAACTACCTCCGGGTACATATGGTCCATGATATAATTAATGATGTCAGTGTACCAAGGACACTCAGAGATAGCGGGTCGTGTTTCAATGTAGTATACGCATTCATCTGGAAAGTCTAAATCTACTAGATCGCCTCCGTCTAATGGGTTGTCAGCTAACCAATCCGCGATGATTTGTCGTTTAACTGATTTCTGATTTACAAATGTTAATTCGAACTCTCCCATTAAGGTTATAAAACGTCTAGCCTTTTTAGACAAGGAACCTTGTGTGAGAAAAGTCCGTAAATGGTCTGTTTTTACCATGACCTTCGTTTCTTGATTCAGCATATAATGTCTTAGGCGTTTAGTAGCAAAGACTATGGCAAGGCATTCTCGTTTTTCCTGTGTATAGCGTGTTTCATAGTCGAGCAGTGTTCGGCTAATGAAATAAATCGCACGTTCTCTCTTGTTATCGTCTTCTTGGGCCAACATGCAAGCTAACGAGACATCGGTAGCCCGTGAGTACAAAATTAATGGGCGATCTAGCTTAGGTGGCATTAGTGTGGGTGGTGATAGCAGGAAACGCTTAACTACATCAAAAGATTCATTGCAATCTTCGGTCCAATCAATGTTGTAGTCTTTCTTGAGTAAATTGTTGATTGGATGAATGGCGAAGCTTAAATCTGGGATGAATCTTCGGATTGCACCTAGCTTTCCGAGAAATGACATGATTCCAGATTCGTCCGAAGGTGGAACCATTTCGAGGACAGCCCGAATTTTGGTTGGGTCCACATCTATTCCCCGTGACGATATGATGTAACCTAGGAGGTTTCCTCCTGTTACAACAAAGACGCATTTCTCTGGATTTAGTGTGACTCCGTATTTTATTAGGTGTGAAAGAATGACGCGGAGTACTTCTAGATGGTCACAACGCTTCTTGGCTTTGGCCAATAAGTCATCCACATAAGATTCCACGATCTTATGAATTAGATTGTGAAATATGTATGTCATAGCCCGCTGATAGGTAGCACCGGCATTCTTGAGACCGAATGACATAACAGCGTAGCAATAGGTTCCCCAAGGAGTTATGAACGTGGTTTTAGCTTGATCTTGCTCAGATATTCTGATTTGGTTGTATCCTGAGAATCCATCCATGAGAGACAAGAGTTCAAAACCAACTGTTGCATCAACGATAACGTCTATGGATGGTAATGGGAAATCGTCTTTAGGAAACGCTTTGTTGATGTCTCGGAAATCTATGCAAATGCGTATCTTTCTGTTCTTCTTGAGAACGGGAACAATGTTAGATACCCATTGGGAGTAGTCAACTGGCTTGATGAATCCTACCTGAAGGAGTTTTATTACTTCCTCTTTTACCATGAGAGCTACTTTGGGCTTCATGGGTCTTGATTTTTGTTTAATTGGCTTTGCATCTGATCTAGTGACGAGGTTGTGCACCGCAATGTGGGGTGCGACTCCCGTCATCTCCTTGTAATTAAATGCAAACACCTTCTGATGCTCTTTGAGGATCCTTGTATGTATTTCCACTTCTTCTGGTGTTAACGAAGATCCTAATTTTAAAATTCTCGGCTCATCTTCTGTCCCGATGTTGACATCGATTGTTTCTTCGATCAAAGAGGCGTTACCCTCTTTGAACTCAGGTGGTGCTGGAGGTAAATCTAGATCATCCCCATTTCTTATTGCACTTTGGTTGGGGCTCGGGGGCCAATGAGAAGGATAGCTTCTTCTTATCATTGGATTATTGGTTGGGTGGAGAGTGTTGCCTAATCCCCCATTTTTGTTGTTTTGATTAAAAGAAATAAAATGGTGGAGCTCTTTTTGAAGATTTGGAACTTGCAACATTTGTACAATTCAAAAGGAAATCCTTTATTGTAGAAACTTTTCTTGTAGTTCCCACTTAAGGTGGAAGGCTAGTAATCTTACATTTTAAAGAAAAGTTGTATTGTATATTTTATTTATCAAGTTGTAGTGTATTGTTGGAAAGAAATATTTTTACATTGTAAGAAAATGAGCTATTCTCAAAAGAGAAAAAGGAAAGTTGATTGTTACTTGTAGGAGTTTGCATTATTGTAAGAAAGAAGGGAGAACTTGGAAGTTGTAAATAATTGAGAATGTATTCTTAGAAAATCTTAAATATAATATAGTTGCTTGTGTTTTCTTTGAATAAATAGTTGTGGTTTTAATGGAAGAATGCACTAAGTTATAGTGAATTAACTTGTTGAAGGATCACATTCTGTTGTGGAAAAGAAACCAATGATACTTAGAAAGAGATGGAATTTCATTTCCTCATTGAGGTTAAAAGAAATTTTATTGGAAAAGTATCCTTGATATTTTTTCCTTCTATCCTATTGTTGGTACTGTCGACACTAAAATTTTCCTCCATAATTTCTATTTCATTAATGTATGTATTTGGAATAGGATGTTGTTAAGTATAATTAGTAGTAGCATCCGATAGAAGATAATGGCGCCGTCGGTACGGTGCCGCCAATAATGTGGAGTATGGTAACAGTCAAAGTACAATAGGAATGTTGTAAAAAGTAAATATTTGACGTAAGTGGTCCGGTAATGTTAAAATGTCAAAGTTTGGGTAATTAGAGAAGTAGGGTCTACATGATTAGGAATTAGAAATATTATATTGGTAATAAAGACAAGGAGTGAGGTCATAAATATTTTGTGTATTTTATTTGTAAAAAGTCTAAAAATGTGGAACCCATGTAAAATGATAAGGTTTATCTTATCTTAACAGATAAGCCTACATGTACAGATAAGAGTTAAGGTATGGAATATGATTCGTCAGAGTGGATTTCTTATCCTATCTTAGAGATAAGATGGATAAGCCTGGAAGTTCTATAAATAGAGAGGCTACCCCCCTCATTTAGCATAGAAAGAAGTAGTGAGAAATATTGTAAGAAGTGTGCAAAGGAAGCCATCAGTTAAAGGTGTGTTGAAGAAGCCATCAAGAGGTGTAATTGTAAAGTTTCTCCCATAGTCTTGTTGAAGTATCTCATGGGTGAGATTGTAACAGTTTCATGTTAATATTATAATTTATTTTGATATTTCAGATTTGTCGTCATTCTGTCTTATCATAGTCAATGGTATTCTTGTGTTCGGTTGTTGTTTTGTTTCCAGATTACATCCACCAAACTAAAGGCTGTGCATTAGTAAATAATCATAGCACGAGGAGTTCCCGGTGAAGAATTATCATAGTGCCGGATTGGTGATGACATTTTGGTTCCGTTGCCGGGACCATTCCTCGTTGGTGGATTTTCTGGAGAGATATTCCCACTTAGGCAAAAATTAATTGGAGGGTAACCTTGTTTTTACTGTGCATAGTAGTTACCATGGTAAAGTCATTTTTACCGTGAATAGTAGTTACCATGTTAAAGTCATTTTTGCCATGAATAGTAGTTACCATGGTAAAGTCCTTTTTGCTGGGAATAGTAATTACCGCAGTAAAGTCACTTTTTACCGTGAATAGTATTTACCGCAGTAACTTCACTTTTTACCGTGAATAGTGTTTACCACAGTAAAGTCAGTTTTTACCGTAGTAAGTCAAGTTTTACCATAGTTTACCGTGGTCATTTCTATTTTACTGTAGAAAGGTGTAAAGTCACTTTCTAGTATAGTGATTCCAATTATTTGTGCACATAAGTCTTGTTAATTGTACTTGTGGGTTGGTATTTCACGGTGGTTACTTTTGAAAATGGGAAAGATTCCTGTTTTTTCAGCTCAATCTAATGAAGATGCTTCTTCTTTCATTCAAGAGTTTAAGCGATCTTGTATTTGTAATGGCCTTATAAGAAGGGAACAATGGACTGAATTTTTTCCTACCTTTTTGGATGGTTCAGCACTTAGGTGGTTTGAAACACTAGGTGATAATGTGAAAAATTCATGGGATTTATTAACTGAAAGTTTTCTTGAAGAATTTGGTGAACAACAGAAATATGCAGATCTCATGATCGAGATCACAAAGCTATCCCAAGGAGAGAAGGAGAAGATAAGGGATTATCATGCTCGTGTTCTAGAGCTAAGGAGGAAGCTCGATGCCCAGATCCGGAAGGAAGGACTAGCGGATGGGTTGATGAATGGCGTGGATAATCTCCTCTGTAAGCACTTCATTCTTGGGATGAAGCCAGAGATCAGACAACGAGTGAAGTATGACCGCCCAGCTACCATTGAACAAGCAAAGGAGATTGCAAGAAGGCAAGAAGAAAGCATGGAAGAGGAGCCCAAAGAAATTGTTGTTAAAGTAGAGCCTACACCAGCACCTTTGGTCCAGAATCCACAACCACTCCCGGTGAGCACAAATATTTCTCCTAGTACATCTACTGAGTATGAAGATCTGCTTAGGAAGATGGGCCAGTTAACTATTAATCTTCTTCAAGGAAAGGAATTTAGTTCTCAGGGAGGAGATAGAGGTCCAAAAAGAAATATTTCTGAAGTTGTTTGTTATGGTTGTTATAAAAAGGGTCATTATAAGTATAATTGTCCAGATAGAGCTTCTACATCTGGTACAAGAGATAATGATAAAGGAAAAGCACCTGTGAATTCTCTTGATGTAGTAGATAAGAGTAGAAATAATGAAGTAGATGTGTTTGTAACAAAAAGAAAGAAAGAAAAAGATAATCAAGATGGAACTGATCCTAAGAAGATGAAAGGAGAAACTAGTAAGAAACATAGGAGAAGAAAGTTGGGTGTGCAGGATTTTCTGATTTCACAGGGGCAAGGACCATACTCCATCTTGGAAGATCTGTCCAAAAGGCCTGCAAATATTACATATGGTCAACTCTTGGCTATGTCTTCTGAGAAGAGGCGGGAGTTGCGAGGTGGACTCAATGCTCGAAGAAGGAAGGAGGTTGAGGTCCCTGTTTTGGAGGCAGAGGCAGATCCCTATGCTCCACAAGCTGAGGTATTATGTAATGGTATTTCAATTCATGATGTCTTAGTTGATGGAGGTGCTGCAGTTAATGTAATGACCGAGTCTGTAATGAATATGTTGGGTTTAAAAATTGATCGCCCTTCAACACTTATGTTAAGGTCATTAAATAAAGGAAAAACTAAACCAGAAGGTGTAGTTTCAAATGTGGCAATATCTGTTATGGGTGTTGTATGTGTGGTAGACTTTCAGGTGATGAAAAATGGTACTGTTGCGTACCCAATGCTGCTGGGAAGACCATGGCTAAGGAGAGTTCATGCAAGAAACTACTGGAATGAAGGTTTCATGACACTTGGACGTGGTAGAGAGAGGGTGAAGATAAACGTGATCCCTCGACATCATAAAGCAGAACCTGTGGATTCAAGTGATGAAACTGATGATTGGACATCCTCTGATTACTCTAGTACCAGTGAAGTGGACACTGAAGATGAAGAAAGTGAGGTTGATGTTTCAGTCATGGATATCCTTCCAGTCACACCAACTCATGACCCCATAAAATTATCTGAAGAAGAAGTTGATGATCGTCTCCAACAAATAAAGATTGGTGATGCTGTGATGGAGAGTGAGAAGGAATCCTACCTCCAGCTCTTTCGAAGGTACATACACCTATTCACTTTTGATTACAAGGAACTCCGTCAAGTAAGTTGGGTAGAACATTCTATTGAGCTGGTAGATGGTGCTAAGCCCATAAAGCAAATGCCATATAGAATGAATCCTAATTTTTCCAAGACTGTAAAAGAAGAAATAGATAAGTTGCTTGATGCAGGATTCATATTTGCTGTGGAGAATTCAGAATGGGTTTCTCCCATTGTGATCTCAATAAAAAAGAATGGGAAGCTACGCATTTGTGTTGATTACAGGAAGCTCAATAAGGCAACAAAGAAGGATCATTACCCTCTTCCATTTTCAGATCAGATCTTGGACGAAGTAGCTGGCCAGGAGTGCTATAGTTTTGCTGATGGATATAGCGGCTACAACCAAGTTCGTATAGCAGAGAAAGATCAGCTGAAGACCACGTTCACCACTCCTTGGGGAACGTTTGCTTATAGAGTTATGCCTTTTGGGTTGTGTAATGCTCCAGCAACATTCCAGCGTTTGATGAATAGGGTGTTCGAACCCTACATTGGGACCTTCATCAGAGTATTTCTGGATGATTTTTGCATCTATGGGAGCAAGTTGGACCACCTGCACCAGATGGAGACAGCATTTCAAAGGTTAGATGAAGCACAAGCCTCACTAAACCCTACAAAGTGTGTCTTTGGATGTTCTAAAGGCGTTTTGTTAGGGCATGTTGTATCCAGAGATGGTATTGGTACTGATCCTGATAAAGTTTCAAAAATCAAAGATTTACCATTTCCTATGAATAGAAGTAAGTTGAGATCATTTTTAGGCCATGTGGGTTACTATAGAAGGTTCATCAAGAATTTCTCAAAGATTGCACAGCCACTAACCCAGTTCTTGAAGAAGGATGTTGCTTATGAACCAGGAAACAAGGCGCATGAAGCTTTTGGACAACTGAAGGAAGCCCTGGTGTCTTCACCTGTTTTGAAGAATCCAGATTGGAGCAAGCCATTCATTGTGTACACTGATGCCTCAGATGCAGCACTAGGTAGTACTTTGAGCCAAAAGGATGAAAATGGGAATGAACATCCAATTTACTTTGGGAGCAGACAAATGAGCAGTGCTGAGGTAAACTATACTGTAACTGAAAAAGAGGCTCTGGCTATCATTTTTGCTGTAAAGAAGTTTAGAAATTACTTGCTAGGGCAGAAATTTATAGTTGTAACGGATCATCAGGCTCTGAAATATATTGTCAATAAGCCTAACCCATCAGGGAGGATAGCAAGATGGATAATTTTGCTACAAGAATTTGAATTTGATATTATAGATAGGCCAGGAAAGAAGCATGTCAATGCAGATGCACTCTCTCGAGCCTATGATGGTTTAGGATCATCTTGTGATGATGATGATTTTCCCGATGCAGCATTGTTCTCCCTTGACACAATCCCTAGTGAATACATAGATATTTGGAATTATCTGAATGAATTCAAGTTTCCTGATGGTGCCAATGCAAAGACTAAGAGAAAGATTACTCAAGCCAGTCGTCCATATTCTATTCTGCATGGAGCATTATTTCGAATAGGACCTGATGGACAGTACAAGAGGGCAGTTGGACGTGATCAAGGAAAGGAGCTGCTAGAAGAATTCCACAATGGTACATGTGGAGGGCACTTCTCTGGACAACTTACAGCAAGAAGGATCTTGGATGCAGGTTATCACTGGCCCACTCTTTTTAAAGATTGTTATAATTATTGTAAGACATGTGATATTTGTCAAACACATGGTAACCGTAAGACTTCATCAGCTCCATTATGTCCTATTCTTCCCCTTGGTCCCTTTGAAAAGTGGGGAATAGACATTGTAGGTCCACTTCCAACTACATCACGCCAAAATAAGTATATTGTAGTTGCCACAGATTATTTAACCAAGTGGGTTGAAGCTAGGCCATTGAAGACAGCTTCTATGGATGAAGTGGCAAGGTTCATATATGAACGTATTGTCACCAGATTTGGTTGCCCATTAGAAATTGTAACAGATCAAGGAAGCCACTTCATTAATGAGGTGGTAGAAGCCCTAGTCAATAAGTTTTCTATTAAGCACAGGAAGGCAACAACATACAAGCCAAGCACAAATGGACAGGTGGAACGAACAAATTTTGTGTTGTGTCAAATTCTAGCAAAAGATGCAGCCTTGCAGGTACATAAATGGGATAAAAGGATTCATGCAGCATTGTGGGCATATAGGGCAACATCAAAGTCAGCAACAGGATACTCCCCATTTCAGTTGGCCTATGGCATTGATCCAGTTCTTCCTATTGAGTTTGATATTCCCACTGTGAGAGTTATGAAAAATGAAAGGATGGATGAAAGTGATTCAGTAAAAGAAAGGTTGGTACATCTTCATTTGCTGGAGGAAATGAGGGAAATAGCAAAGGATACAAGCCATAAGAAGAAAATGAAGCAGAAGGAATACTTTGATCAAAAGATCCAGTGGTCTCCATTTCATGTGAATGACTTGGTCCTAGTATATGATTCCAGATACAAAAAAAGAAGACAGAGAAAATTTCTTCCAAAATGGATGGGGCCCTACAAAATAGCAGCTGTGCATGAAAATGGTACGTACCGACTGGAGGAATTGGATGGCACTCCCATTACGAAATGGGTCAACCACGACAAGTTGAAGATTTTCCAAGCACCAGAATAGTCTACTCCGAGGACGGAGTAGAAGCTAGGAAGGGGGAAGATGTCGACACTAAAATTTTCCTCCATAATTTCTATTTCATTAATGTATGTATTAGGAATAGGATGTTGTTAAGTATAATTAGTAGTAGCGTCTGATAGAAGATAACGGCGCCGTCAGTACGGTGCCGCCAATAATGTGGAGTACGGTAACAGTCAAAGTACAATAGGAATGTTGTAAAAAGTAAATATTTGTCGTAAGTGGTCCGGTAATGTTAAAATGTCAAAGTTTGGGTAATTAGAGAAGTAGGGTCTACATGATTAGGAATTAGAAATATTATATTGGTAATAAAGACAAGGAGTGAGGTCATAAATATTTTGTGTATTTTATTTGTAAAAAGTCTAAAAATGTGGAACCCATGTAAAATGATAAGGTTTATCTTATCTTAACAGATAAGCCTACATGTACAGATAAGAGTTAAGGTATGGAATATGATTCGTCAGAGTGGATTTCTTATCCTATCTTAGAGATAAGATGGATAAGCCTGGAAGTTCTATAAATAGAGAGGCTACCCCCCTCATTTAGCATAGAAAGAAGTAGTGAGAAATATTGTAAGAAGTGTGCAAAGGAAGCCATCAGTTAAAGGTGTGTTGAAGAAGCCATCAAGAGGTGTAATTGTAAAGTTTCTCCCATAGTCTTGTTGAAGTATCTCATGGGTGAGATTGTAACAATTTCATGTTAATATTATAATTTACTTTGATATTTCAGATTTGTCGTCATTCTGTCTTATCATAGTCAATGGTATTCTTGTGTTCGGTTGTTGTTTTAAATCATAGAATGAGGAGTTCCCAGTGAAGAATTATCATAGTGCCGGATTGGTGATGACATGTCCAATATTTAGTTGGGAATATGGACACTGGGATATTGGTTGTGTTTACGCATTCTACTTCCACCATACAAAGATCCTCTGCTGGAAGAGAACCAACACCTAGGGAATATCCTATGCCTACAGAATCAAATGGTAAAAACATTGGTAGATCTTATTCCATTAATTCTAACAATTTTTGCAGTAGTTCCTAATGATACCATTTCTACAATGTTAGCCTAATCGTTTGAGGCTGGGGTTGTCTTGACTATGATTCATAGTCTCAAGATCCGTTGTAGGTACCAACTTCTCCTCTGGTTTTGGATCAGTTGGTTTATTAAGTTGGTTTGTTGGAAGTTTAAATTATGAGTACACACCTGGTCTTTTCTTTGAGTCAGCTAGGTGCATATCGAATGACTTTGGATCACCTTTGGCTACAAACACCTTTCCTAGATGCAAGAATCTTACTTCTTGGAATAACGTGGAAGGGATTGCGTTCATTTGGTGTATCCATGGTCGGTTGAGTATCATATTATAATTAGTTTCCTGATCCATAATATAAAACTCAGTCAGGATTTTTTTGGGTCCTAAGGTGACCGTGTAGTATTATAGTTCCAATTGAAGTGGCCTTAAGGCTATCATAGCCTCTCAATGTATTTCGAGTGGTGGAACAGTTTGTTTCCCCATATCCTAGTTTTTGGAGGAAAGAGAAAGGGACTATGTTAACTGCGGCCCCATCATCAACCATTGCCCGTTTTACATAGTTATTATAAACCCATACTTGTAAGTGTAAGGCTGGATCACCTCGGCGTGCGATCTCAGCATCTGTAGGCATTTTACTTATTTCGAATATGAATTCGACATCCTTGTCTGGCTGCCCCGGAGGGTGGATATCAAAATCTACGTGATTTACTTGTGTTTCGGGAGGTGGAGTGATGTTAATTAGATGACCTAGACCTAATGCTTCTAAAAGAGCAGCTCTGTGAGGCAGGAGAGTTCTTTAGTAAGTCCAAAAATGAAATGTGTGAGAAGGTCTTTGTTAGGTCACTAATTAAATCATAGGCACCTATGGGTTTTTCTACTATTTGTTGACTCTTATCTGTTTCTGGTAGATGACTTGGGCTCGGCTGAGAGAAATACTCTCGTGTTCTTGTTATAGCTTTGATAGGTAGTTCAGCGTCTAATTCTACCAAACTGACTATCTTGGGTCTCGGTTGACTTCCTAACTATGGCGCAACTGATGGATTTAGTGAAGTCGAGGCTTCATGATCATTGTTTCCCGTCATTGCACCTTTGTTTGTTCCAGTTGGATTCAGCCTATTGCTATCATGATTTGGGAGTGGATCGTTAAAGATCTTGAGGGGAGCATTCTGAGGGGAAACTGCCCCCTGCGAGCGTATTTGGTGGTGATGACACGGGATCTGCCAAAAACAAGTCTGTGAAGAACTGTCTTTGTTCCTCTGGCAAACGTTGCATAAATTTATTGTAGTCACGGCACATTCTAGTATCATGACCCTGAATTTTGTGGAAACCATAATATGAGTTGGGATTGTAATTCCTGTTTTGTTGGTTTGGTGTATATTGTGGCCTAAAATTCTGATCAAATTGTTTCCTATTAGGATTAAAGTTTTACATTTGTTGTTTCTGGTTTTGATTTTGGTTTTGATAACCAAATGAGTTTTGGCTTAGCCCTTGTATGGGATTTCACCATTGTTGTTGTTGTTGTTGAGGATGGTTAAAATCCACTGTATTGATTGTCGGGGTAAAGTTGTTGTTTCGTTGGTTGTTTGTTTGTGATGGAGTATTCACAACATTTACCTTCTTGGGCTGGTCGGTTACTCCATCCATTGTTACCCCACAATTTTTGTTAAGGATTTTGGGTCCTTGATTGACATTTGTGGTAGTAGGATAAGTTGTAGTGTTCTGAGCTGGAGGTGATTAACCTCCCGTTTGTTCCATATGTCTTACGACCACTATCTATCGCTGCTTGATCTATTCGGAGAGCGCTCTCAAGTACTTCATCATAAGTTCTTAGTGGGAACTTCTGGACTTCTTCCTTCACCTCTCTGCTGAGAGAATGAAGGAATAAATCACATAGTTCCATCTGATCCATGTTTGGAGCACTTGCTAAAGAATAAAGAACTGTACGCCACCTCTGGATGAAATGGGCGACAGATTCGTTGTGTTCTTGTTTGATGTGCAAGAATTCCCTGATTCCTGTTCTTAACAGTTTGTTCATGTTGAACGCCTTAATGAACTCTGAAACGAGTGTGTTTAAATGAATGGATGGAAGCCTCAGGTATTCTATAATACCAATCGAGAGTGATGCCTTCCAAGGTTTTGGGAAATATTTTAGCAACAACCCCATCCCAAGGGAGTAATTCTCGTATGGCTGTAGCGTAAGCTTTGATATGTGCATTTGGATCTCCCTCACCCTTTATACTTGGGTAAATCGGGAAGAGGTCTTGGAAGCATGACGCTTCGTATGGTGAAGTCTAAGGGCTCTTTCAGGTATTCTGAATAAGTCCCTATCGCTTAGGTTTCGACCATTGATGGTGGTTGCTGAGGGAGTGGTGGTGGGATGGGTTGTTGATATGGTGCAGCGTATGCGTTGGCAGGGGCATAGGGAAGTCCCTGCGTTTGAGCAAACATGCCAGGAGAGGAGAACATATCTCCTTGTGGTGATTTGGAGTACATGTTTAAGTATGACGGGATATTGTCTAGGAATGGATTGTTTGATACTAGATCAGGAGGAATGGTGTTAGAGATGATGGGCCTTGTTGGCATTTGTTGTGGATACTGAGGAGGCATGCCTAACGTGCCTACTCCTATGAGGAAATCTACTTGGCTAGGGTGGTATGGAGGATTGGAACTTCCTGCTTACATGAACTGAGAATTTTGACTTGCTTGAGCAAGTTCTAACCCTCTCACTTTTTCTACTAACGTTGAAATGACTTCATTTGGTGAAGTCACGGTGCTTTGCCTTAGCAACGTTTTTTGTATACCCTGGTGTTGTATAGGAATGTGATATCCTGTTATAAACTGATCGCTATCTTGCCAAGTTTCACCCGAGAGTATTTCCTATATGCAGTGGCATAGAGGTATTTTCTTGAAAAGAGATCATCGGGTTGTATTTGTAAACCTCCTATAGGTGGGTACATACCCCGAGAGCGTTGTTCACTCCTAGGATAACGTATTGACTGTTCATCATCTAAGACCAGGTATGGGTCTGATTGTCTACTAATTTGTGGTCTAAGTAGCATCTGAGGAGACGAACCAGATTCTCCAGTAAACGTCATATTGTTTGAGCCTAAAGGCTCTGTTTGTTGGTTTTGAGGGGGTTGATCTAACTCCTCAGTTTGAAAAGACGAGTTATATCTGATTCTTGGGGTTTGTGTTGACAACTGATTAGTTGAATAGTTGTCACCCCATACTGAGAGTGAGGGTGATGATTGCCTATTCTGTTGGGCGTAGTATGCCTCAAGACCCAAGAGGGGTCTGCCATATGCATCGAATCCTGACATATTCGGGGGGTATATGAATACCCGCAGAATAATGGGAAGGAGCGAAGGTGATTTATGAAAACTTAATGAAAGAAGGCGTACTAAAGTGAAAGTGATACTATGACTCCGAGACAAGAAAGTAGGTAGTTTACGTCAGCTTCACTAATTTTGTTTGTTTCACGTCGGGTTCACCAATTTTGTACGCCGGAAAAGTGACAAGCGAGCTTGGGAATCTACAAGTGAAACTCTTCCACGTACCCGACCTCCCGAGGTCGTGCCGAGACAGCCGGTGGGGATGGAATATGCGTGGGATGCAGACAAACTAGTTAGGCAATCTAATGTCTTCGATACGCACTAATGGAATTTGTGAATCTAAGGAAAAGAAGGCCCTTCTAACTTGGACTGGTGTGATAGATCGATCGGCAAGGATGACTGCTCGAAGGCTCCAATCAATATCGAGCTCTGGCGTGATTCGATCTATGGGTTGTGGAATACGTGGGAAATGACCTGGGATAGTTTCGTGTATGTCTCCAGATAAGGTCATATGGTGGATGTTGAATAGTAATTGACTCTACGGATGATTCTCTGGCCTAGTCCAGAATTCTCTAGCTTCGTTAGCCGCTATATCTAGTAAGGACAATTGTTCGATGATGATAGGGTGGAAGTGGAGTGGATTGGAATACTAGTGTGCGTAGGCTAGTGTTTATATCTGATTGACTCTGATGGATTCGTTAGGCTGTGGGACTTGTGGGTCACAACCATAGACTCTTGATTTTTGCGGCCCTGTTATGGTCATATATGAAATCAAGTCTTAATTCCTAGTATCCAGTAATCATATGCTTTCTTAGTTTCTATGTTTACGAACCAATAACTGCGCGATTTTCTCAGAATATCTCATACGGGCATTCGTCGCAACCTAGATCCTTAAACTAGTATCTATGTCTGTGAGAGTATCTCTTGCACCTGGCTGTGGGACCAAAGGATCACAACCAAAGGTTTGTTCTCTTTCGAACCCTTCTACAGTCATGTGTATATGTTTGTCTTAGGGTAATCTGTAGTTCGGTTGATTTGACCAAAATGTGTATTCTTGGTCGTCTTCTATATTTAACCCTCTCAACTGACAACTGATCAGTTGTAAATCTGCTGTTGTTTGGAAGACTTGTATTCTGAGATTTTGGTCTATGTCAACTATTATTGGCGCTATGAGGTTTGGTTGAGGCATGACTAGCTCGAAATATGTATTCCCTGGGCTCCCGGGGTCCCGTGATTTTCATACAAAAGCAGTAATGTAAATCTAACTGTAACAAAGTGAAATTCTAACTACGTGGAATAAATCTAAAACATATATAACTTCTTTTTATATTTTCTGATGAAACTTTTTAATGAATTTAAGGAAAGCAGCTATTTAAACGTATCTAGGAATTAACAACTAAACTAACAATCTAAAACAAACAAGATAACTGAGTGTAGTTATTTGTCCTGTGCGATTTGTAGACTCTATTCTAAATAATGAAATAACTTGCTTAATCTATTTGCGAGATTCTTGATCCTACCTTAGAAGTGAGGAGTGAATCATAGTTTCTCAGAAACTATCAATCCCCACAGCTTCCCTGGCAATATCGAGAATGAAATTAACTGAAATAAAGCGATTAACTACTCTGTTTGATATGATTCTAACTAGAAATTTGAAAGTTAAAACCTGGATTCTGCAGAACAGTGGCGAATCTGATGGTGTGTGTGATCTTGTCCCCTCAGTATGATCTCTTCGTTCTTTGTGTTCACATAGATCCAGAAAAGTGTGTAATGCTTACATCAACAGGAATAGGTGTTTGGAACAAGGGACAACCTTCAGAATGCAAATAGAATAGAACGTAGATAGGAGAGGGATAGCGCAAGAGTACAGAGCTTGGCTTATGCAATTCCTAGCGGGATCTACCGCGAATCGTGCAACAAAATGCGTCCAGAACCTGAAACTATCCTGTATGAAGAGAAAAACCTGTAACTTTAATGGCTTCCTAAGCTATTCTACTCTAATGGATTAGATAAAACAACAACACTGTTTGCACAAGTTGGATATGTGGCTTACCAACAGCTAGTCAATGCAAACTAAGCATGTAATGAACTAAACTAAGGAATTAAAGCAAACTAATAGACCACAACACTAAAAATGAGAAGATTGGAGTAAAAATGGTGGCCTTTTTCTTTAGCACAAGCCATGCATTTATAAGAATTCAATCACCCCCCAAATCAAAATCAAACTGAACTCCTAAACAATAAACAAAGGAAAAACACTATTCTAGGGGACCAAAAACATAAATGCATGCTCAAGTCGGCAAGAAAAGCTGGTGAAACGTGATATTTCACGCGAGTTACGTCAAAAAACATTCTGGAAAATGTGCAAAGGACCGTCGCTCTGAGCAGGGCGGCGGTTACAGGACCGCCGCCCTGATCAGGGCGGCGGTCACAAGACCGCTGCCCTGTAGGGCGGCAGTTTCGTCACTGAAGATCAAAAGGGGCAAGGAAAGAAGAAAAAGGGGGAAAACAAAGCACGCGGGGACAAGGCAGGGTATGCGGGATGTTAACGCATGTTTGAGGAGCTCTTTCTGGATCCCAAACACCTTGCGAAGAGACCTGTATCATCATTGGGGCATTTATTACACCGTTCCGCAGTGCAGTACCTTACAATTTTTGGTACGTACACGGACCTATCATTGATGTCAATTTTTATTTTTGATGTGGAATACCGCTTCTCATAAGGACAAACCTACAAAATAGAAGAATGCCAAATACACGTGTATATGATCAAAATGTGTAAAATGTGTGTAACATTATGTAAAAATGAAAAAGGAACATGTGCACTTGATCCGTGATGAGTGAAAGAGATAGAAAGGATCTTGAAAATGTTGTAAAAGACCCATTTTTTGGGAGATCTCACGCCAATTGCGATGAGTGCGAGTTTTTCAGGCAATCTGACACAAGGAACGAAAGAGGTGTAGGGAGAAAAGTCTAATGTCATCCTCCAAATTTTAACTTCTTCCCAAAGTGTGAACATCAGTGCAGATGGTGTGAAAAAATCTGATTTGGTTTGAACAATTCTAATCCAATGCAAAAGTAGAAAAGAATCTGTAATGCATGCATGTCAAGTGCTAAAGAATTGTCTATCTTGTAAAATTCGTTGTGCCAAAAAGTATGTTGAACTGAGAAAATATGTGTAATTGACCCCTAGTCACAGGCATCTAGGAAGAGTTAGCGGTTCCTAGGTGTTATTTTCTGGTGCTCGGTGTTGGTGTCCAAATGTTGTGTTGAGGACCCAAGTCAGGATTTAGGCCATTGCTGAGACTGAAGACTATGGTGACTGTGTGTTGAATTTTGACTATAGACTGCTTTGTGGGGTGACTGATTTATCCGATAGATGCCCCGCCCCCCTCGTTTGCATTGCATGCGATGTCACTGAGAAATATGCAGCCTAGAGGAGGACCAACTATTGAACTGTAAATGAATCCATGCAGGGGGGAGGGAGTGTGCTTGGTAGAAACCAAGGCACACACAAAAATAGTGAATGGAAAACAAGTGTTAGTGCAAATAAGAAAAAAACACATATATACGACAATATGTAAGCTATCATGCAAGAAGAGAATGCACACAAGCTATAGTGTAGACAAAGTAAACCATAAAAAGTGGGTTTCAAATATGTGGGACATCACTCATGATATCGCAATACCATTGAGGCTGACATAACACAAAACAAATAGTATGCACACAAGACAAAGGAAAAATCCCACAAACAATGGCATACAATGGAATACGAGAGAAAATAGTAACATGCAATGTATCAGACAACCATGGAAGCAAATAGACCTGTAAGGCAAATGTTGCACATGAAGCATCCGTTAGCATGTTAGAAAGATAAAATGTATGTCAAAGCATGTATAATCTGATATAGTGCTATAAGAAAATGAAACAATATCACCTATAGTGTATGAAAGTGGATGCCCCTAAGAGCCATTATAGGACTAGTAAGAAGTATTGTGCTAAGAAACCATGCTTTGTGTATTGATCTATGTTAATTATGTGATAAAAACTAGAATACAAGATAACGTGCATGTGTATATAGAAATAGATAATGACATACAATGTATATGTTTAGCATGTGTAAAAAGTGTACATATAAGCATAAGTAAGCAAAGAGTAAATACGACCAAGATATGAAATATATTGTGGATGAGATGGAATGAAATGCAAAGTGAATGTGATAGGGGCAGTGTGCCCCCTAAGCAAATCTATATGCATGAAGTGAGGTTAATTTATACATGCCCCCTCATCAGTCTAGAATGAACCATAGAATAATAGTGCATCATTGGAAAATGGTTTGAATGTGTGCACTAGAAAGATGTGATCGATAAAGCGTAGAGTGAAGAGTATGAGTGAGGTGGTGATGAGGGTCATTTTAGGTGTAGACCCTCAACAGTCTAGCCTAAACTATGGAACTTGAGTGCATCATAGGGTAATGAGTGTAGTGTGTAGAAGTAGATGCAAGAAAGATGTGTTGTGAATGTGTATAGTTCATATGATGTGTAATAGAAGATGTAAGAAAGTAATGTGATGAATGTGTGATGTGTGAAGTGTGAAGTGTGTGAGGTTCATTTGTATAGTATGCCCTCAACAATCAAGTGTGAACCAGAGCACAAGAGTGCGTCATAATGTAAGATGTGTAAGATGCATGTGAAAGGTGTGACGTGAAGTGCAGAGTGTGTAAGAAACCCGATAGCGCTGGAGGAGAGGGGGTGAAAGAAGTATTGTGAATGCCAAGTGTCTAATAGTGAGTGTGCTATTTGATGAAATTGAAAGAGGAGGGTCCTCCACCCGATGCTTATGGATATATAGGCATGTGACCATGCTTTAAGATTGGTGATGTATGAGACAGATGATGTATCAGTGAATGAGACCTAGAAAGTAATGGAAACCTTTGTGTAGGAGAATGTGGAGGTGATGGGCACCTATGTGGAGGGGACTACGGAGGTGATGGACACTGTATGCACCTAAATTTGCACGGTGCTACAATTTTGTAACAATTAAAATCCACAATGATGATGAATATTTATTCCAATGATAGCCAAGTCCAATTTCTTGCTTGCATTATGTTGTTATAATTTATTGCACTTTTCTTATTGTTATCACCAAATTATAGCACCCTCTGATTTGCTAGCATGCGAGTTTACTAGGAAATAAATGTAACTAGGTAACATGGAATTATCTTTAGGTGTGGGACCATGAACTTGAGATAATTTTCTAGAGAAGGCTAGTTCCTCTACCTAATCCTACCATTAAACTACTCCTATGAAAGGAAAAACAACTAACTAATCCTTAACAAACCATTCTAAGGGAAAAAGGAGAGACAGAGAAGGTCAGAAAGATGCATGAAAATAAAATCCTACACTACAAGAGGTGATGGAACCAAGAAAAGGGGATGAATATCCTGTTGAGGGAAAAAGAAGAAAGAAAATGAAGTTGGGAGAGGCTAGAATAGCTGTGATAGAGTCCCAAGTCTTCATTCACCACCAAAATCCCCATGAAAGAGAAAAAAAAGAACCTGTAAATGAAGGAAACATGCACATAATAGAACAATAATATTAGAGAGGCAAGGAAATGTGAGAAAAATGAGAAAGGGTTAAGAGAACACCATAACACACAATTTCTATTACTTCAATGGTTGCACATTCCATTACATATGTAAAATAGAGGAACAAATACACTTGCAAAATCCATGTGAAGGCTTGCAACTCATATACATTGAGAAAACAATTGGACAGAGTTTCCCCATATCCCAGAATATCTCCCCTTCTTAAATGAATTTTTTTTACAATATATAGAAGAATTTGGGAGAGAGAGAGAAGATGAAAACTCGAAATTATGCTTCCACCCACCAACAAGATGCATTAGATTTATAAAAAGGGGCGTGGGAATCTTGACAAGGCCATTCATTTATGATGTCTTCCTTGCTGGAGAAGAAATGGGTGTCATACTTCATTAATTCTAGTGGTTGCGCTGGCTAGAAATTTTTTTTTAAATGTTGGAGACGTTTTCTTGTTTTTATTCATCTACGCTAACCAAAAATAATATTTCTAGTTTCCATGGTGTAGAGGATGTTGTTACCTTTCCAACGATATAATTTTTTTCAAATTTCAAGCACTGGATCAAAATTTGTGCTCATTTGAAAATTCACATTGATCCACATAAGAGATGGCAAAAATGCAAATTTACAAAATGCAAAATTACTAAAATTTGAAATTGCAAAACTGCTAAAAAAACCCCCTCATCCTGACAATGCATAACTGTAAAAAATCCCTCCAAGCCCGACACTGTAGAACTAGGAAAAATCCCCCAAGGCCAAAAGTAAACAACAGCAAAAAATCCCTATAGGCCAAACACTACACAACTGCGAAAAATCCCCCTAGGCCCGAAACTTGAAAAATATGAAGTGTTAGAAGGATATTTTTACATTTTTAGAAAGAGGGATAAATATCCTATTTGATGAAGATGCTTTCGGGGATCCCCAAGTATTTAAAATATATGAAAAATCAAATTTTGAAGCACTAAGGGAGGAAAATGTTGCTAGTTGACCAAAATGAAGCTTGAGATTATTTTGGACAACACTTATCTTTTTCCAGCTTTTCTCGCTTTCCTAAGTTATTTTGTAGGACATTTTCTTAGCCTTTTTTCCTTAAGTCACAGAACCATGCTAACATTTAGACAACCGCCCTGATGGTTGTGTAACCATTGGTTTTCCTTAAGCGACAGTTACGCAACTACCACAGAGTTTACGTAACCGCTGGACTGTGCAGACCATCTGTTCTGGGTACTTTTACTTGAGACTTTGCCAACATGTTCTGAACACATGTTTCCTTCTTCCAGCTCACTGTTCTTGATTATTTCTTGGCTGAATCAAATGTTCTTGAGCTTGTTAGATGCATATAGACTTATTCATGCCTACTTACTATTATTAGTAAGTTAATTGCCCCTCCTTCGAGTGATCTGGCACTTCTTGGCTGCCAAGTGGGTTGGACCACTTCATTGCCAAATTTTATATAAAAACCAATCTTTTTCTTGAAGCATTGGTTGGAGTCTTTTGATTTGGAATTGCACCAATATGTTGCAGGAATCCTACCAATAAGTACACAAGAAAACACAATTAATTTTCCTTGTTATTCTATTGCTTGCATTGCTATTAGACTACCTGCAAACCAGCTAGCTCTAACACTCCTTTATTTATTTTGCAAACTATCAGCATAGATCCCTGGACACATTTCGACATCTCATTGGAAAATAAGCTAAGGGTATCAAAAAGCATAACCAACATTGGAATTATCTCTGTACTACATTTCTAGGTTGGATGTGTTATCACATTCATATAAGCTTCCTCTATTTAGATAGATTTCAATTCATAGTCTATTAGAATACACTTGTTTTAAGGAAGTAGAATTTACTATATTTTTCATATTTTATGTAAGAAGATTCCATTGAGGATTTATTCTAAGTTCGTCCCTGTGAATTTGTCTTGGAAGAATTCAAAGGAATTTCATGTGCACAGAGTTTGTCAATTCTTCACAATCAATTACCTGTAAAGATTATTGGATTCATTATCTAGATCCCATTAGCACACGAGAAAATATTCCATTGAAAGCTTCCTCCCTACCTATCCCTGTGTATTTTCATGGGAATTTAGTTTGAAGAAGCTTTTGTGTCTGTGTGTTATTTTTCATTTCTTTACATTTAGAAAGCCTATAGATCTTGTTGTTTTACTGAGAAATCTTCAGGGGAAGAAACTGCTTCTGAGAATCTTTTCAATCTTCCTATGATTCTGAGGTAAAACCATAGGAGGTCAAATCCACAATTACAAATTAGGAAAATATTATGTGTTAATTAGATTAGATTAAATCCATTCTATAATGGAGAAATAGCCACATCTGACTATTTCACTGTTTAGTTTAGTTTATTTTAGAGTAGAACTAATTTTCATTTTATTAGAAGTTTTATTGTCTGTGTAGATTTATTTTATTTAATTCCAGAAAGTACAAAATCCTCAAAAACATTAGATTAAAGCAGTTAACTTATTTTATTTGTATTATTCCCTTTCTTTTAAAAATGCAAAAACAAGTAGATTATATTTACTTTATTGCTTCAATTAATTAGTTTCCTTTTGTTGAACTAATTAGTTGCATGTAGATTTAATTAAATCCAAGGAGAGTAATCAGTTTGGTTTGATTTAAATTTTTTTGCATTCCTTTGTTAATTTAAGCACACATAATTAATTAGACAAGAAATAACACAACTCCCTACATTTCCTTAGTTGGCCTAGGTTAACAAAACATCAACTTTACCTCTTACAGATTCTTTGTGTGATTGTTCACATGTCCACATGACCATCCAAGGCCATAGACAACCCAAAAAATGTGCGTGAGATCTAAGAGTATCACAACCAAACACAGTTACATAATTGGCATATATTGATAAGGTCCTTAGGAAACTTACATTCCAAACCACCCCAATTCCACCCAGTATCATCTCAAAGTGTATATCCCTGAATGATGAAGTGGATAAAGCTAATTATTTCTTGCACAATCAACCTAGTCAAGACTAGATTCTACAATCCATAGATATGTTCTTCTCACACATCTCCTCTCACACCTTTATGACCTTGTTTAGAGATTTTTACGAGGTAGACGCAGGACGGTTTCCATGTATCCCGTGACCTATTCAAGGAATATTTGGTGATTCTTACATTGATTGAAACCTTTATGCAGCTATTATGCTTCATTGTTCCATTTCACCTGAACAAGTTAGACAAGTGATCATTTCCTTAAACGATCAAATTCCCATGGTGTATGTAGAATACATTTGTTTTCCTTAATCTAAATTTTATCCATTTTTGCCTATTTTTTCATATTCAAACTATTCATCATATTTATCCATTCCATAACCATCTTTCTATCTCATATCGGTTATCCCAACATGACCTTGGGAGGTTGAGTGCACCCTAAATTCACGTGTTGATTCTTAGACTTACAAAATTGGTGAACCCAACATGAAGGACTAGTTCCTTTTTGTTTCCTCTTTTCTTTCTATTCTTTCATCCATCCTTCTCCTCTCCCATTAAAATGCGGGTGATTATACACCCCTAGAATATGTCAGGTCAGGAATAAAGTAGGTCAATTTTGGGTTTCGAAGCTTATTATTACCATATGGGTATTCAATAGTTTCCCTCACTATCAGTGTGGGTTGATAAATACTCACCAACTTTTCCTTCACCTCACACTCCTCCTCCTCAAGGTGTTAATGCTAACTCATAAGTTAGGATTGAGGAGATTGATCAACCTACTTATAGCCCACAACTAGAGTTCTCCAACTCTAATAATATGACATTCACGGGAGAACAATGATCTTATTTTCACATTTTGTCTAGACCTCAAATTAGCATGCAGTTTAATTCACTGAATCATGAAATCCTAGCAGGCTTCGTCCAAAGCGATGGGTGTATTAATGCTATAGATCAATCCTTGGATAGGATGCAAGGGTATATTGATTTTCTTCTTCAGAATAACACTTTAATCCCTCCTCCTATAATACAAAATATGCCTAAAGAGGGGTGGTCTACCAAGGATCAATTCATAGCAGGATATCATACGCCTTTGTAACCCAACAAGGCTCAGGAAATGTCTAATAAAAATACAATACCTTCATTAGGCGATGTGATTTCAATTTTTTTGGATAGAGTTAGGGAACTAGAACTTGCAAAACCTTCTCATTCTACATCGTTTACAAGGTAAGGAAACTTCCCCCACCCTGTTCAAAAATATAAATATATTCCCTCTGCCCCATCACCTTCTTCGGTCTACATGGGTGTTCCTAGCCCTTGAGACCTCCTTATTGGATCAGGAATGCTAGGTATGCCCTCTCATTCTCCATATGGATATCCCCCCTAGGGGCCAACCAGAAGTATGTTCTCAAATTCCATTCCAGCTGGAAATACGACGTTCCCTAGTTTTGTACCTACCAATGTGTATCAAAACAATTCTCCAACATACCTTCAGATGTATTCTAAATCACTGTAAATGGATATGTTTTTTTTTCCTGGTTCGTATGCTCAACATCAAGGGGTTCCTTATGCCCCTGTAAATGCTTATATTGTTCCATACTAACCTCCTATTCCACCTCCATATCCCCGTCAAGGGTTTTCCTTGGTTGAGTATTACATTATGGGAATGTATTCTGAATATCTCAAGGAGCCCCTTGAATTTACCATATGGAGTGTAATTCTCCCATGAAAATTGTTGGATCTTCCAAATTTCAAAGGGGAGGGGTATCTGAATGCTCATATCAAAGCGTATGCTATTTCCATTAGGGAGCTACTCCCATGGGATACAATTATAGCTAAGATATTCCCCAAGACCCTTGAGGGGATTTCTCTCAAGTGGTACTGTGGAATGCCGAAAGCCTTGATTAATTCATTTAAGAATTTTTTTAATAGTTCATAAAGGATTTTGATATGAACAAACTTTTAAGAACAAGAATCAAATAATTCCTTCACATTAAACAAGAGCATAATGAATCCATTGCCCACTTCCTTCAGAGGTGGTAGAAATTACTCTACTCCTAGGCTAATGCTCCAAACATAGACCAAACAAAGATTTGTGACTTGTTCCTCCACTCCCTCAATCAAGAAGTTAAGATTGAGGTACAAAATTTCCCTCTTAGGAGGTATGAGGAGGTCTTAGAGGGCCTCTCCGTATTGACCAAACGGTGATTGAAAATGGCCAAAAGACTCATGCCTCAAATGGGAAAATGGTCACTCCCTCTCAAGATAATTCAAATCACCTGAATGGTTCAAACAATAATAATCAAGGACCAAAGGTCCTTAACAAGAACCATGGTGCCACGACGGAAAACCTAACTAATGAATCTAAAAAGCTTAACGTTACTAACACAAGTAGTGTAAATAATGAAAATAACAATACAAATATGAACAACCAAAGGAGTAACAACTTCACTCCTTCTGTTAATGTAGTTGACTTTATTCGCCATCCTCCTTCTCCTAAGCAGGTCTAGGCCTAGGGCCTGATTCAATACCTAAACAATTATCTGAACCAATTTCAAAATTTGTATTAGAACCAAGGTCATAATCCTCCAAATTTCAACTATGATAACCAATAATAAAAACTATAGGCCTTAGAAAAAACAGAATCAAAGAGCTCACAAGTACGATCCCAAATTATACTATGGCTTCCATAGGGTCATAGGAAATGATGCTCGAACGTGCTATGATTGTAATAAATTCATAAAATGGATTCCAAAATACTAGAGATGGCTCTTCATTGAGATTTTATTGGCTAATCTCGTGACACCTACATAAAACACTCACCTGGGGCATGTGGGTCCTTAAAATGCTGCTCTTAGGGTTTATAAAGACCCCCTTCCAACGTGCTCTGAAAATGGGAAGCTTAATGCTCATAGTACCAATAAGGAGTATCCCGTAGGGAATAATTATCATGAAGCATATATGTCTACAAATCCTCGAGTAGATCCTCCTTTGGACAATTGAAATCATCTCAAGATTGTAGGTTTATTTGAGCTAGAACCCAAACCAGAAGTTATCATAATTACTCACACATGCGATTATTATTCACAACCTCTTCTCATTTATCCCTCGATGTCATATGATGCACCATTAACTCCTAAGACAATAGGAGCCTATGATTTGATCACAAACCTGACTAAGACCTTTTCCAACATTTCCTTTCTGGATTTTTTAAATAATTACCTTATGCATCAATCAGATCTATTAGAAGCACTAGGTCTTAGCAATTTAATCCACATCACCCATCCTCTAGAGGCCCAAATCAATCATATAGACTTTGATGTTTATCCCTTGGGGCAACCTGAGAAAGATGTTGGATTTGTGTTCAATATTAGGAAGATGCCTATTGATGTTGAGTTGGCACGAAGAGGTGATCTTGCATTATATTTGTAGGTTTAGATTTATAACAATTACGTTAAGCGTGCAATGATAGATTATGGGGCTGCTATTAATATAGTCCCTTTCTTGTTTATACAAAAGTTAAGATATGGATAAATGAATTTTTTCATGACACGAAACACGCTGAGAGGCTATGATAGTCTTAAAGAAACCTCTAATGGAACCATAGTGCTCCCAGTAACTCTTGGACCTAAGGCCGTGCTGATTGAATTTTATATTATAGATAAAAAACTAACTATAATATGATTCTTGGTTGACCCTATATTCATAGAATGAAGGTAAATCCTTCTTCGCTATTCAAATAAGTAAAATTATTGAATCTAGGGAACGTCTTTGGGGCTCAGGGTGACCCGAAGCCATTCAATATCCATTTTTCCAATTTAAAGAACAAACACAGGGTTCATACCGAATTTGAGCTCTTGGCCAATCCGTTAAACAAGCCGTAGGGATCAATGTCTGTGTCCTAGCTTGTTCCTACGATTGATTTGGAAGCCCCTAAGGCAATCAAAGGGGTTGATGCTAGTGAAAGTAAGGTTGTTGTAGTAGAAACTGTGTCAACCAAAAATACAACTGAAATTGTTAAGATTTTGGAGAATGATCTGCCTATCATTTTTCCATTCATTTCTTTGGGAATTGGTCATGCCCTTGGACTTGCCTCTCTTCCAGTTTGTGGATTTGAAGAGTTTTGTATGGTTGATCTCTCAAAATTCAGGGAAGAAGAATCGAAGAAATATCAAACTTCTATCTTCCCCGATGATTGTTGGACTCTCAAATACAACGGTGAAAAGTGTTGCTTTAGCACTAGGGCTAGGGTGATCCTCACTTCCCCTGAGGGGAGGATCATGCCGTTTTCCTTTAAGTTGAACTTTGAATACAAAAATAATGGTGCTGAGTATGAAGCTCTACTTCTTGGTCTTATTGTTTCCAAGAGGATGAGTGTAAACAATGTTAGAGTTTTGGGTGACTCTCAACTCACTGGTAATCAAGTCTCAGAAACCTATGAGACCAGGGCAGAGCACCTACAACTCTAGAAGTCCATCATTCTTGAGCTTTGCAAGGGTTCTAACTTCATATCTATAGAAGCTATTATATGAAAAAAAAACCTATTGGATGATTCCATGACTACTTCTTCCTCTTATTTTTGTCCAAGTGAGGACCCAAAGGAGACTGAAATCATTGTTTCAGTCCAAGCCTAACCTTTGGTTCAAAGGATCCCAACTAATGAAATTTTGGCATATGTTGAGAGTGAGAGTGAGCTCGTTACTTCAAATTTCACAGAACATGACGAGAAAAAATTAGGATACCTCAATGCTTATACCGATATCCACCCCACACACCACAAGAGGGGATCCTTATACCTCACCCTTCTTCCTACTTTGGAGATCACACAATGAACTCTTCCTCATTGGAATATTTTGAGATCTATGGAGTTGAAGAAGAAGAGCTGGAGTTACCTCCAGCCCCACCTCAGTTCAAAGAGGGTAATGGCTCTTTGATAAAAGGAATAATAGACATAAACATAGGGAGGAAAGAGGAGCCCAAAATCCCGAAGCTTAGTTCGTCATTGTCACTAGAATAGGTAGAAGCACATACAAAGTTGCTTAAAGAGCATTTGAAAGCCTTTGCCTTTATCTACAAGGAAATGATGGGTATCTCTCCTAACGTCATAGTGCATAATCTCATCACGATGCCCGATGCTAAATCCATAAAGAAAAAATTGAGACCCATGAAGCCAGAGATGGCTTTAATGTTTAAAGAGGGGGCAATGAAACTCATACAAGTAGGGTTTATCAATCTGGTTGATTATTCCATGTGGGTTTCTAATATCATCCCAATTATAAAAAATAACGGGAAGATACAAATCTGTATCAACTTTAGGGACATTAAGAAGGCCTTTCCCAAAGATTATTTTCCACTTCCTTTAATCAATGTCATCGTTGACACACCAAATGGATATGAGCAGTTGTATCTTATGGAAACATTTTCTAGTTATAACCATGTTAGTTGGAAATTTTATCTCTTAAAATAAGCAACAAATCAGGGGACAAGAATCCCTCCTCTTTATGGGATATTTTCCCTTATTCACAAAAACAAAATGGAAAATATACTTATTTCCAAATGTACACTTTAATCAATATCCAAATGAGGATTTTGGTGTAAAGAATGATTCCATATCCAAATATTCTTAATACAGAAGAGAAACAGGTATAGGAATTATCAGAAGAGGAAACAATAGTTTAAATGAGCAAGACTTGTAAGAAGAGACACAAAGTTCAACTTATCCACCTATCAAGAACACAAGTATTATTCTTGCTTATGCAAGATCATTCACTCTTGTAATAAAGGGAAAAGAAAAGTAACACATTTAGATGTAGAGAATGCAAAATAACATCTTACTTATGCATGCATGAAACTTTAAGAGTACATGAATTAGTATATTAGAGAATCCACTAGATACAGATGAAAAAGACACAAAGTTCCTTACACCATGATAAAACAAATGTCACACATAGTTTCTATATTCTAATATACTATATCTACTTCATAATTGTAAGGAAAAGAAAAGGAAAAAAAGAAGATAAATGGAAGATAATTTCTTCTTCTCTATTGATCATAAAGTTATGTATCTTTACATTCAAAACACCAAAATCTAACCCAACTTTACAATAAGAGAAAATCCTTATATAGGCAGAGGGGTGGTTGTAACTGATTCTTCTATCTTGAATAATTATTATTTAATTAAATGCTACCACTTAATTAATGATTTACATGAGTTGGATCTATTTACAATTTTAGAATTTCAAAATGATAAAGCTAACTTGAAAACACTACAATTAGAAAGAAATACTTAAGAACTATGAGATGGAGCACTTGTAGACAATGCAATTCAAGTCTTCACTTTGAACACACAAGATATGAATTTAGCCAGGGAACTAGTAATTTCCATGACTTTTGGAATAGTAGTGTTTTCTATAACATTCATCCATATACCAGGGGATTATTCCAATTATTTTGCAATGCCTCCATTTTGTAATAAAATCTTGACAACTTCAACAAAAAATTTGTGTAGCTCAACAATATCTTCCATCTTCTCGTTGGTGATAGTTTCACCCTTGAATAAATCTTCTTTGACAAGTGCGTTGAATATCTCTTTGGTCTCATCCATTGGGTACCTTTTATAGAACTATATTTATACATCGGTCATCTAAGAGATTGTAGATTATCCACTATTTCATAGTTGAATGCTTCTCCTTTATGAAGTATACTCTTGAGCTCTTTGATCACCTCTTCAAGCACCTTAATTTTCCATTCAACACTAAATACCCATTTCTCAGATATATTAATCTTGGAATCATCAAAAAAATTGTCAGAAAGGAGGATTTTCTCATCAGTAGTACTTATGATCCTGAAGTTTTGAATACAATCTAGCATAGTTTGAGCTCCCTAAAATAACTTTATCAAATTGACCTCATGCTCCTGCAAGGCTATCACAGATCTTGTAAAATTCATTAATGAAACTCAAACCATAAATTTGTGTTCCTTCCACCCAGGATTTAGTGGAATTTCTATATGCAACATGCCTACAAATCTCCTTTATAGACTTGACATATTCTTCAGAAAAGAAAATGGGAGGAGCAAGGCGAACAATTCTAAAGAAGGAGTCACTTTACTAAAAATTTCATTTTTTTTGAAAAATTGCACATTTTTTTGGGTAAGTGAAAAAAACTGGCTCTTTTAGGGATTTGATTAACTTGACACACAATGAATACAAGACAGAGGCAAGAACCTCATAATCTCAGGTTACAAGACAAGTGCTTTATCCGTTGGGCAAATTGTACAAAACAAGACCATACAGAAGAAGCCACAACACAAACTGAAAACAAATACTTTATAAGACTATTTACAGGACTATATACAAAATTATATCTATGTGCTTTAGGACTTAAACAAATTCAAATATTGGCCACTACATGGAAATGGAAGTGAAGTTCCATCCATATAACTCAGATAGCAAGACTTTTCACTAGCAATATGTCTAACCTTAAAAGGACCAAGCCAAAGTGAATCAAACTTACCATCGATTCCTCTTGGTTCTTGTCTCTTGTTCCAAATTAGAACTATATCTCCCACTTGGAATTCCCTAGGTCTGGATTTCTTTTCAAAAAAATTATTGACCTTCTGCTAGTGTGCTGAGATTCTGTCAACCACTTGCAATCTTTCTTCATCCATCTTTTACAGGTACATTACTCTTTTCTCCATGGAACTAGAGAAATCTTCTTCTTTAATAGCATTTTCAAGATGAAGTGCAGGAAACTCCACTGTCACTAGTAATTGAGCACCAATTGGAATGGAGATATACCAATAAATATATTTGGTGTGATCTTAGCTTCCTAGAGAGCATCATAAATATTCTTATGCCAATTTCTTTTTGATTCATCTGCAAGGTTTCTAATGATTATCACTAGGTTTTTATTAGTTGATTTGGCTTGCTCATTCCCTTATAGATGATATTCATAAGAATGTGTAAGGGAAATCCCACACCCATAACATAAATCAATGAGCTCATGTAAAGAGAAATTTGGTACATTATCTGTAACAACCTTATTTGGGATCCTGAATCTTACCAATATATTCTCTTTAATGAAACCACATACTACTTCAAAATTGGTCCTCTTTACTAGAATAAATTCCACCCACTTTGTGAAGTACTGAATTTCTTTTAAAACATGTGTATGCCCTACACATGAGGTCATATTAAGAGTTCCTATGACATCTAACCCCCATTGTTGGAAAGGCTCTTCAATCACCACTGGTTTAAGAGGAAATGTAGCCAACTTGGGTCTGCCCACTAAACTTTGACAAGATTCACACTTTGAAACCCATTTAGTTTCATATTTGAAAAGATTTGGCCAATAGTATCCTACACGGAAAATTTTATGGGATGTTACTGAAGATGAAAGCTGACCTCCACAAGCCTGATCATGGAAAGCCCTCAATAATCTTTTATGTTGTTCTTTATCAACACACCTAAAAAAATAACCATCTATTCCTCTCTCGAACAATGAATTTTCCCATAGGACATATTGTGAAAATAGAAGCTTTATAGATCTCTTTTCTTTGGCACTCAAGTGTGTTGGACATTCTCTTTAGGTGATAAAATGAGCAATATCAACGTACCACTCATATGTTGAACTTATAAATAGTACACTTGGGACATCAACAATTTATTTTTCAATCAGCTCCATCTTTGGACCATTAGCCAACAATTCACATAAACCGTTACCTCTCTCAAGCTTAGTGGGCTTGATTTAGAAGTCATAATCCTAGAAATTTGCTACCCAGTTACCATGTTTGGAACCAAAATACATCTAGGTAAGAATGGACTTCTCCTTTGTATCTAGAACAAACACAGTAGAATGATAATTCAGGATATAGAAACGGAACTGTTTAAGTGATTTTACCATGGAAAAAACATGCTTCTCCAGTTATGAATACTTTAATTCATGAGCCTTCACTGTGTAAATCATGAATGCAATTGGTACCTCACATCCTTGAAAATTATTTTGCACCAAAATTTTTTCCAATGAGTGTTCAAAGGCATAACAATAGATTATAAAATCTTTTTCATAATCAGGACAAGTAAGAATAGGTGTTTTGGCAATAACTTTCTTAATATTCTCAAAGTAAGCCTTTCCTTTAGGATTCCAATGAAAAGATTGATTTTATTTCATCATGTGTGTTATGTTCCTAGTAAACTCTACAAATCTAGGGATAAACCTTCTTAATAAGTTGATCTCTCCAAAGAAAAAGTGGACACATTTCTTACTTGTTGGAATAGGAATTTTATGAATTTCCTGAACACGTTCTAGATCAATCTTGATCCCATCCTTAGATACAATATGGCCAAAAAAATTTCATTCAATCATAACAAACACATATTTATTTGGATTAATTAAATTTCATGGTCTCTACATCTTTGAAGAACATATTTCAGGTGCAGAAAGTGATCCTCTCTTTTCTTCGAGAAAACCGTCAGATCATCAAGATAGATCACTATACATTTTCCCCTTAATATTACCAATGGCCAAGTCCATTTCCCTTTGGAAAGTTGCACCTATGTTAATGAGATCAAATGGAATTATTCTATTAGTAAAATTTCCTCAGTGATTTTTAAAAGCAATTTTATGTTGATCTTGTACATCCACCTCAATCTGGTTATAGCCTGAGAATCCACCAAACATGGATAAAATTATTGAACTAGTTACCACTTGCAGGATTTGATCCATTACTAAAAGTGGATAGTTGTCTTTAAGAGAATCCTGGTTTAGATTCCTAAAATCGACACATATACGAATTTCTCCGCTCTTCTTTATTACTATTACAATGTTAGCAATCTAGACCGAATGATGAATAGGAAAAATTATTCTATCATTTACCAATTTCTAAATCTCCTGATGAATGGTGTCAACAGTTTTTGGATTATATTTCCTTTGCTTTTATCGAAACAGTTGAACTCTTGGCTTCCAGGGAATGTACTTTTGCATTTCCCTTGGCTTAAAAGTATTCAAATCATCATATAAATAAGCCATAACATCTACATAGTTCTTCAAAACTTCAACCATCTTTCTTCTTCAGAATAACATTTTTCAATATTGATAAATTTGGGTTCCTTGTCACTTCCTATGTTCACCTTTTCAAATTAAGCTGATTGGCAGATATTTTGTGATACCTTTCCTTTGATGTACCTATCATGTTTTTCAAATAGATCTTATAGACTCACAGGGACCTTAGGTATCTTATTTCCCTTAAGATTGATATAGCCATCTTGGTCATATTCCTCTTCAACTCCTTCTTCAGATACAAAAGACGAGACAGATTCACGGTAACCAACTTAACTTGCCTCAAAATGTTTTTGACTAAAGTTATCTTTGAGTTCAAGAAAGGATATTAGGTTTTGATCATCATTGAGCACCTACTAGTTATTTACATTGTTCGGAACACTAGGTCTATAGATCATCTCTACTATGAATTTGTCTTGGGCAAAATATGGATGAGGACTAAGTAAGGACACGAAAATTTCTAGAGAATCCACTCTAGTGTTGCTTTCATTTGGTATAACATTGATAAAAAATGTATCCAAAAAATTGACATAATCCCATACCAGGTTCATTTAATGCTTCAACCTTTGGTTCTTTACCTAAAAAACTCCTTAGACTTGTTTAACAATAGGTTCTACATCCCCTTTACCACAAAGGTTCTTTATTTTGATTTCTCTTGTTATTGTTAGGCCAAGAAGAAGGGCCTCATACTCATCAGTATTGTTAGTGATATAAAAATGAATTTTATATGAAAATGGGTGGAGCTTTCCATCAAGTGAGACCAAAACTACTCCTAATCTAGAACCATTTGTGGAAAAAATTCCAGAAAACTAAAAAAATCCAAATGTCATTATTATAACTCTTGTCTACCTTAGGAGTCTTAGACTCATTTTCTAACATAACCATATAATTTCCATGGCTAATATATTCATAGAGGATCTGAGCCTTAGGGTCATCTATATTTTGGATGATGTATTCATCTCATGTTTCTGGAAACATCTTCTTCATTTTTTTGTTGAATAGAATGAGAGTATGGGACCAGTTCATTTGAATCTCTCATCCAACCTCCTTATAGAAGTTCCTAATTAAAATCATGCCATAATATGAAGGAATTTCTATAACCAAGATTGTGGCCTTGACTCTTTTGTCTGGAAAAGCAACAAAATCTACCTGAGCATAATTTATTCTCCCAACTAGGGGCACCTCCTTAGTCTCCATTGAGTAACATGAACCAAAGGTTTGTGTTAAGGTGAGACCAAGGGCATGAGAAAATTTGGCAAGAATTACATTATTGGATGCTCCTGAGTTAATGACATAATTGCTGAGTTTGTGTCCAACTATCAATAGGGTGACATAAAATGGTTTAATATTTTCAAAAGTGGAGGGTGAAGAGGCCATCAAATTATGTAGAGAAGGGGAGCTAGGAGTAGGCAAAATGCCTTTAGAAGTAGTGGGTGATTGGCTAGGCTTAGATTTAACGAATTTGACCACTTGAGCAAAGGCTTCATGATAGGTTTGATACAACACAACTTCAGAAATTTGAATTTTGGTCTTCTTGATATGATCAATGATATAAAAATACCTTAAGGTAGATGGTACTTCTTGATTTGACATAGTAGAGGCTTTGTGTTTATCATATTTTGAAGCCGAGGATTCTTTAGACATAAGAATAGAATGTAAAATTGATTTAGGTACACAAGAGGAAGTAGAAGGAACATTAAATGGGGAAGTAGTACTCACTTTCTTTGCAACAGTGGTAGGAATTGGAGCTCCTCTAATTTATACTACTGGGATGGTGATTGGAAATTCTTTGGACTTATCTTTCTTCACAGGATGCACCACCTCCTTTTTCTTGTTCAAATGTTCCCTAGTCATGACAACATAAGACTCACTATTCATGTATTCCACTACTTCATCATAATCATCATCATCTTCATCAACTCCTTCGGTAGTGAGAAATTTGACTTGGGAGTCATTTGCATCCTCTTAGATCTATTCTGATTCTTCATCAATTTATTCCATCTCCTCTACTTCTAATTCATCATTAGGCTCTTGGAATTCACACGATGCATTCACCTAGACTTTGAAAGGAAGATATTTTATTGGTAACTTCAGTTGAGCAGGGGTGAGATGGTTCCTCAACTGAAAATTCCTTTTAGAAATATCTTTGTAAGGTGAATTATGAGCTAGCTTCTTCTTGATTGCAATCAAATCATTGGTGAGATTTTGAACTATCAGTTTAGAATTTTTTGTCCCAAAATTAGAAGCCTTAGCCTTGGGTAGTTTTTTTCTCAACTTTCGTGACATTATTAAGTCATCCTCCACACTTGTGGCCAAACACTGATCAACATCCAAATTAGCAAGATTGGATCTCCTCAATGCATAATTTACCTCTGGAAACTGAGCATTAAGGAAGAAAAATTTAATAATTTGATCTACACGGCGAGTAGCAATGAGAATTTTACCAACTAGCTTATTGAATTTAGCAAAAAATTCCCACATGGGTTCATAGGGTTCATTTTTTATTTAGGAAAGTTTTGCTAAAAGGGCATGAACATCTTCAACAGGCTTGAATATGTTTTCAAACTAAGTTTTCATAGTATCCTAGTTGGAAATAACACTAGATGGGAGATGGTAGAACCATTTTGTAGCATTCTCTTGTTAAGTTTCAACAAATAACCTAACTGAAACATCTTCACATTTAACTCCAAAAACTCCACATGCAAAAATAAAATTTGCAATGTGCTCATCCGGATGTACTTTTCCATCACCCTTGAATTTTGGAAAATTCTTTCTATTTCCCTTTAGTAAGTCATACAGAGCTTGTCAAAGGGCTAATGGTCTAACTTGTTGGCCCCAAGGCAAAGGCACAACCATTGTAGGAAAGACATCTTGTAAAGGAACTACAATACCTACTAAAACCAAAGCATGAGCACTAGGATTTATTGGTAGCTGGGTGTCAACATCCTCTTGAAAATATGAACCAGCCCTATCTTTTTTAGGAGGAGTGATCTAAGACCATTTACTTCTACCTCTTCTTCCTAGAGTTAATTGAAAACCTTTCTGCTCCAGCAATTTAAAAATTAGGATCCTCAAAACCTTGGGCTATTTTTTTCTCTCTGTCACTTTGTTGTGATTACAAGTTCACTTTGAAGATTTTCCAATGGGAATCACTATGTGTGCCCCATGGTGGGTGCTAAAAACTGTTGATTGGAAATTTTATCTCTTATTACAAGCAACAATTCAAATGATAATAGTCCCTCCTCTTTATGGGAGAGGTTCCCTTATTCACCAAAACAAAAAGGGAAATCCACTTATTTATAAATGTACACTTTAATAAATATCCATATGAGGATTTTGGAGTAAATAATGTTTCCATATCCAAATATTCTCAATACAAAAGAGAAAAAGGTATAGGAATTCTTAGAAGAGTAAACAATAGTTTGAATGAGCATGACTGGTAAGAAGAGACAAATTTCAACTTATCCACCTATTAAGAATACAAGTATTATCCTTTCTTATGAAAGATCACTCACTATTGTAATAAAAGGAAGAGGAAAGAAACACATTTAGATGTAGATAATGCATAATGATATCTTACTTATGCATGCATGAAAATTTAGGAGTATATGAATTAGTATATTAGAGAATCCACCAGATATAGATGTAATAGATACAAAGTTCCTTACACCATGATTAAATAAATGGAGCACCCAATTTCTATATCCTAATATACTAGTTCCACATTCATAATTGCAAGGAAAATAAAAGGAAAGAACACAGTAAGTGGGAGTGACTAACCAAAATGGAGATACTATGAAGTTAATATAACTAGGAACAACAGTAAATAACAATAAATAAATACAATAAACAAATATAGAAAGTGACTGAAGAAACTATGTAGATGAAAGTAAAAAACCTAATGTGCAAGAAGAGTAAGGAAGTGACTTAGCTATTTTGCAGGTTGATCTAGAATGTGTCATAAAATTAACTGTATATTTTGGAAGTAGGAACAAACATTTAGAGGTCCTGAAATGGATAGACATAAGTTGTATGGCTAGACTGGGGCACCTGGTAGAGGATCAAGGTGCCTATGGTCACCTTACTCTGAGTTCTAGGTGCCTTGGTCTGTGCAAGAGGTTCAAAAACCAACTTTGAAGCTTCGGATGATGATATAAATCCTTTGATGTGCATTGTGTGTAATTTAATCCTCTGTGCAAAATGTCGTCAATGATCAATGATGGAAGAAAGACCTAGAAGACCCAAAACAAACATCAAACCCTAAAAAAATAAAAATGCAAATAATCCTCAGCGGCCACAATGGTGGATGATGTAGCCTAGATTTTATTGTGAATAACCTAGGCGTGCTGACACATCACTCAGCTTGAGATGAACACTCACCCAAAATACATAAAGGTACCTGGTCCTTCTTTAGATTTTCTTATATAGGATGTTAGTGTGATGATGTCTAAACTTGTTCAGATTCATAAGTAGACATAAACATTCCACAATACAAAATCAAGATGTAGATCTTATAGAATCATGATAAATGAACTAAACAATAACTATGATAAGATTAGCCATACAAGAACTAGATTCATTCATGTCTAACACATTATCCAGCCAATATATTCCATTTCATAATTACTATAAAACAAATAAGCTTTTTACACTGTAAAATATCTCCATGAGTTATGTGTGTCAAAACCAACAACACAACTCTACAATAATTCACCACTTACTAAACTACACAAGTCAATACGTATTTATAGGGGTGGGGATTTTCCCTTCACCATCCATGCAATTCTCAAAATAGGTCACATGTTAATAATAGCCATGCACCTTTACAATAGTATGTACAACATGCAAGTTCTCTTAACAATAGATGTCCTATAGTTAACTCCAAGTAGAAATCATATAATTAGCTTAAACTATGAATGATGCTTATCTACCGCTTGTATCCCTAATACCATTGTGTGTAGCACAAGTCTTCATCTCTATGTGTGCTCCGCGCACTATCTCCAAAAACATCCCTTATCCACAAAATAACTAAGTCCTGATTTTGGGCGCTTCAATACTATTATAGCGCTGCGCACTTCCAACGCCCTATATTCACACACCAAATACTTAGAATGTTTCTAGTTGATAAACATTACCCCACACTAAATTACATTATCATCTCAATGATGTGACTTTATTCATATTTCTTCAATAATAAATATTAGGTAATGAAGAATGAAAATAATGAACCAAACTCTATACGAAAGAATGAAATTTATTCTACAACACCCACTTCTTCAACTGGAAGGATTAATTTTGGATATTCATTTCTTAGCTCATCCTCTAAGGTTTTCCAGTCACTCAGTGTGCTCCTCACTTTCTCTAGAATATCAGTGGTTATGTCATCCAATTCATCTTGAGTGATCTTTTATTTCTCATTCTATAGTATCCAGACAACATTGGCCATACCTCACAACAGTCCCTCTATGAGGTCCATATTCTATGCTATGAGTTTTCTAATGTCATTAATCCTTTCCTTGTATGGATCCTAGGCTGCTACTAAGTCCTCGTACTTATGTTTTACCAGTGCCAACCTTTCTATGTGCCCAAGTGTTTCATTCTTCATCTCCTTCAGAACTTCATTATCCTCCACTAAAGTTCTAATCCTTATTATGGCGTATGGCACCACACATAAATTAAGAGCTTGATCGGCTCTCTTCAACTCATCCTTCAATGTTTGGAGCAATGCCTCATATATTGAAAATTTCTTATTAATAGTGGCTCTTGCTTTTGCTTCTTCTTCCATTTCATCCTTTTTCTTGGAGAGGTGCATTGGTCCTTCATCCAAAAGTAGGTGAACTGTTTTACGTAGATAGTGCAACTCAAAATTGAAGTCTTGAGGCACCTTCTCCTAAAACTTAGGCCTCTGTAGTAGAATCTCATATGTAATCTGCTCTGCCATCACCTATACATTATGGGCCTCTGTGACTACATTATCACGCTCTTGAGTAAGGAATTTTATTTTCATGTCCTTGTACTTTTTATCCTCAAGTAATGCCCAGATTCTTTCTGCCTTATCCATATTTCAATGCGCTACTTCTATGGACACGTTCATCAAAGTGTTTCTTACCTCCTCATCTAAAAAATGGGTTGTCTTAATGTTCATATGGTGTGTATGAGGAACCTTCCTCATCTTCTTCGAAGTGCATGACTCCTCGCAAAAATCAAAATAAGGCTCATCCATGTGAGTTTGCATCCCCCAAGATTGGTGCTTGTAAGTGCGTGTATTGGCCATTTAAGGGTCCATCCAATCCCAGCAATATAAGTGTTCATTTGGTAGTGTAATTTGGAAATGAATTCAAATAGTTTTTCTAGGGTCATTCATATAACCCAAGTCTTGAGTACTTACCGCTTCTTATTCCTTATGTGTTCATGCATGGTCGTGAACATCCTCATGCCCTAGTGTGTCCTATTCTTTATGTTCAGCTACATATGCATCTCGTGGGATAGTGTCTTCAACCACCTGGTTGACCTCATCCTCATATTTCCCTTCTTCTTGCATTTGGCGCATGAGGTCTTCTGTATCCCCACCAACAGCACTTTCTCCTTCACCAGAGATATCTTTGCAAATACTTACACTAGGATCTATAATATCATAGACTATGTGCTGGCCCATATCTTCATCATCCTATATTTCCACACTGGGGGTGGCCTCATATCTATCCCCACTCATTCTTTGTGTTTTCCCTACTTCCTACACTCTTGGCTGTGGATATTCCCCCTCACTTTCTTGTATAGGAATATATTTCCTGTGCTTTCTTCTCTCCTTCTCTTCATCCTTTGCAGGAGTCACATGTGGTGATTTCCTTACTGGATGTAAACTTCTAGAACTAGTGTTTCCTAAAGCAAACATCTTCCTCAGTATCGTTCTGGTGTGCACAAGTCAGGTGTTGTCTTCAGGTTTCTCTTTTTCTAGGACATTTTCTAGTTTTTTATGTACTGGGTCTTTTGGAGCAGGGGGCACAGATGCAACATTCCTTGAAGTCCCCATTGTTTACTTCTTCTTAGGAGGTCCTAGAAGAGCCATATATGTTCCCTTCACCCCTTTGTCATCTTTGAACCTTGGCCTTAAGTAAATGTAAATGCATGCTGGTTCAATATTCCCTATAGAAAAACTCTCCAGTGTGATGTCAACATTATCAGAATCCATTGTTTCTACAGAGGCCTCCTTACCTAGCCATATATATGTTTTGTAAAAAATGTGAATGTTTGTGTCCAATTTTTCGGCATCAAACTAGAGATGACACGTGTCATGAAATCTATTTACAGAGTCCTTAAAATATCTTTCGGTAAATGCAAATTGAAACTTGCACCATGGGCTCTTCTCCCCATACTTCATGTGGAAGCGCCCCAAGCTAAAATGCTGGTAAATTGTGAATTTAGCTTCTTCATCCAAAACCTTTGGAAGCTCACATGAAATGCGTCATTCTCCCTCAAATTCCCTGCACAGTTCTTGGAACCACTTATCCAAGTGCTCTTTGTATGTGTTGGAAAAATACCCACGCAACATGTACTTGGCATATCTTTTGGCTGGGGACTTGTTCTCCAATAGAAACTCCCATATATTTTCCCTATGACCATTTGGTACCACAACTTCACTGAACACAATTAATAACAAAATTGCACCCCAGGTTATCTTTTCACCTTTTTCTACTTGGATGTGTGCCTCATTCACCAAGATCTCTACAATGTAACTAGTGATATTGTAGTATGTTTTGTTGGCCATTTTGTGTGCTATATGCAACCAACGCATGGTTACCTCGTTCCATTTCTTAGTGGCCCATATTTTACTCCCAGCTAACCACATTACTACTCTGGTGGCCATGTCTTCAATGTTAGTGACCTTGAAATATTTTCCCCCCTTCTTATACTTATATAGGGCTGTTGTGGCATCAATGCCCTCGTCATCTAACAGGTATCCAACAGGGTTTGATCCCGTGTCATGCAACCATGTTACCTTCTCGATCAATTTGGAAGTAATCCTTATTGTCCTACCCACAAAATAGAAATAATATTCATCAAACCATGACATTAGCCACTGGTACAATTTCTTGGGATTTCCAAAGTAGGGTAACTCCAGGATCTACATTACGCCCACGCTCTCAAGTAGTATCTTACCGAGGAATCCAAAACCCTAGTGTCATCTTCCAGTCACTGGTTTTATTTTTGTAGACTTCTACCACGACGTTCTTCATACATTTTACACTACAGTGGTTAATCTTTACAACGCTAAACTTAGTAATATTTGTTTCCCATGGCTTCCCTTCAATGAATCCTTATGGATACAACATTTCCACTAGCCACTCCTCTGTTGGATTGTCAACCTCCTTCTCTACTACTGGAGCTTTTTGTGGTTTCATCACCCCTTTTGATTCTAAAAATGTGTAAAACCCTAGCTACGAAATGAAAACCATAGTCACCATTCTGTCACATGCACGCACCACTCCTTAAATATTTCCTCCATTCTTGGGTACTCAACACCATGTTTCACAATGCGACATGTTTTCCAAGTTCCTAAGGTAGCAAATGACCTTGAGAATGCCAACTTTAAACCAAGTTTCAAAAATTCCCTTCATTAATTACTCCACCTACCACCATACATGACATAAAATTATCTTGAGTGCATTATGCCTCATTATCAAATGCTTTAATGTCTCACACCTCAAACTTTTGCGCCTCATTCATAATTTCATAGCGTGCCGCTACTTATCTGTCACAGATCTCCTCTACCCATGCTTCCTTAAGCTGAAGTATTTTATCTAATGTGACCCAATATACATAGTATCTAATACCGCAACCTCCCTTGTATTAAACTGAGCACCCAATGCTTTACACATAGTTTTAACTATTTTTAACAGTTCTTCAAAAGTTATCATGAATTTTGAAACCTTGCTTCTTTTGTTCCTCTTGTGGTTACTTGTGAGTTTATTTCTTTTCCATGCCTTCTTTATCCACCCCACACTAAGGGTATGTGCAGTTCTCTATGCATATAAAAAAATTAGATTGTGATCAGGTTCTAGCACGCAAACATGCTTATTACACATATACTGAACTAAATTGACAAAACCTAGCGATGAAGAGGGATATACATTAAATTAAATAAATTAAAAGAAATCTAATATAAATGGAATTACTGCCTTATTAAAAACACCAAGAAGTATTATTTATAGTAGGGTTTCAACGTAATCCCATTGAAGTAACTGAGTAACTGTGTTCCATCAAGTGCCTCTACTTGGAAAGTGCCTGATTCAAGTATGTGAGTGATAACATTCAGTCCCAACCAATACACCTTAAGCTTACCTGGGTAGAGAAAAAACTTTGAATCATAAAGAAGTACCATCTACCTGACCTCAAGCTTATTATCCTTGATGTGTCTATCATGTCATGTCTTATGTATATCCTTTTCCTTCTTCTGAATCCAACGTGCTATGGCACACCTCTCATCTAGTTGTACCAACTTGTCAATTCCTTCTTCCAATGCTTTCTCATCAGCTAGACCTCCCGCGCGTGTAATACGTAAAGAAGGTAACATGAATTCCCTGGGAAGAACTACTTCTGCGCCAAACACCAATTGAAAGGGTGTGGCGTTATTCAACCTTTTGTAGGTTGTTCTATATGCCCAAAGTACAACAAAAAATTTATCATCCCAATCTTTCCTTCCAACATCATGGATTTTTTTCAAGGTCTGGCGCAATATCTTGTTGAAGGCCTCAGAAGTCCCATTTGCTTGAGGATGATAAGGTATAGTCTTGTGGTGTGTGACCATAAATTCATCCAATAATATTATGATTGTCTCATTCAAGAAGTGTATTCCCCTATCACTTGTCAAACTCAACGAACATCCATACATTGTAAGAATATTTTCCCATAAGAACCTTGTTGTTATAGTCACTGTACAATCCTTTGTATGTGTTGTTTCTTTCCACCTTATAAGATAATCTATAAAAGTGATGATGTAGCATGATCCGATTCTACACGTGGTTGGGGAAATAGGACCCACAAAGTATATTTCCCATTTTTAAAATGATTCTGCACTAGTAATAGGATTCAAAGGCATTTCATCTCTTTGCCTAGGTTTTCCAAGGCACTGAAAGTGATCACATGCCTTGCAATACTCTTTACAATCCTTGTACAAGGTCTCCTACCATAAACCAACAAGTAGAATCTTGCGCACGGTGGCGTCACTTACATAGTCCCACCTATAATACCTCCATGAGCCTTTTCATGATATCTTTGCACTCATGTTCTAGTACACAATGACATAATACCTCATCTCGACCTGATTTGTATAAGTCACCACTGATCAACATGAAAGGTGTGGCATGAATTGTAATTTGTTTCTTCTCCAAGGATTTCATTTCTTCTGACACTATACCTACACGTAAAAAGACAACAATATCCTCTAATTATAAGGGTGCATGGTTTAACCTGTATAGCTATGCATTTGACATTGTATCTTCAATTGTATACGCCTCCTCTCTTGATTGAATTCGTGATAAGTGGTTTGGGCCAAAATTATTTTTACCGGGTTTTACCATGACTATAAAGTTAAATTATTGGAATAATAACACCCACCGACATATGTTCTGCTATAAGATAAGCTTATTTACCAAGTATTTCAATTCCATGTGATCTATATAAAACACAAAAGGTTTTTGTAGTAAGTATTGTCTAAAATTATGCAGCGCGTAGATCATCGACAAGGCCTCACACTTTGTAGTTGTATAGATCTATTCTGTAGGAGTCAAATTTCTACTAGAAAATAAAATAGGATGATCTATAATACCTTCTCTAGGATGAGCTAATATTGTGCTAATAACCATGCTAGAGGTTTCCACATGTACATGAAAATGTTGGTTCCATGAGGGAAAACGCAAAATAGGCACCATAGTAAGCCTCTCCTTCAATGCTTCAAATGTGCGCTGCTACGATTATCCCCAGTAGAATGTCCCTTTTCCTTTGAGTAAATCCTCCAAGGGAATGAAAATTTTAGCATATCCCTTGATAAATTTTTTGTAATACCCTTTGTGGCCTATGAATCCATGCACCTCACTCTGAATGGTAGGCTCCTCCAGGCCTATGATAACTTCAACCTTGGCTAGATCTACTAACAACTCCTTATAAATGATATGCACTAATAGAGTTCTAAAGGGTGTAGAAAATATGCACTTCTTGATGTTTAAAGAGATGCTTAACTGTCTGCACCTCTCAAAAATTAATCTCAAGTTGTCATAATGATCCTTGACAAGCCCATATACTGTCCAATCATCCAAGTAAACCTGTAAGAATTTTTGAATAAAATCCTAGAATGCTTGAACCACAATGCGTGAAAATATAGCAGGTGTGTTCTTCAAACAAAAGGGAATCACCGTATATGCAAATCTTCCCCATTCATTCGTGAATGTTGTTTTCACTTGATTTTCTTTAACAATTTGTACTTGATGATACCCAAAGAATCCATCTGTAAAAGAGTAAATTTCGTGCCCTACAACACCTTCTAATATTTCTTCGATGAAAAGTGTAGGAAAAGGATCAATCACACATGCAACATTCAGCTCCTTGTAGTCCAAAAAAATCCTAATCCGACCATATTTCTTTATATTAATTACCATGGGGCTAATCCACTTTGATTCTTCTAGGGGCTTAATGATGCCAAATTTCAACATCTTGTCAATTTCTTCTTTAACTTTTATGAGCAGGTTAGGGTTCATCCTGTAAGGTCTCTTCCCTATCGGGTGTGCACGTTCCTTTAACTTAATCCTCATCTCACCCAAAGACTCGTGTACCCCTTTTAACTCATGGTAGCCCCTAGGAAATAAGTCCTGGAAATCACCTAGTAACTAAATTATCTTAGCCACTTCAGAATCAGACCAATAATCTCCAATAATGGCCTCCTTAGGTTCAACATTTGTTTCAATGTTTTCTTTCTTTGTCTTCATAGTTTCATGATAGGCGCATGCCTTCTTATCCACACTATCTAAAACCTTGCGTGTACCTTTTGAATGATCAATTTCAAAAAATTTGAATTTTTCATCATCCACTATGTATACCAGATTTCCTTTCTCCTTCTCAAGACAAGCACACTTAAGTAGTTCAGCATCAGTCTCATCTACTTCATCAAATTGAACTCCTAGGTCTGCCTCACCAAATAAATCCTAAATAAGTTCTCCAACATTTGCACTGTCTCCCATAGTCAAGTGCTCCATAAGCCGTAATGCCTCTTTCACCAGATGTTTAGTGGAGAAGTATTCAAAAGTCTGGATCATTCCTACAGTCAAGTCTTGCCACTTTCCAGTCTCCCTATGGAGCTAAAAATGAATGTACAAAGTGCGTGTGTAGCCTCACAAAGTGGAATAAAGTTTATGTACCCACAATGAAGGTGGTAAAGCTTACTTACCACACTCTGTCCAGAGTCTATCACACTGCTAAACATGGTGCTGAACTAGGATGATTACCATGATATGTGCAGATTTGAGTAGGCATGCATGGCTCTTGAGAAACCAGGTTGTTAGAGAAATTATCATTTCATTCCATTCTATGAGATTATCCATATGAACCATCCACCAGTGTCACTGTTGTCTTGCACATAGAGTATACACTAACATATTCCTTCTAACCACTTGATCCTCCCACTATTATCCTCCATGTCACGTAGGAATACCACAGGGTCTCCTTCTCTAGTATATTGGGGTACAAAGTTTTTTACTTATCCTCCTAATACAATGCGAGGCTTGTCTCCTCACGACAGATGCGCTTATTACTTCACGCTCAACCATCTCGTAGGTTCCATGTGCACCAAATTTTCACAAGCAATACTTGTATTATCACTAATAAACTATGCATCTTCCCACTAGAGGATTCCTTCCTTAGATGGTTCAAGTACTTCTAGGTTCCAAATGACACATACATAAATTCTATTCAAGTCTTCCTCACTCAAAGGTTAAACATAAGGTTAAGATTTTCCATCTTGTTAAAGGGATAATAAATTGTTCTTCCTTGTTCTCAATAGCTTATATACTCCATTTTTGAACCGTAGATAAACATTATTTACATAACACTAAGGGCACCCAAGTAGAGATGGGAAGTTGTCTACTTCCATAAGCGACTAAAACCTCAAAGTGCCCGAGTGAGCTTGGCCCCCTGTATAGTAATGGATGCATCCTTTAAAACTCCTATTGGGGTGGCTTTAGTTCAATTTTCCATGAACATAGTACATTAGAGGATGGCTGTAATGGAGGTCTGCCCATCTGTACCCTTGCATCTAAAGTAAGAACAATAACTTCCGTTCCTGTGTCAATCAATATATTTATCAAAATCCACCCATCCACACCAACATTAAAATTGATCTCCTTATCATAATACTGAGCTTTGAGGGGGGAGAATAGCATGTATGATCTTTCCATCCATTTTCAACACATGCGCGTGTGGAGTTGTTTTCCAATAACCAAATCCCTAGTAATGGAATAATATCCTCCTTGCAAAACATATTGCATACCTCTTTCAAATCATCAACATATGACTGGAATATCTCTGCTTCCTTTTTTTATTCCAACTTTCATGAATGTTCCTTTAAACACTACATTTAACCCTAAATATTTATGAGTACCTCCATGGTCTCCTGATAAACCTCCTTTTGATGTGTAGGATATAGGTATCTTGCATGTAAAATATCCTCCTTAGCAATGGTAGGATTCTGTTGCAACATTTCTCTAGTGCGCACACAACATCAACGTATGTAGTAATATTCACAGGTACTACCTCAGGTTCTCGGTGCCAACTTTGGACATCCATTGATTTTCCATTGCGTGTTGTATTCTAACCATCCTTGCACCATTGTTCTCTTACTTATGCTACTTACTAAGATGTTCATATAAATCTGGGTACGCCTCATAGCTATGATTATTTCCACAAAAAGAACAAGTAATATTCTGAGGGCATTCATTCACTTGTAGTAGGTTACGATATCTAAACATGTATAACATGTTCTATGAGGAAAATCAACCTCATCCACCACCATGGCCTTGGCCATTACTAAATCCACTATGGTATCCCCAGACCTCTGCCATGACCTCCTTCAAAGTCACCTTTTGTTCTGATCATAGCACACTTGAGTGTGATCACAATCATTGGTGCTCGCTCTTACCTTTAGAGTTATTTGATACTCCTATCTATCATACAGAAATATCAATGGCATCATGGATCTGATCAATCAACTTACAATATTTGGTATTGTGAGTCATGGACTAGGAAAACCTTACAGATAGCAAGATACATTTTTCCTTATTATGTGTTGTAACAATGGGCAGTGGCTTACATCATTGTCTAAATGATATATTTCACAGTAGAATCAATAATGAACATACTGACATGTAGGGAAAATTATCCTTAGTATGCCCCTCAACTTCACAATTTGTACACTAAATCCTAGTGCATGTATCTATGTGCTGAATTGGATCGATAGTTTCTCTAACTGCTTTTCCATAGCTGCAATCTGATCTTCTAGGATTGGGATTACTCTAGTGTCTACACTTATGGCTACCTTAGCATGTGCAACGCTGCTTCAAGTGCTTCATGCATAGATCCGTATATGTCTTATGTGACAATGCCCTCCTAAAATGTGTGATTAAGCGTCCGAATAAACCACTATGTGCATGCTGAGCTGTGCATGGATATCATATGAAATTTTAGACAAAATAATTTTGAAATAGTGCATCATATTCCCAAACAATCTCACTGTGGTTCCTTGCTTAATATCCTTGAGTGCACTTATACTCTTCTACTTGAACTCAGGGATACTAAATTCCTTAAGGAAAGAATACCGTAATGTTGTCTAATATACGCAAATCTGTTCAGGGTCAAACTTCCTATACAAACTATGTGCATGTCCCTGTAACATAGTTGTGAATTACATGCCTTGCCTTGCAATGAGAAATTCATTATCCATTTTTCGCAGCTATAATATCTCACACATGTGCACATTCTCAATAACATCTTCTAATCACCATATAATATGGAAGATGAAGTGACATCTCCATTTAAATATTTTGGGGTTGGTGAGGACCATGCCCATTGGATCCATAACCTCATGTGTTACTTCTACCTCTAAACCCATTAGATCTAATAGAACCAGATCCACCTATGCCCCCTGATACTCCACCTGTAGCAGAAAGTTAACCAGAGGATGTACTACTCTATGTGTCCCAATGGTGGTACTAGACTAAATTGCTACAGTTTATCAAGGTGGTACCACTCCCTGAGGTGAGTCCAAACTCATGTCTACATACCTGAGTTCTGTGCTCACTCATGACATGGCTAAAAAGGTACCTCCAAATGACAAGGAATATGTCTACCTGGCCATAGATGTACTTTGCTATGTGATTCACTCCTGTTATTCTACTTGCCCATACTAGCTTGCTGACTACTAGTTGTACTAGAAAGATAGAAAACCAGGGGAAAGGGCTAGGTTTCCAGGTAGATTCAGGTGCATGCCCACGGCCAATGTTGTCTCTAGTGGTGCACTCTCATAAGAGACTGGATGGGGGCTCCCTATCATGCTTGCCCAAATGGGGGAGTTTCAGATACTCTGGCTCCACGCCCTATGTGTGAGTTCCAAATCCTTTATGAGCCATCTCTCTTCCTCAATGCCATCCATTATGTACAATCTCGTACGTTACTTCCCTAAATCCCTCTTCACATGCCTCATTGTACTTAAGCAACCTTTCTTCTCTTTTCCTCTCTACCACTAGGTCCACCATCCTTCACCAAACCTACTCCCGCCCCCATGTGTGGTGGGGTTTAGCTAGCCATTAGCTTCTCTTACAAATTCAGTGTTACCATCAAGATTTTGGTTGCTAATCGAATTCCTTATAGGTAGATTCCCCTGGGATAACGTAAAAACTGGAACTCATCTACCTCCAGACAAAAATAAGTGGAAATTGAGTACACCAAAATATAGCTATTCAGAACACCACAGAACCAAGTGTCCACAACACACATTCAAATCAGATCAGCATCATAGAGGGCCTGAAATTCTTCCTACATACACACAAGTGTGTGAAACCTCCAATTCCTTTTAGAAATATAATTAACTAGCCACTTGTATAGCTTTATTCTAAAGACAGCAAATAAACTCTCATACAAATAGCTCTACAAATTATTCTCATCCCACATGCAAGCGTCAAACTTAGATCTAGTGCTAAATCTTCGAGCGTATTATTCTTCCATATATACTATCCACTCCTCAAAACTTGATAGGATAAACCGATACGTCTTCATCACGAAACATCCTAAAAATAGATGAAAAATATGTCACCGAAATGGAACCAATGATGTAGCCTAGAATTTACTGAGAATAGCCTAGGCATGTTGACACATCACTTAGCCTAAGATGAGCACTCACCCGAAGTGCGCAAAGGTACCCGGTACCTATTTAGAGTTACTTGTACAGGATATTAGTGTGATGATGTTTAAACATGTTCAAACATGTTCATATTCATAAATGAACTAAACAATAACTATGATAAGATTAACCATACAAGAACCAGATTCAATTATGTATAACACCATTATCTAGCCAATATATTCCATTTCATAATTACTGTAAAACACAAAATCTTCTTATACTGTAAAGTGTTTCCATGAGTTATGCACGTCAAAACCAGCAGCAAAACTCTACAATAATTCACCACTTACTAAACTACGTAAATCAATACATATTTATAGGGGTGGGGAAATTCCCTTCACCACCCATGAAATTATCAAAATATGTCACATACTGATAATATACATGTACCTTTACAATAGTATGTACAACATGCAAGTGATCTTAACAATAGATTTCCTATAGTTAACTCCGAGTAGAAATCCTATTATTAGCTTAAACTATGCATGGTGCTTGTCTGCCACTTGTTCCCAAAATAAAATTGTGTGTAGCATAAGTATTCATGTCTATGTGAGCTCCAAGTGTTATCTCCAAAAATAGCCCTTATCCACAAAACAACTAAGTCCTTATTTTGGACACTTCAATACTATTATAGTGTCGCACGCTTCCAACACCTAATATTCACGTGCCAAATACTTAGAATATTTATGCCTACTCAATAGTGGACTTACTAATTGAGCACTGCACTACATCTTAGAACCAATGTATTTCTATGTAAATGTGTGTGTGATCAGGCCATTGGTTGCTCTTGTGCTAGTCACACTTTGTGAAAGTAGTGAGCAATAACTGTGTGTAGAAAAATGTAGTAGAATAGTGGATGGAATAGAATAAAATTCCCTCATATGCTTGTATGATGTAGATGAACCAACATTGTCCCTTGTAATGGAGCTAGATGGATGCAAATTATCTCTAGATGTCTTTGATGCAACTCTAAGTGGATGATAGGATGGGTTAGTGCTTGGTCCCTCATTATGGTATCATAACTTTTTATTTATATAGTTCTCTAGTTCTAATTTCATAATCAACCCCAAAAAGGCTGACCACCAAAAAGATAAGAAATTCAATGGCTAGAAAGTGCCCAAAAGTAGTAGGAAAGTGTAAAAAGGAGCAAGGCACCCCAATTGGGACCAAGGTGCCAATGGGTGCCTCAATACTAGCCTGGGTGTCGTAATCAAAGCTAAAATGACAGAAAGTGTCAAAAATAGACTGGGCATATGTGCGGTGAAGGTTAGGAATTATGACAGAAAAGTAAATAAAAATTATCAAAGGATGAGGGTTAATTAGTAATTTCTTCACTCAAAAACCATATTAATAGTAGTATGAGACTAGGACTAAAAAATACCCAAAGTAAGTGATTTAGTGTCTACATTTTTCCCCAAGTTATGTTGGTGAGTAGAATGCTCAGTAACATGAATTAGATAGAGATGCGTACTTGATGCCGATGTAGAGTGATGTACAAAAAACTTTCCGAAGGTAGGTGTGTGAGTCATGTATGAGAGAGAGGTATGAGTAAAGAATTGAAAATTTGAATGAGGGTCTTTCCCTTGAAAATGTACTTCAAAGTTGTAATAGTCACATCTAAGGGTGATTAAGGTTTTGAAGTGTGTAAAAATTCTAATTAAGTCCTAAGGGTGTGTGGTTAGTCATAAGTGAGTGGTTAAGAGAGTTAAGTGTGTATGTGTGTGTGTGAGTGGTTATGTTATGAAGGGAAGTCTAAGAGTCACTAAATGTTAGTTTTGGGAGTCATCATTTCATGTAAGAGCAGTTACAATTAATGGGAGTTATGTAAGTGTGTAACCAATGAAAATGAGTTTAATGATATTAAATCATCATGAGAGGAGTTACATGAAAGATCAATTTGAATTCAGAAGGATGAGTAATGGAATATTACATTCATTCCTCATGTGGATGATAGATGCAAAAAGGAGCATGTTGAAGCATACATTTTATGAGGAAAACATAATATGAATTTGTGGTCTGTTTTGATTTATTTGCTAACTGCTCCATAAGGTGGATGATCTTTCAAATTTGATAACTTGAATGATTTATTGTGTGTTGATCTTGTTTCTTTGGTGGCATGATTGGAGGTGATAAAATTTTGAATGTAGTTCATTGTACTCTAATATAAAAATTGTATGAGGGATGTGCTATACTAAAATGATTGAAATGACATTATTCAATGATTTTTTCACTAAGTGTAAATTTCATGGTTTCACATGGATAGAGACTAAAATTATTTCTTGCAGAGGATATACAAGTCCTTCATGTTTTTGTTACATATTGAAGTAACTTGGTCTAATGCATTGTGAACTGTGACAACATGGGAAAAGGTGAATGTTATAGGATTATTTTTCTTGTTTCTTAACTCCTACTGTAAGGTGTTTAATATGATTCCACAATGACCTTCATTAAAATTGCATGTGGTTTGAACCAAATATTTGAATAAGTTATGACAAAATGAGCTTCTCGGGATTGTGCACCCCACTAGGGTTTTTGAGGTGAAAAATGGCTATAGAAAGCTCAAAACAAAGAATTTAGATCTAGATTTGGAAGGAATGATCATAATGTATAATTTAAATTTTAGCCATAGGGGGAATAATTTTAAATTTTCAGATGATGGAATATTAATAGGGTTACTAGTCCTTTATGGTCAATCAGTTAAATATGATGTGAAGAGCTAGTTTAGAGGGCATACTATTTTTGACAAGGAAGTGTGTCATATAAAAAGAGTCTAAACTTGAAGGTTTTCAGGATTAAACCCGAAATCATATAATTAACCTCAAAAATTTTTCAAGTTTTTTTCTTGATTCTCATGTTGAAGAAAGTTATAGGGATATAACAAGACAATTTCTAGACTAGTTGCCTTCTTGTAAAAAAAATTGCAATAGTGAGGTGGAAGGAGCTGTGCTAAGTTTGAAATTTGATTGTTTGAATGCATGTTATGGTATGTAAATAACAACTATTAGAGGTGTAATAATTTATGGGCATGGACCTATATTATCATTTACACTAGTGGAGCAACAAGTCTTGGATTGAGAAGCATATAAATTAGTTCCTGAGAAGGTGAAGGACAAAGTAGTGAAGGTTGATAGGGTGAGTTATGATTTGGATTCATTGGTGTAATTAATCATTGTTAGAAGTGTACTATAAGGGAAAGTGAGACCAGGATAAACCTTGGATGGTAGTTTAGAAGCTTAAAAAGGGTGTACTAAAGTGGGTCTAAAGGAGTGAAGCTAGAATTGGATAGTTGGCAAGAAAAAGAGGAAAAGTAAGTAAGGGAGTTATTTTGTGGTTTATTTTTAATCATACTAACATTATATGGAGTATTGAAATAGGGGAATAAGAATTATAACAATCATTAGAGGGTAGATTACCTATCAGCGCATCCTTGAGTAGCCTAGTAAAACAAGAATTTGAGTAATTTAAAGAAGGCAAAGTAAGTGTTCTTATTTGTAATGCATGGGATAAGTATAATGGTTGAAGGGTCAAGAAATGAAGACAATGAGCATGATAGGAATATGTTTACATTGATGAATTCACTTTTAGTAGCTGATTTTCAAAATAATAGTTTAAAGTCCTTTTTGGGCTTGTTGATGATCCTCTATGTAGAGCTAGTAAGGTAAACTTGTCTAAACCTCTTTGTGAAATTAGTTATATGAATGACATTTTATTTTACTCTGAATAATGTGGTATCAGAGTGTGGATAGCAATTTGTTAATTTATTTTTTGACAACAAGTTGTTGAAGCAATGTTATTATGAATGCAATAGTTTTGTCATGATTAATTGAGATGTTTGATGATTTGAATTTGATTGAAGAAAACTAATCTCTTCTTGTGATTGGGTGTATGTGAATTTTATAGTAGGTTGTTCCTTTTGATATTTGAAAAAGAGTGAAGTATAGAAAAGATAAAGGGGGAACACCAAAAGACTTGGATAGGCCAAGGTGAGGTGTGTTGAAAATTTGGAAATTTTAAAGGAATATGGAGGCTGAGTTAGCAAAAGAGTTTCTTAGATGGATGAAGAATGGTGAAAATGAAGGAAGAGAGAGAAGGAAATGAAGGAAGAAGAGAGAAAGAGAAAGTTGTGGGAAGAACAAGAGCTGAGAGATATGGGAAGAATTTTGGAGAAACTTGAGGAGTTAGAAAGGAAAGTAAGAGAAATGCAAATAAGGGTTATAAGTAAATAAATTAGAAAAATGAACAAGATAGTGCTGAAGAAAGATGGTAAGGTATCCATTGAGGTCACTCATGAAGATAAAGAAGAGATTGTAGCAGTAGAAGAAGATGATAGAAGAAGAAGACAAGATGGACATAAAAGAGAAGAGAAATCAGACAAGAGACCAAGAAGAAATCATAGATGAGCACAAGGAATCCTTTATTATTGAAGAAGAGTTCAAAGGAGAGAAGGTAAATAGTGATTTTATAGTTTTTCTACATGAATCTAGAGCAGATGGAGGTAGAGATATGTGCACTTGAATGTGATTTGAGAGGTGATGAGGTGAAATATGGAGAAGAAAAAGAGGAAAATATGGAAGAAAATATTGAGAAAAAATAAGAAATTGAAGAAAAATATGATGAAGAGACTCAAATGTCTCTTGTTTTGAAACTAAGGTTTTGTGTGTGTTTGAGTGTGTAGGTATAATCAAATACATTGAAGGAAAAGCTCTTTTGAGATCTCAAATGAAGAGAAAAATCTTGAAAATATCATTTCAGAAGATAAAAACAAAAGGAAGAAAATGAATATGAATATCAAAGGAAGGAAAGAAAGTGAAGAAAAATGGAAGATAAAAGAAAATCATATGGGACCCAAGTCACTACAAATGAAGCTGAGATCATGTTTGTGCAAGAAAAGTGTATGAAGGACATATTTTCTCAACCTTCGGAGTATGATGCAGGATCATGTCATGGAGTCAATTAAAATTTCATTATTTCTTCAATGTGGTCAATTAGGTGTGTGAGTCATGTGTGAGAGAGAGGTAAGAGTAAAGGATTTGAAAATTTGAATGAGGGTCTTTCCCTCTAAAATGTACTTCAAAGTTGTAATAGTCATATCTAAGGGTGATTAAGGTTTTGAAGTGTGTAAAAATTATAATTAAGTCCTAAGGGTGTGTGGTTAGTCATAAGTGAGTGGTTAAGAGAGTTAAGTGTGTGTGTGTGTGTGAGTGGTTATGTTATGAAGGGAAGTCCAAGAGTCACTAAATGTTAGTTTTGGGAGTTATCATTTCATGTAAGAGAAGTTACACTTAATGGGAGTTATGAAGTGTGTAGCCAACAAATCTATTGATATTAAATCATCATGTTTGGGAGTATTACATGAATGCATTCAATTCAAATTTAGGAGGAGAATTTGAGAATTTTACATTCATTCCTATGTGGAGGATAAGAGGAGAAATAAATGAGCATTTTGTAGCATACACTTTATGAGGAAAACATAATGATGAAAAGGAATTTTTGGGTTTTGATACAGTTTTGAACTATCTCCATAAGGATGAGAAAAACTTTTAGCACTTGAATGAGTTTATCTGTGTGTTTATCTTGTTAATGCTAGGTGGCCATGAAAGGTGATAAAAGTTTGAATGTAGTTCATTGGTTATAGTAGAATGCAAGCTTAGTGTAGGGACTATGCATAACTAAGTATGAGGATAATGACATGAGTCAAGCCATTTGAGAGAAAATTTCAATTTGCTTCACATGGATAGATACTAGAATATTGAGTTTGCTTGCAAGGTAGAATAGTCCTAAGTACCATATTGAATTTGATGAAAGAAGGTAAAACTGAGTCTAATGAAAGGTGAATGTAGGATTGTATCAAATGTGGGAATAACTTGGTAAATGTTAGACTTATAACTTGATCAAAGATTTGCATAAGTTTCTTAACAGCCTCAGCTTCATTGAAGGGTTTTGAGGAGAAAAATGGATAGTAGAAAGAGTCAAAAATAAGAAAATTTAGATCTAAAATTTGGAAGGAATGTGATCATATTAAAAGTATGTCACCATAACTTTTGGTTTTAAATAAATTTTAAGTTTCCCTTGTGGAATATGTAGATATCCTTACTAGTCCTGTAGGTGATCAGTTAAACTTAGTGAAGAGCTAGTTTAGAGGGCAGATTTCCAAAGGAAGTGTGTGATAGAAAAAGAGTCTCAACTTGAAACTTCTTTGATAAAATGTCAATAATGGTTCAAAAGAGTATTCTTATTTTGTGTCTTGAGTCCTGAAATTTGGAAGATAAGTTATAGGGGATAATTTTTAAAGTTGTTATAGTGTTTGTCTTCTTGTAAGCAAAAATTGCAAAAGTGAGGTTCAAGGAGTTCGGCTAAGAATTGAACCTTGATATTTTACAAGGATGTTAGGGTATGGAAATTTAATATAGGTGTTAATAATTTTTTGGTCACCTAGATTCTCATTTGCGCTAGTGGATAACAAACTTGGAATGAGAAGCATATTAGGGAGAGTGTTGAGACAAGAAGGAAAGTAGTGAGGTTGAAGGAAAAAGATTGCATTAATTGGGTGTAATTAAGATGGATTCCTTGAAATTGTATATAGGATGATCCTATAAGTACCATGGAGAAGTAGAGAGAAAAGGTGCAAAGTACTAGTTCAGGGTATTAAAGGAAAGGAAGCTAGAATTTTTAGATAGGCAAGAAAAAGAGGAAGAGTAAGTAAGGGAGTTGGACTTTGATGCTTTGAATTTTGTGATCATACTAACTAACATGGAGTGTGCAACAAGGAATAGAGAATAGAAGCATTAGAGAAGCTAGAGACCTTTAGTGTATCATTAGTAGCCTAGTCAAAAAGTAAGAACTTGTGCAATTCAAAGAAGGAAAAGTAAGTGTTCTTATTTGTAATTCATGAGATGAGTACAATGGTTGAAGGGTCAAGAAATGAAGACAATGAGCATGATAGGATGATGTTTGCATTGATGAATTCAATTTTAGTATCTTATTTGACAGTAACATTCAGAAATAATCCTTTTTGGGTTTGAGATGATCCTCCATGTAGAGCCAGTAAAGTGAACTTGTCTAACATTCTTTTGAAATCAGTTATATGAATGATATTTTATTTTTCTTTGAATCATCACCATTTTTGTTATTTTTTTTTTACTTATTTCTTCTCGTTCGGTCAAACCTACAAGGATAAGATGATCAAGAAATCAAATACCCATGTATATATGTAAAAACACATGTGTATGTAATTAAGAGATTGAAATGAAAGTATGAAAAGTGTAAAAGGAACATGTGCACCTAATTCGTGATGAGAGAAAAGGGTGTAGAAAGAGGATATCATGTCCTAGTTTTTTGGGCGATCTGACACCATAGGCCAAAGAATTGTAGGGATGAATTCCATTGTATCCTCTAACCTATAATTGCTTCCCTGAATGTATGTGTAGAGATATTTTTATTTCCCAGTGTTTTGGGCAATCCGATTGCATTGGAAAAAATAGTGTAGAGAGGAATTCTGCTATGTTGTCCTGATAATTTTCATGGGAAAAATCCACCTGAGAACATGACAACTTTACCCACAGTGTCAAAAAATTTGATAATCATACCTTTCCAAGACACACCAGGTCTGTCCGTCCTCAACACCAACCCTATCAAGTCAGTTTGACGAACTTCCATTGGATGTAAACGTAGTCCCCTAAGTGAATTAGTAAATTCAATTCAATCCCCCTGGGTGATTTTATGAGTTCTTGAAGAATGCCAATTTTAGGAAGTTTCGGGTAGGGCTACCACTGGTCTTCCCGGGACTAATGCACCCCCCTAAAGTAGAAAAAAGGATAAAAATTCAACGTGGAGATGAAATCAAGGTCTAATAACATCAAGGAAAATATTTTTGAATATTTAGGGAAGATTTGGAAGTTTTGGAGTAGGTTCATCAGAAATGGGTTCTCAAGCCTAGGCAATGCATAGAGCCAAAAAAGCTACTGAGCTTCAAGAAGTGGTTTTGGGATATCCAGAAGGATTTAAGAGGCAAACAAGACATCTTCATAAATTTAATTCAGTTATTTACAAGATGGTTGAATCATATTTTTCACAACTCTTATGCACAATATGTTTATATCCATATTTTCTCATGGTTAGTCATGGATCCAAAAAAAATATATAATTTTTTAGGGCCTAATAGAGGAATAAAGAGATGAGACACCCACCATTAGCTTTAGAAGGCCTTTTTTAGTCAATTTCATATAAAAAATTACCTTGAAACTCCACCAGGAACTCTAGATACGACCTTCACAAGTTTGCTCTCAAGTCCTCATACTTTGTCATTTTTTGAAGAGGACACGTGTCAGCTCCAGGAGCTTTGTACATTTTGATGTCCTTTTTCATCTCTTTAGAAAAGGGAAATGGGGGACATGAAAATTTTCCCAACCCTTTTAATCCCTCTTATTACCCATAGGACCCTCTACATCGCCATTTTAGCCACCATGAGCTTGCTGGAGCCTATCCTCACAGTGCACGAATGATCGCCAAGTGTGGAAACCTAGTACAATGTGAAAATTGATGTCCCTTTCATCCTTTTATCTATAGGGATAAAGGGGACAAAAAAATGTGCCTAGCCCCTTGTGGCCCCCAAGCCATCAATACGACCTTCTGTAGTGCAAAATTCAGCTCCTAAAAGCTAGTTACAGTTTTCTCTCTCTCTCTCTCTCAGTGCATGGATGATCACCAAGTGTCGTAACTTGACGTGATGTGTAAATTGATGTCCCTTTCATATCTTTAGATAAAGGCATATCAGGGGAAAAAATGGGCCCAACCCTTGGTATTTTATTATTGAATATATATAAACTAGACTTAGCCATTTTTGCATCACTACTTCATCTCCCCACAACTCCACACCCTGTGTGAACTCTATCAAATTTTCTCCAAACTTCTGATCTCCATTACCCCACTTAACCAGCTCCAAAAAATATTCATCATATTGAAATCAAAGGGATATCAGAGAAGAAATGGATCAAAATGAAAAATAACCAAGAGAAAATGAAGATTTTTCGCCAGATAACTATGAAGTCTCCAAATTGAAAAAAATTCACATCTTGAAAAATACAAGTCGTATCAAGATGCCATATTTTTTATACTTCCTCATTTTTCAAGGCGATCAAGATGTAATAAATGGGAGGTAAAATAATGCCCTAAATCATTTGTTTCCAAAAAATCCTATTTCATGCCCTAGCTCATGTTTGTTGGATTTCTCAACAATTTGACAGTCGGATCGAGATAAAAAATTGCACACAAAATCCAAATGTAAAAGATATCGCAATGGAGTTGATTTCATCATGATCGGAGACAAAAACTAGACGTGAAAATTTCATGCACCATTAATGACTGTTAAGGAAACTCTGTACCTGAAGTCACTGCCGGGTGAAAATTTCATTTCTTATTTCTAAGGATTCTAGTGGGAGAAATTAAGTTAATTTTTTGGGATAATATCACAAAAAGATTCGAATCCTAAAATATGTGTTCCATTGTAAAATGAGCACAAGAAACCCACTTTAAAAGAATAGCAAGCTTTCCTACACATGTTTTCTATTTTTGGTTAGTCCTCATCAGAAGCAGTGGCAACAAAGATAGTGTGCACTGAAGATGATCATGAAGTTAGAATGATTGTTCAGAGTAGAAAGCAGTGAAAATGACCACTTACTATAATAGTAAGTTCCCGATATGGGTACCTACTAAAAATAGTAGGTCATTCCAAGAAGTGGTCGAGGTGAAGGAAATATACAAAGGAGTGAATAAAGAAGCTAACCTTGTAAAGATGATCTAGAAAGGAAGAAATCACCATTTACTAAATATAGTAAGTCTCCCATCTAAAAACTTGTTAAAAAAGTAAGTTACATCCAAGGGGAAGTTTTGGAAAAATGAGACATAGGGGAATAATCATTCAGATCAATATCACCATTTGGGGTCCAGAGAGGCAAACCCTGACACTTACAAGAGATATTAAGTTTCCCTTTCCAAATATAGTTAATGACAAGGAAACATGAATTCAAACTATGTACGTTGGTCTAGTTTCTTAGGCGTGATCAATCATGAAGAGATGACATTTTTGTGGTTTGAAACGATCATCTCATATTACAAAACAAGAAATCCATCATGGTCTCAATGATGTACTCATCACTTATGCAAACATATATATCATTCTAGAGGCAAGTGGAACATATCAGTGTTACAGAGAATCATCGTGAGTATGGTCTACAGGTTATCTTGAATTTACTTTGGGAAAGTTTCAAACAATGTTTTCAACACTTATCTGATTGTCCAAGGGGTCTATGCTGCATATAGTTTGTGGTCATCATTGGATGGGGAAAATTATTCAAAGTTATTCAAGGGAAAAATATTCATCAGTGTGGAAGAAATATTCACTCAAAGTTCGTGACTGCATCAAGGCATTCAAATAGTTCATTGTGAGGAGTGATTTCCCTTCATCCCTTCCCTCCTCCTCTCTTTCCCTCTCTTCTTTCTCTCTCTATTGTAATTCTTCGTTGGGCCTCATCATTGTCTTTTGTATTATTCACTTAAGTGACTTCTTTTAATATTGTAAAAGTATTTTCTCAAATTATAAGAGAGTAACTTAATTGGTGGAAAATAAAAAGTCATAAGTGGAATATAAAACATGAAGATTCATATGAGGGAGGTGAAGGGTCATGCTCAAAGTGTATAAATTGGGATGGATTCTTCATTCTAAAGGATTCAGATGATGATTTTTTGTAGAACTTCTACTCTAGTAGCATTGTGAATTGGGGTAGTTTGATTAAATCTTTGTATTCATCACTACACATGAAATAAAGCTAAAATTTCTTCCACTTTTCCCACTCTTGCATATGTTTCCTCTTCTCCCATACTACGCACAATTTTTAAGAAATACTAATTAAGGAAAATGTTCCTGTTTTCTCATATGTATGAACGTGTGTATCTTTGTATGCATGGTTTCCTCTCATTGTTAATATTGACGCAATGTTGTTTTATTCCTAAAAATATGTGTGATAGTAACTTCTGGTTAATGGTTATAGGAAGGTGACTTTCTACCAACAATGTTAATCCCTCTTTTCTTTCTTTCCACTCCCCTTTTCCCCCCTTTCAAGCAAGTTTCATCTCTTGCAAGAAATTGCAAGCCTTGCCGCATGATCAGTGGATCGTTCTTGTTGGATCCCTAGCCTTTTGGCCACCCATAGATTTTATTTCATCCACACATAATAACATGAAGTTTCACCATTCAAGAAGAGGGATCTAAAATCCTAGAGTGTTGGCAAGAAACCCACAGATTTATCCACCCGAAAAAATTTATGGCCAACAAGTTGCATCATCTAACTTGTAATTGCTCCCTAGAATTCTAAAGACAACCATGTCCTATAAAATCCATTGTGTATGGGGTTCGTAGACTGGTTTAAACCCACTCATTGTATATAACCCATAAATCCAAGGGCATAAAGTGCACTGAACTGAACCGGTGTAGAAGCACTGTGTAGAATGTAAAAAACACCAAATTATTCCTCCACCCCTCTTTGGGGGTGCATGCGACATCAATAATAGGAGAATGTGGCCCTAAACGAGGACAAACAACATGAATTTTTAACTCTTCCATGTAGGGGGAAAGGACTGCACTTTGGTAGAAACCAGGGCATGCATAAACAAGAAGGCTAGTGAAAACAAGTGTTAGTATGAATAAACATGCATGTATAAGACAATGTGTAATCTACACAATCAATGTATAAGCTACTAAGCAATGTAGTAATGTATAAATGTAAGAAGACAAAGTAGACTGCATAAGTGGTTTACAAATATGGGAAATCACTCATGATGTCGTAAGACACATAAGACCATCATGGTGACATACAAACAAACAATTTTACACACCAAACAAAGGGAAATGAACACAAAAAATAGCAAACAATAGATAAGCAATGGTAGAAAAACAAACACAATCATGGAAGAAAATAATACTGCCAAAAAATGTTACACATGAAGCACCCATTAGCATGTCAAAAGCATGTATAACCAAATAATGTAAAGTGTTAAATTCAAAATGAAACAATAGCACCTGAAATAGATGAATGTGGATGTCCCCAAAGACCAGTGTCAGAGGGTAAAAAAGTGAGCATTCATTTTGCGTGAAAAATTCATGTAAGTGGGATCACAACTATAAAAATACATTAATGCACATGTGTGTATGGAATCGATAAATTACATATAAGAGATCTAGCTAGCATGTGTGATAAGAAGAACATGAACTAGCGAATGTAATCAAGAAGAAAAGAAGCTAAGATATGTAGTATGCTATAGATGAATGAAATGGAATGCAAGATGGATGATAGGAGTCGCGTACCCCTTGAGTAAATGGTTTTGTATGTAGTGAGGTTCATTTTATTTTCCCCCTTTGTATTCAATATTTAACCCTAAACGAGAGTGTGTCATCGTGATGTAGTCATAAACTATATCTTGACACTCTCAATAAAAAAAGTTAGTCAATCAATCTCAACCTAACCCGAAACTTGTATTTGTGCTTGTTCTCTATACTAAGAAACAACATAATATTTCAAAATTAACCTTTGGAATTAATTCAATGCAATTAATGCTTCAATTATGTTTTATATCCTTCATCCATATTATTTCAATCAATCAGATCCTTGGAAGCTTGGGAAATGATCATCTTTCTCTTCTTTGCACGAATTGCCAATTTAGACTTCTTAAGAACATAGCCAATGGAATGACATGGAATAGACTAATCTATAGGTTTTTTGAAGAAATTATCAGTGGTTTTGAAGAACTTTTGTATAGTTATAGGTGTGGGAGAAATATTTTTTTCAAACTCTCTTGGAAAGTGTTACTTTCCTCATAACCTCCTTCTTTTGGCTTACCTCTGCTTACTGGCCCTAGTTCAACAAAGAATCAGTTATATATTTTAAATTAGGGAATAGATCCATGAATAAGGAACCATTTAAACACCCATTTTGACTATTCTTAGGTGTGCTAATTCTTAGCAAACCTTCCTTTATAAATTACTTCACAAAATCCCTATCTCAGGCTTAATTAGGTCTTTCAAAAAAGAAGTTACAGTAACTTCTTCCTACTATCAAAAATTACAAGATTATAGACACTCTATGAGGTATGAAACCTACTTATTCTCCTTACTTGTATCATCACAATGCTTACCCTAGAGTCTAAAGGTTGGAGATATTTTTCTAATTAAGATACATAGAATTTTCTAAGAAACCCTAGTAAGCACTACCAGTCAATCAGAGAGTGAAATTCCTTTGATATAATCGATTGTGATTTCTTTCAAAGACTAAAAATTGCTTTGAATGCATTCTTATGAACATTTAGAACCTTAATACCTCATCAATTTACGCCAATATTCCATAATTCACGTGCTCAAATATAAGAATATTGTGCTCTATTACAAGAAACTAGGGTTTCCTAACTGTAACACTCTCCAAAAATTCTTCACCTGAATGCTTCTTTTATAATATCTATGCTCTTCAAGATCATAAGAAAAAGTCTTCTCTCTCCCTTTACTAATATACTCCTTCAAATTATTGATACCCCTATCCTATTCCTAACTTGTACCACAGTTTTCTCTACACAAAATTATGAGGAATCTAACACAATATAATGTGAATGATTTCTTTACTCTTTCAGTGCAACAAATAATGACACCTTCACTTACCTATTTTATTATCAAATTAATCAAAGAAACACATACATGCAATTATGAAACACAAAATTTCACTGAATTGCAAGAATGCAGTTTAATGCAAAATAATTTCACAGTGTATGAATACACAAAATTTCCAAAACTTGTCAACACACTTTTTGGAGCTCCAAATTCAAATTCATGTGATTGATAAATGATTGATTCATTTGAAAATTCTTCCTTATACCTTCCTACTTGAATGGTTTCTCATAAATAACTTCAAGGTTAAATGGTAAAGTCACATACGGAGACTTCATAACAAAAAGAAGACGTAGGTGACAACTTAAGACCATTATGACCAATATTGCATCTTAGTGAGATCTCAAAGAAACTTAATGACAATAAATGACTTAATTACATGATAAGAAAAATAGATAGACCCCTACATACTATGAAAAATCCAAAAATGGATTTGGAGATATTAAAAATTTGAATAAGCCAAAAATGGGGGAAAACCTACCACTCAAATATTTGAATCTCTAAATCCTAAAAGACACCAAAATCTACTCAAATACATCACTAAAGCTATAAGTAACAAAAAAATTGACCAATTAGATGCCTAACTAGCCCTAGAGTAATGATTCTATTGCATCATAATACCAAGGGGAAAAGAGAAAATTTTATGGAGATGTATGATTTCCAGTTGGTTCTTGTCTTTTTTCCTTTGTTTCCAATTTTGTTTGACTTCTTGAAATTGCTCTAAGTTTGTAGATATTTCTTGAGAGATACCTTGAAGTTGTACCATGTTCTTAGTAATATTTATTCTATGGATCATCATTTCAAACTCTTTACTTGTTATAGGACTGTACCTTGTCTTCTTCAGTAGTGGACTGGGTCTCAACTCCTTATTTATGCTCTTATAAAAGGTTATTTGGTGTTATTGACCTATGATACAGGTCCTAACTTGACCTTTTTCCTCTTGTTACTTGTTTTCATTCTCAAAATTGAGGAAAATTGATGTTGGTATGGTATATTCCTCTTAACAGAACTACTCCATTATTATTTTCTCTATCATACCTACACCAAAAATACTTAAACAAATATTAGAGGTTAAAACTAAGTATCTTGTTTATACTTTACTGTCATCTTTTCCTCATTGTGTTTGCGTCTACCTTGTTCTTGCAACTTCATGATTTCTAAGACTGAGTTACTTTGTTTCAAGTTCTGATTTTACCTTATATGTTGGGCCACACCACTTCTTATCTACTTCTTCTAGTGCACCATTATATATGTGTTAATCATGACTTAGTTTTCCATTCTCAACTTCCACATTCTCTTTTTTGTAGAAATTGTTGGTATTCATTCTCTCTGCAAAGCCACTACCACATTATCTTCACTGTACTACCTTTTTCCTCACTTAACTTGCCTTATTTCCTCTATTTAAATAATTTTTTCCATAGCATAAACATCATCCTTGATTGTTGCTTAGGCCACGCATTTCTATCCTTCAGTGGATTCAACGTATACTTCTCTCCATCTTTTACAGATGTGTATGTATTTTACCACCCATCATGGATGGCTCTCCTATCAAATTTCCACGGTCTTCCTAAAAAAAGATGACATGCATCCATGGGTAAAATGTCACATAAGACCTAATCATAATATCTACCCACCTTGAAATCGACAAAACAATGTTGAGCTACTAGTACTTGATGCTCATTTTCTACCCAAGAAACATTGTATGGATTAGGAGCTTAAATTTCTTCAAATCTAGTGTTTCTAAAATTTCCCTAGACACTATATTTTTCAGTACTACCATTTTTAACAATAAGCTTGCAACACCTACCTCTTGATTTTCATATTTTCCTAAACAATGTTCTTCTTTGCACTAGTTCCTTTTTTTTCTTGCATTCACCATAGCTCTCCTCATCATCAAAGACTCTCCTATTTTAGGATCTTCTCTTAAAGTTGGTAATGTTCTACTTCCTTATTCTTCTATAATGTACACTTGGTTTATTTCTTCACTAACCCTACTACCTCTTTCTTGATGGTATTCATGACACTTAAAATACGTATGTCCTAAAAACTTGTTACATTTGTAGCACCTACCTTTAAATTCACCTCTACCTCTTCCATAACAACTTCTACCTTTGTATCTATATCCACCTCTTGAATTACCACCCCTAAATGAGCTCTGTGGTTGTGAAATAGCCACTTCTCCATTTTTTTTTGTTGTTGTCTTCTTCTAGACTACTAGTTTATTCCTCTTACTCCTCTTCCTCTACCTCTCACAAATTGAGTATGTTTTCTTGAAAAATTCTCCTCTACTCTTAAGGTTTTTTGATATGCTTCCTCTACTAATCTCAAGTGAAATAGGTTGATTTCATCTTGAAATTTTGACCTCAATCCATTCACATACCTTTCCACTTCTTCAGAATCATCTTGTACATGTCTAGAGCTCATAGACAACTTGTAAAACTCATCAATATATTCAGTTACACTTTCCTCTCTTTGTCTCAAATTTTGCAATTTCTTAAATAAACTAGTTTGATAATCAACAAGAATTAACTTACCTTTTAGCTTGGCTATCATATTATCCCACTTCTTGATCTTCTCTTTGTTTATACTCAATATTTCTTGCTGCACAAAATCCCACCATACTACTGCATATCCTATGAGTTTAGTCACTCTAAACTTCGCTTTCTTGTTCTCTACAATGCCCTATAAATGTAAGTATTTATCCATTTTAGCTATCCATTCTATAAGCACTTCTGGATGGAGGCTACCACCATACTCTTCCACTTTCTTCTTTGGATTTTTACTTGATCTTATAACTTCCTTTAAGAGCTTTACAGCTGGATTATCCTCTTCTTCTGGTGCTTTTATTATTTTCACTGGTATTTCTCCTTCCTCTTCATCACTATCTTCTTCTAGTTCCTTCCTTATTCTCTGAGTAAATTCCAATGCACCTAACATGTCTTGGATATTAGTCAACATTGGAATCCAATGAGTTTCTCTTGGCTTCTCTCTACCTCCTCCTTTGTTGGTTCTTCTTGGTGGAATTTTTGTCAACCTATTCTCTTTCCTTTCAATATATTCTTCTTCACTATTTCTTTCTTTATTTCTTTCTATCAATTCCTTTTAAATTTATTCTTATTCTCCCACTCTGATACCAATATGATGTAGCCTACTTTAGCATCATCAAAATCTCAACAAGGAATATTAGATAGTCAAACAAAACTTAGTCTATATATTGCAATTTCACCTAGTTCTCTATGATTATAAACATCAAAAGCCTAAAATTTTGTTGCTTTAGGCTTAAAACAACTCACTCCATGCTACATACATGTTTTCTAACCTTTATTTATCTTATCTTAGCCCTTCAAAACATTGGAGTCAAAAAATTGACCAACTCACTTCATATTTGAAAAAACTACTCATTGTGGCTTATTAAGAACCCACATGATTGCAAATGTATTAAATAAATAAAATTAATTCAATAAAACTTATAATAAGTCTAAAGAGTCTCTTACAGTGCTAATGCATTCATCAAATTAAGTTCAAGCAATCAAATCAAACTATTTTCTTCACTTTTACAAGACTATACTTTTTACCTTCTTAAGAGAAATACTTGTGGAATGACATATGATTGAAGGACCTTCAAGTAATCTTAGGAATCCATTAAAATTTTTGAATAAAATTTTCCTATGTGGAAGTGTGAGAAACGTTTCATGAGGAAACTATTAATACCTTGGCTTCTCTCTATACATTTCCCTTTACAAGACTAACCTTCCTTCTAACTTGGTTCATTTTTTTCGTTGTCAAAATTTTGATTTAAACCTTCAACCTATAAAATATTCACGTTTTCAAAGGACCAATAATGTCAAATTTCAATGTTCAAGCTTTCATTGTAGCTTGTTTTGACAAAAAATTCTCAAAATTTCATAATTCAGATTCCTACTAGATCTTATGAAATAGAAACAGACTGTGTTAAGACACAATTATGAATATCTTGGGTTTAATCCAATAATTTCTCAATTTTACTCTTGATTCATTTAAAATGTATCCTCAAGATGATATTTTTAAAATTTTGAAGCAAAATACTTTGTTTTAGGTCTCTTATTCTCAAACCCAAGTTGTGTATGTACATGGAGCCTGGGAGACAAACTTTACCCACTAATTTAATTATATTATTTTTGAAGGCTTAAAGCCTATTCAAATAGGCTTAAATGATATGTGGGAACCTTTAGATATTACCAGAAACACTTTAAGGTACTTGAAACATGTGTTATTTCCTGTAAATGATCTATTCTATTATAAGAAACCAGGGGTTCCTATCTATAAACCATCTCCCAGTATTCTATACTCAAGTCTTCACTTGAATGCTTATGTGATAGTATCTAGGATCTTCAAAATCCTGAGAAAAATTATTCTCTCTCCCTTTACTAATATTTTCCTTCAAATTTCTTGACATCCGTGTCCTATTCCTACCATATACCACAATTTTCTCTACACAAAATTTTGGGGAAGATAACACAATATAATGTGAATGATTTCTTGACTCTTTAGGTGCAAAAAATATTGATACCTTCAATTTCCTAGTTTTTTATAAACTTACTCAAGTAAACACATACATTTAATTATAAAACATATTATTTCATAGAATTTCATGAATGGAGTTAATGCAAAATAATTTCACAGTGTATGCATCAAAATTCTGATAACACACTTATTGGAGCTCCAAATTAAAGTTCATGTGATTGAACAATGATTGATTCAGTTGAAAATTATTCCTTATACCTTCATACTTGAATGGTTTCTCATAACTAACTTCAATGTTACATGGTCAAATCACATATGGAGACTTCATATCAAGAAGAATGCGTAGGTGACAACTTAAGACCATTATGACTAATATTGCATCTTAGTGAGCTCTCAAAGACACTTACTGACAATAAATTATTTACTTACACGATAAGACCACTAGATAGATGCCTACATACTGTAAACAAGCCAAAAATGGCTTTAGAAGTATTAAAATTTTGAATGATAAAAAAATGAAGGGAAAACCTCCAACTCAAATATTTGAGTCTCTAAAGCCTAAAAGACACCAAAATTGACTCAAATACACCACTATAGGTCTAAGTAAACCAAAATTTGACCTACTAGAATCCTAACTAGCCCTAAAGTAAATATGCCCCTACATCACATCAAGAAATGGTCAAAGTGTAAGTTGAGTGTCTAATGCGTTGTGATGAGTGTGTATATGTTGTGATGATATGCGACCTATTGATGAAATGTACGTGACCCTTATAGCCAAAGCGTATATCACAAGAAGATGATAAATCGAGTGATGATGTAGCCTAAAGCATATATCACTACAGGATGAATAAAGGGAGTGGTAATGTAGCCTAAAAGCATATAACACTACAAGATGAAGGAATAGGTGAAATTTTAGCCTATAACGTATGTCACTAACCTAGGAATGTATCATGACGAATATGTGATTATGATAAGGTCCATTTGATTTGTAAACCCTCAGAAGTCGTGTATATACCGAGAAGAAAAAGTGCATTAAAGGGTAGTGAGTGGAGTTCATAGAATACGTAGTATATGCAGTGATGATTTAACGACTGTGTGATGACTAAAATGAGTAAATACATGATGTGTGGAATTAAATACAAGATGTTCATAGAAACTAATAGTGTGACATGTGTGTTATGTAGTGTGTAGGATGAGTAGGATGTAATGTGAGACTTGTGGATAATAGAAGTGTGATACATGTATGATGAAGACTAATATGATGTATGATGTATAGATGCACAAATGTTGAAATGGTATAGATTAAATGTAGAGTTTACGATGTAAGACATATGACGTGAGATGTATAAAGATTTGCACTGTGTAGTATCTATTGTGTAGTGTATGGGGTTCATATGTAGTATGCCCTCAACAACCAAGTGTGAATTGAAGCTAAAGAGTGTGTCATTGGGTAATGGTCGAAGCTAAAAGGTGAGTATGCTTATGTAAGGAGATTGATGCAAGTCAATGTAGATATGAGAGATTCACCTAAGATAATATGATGGGGGATGTGTGAGATGTTATTCCCCCCAACTGTACGGTAGAGAAGGTGACTATGTAGCACTATAAAGGAGATCATTGTTATCATGGTCGAAACCTACTAGAGTATCATCAAAGACATGATATGCTCTAGAGTGAGTTGGGTTGTATATGGACCCATTGCGATGTAGTGTTTACACATTCATTGCATATTCATCATCATTAAAGGATATTGGTGGGAAACCGTGAGCATGCCAATGATAAATTTTCGGAGCGTGAGAGGGAGAAGAGTCATTAAAAATAGATATATTGCCAAAAGGCATAGGAAATGTAAGAAAATAATGGCTAAAATCTATTGTACTACCAATATAGTCAAGCTAGGACTGTCTAAGTGTGAGTGGAGAGTCACAAGGGGTGCATGCAAAAAATAACGTCAAATGAAAGACACATAGGCCATAAGTGACCATAATGTGAAAATAGCCATGATAAAGATGCGGTGAATTAAGAGGTGGTAAGATGCCATTAAGTGTTATGCCAAACCTAACCAAACTGTCACATGTACAAATAGTATCTAATCAAGTGGAGTCAATTGGAATGTGTTGCCAAAAGGATCTTTTGATAAATAATGTGCACACAAAAGGAGGAAATGGTGCTGCAACCCATGGAGGAGGGGATGAAATAGTGTCTACACTATTTACTGATCCAAATTATAGTACCATAACATTAGTAAAGGGACAAGTCTTGAATTTATATTCACCTAGGCCATCGGCCACAAATGTGTCTTTGAAGTAAGAATCATCTACGTAAAGAGGTGTAAATTTTGGTTGTCCTAATGCTTCATCAGTGAGTTTGATAATGTTGAATTCGTTGTCAGAGCCCTCAAAATCAATGGTGTTATCATCCTCATGTTATGTAGCTTTATCGAGTATATTAGTATGTGCAGTAAACAGATCGAGAAATAGAAGGTATCTCGATGCTTAGAGAAGGAATGCTGATATGAGATGATATTGTAGGTGAAATAATATCCATGGTTTGAGTATAAATAGCCGTAGTATTTTCAGCGGTATAAGAAGGTTGCAACGTGTTAGATTGAACAATGTCATATGTGTCAAGGCTACTATATGGAATCCGTTGTGAGGGTTCAATGGGCATCGCAGGAATAGGGTCTATGTGATTATATGTGAATGGATGTGGATATGTGGTGATAGTATGTTCATAGCCATCATGCAAACATTTGAAACATTGGTGAATAGTATATGAAAATTCTTGCATGGATTGAATCCAAGGTCTACCTAATAGGATATCAAATTGAAATGAAGCATCGATAACATATAAATCGATGAGAACAGTCTTAGGGCCAACCCAAATGTGTAATGAGATATTCCCTAGACATGTGCGAATGGTAACATCATAACCTTGAATGAGAGTATAATTCTTAGAAATTATATTATTGTTAATAGCCAATTGTTTTAAAAGAGAATGAGCACATAAAATGATGGTTGATCCATTGTCAATGGGGACTCGTTTGATGCAAGTAGTTCTAACGATGATAGTAATGAGAAAATGCACACATGGATTGCTTCTAGCAAAAGGTGATATATCTTCCTAAAGAGAATTTATGAGATGTGTATAGGCCGCTACAAAGTTCACTTTCAATATTAATAGCACAAAGGGCATCTTTTAATGTGTTACAATAATCTGGTGCATTATGAAATAAGCTGTATAGAGAAATATTGGCAGACATCTTTTTAAGTTGTTCAATGATGTCATATCCCTTAGAAGTAGTATGAGGGACTGCCAAATTAATGGGTGGAGGAATAGAAGTGGGTGGATATGTAGGAGGATTAAGATGAGTACGATGAGAAGTAACTACGGTAATAGATGGATCAGTTTGAGGTGTAACAAAATAAGGAGGATGTTGTGTATGCACACACATGAAATTAACAACAGTAGTAACTATGCTCAAGACTTTAGTTGGTGAAAAGGTAGGATAAGATGATTAAGACATAACTTGATAAGGAGACAAAATTGTCAAAAGGAAGTGTTAGAATGATCAGGTTCACCAAAGTGATTAATTAAAATGGGGATATTATGAAGTTAATATGACTTGGAATAACAATAAATAATATTAAATAAATGCAATTGAAAAATATAGAAAGTGACCTAAGAAATCAAGTAGATGAAAGTAAAAACCATAATGTGTAAGAAGAGTAAGGAAGTGACTTAGCTGATTCGTAGGATGATATGAAATTTATCGTAAAATAAAGTGGATATTCTAGAAGTAGAAATGAAAATTTAGAGGTCCCAAAAAGGATAGATCTAAGTTGCATGGCTCGACTGGGGCGTTTGGTGATAATTTCATCCTTCAATAAATTTTCTTTAATAAGTGCATTGAATCTTGCTTTTACATCATCCAATGGGTACCTTTCTGTAGAACTATCTTTATACATTAGGAATCTAAGAGCTTGTATATCAGCCACTCTTTTATACTTGAATGATTCTCCTTTCTTAATTATACTCTTAAGCTTTATGATTACCTCTTCAAGCACCTTAATTTTCTATTCAACACTAAATACCCATTTCTTGGAAAGATTATTCTTGGAATCATAAAAAAAATGTGAGAAAGGAGGATTTTCTCATTAGCATTACTCATGATCCTCAATTCTTGAATACAATCTATAAATATTTTGAGATCCTTCTCTGATCTTGAAATAACTGTATCAAATTGACCTAAGTCTCCTACAAGGCTATCATAGATCTTGTAAGATTCATCAATGAAACTTAAACCAGAAATTAGTGTTCCTTCCACCTAAGCTTCAGTGGGTTTTCCATATGCAGGATGCCTATGAATATACTTTATAGATTTGACATCTTCTTCAGATAGGATAGTGGGAGGAGGAATTGATGAGAGAGGAGTTGGGTCAAGAACCTTCTCACTTAAAATGAAAGACTTGAAAAATTTATAAAGAACTTGAGCCTACTCTTCAAACTGTTTTTCAGTTTGCTTCCCCTTTTCAACTCTTTCAATCACTTTAGAAACAATTTATTTCAAATTATGAACCTCTCCATCAAGAGTAGATTCACCAAGTGGAACTGTAGTTAATTCTAGATTTGCAATAGTGATATCTCTTTCATAATTTTCTTTCCTTGGATTTTCTATCTCCAAAAACTATTGAACCTTTGAATATGAAACAAACCTAGAAGTAGTCTTGGCATTTTCAGTAGGAGGAGTGGGGGTTGTACCAAAAAGGGTATCTACAACATCAAAACTTGGAAAAACAAATTGAGAAGATGTTTTCCTCTTATTTTTTCAATCATGGGTTCGACCCATGTGAAGGAATCACTTGAAGGTGGAGTAGAAAGTCGGCCTAATGCAAGTGTGTTAAGAGAACCAAGATTTTGGGAACTTGATACTTCTAGAATGGGTGTCTTAATACTAGAAGAAGACATTTCCTTGATTGGTGATTTTAGCTTGGGAACACTCACCTTCCAAGAGTTTGGTTCACCAATATTCACCTCATCTTCATCCTTTCTTCTTTCTTGGTGCTTTCACCTTTATAATCACTTTCTTCATATTCATTTTTTTCCTTTTCTTCTTATTCTAGAAGTTGAGTTATATGTTCAATTCTTGAACCTCTTTTGTTGTTTTATGAATTCTTACATGTTCTACTTCCTTTTCAACTATCCCTTCAATTCTCTCGATATTTTTAGCCTTGTACTTCTTAGAGTATACGGTAATTGAAGATTTCACATGTAAAGGAGGAGTTGATTGAATTTGTACCTCTGTGTGTGAAACATAAACCTCCTTATGTTATGATGAAGCCTCATGAGGGAAGAATGTGTAACAGATGTCCTGTACGCTTTCATCTTCTTATCTATCCAAACCTTTTCTCCTTATCAGGATTAGGATAATTATTTCCCAAAGATCATATTTTTCCTTTGGAAATGAATTAATGGTGAGAAGAGGCATTAGCTGAATATTTTTTATATATTCAAGAGAATACCGATCTTAATTGTCATCTAGAAAATCCTCTAGAACTTTATATATTTTGAAGTCTTTGATATGTTGTAGAGAAAATCTGCCAAAATAACTCTTTCTTACTTCATACTCATCGAAGTAATCCTCGAAAATAGTCTTCAAGAGTAGGAAGATGTAGTAATTTATTCTCAAATGGTTATAGATGAAACCCTTCGAATCAAAAGAACTCTTATGAAATGAGTAAAATTTGAAGTCAACAATCGTTCTTTCCACATTTTGAGCATTCAAAATTGTTTTGCAAGTATAATTCCCCAAAGAGATTGGGAATCGGATTCCTATGATATTTCTATCCCTGCATGTCCTGTGCAACATGTCTAGTTATCTGCAAACCTCTATAAGAACTAACTTGTCATTATAATACATTGGTAGCTTGTTCGGTGCACCTTCAAATCTAGCTAACATGATATAGGAAAATCTCATCAATAGAATGAATAGCCTGCCATATGTTGAAATCAATTTCGTTACCTCATCAGACACCCTCTCAGTTTTATTTATGTCTAGCATTCTAACTATATACATGGTAAAGGCATCATTAAATCTTCTATGATGATGTTTGTTGTTTTTAAAGGTTAGTTGTGGGTAAAATTCATATATAAGTCCATTCTTCTTATCATTATGTGGAGACAAACCTAACCTTTCCATGTAAGCTATAATTGAGTATATGAGATAAGATGTCATGTAGAATCTCTTCCTTTCTTGTAAATCAGCCAACCGTTCATTGATATTTTCATAGATCATTTATCTCTAGTTTAGGTTTTACTTTCCCTCATAAATAATATTGATGAAGACACTCATCTAGAATTGAAACTCATTTGTAGAGGGGATGACCGTTAATCAAGACAAAAAAGTGATCATATTAGATAATTATTCTTTGAAGTCTGATTTATACATGAATTTTGGTAGTTTGGAGGCTCCTCTCTCTGGGATTTTAACCCATGATTTGGCTATCATTTCTTTTTATTTCTCCCTTTCTTGTTCAAATATATTTTGAGCTTGGGCCTTGGATAAAAAGATAGAGTTTTCGATGGCTGGGATTGAAAGGGATACATTAATAAAATTAATGTCCAACTTAGCAATAACATGGACCTTAGGGTCTTTTATTTATTTGGTGTCGGGATCCAAATGAGAAGGCCAATCCAAGATAGTATCTGAGCACTAAACAAAGAGGGGAAAGGTGGTAGCATAAGAAATCCCACTATCCTTAATACACTTGGCTAGGGGAGTAGGGTTATCTCGATAGACATCGGCCCAAAAATCAACTAGATTCACATTTTGTATATCAGTATCCCCAATATTAGGCACAGAGGTTTCAAGAGAGAAAATATGGTCATACCTTCATATTGGAATTTCATGGTGGAAATATGGGAAGACTGACACTGAGAAGAATAGGGCTCAAGAAATGGTTTGCAGGACAAATAAACTAGTAGGGTGTGAAACTCAATTGAACATTAAACAAAAAAGGAGGCTCTTAAATGGCTTACCATTATCATGAGAAAAATGGAAGTCTCTTCATGATCCCAATGCACTTTGATTTTTTTTAAATGAGCAAAAAAGAAGAAAGTTACGAATAAAAACATACTTGAGGGCATGTGAACAAAAGTATCATAGTGGGTAGTTAAAATCCTCAACTTGCAATAGTAAAAATGATTCAACAAATGTATTGTGGAAAATGGGAAGGCTTGTGGAACCATTTTCCTCAATTTATCTTTGTATTATGGATATGACAAAGATGTGGATAATTGAAAACCTGACAGAACAAGAGTCATGAGGGGATTAGATTCCTGAACTACCTACAACAACAAAAAAAAGCTCATTAATTGCAGAAAAAGAGGGTTTGCATGGAAGAAAGGGAAAAAAGAAGCATGGGGTGAGAGTACCACAAATATAAAAAAACTATGCAACACAAAGGGATTAAGGAAGTTTTGGTAGATCAAGGTTGCAAATAACTTGAGGCCTAAAGGAACAAGGGTCACGACTTCCATAAAAGTCCACGATTCCCACAATACAAAATATACTTGTGCATAACTTATGGATTGAAAGAAAATGCAGGGAACAAGCAGGTGTAGGGAACAATGACTCAGGAAGAATAGTTCCTCGGTGAACACCAAGACCCACAATACAAAAAGACTTGACAAGGTGTGCCTATATCGGGGATGAGGAGAATTAGAGGCCCAAAGGAACAAGTTCCATCTATTCCTCCGAGACATGAAATTTCCACAATATAAAGGAATTTGACCCAAAACACTCAAAACACCTTAAAATTTGACTAAATGTTTCAATTGTTTACTCCCTCGGACTTCACAAAGGAAAAATGTTTTGAAGAAGGGGTCACTTTACCAAAAAAAATCATTTTTTTTGGAAAATTGCACATTACTCTTTGTAAGTGATGACAAACTAGATAAGGATTCCCAAGGAAGACCAAATGAAAACTACATTCAAAACTCCTTGGGGAACCTTATTTTATGTAGTCATTCCTTTTTGCCTAAAAAGTGCCAGAGCCACTTACCAGCAAGAAATGGCATATTTTTCATGATCTCATTCAGAAGATTATAAAACCATATGTTAATGACCTATTAGTGAAATAAAATAAATGTAGCAATCACCCTGAAGTAATTCACGTCATTATCTTGTGCCTAATAGAGTATGGAGTAGCACTAAATCTTGAGAAGTGTGTGTTTGGAGTAACATGAGGCAAGTTTCTAGGGTACATCATTTCATCTTGAGGTATTTATGTTGATCTAGTGAAGATCTAGGAAGTTTTGGAAATGGCCCCGCCCACAGATGAGTCAAGCATCAATTATTTCTTAGTTAAACTTGAGGTAATTCATAGGTTTATCCCTGACTTAACAAACACTATTCACCCTATTAATGGTTTTCTTAAGAAATATTGTTGCAAAACTTGGACAACCGAGTGCCACAAAATGTTTGAGTTAATAAAGAACTTTCTTATGTTGTCTCCTACACCAATGCCCCTAAAAGTTGACCATCCTTTGATTTTATATTCTCAAGCCAGTGACGTCTTGATTGTGTGCATGTTGGCATAAGAAGATGATGATATCCATGAGCACCCTATTCATTTCATCAGATGTAATCTTCTCGAATATGAGACATGATACACACAAGTAAAGGAGTTTTTGGATTTAGTTTTCACAACGAAGAGGTTAAAGCATTACATGTTTAACCAAGAAATGTGAGTGATAGTTAAATTTGAGATGTTGCGAATGTTCTTAACTCAGGATGCCTTATCTAAGAAAGTTGATCAATTTATTACGATGATGGGTGAGTTTGATCTCACCTTTGTTAACTAAAACTCTTTGAAGGGTAAATTTATCACTGATTGGTTAGAAACTAATCCTATAGACTATAGGGAACTAGTAGATTTAGATTTTTCTGATGAATGTTTGTTCCTCGTAGAGACAAAGCCTCCCATTTCTTCGTGTCCATGGTACATTGATATTTCCATTATTTTTTAGAATGATCGTATCTTAAGGGAGAAACCACGTAGAAAAGATGACGACTACGCGTCATATCCACGAAGTAAATAATTGTAGAAGAAGTAATCTATCACAAAGCCTTCAACGGTATGCTGTTGAGATGCACTGATGAAGAAGAATTGGATAAAATCCTCTTCAAATCCCATAGTGGATTCTGTGGTGGCCACTTCGGAAGACACACAACTGCTTGTAAGATTCATCGCATGGGATATTTTTTTCCCACCTTAGAACACGAAATTGTAGAGTATGTGTACAGGTGTTAATAATGTCAAAAATTTCACACAAGATACCCTGCACTGGATCTACAACCCATAGTGGTACATTGGCCGTTTTTGACATAGGGTCTTGACTTGATAGGGAATTTCTCTCCCTCATCATCGAATGGCCATAACTTCATTATCACGGCCACTGAGTATTTTACAAAGTGGGTTGAGGTCATGCCTCTTACAACTGTACATGGGTGTGTAATTTCCAAGTTCATTCTAAATCAGATCATCTGTAGGTATGGAGTCCCACAAGTCATTATATCAGATAATGGTATGCCTTTTAAAATGAAGGTGCATGAATTGTGTGTGTAACTCAAAATATCCCATCACATATCCTCTTTGTAATATACTCGAGATAATGGATATGTTGAGGCTATAAACAAAACCTTAAAGTCCATCCTCCTTAAGAAGATTAAGGAGAATAAAATATATTGACATATAAAGTATTTTCAACCTTGTGGACCTATAAGACATTGGTAAGAACACCCATGGGGCAACCAATTATTATTTAGTCTTTAGATATGAAGCATTATTACCATTAGAAGTTGAGTTACCTAGCTTTCATATATCATTACAAGGAAATTTGGATGAAGAAAGATATCAAGAAGCGTGACATGTTGAACTAGAAACTCTTGATGAATCTCAACTTAGAGCTAAACATCATCACCATGTTTATGCTGATAGGATGTGTCACCAATATAATAATAAATTTTATGAACAAGAAATACACGTAGGATATCTAGTCTTGAGACTTGATATCCAGATTGACAAAAAGACAGGAAAAGGAAGTTTAGATCTAAATGGTTAGTCCTGCACCAAATAATAGAAGATTTTAATAATGGTGTATACCGCTTATGTACTCTTGAAGGTGAAATTCATTGAATCAGTTAATTTGCTTCACCTCAAGCACTTTTATGCATATTTCATTTGCATCTCCACTTGTACATTATTGCATCCATGCTGTATATAATCTCCGTTGTCATATTGTGAAATTGTAAATCAAGAAAATTTTAAAAATTCCAAATGTTGACGAAAGAATTCAATCATACCTTTTCAAGTATCCATAATATCATCATAATATTATTCTAATCTCTTTATCATTTTGGAAATTAAGATAGAATTTTGACATTAGTCCTACTAAGACTTTCACACTTAGTTCTATTCATGGTTTCTTCTAGATCATGTGTCTTTTCCCATAGTCTGCTATAAAAGCTTTGTGATGTCACATCTTTCCCTTAAAATCTCTCTACTAACAAGAAAACCACACATCTCACCTGAAGCTCTTGTCTACCTATCTCAACCTGTGGTGGTGAGCCCTCACATCCTACTAGTTGCGTGGGGTTGAGGCTAGGGTAAATTTTTTCCTCCCAAAAGCACAAGTCTAAAGTCAAAAAAGATAAATAAAAAAAATACAAAAATTCTTTCTTTCGCAAATAATACTATAATTATTTTCCCTACCAATATTTGGTGATGATCCTATGCTTCCTACTAGTGGCGTGAGATTAGGAAAGGAGGGAAACACCCTTACTCACATATATCTTGTCCTTTGTGATGAGCCCATGCTTCTTACTAGTAACATGGGGCAAGATGTATGGGTCCCGTGAAATAAGTTAATAAGTTTTAAATAAGTAAATGAATGATAAAAAGTTCTTTGAAATCTTAAAAAATCCCAAGAAAGTGAGTTAGATGTGTATGTTACAAGAGATTCAATTCCTAACACTAGATTTTGTCGATCAAAATGCCATCTACGGATCTAATTTTAGATAAACTTGCAAGCAAATCACATTATGAAATAGCTAGTTGAACTTGCTTAGGGTTGAGTTGTAGGTTCCTAATTGGATATTTTTCAAAATATTTTATTCTTATCACCATCTTCCTCGTAGGAAGCGCAAAGGTGTCTAGGAGAATCTGACAAATAAAATCTCGCCACCCATAAGTGGTAGCTCCAAAGTACAAGTAAAGCAATGGTGAGTTAGAAACCTTTAAAATACAATATGTGTGTGTGTGTGTGTGTGTGTGTGTGTGTGTGTGTGTGTGTGTGTGTGTGTGTGTGTGTGTGTGTGTGTGTGTGTGTGTACATTAGAGAGTTCACTAACAAGTCCAGTTTAGAGAAGAAAGGTAAGATAAGAGTATTTTACTTACTTGAGTCTCTTTGCATCCAGGATGAATCAAATGGTGTTGTAGGAGCTGTGGCAGGCACCTCCTCCACTCTAATATCCCCTGTAGTTTTCTCTCCTATGCATCTCTATTGTCTATAGACTAAATCCTCATCCCATCCTCCTCTAATCATTAAAGAATCCTTTGAGTGTAGTGTCTTTGCCTCATCCCTAGTTTCCGCAGGAGACCCTCCAGTGGTGAGTCACTCTTTGTCACTCTCCTCATCTCCCCCTCCTCTATATCCACCTCTGTCTCTACCTCCAGCTATGTCTTGGCTTCCTCTTCCTCCTCCTCTCCATTATATGTGGGTGTTGCCTCAATCTGTAGGATCAGAATCAGTATAGTTAGGTCCTATGAAAGCTATGGCATGCCAATCAGAACCCCATGAGTGATAATAGTCCACTCAAGCTTGCCCTTCAGGCCAGCTATTATGTCTCAAATCCCTCCATACACTATGGGCACTTCTGAGAGGGCATCGATGTAAAGTAACCCAAACTGCTAGGGTACCCTTTGAACTAGATGTAGCTCCACTATGCTAGTTTGATCCACTAACTATGTAATAGAACTACAGGTGGTCATAATGATGGTATCCTCACCCCATAGGCTAGGCATGTCCTAATATGGTTGTATGATCATGTCATCGGTAGTGAGTGTAGAAGCTAACTGATTTTTCCCTATGAGCGGGGCCATATCAATCCATCTTACTACTCTAATCACCCCAGGATTTGTTATCCCAATGCCCCTCTGATAGGGGATCATATGCTCATAAACACAACTCGTAACCAATGTGGGATCACTAAGGGCCTTTCTCTTCAATTGAAAAAATATTTATAAATCATGAAAAGTGGTATTGAGAATATCAATGCCCCATTCATGTATGCGGCCATGGTTCTCAATGTCCTAAATAATGGGTGCCCAAGAGTATAGTAGCTTGTCTCCACCCTTGTCCCTAACCAAGTGTGAAGCCAAAATACCAATGATGGCCTTGCACAAGAAATGGATAGGAGCAGAGGAAATTGATAATAGTCTTATCCCATATTTGGTACCAGTGTCAGGTGCCTCTACATCCCTGATGTAAGTGGCCCATTGGTGGGACTATGCTATGGATATTGCACTCATAAAAACCAACTTCCTTGTAGTGACAAGAACTCCTAGAATCTAGTAGATATCCTCTAAGGTAATCATACACTTTGTTAGAGATCACAAACAATAAGATGGGAGGTAAATAAGTGGGGCTTAAATTTTTTCTCACTGAATGCCAATTTTAGATCCTTTAATGATATGCGGCTTTGAACTATGAGCAGTCAATCAAAAACATGTTATGCACAATAAAACTACACATAGAGATTTACCGTAGGAAACCCTTTCAGGAGAAAAACCTACCAAATTTTTTGCTTATATTACACAAAGAAAGGACTTGTAAGAATATTACACAACCTACAAGATTTATAGTTGAGAGCCAACTTAATCTGTGTAGCACCCACTCCACAACTTTTAGCAAGAACCAACTTGCAAGGAGCACCAACCCCTAATTTAATCATCTACAACTAATATTTTACATGCACCAACCCACAAGGAGGCTACAACATAGAATTGATTTACATATACATTTTTATCATCTCGTTACTACAATTGCTATACAATTGATAATGATCAACTTTATGGATCTGTCAATGTTCTTCTTACTTGTTGCTCCTCTTCTGATTCAGTTCCTCTGCTTAATCAATATATTGCCCTTATGCTCTTTTCATCTGATGAATCTTAGCTTCATCAATTTTATCTCCTCCTTCTTCTCTCCTTTCTTCTATAATTCTTTTTTATCTTGATTGTTTCATACTATTTCTTCTGCAACTCTTCCTTAGCTAGAATGCTTCTTTTCTTACTTGAGCTATGCCTAAAAATGTCTCCAAGTTTAAAATTTATTCACAATCGACACATTCCATCACATTAAATTACATTTCATGCACCTTCCTACTTGGTTGCCTTAGAATTTGACCCATTAAATGCATACAAATAACTCAAAGTTTTGTTCCTTCTATATTCAGGTTGATTACATTGTTTTCCATGCATCTGCTAGAATAATTTATTAGCCGGTGCCAAAACTAGTTTTTCCCACCTTTTTACAATTTGCAACGTGATAGAGATGAGTGAGCCTTTTCCTTCCTTCATTATTTTATTTCACCTATAAACTCGGTATCTCATGGAGAGTGTAGATTCATTTTGTACAAATTCAATAAGCATTAAATGCTGGTAGCTGAAATAGTAGATTTCTTTGTTCTTTGTGATGTTCCACTCATGTACTTAGCCACAATCACCTAAAAATCAAATCAATATTGATTTTGGCAATCCAAATCTCACTTGTTCAAGTTTGAATCAATTCTATTTCCTTCGACCCTTGTCCAGTCCATATTCCATCATTTTACTACTTTCCTTAGCTTCTCTGACTTCCTTCTTTGTATCGTGGCACTTTTCTTTACTTGGTGGCTTTTCTCTTCACTCTACAGATTTTTAGTTATCTATGACTCTACTTTTATTCTCATGGATTTCATAATATTTCATATTTATCCTCCTTGTATTTCAATTTTCCACAACTTTGTTCCTCATTCGCAAATCTATCTCTTCTCCTTGCGCATTTTTGTAGTATTCCACAACTTCCACAGTTCTTTGTGGATTTTCTCTTTATCGACAGATTTTCTTTTGAATAACTTACTCTCGTGGTTTTTCCTTTACAATTGCAGTTATTCCCATACATTTATGGCTTCACTTATCTCACTTGTGGCTTGGCCTTTGACTCTATGTAGCTTCGTGACTTCATGTTTTTATGTGTAACAACCAATCACCTTTCGTGGCTTCCTCTAGCATTCCATGGCTTTGTGTAGACTTCGATGGCTATTTCCTTTTGTTCACAGCTTGCAGAAAAGTTGACTAAGCTCCTTAGAACTTGTCCTTTATCATCTTAAATCCTTTGTGAGCTGACACTACCAATCAACCTTCATCTTTTCAGCATGCTCACTTTACTAAATTCACTCCTTTTTGCTATCAATGTAACTTGACATCAATTGATTCAACTTGACATCAATGAAAACACATTTGATGCATGAAAAAGGTCCAATAATCCCCCCCTTTTTCATTGATGGAAACACCTTAGCATTTCAATGCTTGTATACCACACAAACCAATTTACTCCTTTTGATGGAAAAATACTTGCATACCTGATTTCTATTTTTAGCATCTCTTCCATTGTGGATCCTCTTCTCTTCTCCTGTTTGATTTGCAGGCTTTTATCTTCAATTTTTATCCTCTGGTTTTCTTACTTGAAACTTTTTTTTCATTTGTACCTATATTTTTGCAACACCTTACCAATTTCCCTCCCCCTTGTATTGGTATGATCAACTTGGTTTCTGACAATAGCTACTCTCCCCCTTTGACAAGAATGTCAAAGGGCCAATTGGGCCACATAAAGTTAAATATTCTTGTAAGCTAGATAAATCATGTTCTTACCTCATAAAGCTCCCCCTAGGCATATTCTACTCATACATTTGTCTTAGTGTGTGCGTGGAAATGCTCCCCTTGAGTTGATGCATTATTTGATAAAATTTGAGCTAAAAGATTAGCTCCCCCTTACTTTTGCATTATTTAGGATCTGATTCACCTAAAAATGCTCCCTTGTCTTTTTTACACACCCTCTAGTTGTTGGCGGGATCAGAAATGACACCTAATTCATTCCTTAAGTGCTCAAATGTTGATTTTGGTAGAGGCTTAGTCATTATATCTACAACTTATTCTCTTGTTCTCACATATTTTAGACTGATCTTCCTGTCATTGACTTGTTCCCTCAATAAATGATATCTTATAGGTATGTGCTTGGTATTTTAGTGGAACATTGGATTCTTGGAGACACTTACTGCACTTGTACTATCACACAATAGAGGAATTGGATTCTTAGATTTTACCTTATAATCCTCCAATGTATGATTCATCCAGAGAACTTGGGTACAACACATTGCAGAAGCTATGTAATCTACTTCACATGTTGAAAGAGCCACTGATGTCTAATTCTTTCTCATCCAGGAGACTAGATAATTTCCAACATAGAATGCTCCTCCGCTTGTGCTCTTCCTATCATCCACATTGCCTGCCCAATATGCATATCTATATACCTTTATGCTGAAGTCATTAGTTTTGAGGTACCATAGTCCATATTAAATTGTGCCCATGAGATATCTCAAAATTATCTTGACCACCTTGAGGTGTGCATCCCTTGGATCTTCTTGAAATTTTCAAACAAGACCTACCAACTACATGATGTCTTGTCTTGATGTGGTGGAGTAAATTAGATTGAATATCATAGATCTATACAATGTTTTGTCTACCTTTTGTGAGTCATCATCTATTCTCAACTTGCATCCACCTTCCATTAGTGTCCCAATAGGTTTTCAGTCTCCCATCCTAAACCTCTTCAACATTTCTTTGATGTACTTGGTTTGGGATATGAATACGCCGTTTTTTGATTGATTGATCTATAGTCCCAAAAAAAATAACAAATCTCCTAGCATTGACATATTTAACTCTTATTTCATCATGTCTGTAAACTCATATGTCATCTTACCATGACATCCACTAAATATTATGTCATCCACATATATTATGACAATGAACAGATGTTCTCCTTGTTCCTTGATGTATATTTTATTGTTTGCAACACCTTTTTTGAACCCTTTCTCAATGAGGTATGAATCAAATCTATTATACCAAGCTCTGGGAGCTTTCTTGAGTCCATGCAGTACCTTCTTTAACCTGGACACATAATCCTTGTCTTCAGTTGGCATAAATCCATTAGGTTGTTTAATATATACCTCTTTATTTAGAAAAGCATTTAGAAATGTTGAATTCACATCCATCTGGAATACTCAAATTTTCTTGTATGTCGCGTAAGCCAAAAATAGTCTTATTTCTTCCATTCTTGCCACCGGTGTAAATCTCTCATCAAAATTAATTCCTTCCATTTGCACATATCCTTTTCACACTATCCTTGTCTTGTTTCTAGTTAATGTACCTCTTTCATTCATCTTGTTCCTGAAGACCCATTTGGTTCTAATCACATTCTTATTCCGCGGTCTGGGTACCAATTCCCATGTCTCATTATTTTAAATATGATCCAATTCTTCATTCATGACATCTACCCAATGATGATCCTTTCTTTCTTCTGCAATGCTCTTGGGTTTTATCATTGATAAGTGTGTTATGTCTTCATGGTTTTTCTTCTCTCTTAGCTTTCTTCTTGTGAGAATTCTGCCATCCTTATTTCTAATGATTTGATTAGAGGGACGGTCCTTTTTTACTTTCTTGGAGGGTGCCTTAGTGTCTAGCCTTTCTTCTTCTTCATATGCATTGTCTAACTCTTCATCTCTTCTTTTTCTTCATGGACGCCATTGGGATAAGTGTTAGTTTTGACATACTTTTTTTCATTCACCTTTACATTATTTCTTTTAATAATTTTCTGCAATAGATTATTATAACACATGTAAGATGCACTAACCATTGAATAACTAAGGAATATACTTTCATCACACTTGGAGTCAACTTTTTCCAAGTTGTCTTCATCTCTTTTGATATATCATTTTCTTCCAAATACTCTTATGTGCTTCACATTACATGGTCTCTTCTTACACAATTCATAAGGAGTCTTTTCACTGTTTATTCTCAGTTGATCTCTAATCAAAAGATAGACCACAATATAAATTGATTCACTCTAATAACTGTCTAAGAGTTTAGATTCATTAAGCATGGTTCTTGCCATCTCCTGAACAGTCCTGTTCTTCCTCTTAACAACCCCATTTTGTTGAGGTGTCCTGATGGATGAGAATTGCCTTCTAATTCCATATTCTTCACAAAATTCTCTACTATCTGATCTTAGAAATTTGATATTTTTGTTCTTCTCATTCTCCACCAACGCCTTGAATTTCATGAATTTTTCTAAGGTGTCTGACTTTTTCTTTAAGCATACCACCCATGTCATTCCTTTGTAATCATCTATTATCAACATAAAATACACCTCACCATTTATAGCTTCATTTTTGGTTGGTTTGTAGAGATCTGTATGAACCAGCTCTAGAGGTCTCGTCGTAGAATATTCTATTGACTTGAATGATCTGCTTGTTTTTTTTCCATGTAAGCATGCCTTACATATTGTATTTATAGGTTTCACAATATTTGGCATATGTATGACACAACCTTTTGCACTCAATTTTACCATATTTTCAAAGCTCATATGTCCCAATCTCCTATGCCACAACCATCTATAGTCAACTTTTCTTGTAAAGAACTTCTCTTTATTTATTTCGTTAAGAACATACATGTTGTTCCTTATACGCTTGGCCTTTGAAACCATCTTTCATGTTTTTTAGTTTATTATATCATATCCCCTATCATGGAATATCATGTTATATCCTCTTTTACACATTTGACTCACACTTCGTAGATTGTGTTTAAGAACTTCAATATATAAAACATTCTTAGTTATAGTCTTTCCATTATCTAGACTCAAGGTTCCTTTCCCAACTATGTTTGTTGAGTTGTTATCACCAAATCTTACAACACGTGATGCATTATTAAACAAAGTATTGAATTTAATTTTTTTCGCTTGTCATATGGCTTGAGCATCCACTATCCAAATACCATATTTTATCTTCATTTTTCACATGAAATGTAGTCTGTACTATTGAGTAGGACTCTTTTCACCTTATCTCATCCTTATTTGAGACATACATCCATTTCCCTTATTTGGGTTGTTCGTGTTTGTTTGTTAAAACCACATTACTCTTGTTATGATGATTATGTTGGACACCATTATAGTTTGATCTAGTGTAAGATGGGCCAAAGTTTCTCCTATAGTCTCTAGAGAGTTTTTTACACTTAGCAACCTTGTGTCCAAATTGATTACATGAATAATAATAACCATAGAAAGAGTTAGTGTACCTCATAGCATATGTGATCCTTGGTGCAGTGGTTATTCTTCTCACAATACTTTTTTTAGTAGAGGAGATACTTGGTGTTTCCGCAGACTTGTTTCCTTTATTCTTATCCGGATCCTTTTCCTTACTTTCTCCCTTAAAGCTGATTCTAGATTTATCAATTGTATCTTGTTGATTGTTGAGCATGTCAATTAACACATTATAACTTTTCTCTAGCTTTTCATACATTGCTAGCTTATTGGTCAGTTGTTTCATCTCAGATTTTAGCTACTCCATTTCTGAGTTCAATTTTGTGCATTCTTCTTCTTTTGATTTGTAAGACTAAGAAATATTCTCTAGCTTTGTTTCAAGTTCCTTTAGCTCATTTTCCTCTTCTTCTTCTCTTTGGGATTATCTTTCTTCAAAGATGCATATTTATTCTTCATAATCCTTCAATGTGTATCTTAGTTTTTGATTATTTTTCCTACACAATTTCAACTCTTTAAAAGCACATACCAACTTTGCTTCTAGATTCACTTCATTTTATTCTTCATACTCAGCTATGTTCTTCCTTCTAGAACTACATTCTTCAACTGCATCCATGTCCATAAACAAACACTCTAACTGATCTCACCATTTTCATTCATAGAGTTTCCTGAGTAACTTGACTCTGATCCACTTGATTCTTCCTTCGAGTAAAAAATTATGTCGTTTTTGAAGAACCTCTTTTTGTTATTTTTCTTTTCAGAATCAGTTCTTCTTTTATTTTATTTATGATTGTGCTCTACATGTTCAGACTGATTATCTCTATTATTTTTTGGACACTTACAAGAAAATTGACCTACTTGTCCACATTAAAATTAGTTAAATAGAATTTTCCCTTTGTACTTACTTGAGCCCTTCTTTAATCTTCACACGAGCATGACTTCAATATTTTGATCATCTAACTCATCTCCTGAAGCCGATTCTTATTCTTCTTCTTCTTTTTTGGACTAAGTTTCTTTCTTAAATTTGAATGTTACTTCTTTCTTGGTAGCATTAGATATAACAATCCTCATCTCATATGTTGATAAAGTGTGCTGGCACATTGCAGTTCATCCATCATGAGAGTCTTCTTGTATTTTTCTTCCTCTATGGCTGAAAAATTTGCATCATAATTGTTTGTCAGGGATCTCAAGATCTTTTGGAATAAAACTGAATCTTCTAGTGTCTCACCTAGGCCTATGATCATATAAATAAATTCATCTATTGTCTGCATGTAGGCCATTATACTCTCATCATCTTTCATTTTCAGATTCTCAAATTAAGCTCTGTAGGTCTGTAACTTTTCCATCTTGAATTTTTCATCACCTTCATAGATACTCTACAGTTTGGTCCATATCTCTTTTGTGGTTTTGTAATGCATTACTTTGACAAATTATGTTTCTATCAGTCTGCGTAGAATATCGTTCATTTCTCTTGAGTTGCATTCATATTATTCTTTATACATGAAAGAAGTATTTAATGTGGATAGAAGAGTGTATCCTTTCTCGATGCATTCCCAGATATCAAAACCAAGTGACATCAAGTGTGTTTTCATCCTTATTATCTAGAATGCATTATTCATTCCAGTGAAGGGAGGTGATCTTGAAAGTGATAAACCACCTTGTTCATGATTTTCTGCCATGTTTGTGATAAGACGATATCCTTGATTTTATGTTAAGATTCTGCTATAAGGACGTTTCTCTGATACCAAATGTTAGAGATCACAATCACTGAGAGGGGGGCGAGTCAGTGTAGATTAAATTTTTTCTCACTTAATGCCAATTTTAGATCATTTAACAATATGTGGATTCAAATTATGAGAAGTCAATCAAAAACATGTCATGCACAATAACACTGAACACATACATTTACTGTGGGAAACCCTTTCAAGAGAAAGACCCACCAAAAACATTTCTTATATTACACAAAGTAAGGACTTGTAAGAATATTATGCATCCTACAAGAATTACAATTGAGCACCAACTCAAACTATTAAGCACCCACTCAACAAATTTTAGTAAGCACTAGCTTGTAAGGAGCACCAAATCCTAATTTAGTCAGCTAAAACTGAACTTTTGTAGGCACTAATCCATAAGGAGGTTACAAACCCTTGATTCTTATAAACTACAACTTAGAATTGATTTACAGATACATTTTGATCATCTAGTTATTACAATTTCTATACAATTGATTATGATCACCTTTCTAGATCTGCCTATGTTCTTCTTACTTTCTACTACTCATCTGATTCGGTTCCTCTGCTCAATCAATCTACCGCCATTATGCTCTTTTCACATGATGAATCTTAGCTTCATCAATATGCCCTCCTCATTCCTTTATCTTTTCTTCTGTCACTCTTTCTTAGCTTGATTAGATCGGATTCTTTCTTATACAAATCTACCTTAGCTCAAATGTTTTTTTTCTTACTTGAGCTATGCCCAAAAAAGGCTTAAAGTTCAAAATTTATTCACAATCGACCCATTCCATCAATTTGAATTACGTGTCGTGCACCTTCCTACTTGGTCACCTAATAATTCAACCCTTTAAATGCATATAGCTAACTCCATATTTTTTACTTCTGTATTCAGATTAATTACACCATTTTGCATGTATATGCTAGAACAATTTATTAGTCATTGCCAAAAATATATTTTCCCATATTTTTACAATTTGCAACATGACAAAGATGAGTGATTCGTTTGCTTCCTTCATTATTTTATTTCACCTTGAAACTCGTGATCTCATGGAGAATGTATTTGCATTTTGCACAAATTCAATAAGCATTAAATGTTGGTAGCTAGAACAATAGATTTCTTTATTCTTTGTGATGTTTGAGTCATGTACTTAGCTGAAATCACCTAACAATCGAATCAACATTAATTTTGGCAAGCCAACTCTCACTTGTTCAAGTTAGAATCAATTTGATTACCTTCAACCCTTTTCCAGTCCATATTCCATCATTTTGTGGCTTTCCTTATCTTGTCTGACTTCCTTCTTTGTATCACAACACTTTTCTTTACTTAACGACTTTTCTCCTCTCTGCGGTTTTTTAGTTATCCGCAGCTCTTCTTTACTTCTCGTGTCTTTCACTATGTCTCAAGGTTATCCTCCTTGTCTTTTAATTATCCACTAATTTTTTCCTCATTTGAAATTCTATCTCTTTTACTGGAGCCTTTTACAGTCCTCTGCAGATTCCATATTTCTTCATGGCTTTTCTCTTTATTGGTGGCTTTTCTTCTAACTCTCTTACTCTCACGGTTTTTCCTTAAAAGTCATAGTTCTTCTTTTGCATTCACATCTTCACTTATCTCACTCACGGCTCAAACTTTGACTCCATGTAGCTTCATGAATTAATCCTTTTATGAGTGGAAACCATGTACCTTCCATGACTTTTTCTAGGATTCCACGGCTTTGTGTGAACTTTGGCGGCTATCTCCTTTTGTTTGCAGGTTGCACAAAAGTTGAAAAAGTTCCTTAGAACTTATCCTTTATCATCTTAAGCCTTTGTGAGATAACACTACCAATCAACCTTCATATTTTTAACATGCTCACTTTACCAAATTCACTCCTTTTTGCTATCTATAGAAACCAAATTTGGGTCGAACTCCCCTTGGTCCCCTTTAATTAATCAATGTAATGCATATACCTAGCCATAATCCCCTTCCACACCTGAATATTAATTTAACCACTTGTAATTGAATTAATATTCATTCTCAAATTATTAATTAATTTAATTAACTTAATCTACACCTCACCTAAACACTTAACCATGGACATATCCCTAGCCTATTGATTAACTAAGACTGACTCTCTACTTATCTTAAGCAACTAGGACTCTTTCAAACCCTAAAAATAAAGTCCTATTCCTTCTCCAACAACACTCCCACTTATCTAAGGTCCAAACCTCACTTAAGACCCGAATTAGAAATCATGATCACGCCAAAAATAACAAAGATTTGGCTATTTTTGGCAACTTGGCCCATTTCACCCTAATCGATGTTGGTTTTCCCTCAGACGGTGTTGGCTCCTTAACTACCGTTGGTTACCCTTGAGTAAGAGTTTCTAACTCTTTGCACGGGTTCACTAAATTCATTCTCACACACAAATTTGGAATTCGAGTCTCCAGCAATCAGGCTTTGTGCCAACGAACTAGAGTACACCACATTCCCACTAGCAACCGATTATCACTTTCACATCTCCATATTGACATGGTAGAGCACACAGGCACTGCTACTATTATACTAGATACAATATGCTTCTCCTCTAAATGATCAAACATAACTACCACATTTGGATCTGTAAATTTTATCAGATAAGTAAATCATTCTTACTTTTTAAACTTGTGTGTTCAATCTTAATCATTTCATTTACTGATTTTTGTTTAATTTCTCTTTGTCTTCTTAACACCTTCCACCTGTTTATCACCTTCTCTACCAACCAAATCCATTTAACCTACCCCACCACCTTATGTACCTTGCCAAGTCTTAATCAATACCCTTCCAAACATCCCCACACCTCCCCAGCTCTCTGTGTAATCACAGAGAGGCCCAAACTCCCATTTTAAATATTTTAGCTAAATTTCCCCTACCAAAACCAATTAGCTAACCAACATCGGTCTATCTCCTATGTCGGCATTAGTTGACCAACCAATACCGATATCTAAGATTGGTAATTTTGCCTATAACAACGATTTAACAACTTCCCAAAAACAACCCCAAAACCTTACCTAATTTCACCCAGACCTCATCTACAGCCTCAACTACACCTGAAAACCCAAACCAACCCATTATTCATCTAGATTTAATTTGAAGCATTTTCTGTCGAGTTAAATTCACTTTTTGTATGTTAATAGGAGATACCTAAATCTTATCAACTACAATAGGAACTGTTATTTCTTACATTAAGTTGTATTAAAAAGAGGACTGACAACCATGTGTGGAAGCATCACACTTTTCGGATCTAGAATTGCTAGGTAGTCATCTGACTCTTGCTATTTAATACCATTTTTTGGTCTTGTTGTGTTTCTTATACAGGTACTTCTTCCTAGACAAAAAGGAGATCTCTACAATCAGTCTGATTCAACATATAAAATGTGCATAACTCTTCCTACCATCTACATAAAATAGGTATTCCTCCTACGCTTGTTACCTTATCATCTGTTTTATCACATTATTTTGAGGTGAAACATTTTGGCATGCCATGTGGGACCCTCTCTTGGGTTCATTTCATTTTCTTCATATAGGTAACTATTGTGTGTCTCTTTCTTTCTGAAAAATTCACATTTAATCTTCTCCCTGGTAACATTCTCTTCTTCTAATTGTATAATAGACATTTTTCATTTGGTGTTTAAAACAAATCCTTTTTTCCTTATTACATGTGCATTGTAGTGAAAGAGGATCCTCTTGACCTTTTCATCATTTGCTATATTGAATCTAATTGTCAATCTGGGTTTAAAATTGGTGAATTTCATCCTTGTGTATGTTGCATTTAGCTCATTTAAATTTGTTGGTAACCTATATATTAGAGGTCATGACTAGTTGATGGTTCACAATAATTATACGTAGATCACTTCTTGCACACACATCCCAAACCAAATCACTTGAACAAATTGCACACTTCTTAAAAATATTCCTTCCTGATAATTACCAGTAATGACTAATAATCAAATTAGCAGCAGATCCAGCTGGTGTTATGGTCATTCATCATATCGAAGTAGGTCCTCAGGTACTTTGAAGTATATATTGGGGACCCCAACCCAAAATTCACCTGAAACCATCCATATTTATCAACTTCTATAGGGTATCCTCATTAAACAAAAATTCTACTCTACTCACAATCAGTCCTAAATTGCATAAGCCACACAACATAAAAATCTATTTCCTAGGATTTTTACGTGTTTTTTAGATTTTTTCTTGATTTGTGTTTTGAGTTGTGAGATCATTTCATATCTTTTTCTTTCTCTACACATTCCACAATCATAGTTGGTGTATTCCAAATTTTTCTGAGTGTGTTAGGACTTATCACTGTCATACTCAGATTTCTGGGTTGGTATTTTATTGAACTTAATCAATTCAAATTCAAATTTTCATCATCTTATTATATTTAATAGTAGCCAGCATTGGTCTTTAGATTGACATCGTTTACCTCCTCATATTGGCATCGGCTCACTGACCGGTATCGGTTCCCTTTTGTTTTGGTTATTTTACCTAAAATAATGCTCAACTCAGATTCAATCATTTTATGTGATCTGTTTCTAACATTTCACACCTTTCTAAGCCTCTGTTACAATGAATAGAGTTTAATTTCATCTAATTTTCATCATTTATCCCCATATTTTCAAATCTACCATTTCTTCATAGTAACCGACATCAGTTACCCCTTTCTACTGGCATTAGTCAGCTAACTAGCATCGGTCTCTGTGTTATGATCGTCTGTCAAAATAGTGACCAAATTACACTTTCTAGATTACTTCTATTATCTTGTTTTTTGTTTTTGTACCATATGTAGAACTCAGATTGCCTATTCTACCACCATTCACATGGTTTTGACTCATAGACAAGCCAATGCTGTAGTTTTTCATGATAGTTTCTAACCATTACCACCTATTCCTTCGCCACCTTCTATTTATTCACCGATGGACCCAACATCTCCTATTTCTATACATACCAGTGATGAGGAGTTCACAAAACTCCTTGATAACAATCTTGCCACCTTTCAGTATTACCTTGATCATTTATCTACCCATGACTCATTAGGACAACTTATCTATGGTATGCATGTATCCATTCCCTGTACTTTGGCCCCCACTTCAATATCAACCACCACTAGTGTAGTGGTACCTACTACCATCTTACCACTTTTCATTTCACATATCACTCCCACATATTCTATATATTTCACACCCACAACACCTATGACATCTTCGCCATCCTCCTCGCCATCATCTATGGCCCATAGTGTTGGGATTCCCACCTCATTAGTTCTTATTACTTCACAACCTCCAGTCACATTGACCCCCTTTCAAAGTTTAGACATGTCTATACCTACTACTTTTATACCTATCTCCATGAGGGTTTCTAAACACATTCCTCTCACCTATACCTTATCCCAACCACCACCCATCACCTACACTTCCCATTTTGGGTATATTCCACCATCTTCTACCGCTACTTATATCCCCCTTTATTAGTTTTCTTACTCAGAACCTCCATATACTGGTGTACCTTCTATGTCCTACTCATCTTATTCACCTCCTCATACTATTGGAGGTGTGCCTCAATCTAATCCAACCAATGATTTGATCAAGATGATGATGGAAAAGATGCAAACCTTAGAAGAATTTGTTTCTAGTTCCTGTAATTCTCTAACTTAGGACAAGATTTTTAATTATCCTATTCACCCTTCTAATCCAGTTCATCCTTACCCTGCACATTGGAAAATTCAAAAATTTAACTGATTTAATAGCAAGGAATATTTGCAACAGCATTTACAATCTTTTAAACATGTAAGTTATCTAATTTCCCATGATGAGACCTTGATTATCCAAACTTTCCCATTGTCCTTGATAGGACAGGCCTTAGAATGGTATAGTGCTTTAGCTAGGCACTCCATCTTCTTGTTTAATCAATTATCCTAGGCATTTCTTGATCATTTGTAAATTAACATTGTCAAGAAGGTTACCATGACCAACTTGTATTCATTACGCCAATGAGGACGAGGCTATCAAATATTTTTTCACACATTGGCACAACCTTATCAATCTACTCACTTTCCAATTACCTCAAACTGAACTAATAGATTTGTTTACTAGAGCTTGTGCTAGACATATCTCTCCAACTATCCAAGTTCAAACCTTTTGAACATCAATGAGGCATTATCCATGGATCGGAAACTTGAAATCCACGCTATTTAAGAGAATAAGTTACAATTGCACAACAAAAGTGCTTCAATTAAATCAAATGAAACTTCTTCCTCTTCAAAACCATAAAATAATTATTCTAAAGAAAACAGATATGTCAATGCAGTGGTTTTGAAAGCCATCCCATCTCATCCATCCAACCAATCAAAATAATCTTCTAATCTTTCTCATGTTAAGAATTTTTCAGTTCAAGTGGGAACAACGGAAATATAATCCCATTGGAGAACCTTACTCCTCAGTGTTAAAAAAGTTGTTAAACAAAGGAGCCATAACTCTTTCACCTATAAAACAACATACTAGTATTGACCCTTCCCATCCTGGGCTTTCATTGTACAAGGAGAATGATTACTACAACTATCATTATATTAGAGGTCATAATGACGGTAATTATTTAACTTTACAAAAATAATTCCAAGAAATGTTAGATAATGGAGATCTCGTCTTGGATAATCCCAATGCACCAGATAATCAAAACCTTCACATATTTAAGAAGTTGTTTCCAAATCACACCCCATCATCTAACCAATCCGATGAAACCTAAAATAATAATACCAACGTTCAAGAGGTTCATGTCATTTTTGATATCATACCAACTTGTTTGGCTCAGTTTCCTCCCATCCCATCTATTGAGGAAACTCTTACAGGAGCTCCTTCATCCACAAAGAGACCTATTTCATCTGCTCCTCTACCCATGGAGGATTCCACCTTATCCTTTCCTCTACCCATAGAGGCATTGAGCTTATCTACAGATGCATCTACGCACTCACCTCTTTACCTATCAAACAACCTTCATTACTTACTCTTCTACCTACGAACGAGTCCAACTTACCTTATTCTTCATCGAAGGAAGAGCCTATGTCATCCACCTTGCTTTATCCCCTACCCAAAAAGGATCCATTAGTAGTGTCTCTTCCTATTGGTGACAATTATCCACTAGATTTTAAAGACCCTTTCGATTTGGTATCGTCTCTTCTACCCATAGAGTCTGAAGGCAACCATTTCCTTGTCTCACAGACATCATATTTCTTTACAGGGGTTACTAAAAAATAATCATCATCCGCTTCCACTTATACACCCTTCTCATGTTTGACCAATTTCTTGGAGTATGTCAGCTACTCCATGCTCTGGGGATACCTTCGACTTCTTGAATTAACTCAAATGCAAATTTCATCCACATACACTTCAATGATTTATCAAAACCTTCACATATTTAAGAAGTTGTTTCCAAATCACACCCCATCATCTAACCAATCCGATGAAACCTAAAATAATAATACCAACGTTCAAGAGGTTCATGTCATTTTTGATATCATACCAACTTTTTTGGCTCAATTTCCTCCCATCCCATCTATTGAGGAAACTCTTACAGGAGCTCCTTCATCCACAAAGAGACTTATTTCATTTGCTCCTCTACCCATGGAGGATTCCACCTTATCCTTTCCTCTACCCATAGAGGCATCGATCTTATCTACAGATGCATCTACCCACTCACCTCTCTACCTATCAAACAACCTTCATTACTTACTCTTCTACCTATGAAAGATTCCAACTTACCTTATTATTCACCGAAGGAAGAGCCTATGTCATCCACCTTGCTTTATCCCCTACCCAAAAAGGATCCATTAGTAGTGTCTCTTCCTATTGGTGACAATTATCCACTAGATTTTAAAGACCCTTTCGATTTGGTATCGTCTCTTCTACCCATAGAGTCTGAAGGCAACCATTTCCTTGTCTCACAGACATCATATTTCTTTACAGGGGTTACTACAAAATAATCATCATCCCCTTCCACTTATACACCCTTCTCATGTTTGACCAATTTCTTGGAGTATGTCAGCTACTCCATGCTCTGGGGATGCCTTCGACTTCTTGAATTAACTCAAATGCAAATTTCATCCACATACACTTCAATGATTTATCCTAAAGTGTTTAAGATGATTAAATCCGTCGTAACTGAGTGAGTTGTAATATCTTCACCTACACCCCAACTTCTACCCTTACCCTAACAACAACTTGAACCCAAATCAATATCGACATCTATACCTTTACCTGTACCAAACCTACCGCTACATTAGGGGTTGTTTCGACAGCAATCCTAGTCCATCTTCCCGTTAAGATTAAATTAGCCACTGCTTCCCAAGCTATCACCATTCCTATCCCCCCATCTAAGATAAAGACCCAATCTCTTAGCCCTAGTACCCTAATTTCTCCCACTCCTCTTTCACCTTCACCCCTTCCATCCATTTTAGGCCCCCATCCATCAACCTTGGTCAAACAACCTCCTGAAACTAAGACTAAGCAATGTACACTCTTATTTTAATCTCCCATTTTACCTAAGCCTCCTACTTTATCATCGCCTTCGCCGCTACATGTGCCTTTATATTCCCTTCATCACACACTTCCTATATTTCATCCTACCACTACCTTCACCATACCTCCACTCTCACCTTGGTTGACCCATCCCCTTCCATCTTCTACATTTCCTTCTACTTCGTGCACTATCCAAACACCTTTTCCCAAAAAGGTGCAACCCAAGCTTAAAAATACACTACCTACCAAAAGGGTAGTTACATCTATTCAACCTCAAACTCCACCTCCAGTTGTACCTCTTCCACAGAAGTCACTTATACCTAAATCCAAACTAACTCCATCTCCATCTGCACTCCCCCCACAGAAGTCACCCAAACCTCTAACAAAATCCACTCTCACTTATCATTGTGATTCCTTAACAGGATCATATACTAACATTGTCGCTAACCTTTTAGAAACCTTTGTCATCAAATTTATACCTCTTAAGCCTTATGACCCACCAAAACCAAAACCAGAAGGATTTGATGATACTAATATTTACGCCTACCATCGTGTGCTAGGACATGATGTTGAAAAATTTAAGGCCATTAAGAATATTCTTCTTCAACTGTGTTCTCCCGAGGAGCTTTTGGAAGAAGACAATATTTTAGAGGAAGTTCCCATTCCACCATCACTTGTCTGCATACAACCTCACCCCATATCTATTCTGCAACCTTCACCTCTACCTCCACAACCTTATTTTCCTCCTCCAAAATTTGAGATCAATCTGGTCTAGATTAGAGAACTCACTAAACCTCCTTCAAAATGCCAGTGTGACATACATATTTCATAGGGTTCTTATCCCGTACTAGGTTTTTGTCCTACCATTTATGATTCATCTCCCTCTCTTCCTCAAATTAACATGGTTCAAGTTTCCACTCACATATAAAAGGATAAAGGAAAAGAGAAGACAAAAAAACCATCCACTATATCTTTACCCAACATTTTGTCTACACTTGCTTCCAAAATCACCATCTGTGGACCGACATATCCCATTTTTGATGGAGTTACACATTGCACCATAATAATAAAAAATTCACCAATATCCACTCAAAATATCTCTATAAGAAATTATCCATACCTCTGACTCTCGTCGTCAGGACCTCATTGAGGTTCCACCTAATGCTCCCACACCTATTTCTACCATTATCACTCCTAATCATGTGGCCTCTCTCACCATTTCACCTCACTCTTCTGCTTTCACTACCACTCATCAAGTAGCTACTCTTAGTTTCTCTGACGACAATATTTCACCCTCTAATTCAATGATCCGGACCCCCTCTATTCACTTCCATCTACATTGATAGTACATGTGCTCAACGTGTTATGATCGATGAGAGTGATAGTATCAACATCATTTCTTCCCATGTATATAAAAAAATGCGCATCCATTCTAAATGAATGTATAATAACCTGTTTATGTTGCATTCATTTAATGATTCCATAAATTCCACCCTCGGAACCATCATTTTACACATCCGCCTGGGCCCCCGTACCATTCCTGAATTATTCTATGTCTTAGGGGGGGAAATCCAATACAATTTTCTTCTTGGCTGACCTTGGATTCATGTCATGGGTTATGTTCCTTCAACCTTACATTGTTTAAAATTTGAACATGAAGGGAAAAAATAAACCATTCTGGAATATCCTTAACGATTCAAATCCTGTAACATGCTCTACCGACCTAACGATGTCCTTATCCCAGTTAAGACATCTACCACCACTTCCGCTTTTGCTTCAATCATTATCCCATCTTCCACCACTACCTCTTCTTCTTCAGCCACTACCTCATCTACCCCTTCTAATGCTACATATTCCATAGCCAAATCCTTTATTCCTATTATTCCCATAGCTGACCCATCAGCCAACCCATTTACTTCGCTAACACCTGATTTTTATTCTTCCTAGAGCTTTGGTGATTCTTCCATTTCTGCTACCAAAATTCCAACTTCTGATCCCTTAGTAGGTGTTTTTCAATGCCTTACCTTGGGGGAGTATCACCTCTATAATGTCAGCACCTTCCTTACTCGTCAAGGGTATGGAAGCCTCCATTACCACCCATAATATAACCATCATATCGATGAGGTCTTCCCATACATCTTGCCCCATATTTACACCAACCTAATGTATGGGGGACTTGATGCTTCTGTACATACTCTAGAACCAGCCACTCAAACTCGTCTATTCTCATATGATTTCAAGTACCTCACCAATCACCACTTTTCCCACACGTTCCTCCATCGATGTGCATGGAAAGGATTTTGATTTGGTCTCTATGAATTAGGTCATCACACAACCATTCCCTGCACCACCTGGAAACACAAAGATCACCGTAGTCTTCAATTTTTTGATGAACCTTCTTATAATAAATCTTGTATCTACCTAGTCAAGGAAGTTACACCCTCTCCATCTCATTCACCTACTCCACTACCTTCACTTACGAAGTTAATGGATCTAGAATCCATTCCTCATAATTTTTTGTCATAAACATCATTTCCTTGGAACCCCTAACCTATCAACACGATGGTGAGGCTCCCTCTTCTCTTCCCTTCCTGCATTTTGACATGATCGATGATGATACACCTTCTATAAACATCATTCAATGTTAGGATGATGAGTCCATTCTCACCTTTTTAGGTGTAGAGGATTCTTATATCCACTGATTGTTACCTTCTAAGATGCAAACCATGTTGAATGAATCAACCATAGAGATCAACATTCACACTCAAGACGAACCTCACATTCTAAAGATAGGACAATCTTTAGACTCTACCAAATAGGAAGCCTTCACCTCTTTCCTTCGAGATCATAGAAAAATGTTTTCTTGGTCTTACGATGATATGCTCAGTATTGACACAAATATCATGGTCCACAATATTTTCACTATTCCTGATGCCAAACCCATGAAATAGAAGGTGCAAAAAATGCATCCTCGTATTGCTCTTCTTGTGAAAGAATAACTTCAATGCCTCCTTTCAGTATCTTTTATACTACCCATTTATTATCCCCAATGGATTTCTAACATAGTTCTTGTTACCAAAGCAATAGGGGGACTCTACATATGCACGAATTTCTGCAACCTTAACCTAGCTTGCCCTAAGGATGACTTTCCTGTACCTAGTCTTGATAAACTAGTTGATCTTACTACTAGCCATGAGATGCTATCACTCATGGATGGTTTCTTGGGTTATTACCAAATATTACTCATGCTAGAAGATCAACACAAGACTTCCTTCATCACCCCTCTGGGGACCTTCTATTACTGTGTCATGTCATTTGACCTTAAAAACGTTGGTGCTACATATCAGCATGGCATGACCTATTTCTTCTATGACATTATGCATGACATTTTGGAAGATTATGTTGAAAAACTTCTTGTTAAGTCTAAATTAAGGGTTGAACACCTCTTGGATCTTAAGGTCATGTTTGATTACCTCATTAAATACTCCGTATGCCTCCAACCTAAGAAGTGCATCTTTGTTGTCCTCTCTTAAAAAAATCTTGGCTTCATTGTTTCTCTGTGGGGTATCAAAGTTGATCCCACCAAAATCAAGGCTATTCTCAAGATGCCTCCACCTACAAACCTTTGAAAACTTTGTAGTTTGCATTATAAGTTACAATCTATAAGATGCTTTATTTCTCAACTCTTTGATCACTTTCACCCTTTTTATCATCCTCTTAAAAAGGATTTTTCCTTCAAATGAGATGACGAATGCCATAAAGTTTTTGAAGCATTAAAGAAATACCTCCTTCGACCATATGTGCTCATCTCGTCAAAAAATGACAAACCGTTTTACCTATATATTTCTACCACAAACCATTCCTTAGGTGTCATGCTCACTCATCGTGACAAGAAACATAGGGAAAAACTGCATTATTATATAATCCTTACACTTCTAGACTATGAGACCAGATACATTGATGCTATTTTTTTTTCTTAGCCTTAGTCTTTATTGCCACCAAACTTTGTCATTACCTACTTAACCACAAAACCTTTGTAGTCACCAACACTGACCCCTTGTATTACATGTACGATAAACCTTACCAACACTAGTGTACCACATGTTGGATCATGTTTCTTACAGACTTAGATCTTGAATTCATCCATAAAAATTCTATCACAGGAGAAACCATTTCCGACCAAGTTACAGATGCACCTCTTTATGAAAATCAATCTTCTAACATTGATTTTCTTGATAAATCCATTGTTACCCTCTCCCTCGATGACACCATTTATCAGATGACATTATTCTTCGAGGGTTCTAAATTTTAGTGTGGGGGTGGCACAAGGATTATCCTCATTTCTCTTGATAGTGAGCCTATGCTATTATCTTTCAAACTATATTTTGTTTGCACTAACAACATTGTCAAATACGAAGCACTCGTGTTAGGTATCCAAACCGCCAAATCCTTAAATGTTAAATCCATTAATATTTTTGGTGACTCTCATCTGGTTGTGAACCAAGTCAATGGTTTATACCAATGTCGTAATGAGGTACTTCAAGAGTAAAAACATCATGTTGAAATACTTTTAACAACCTTTGACCATTATGAACTTCAAACCACCCTATGTTCCACTAAAAAATTTGTGAACACCATGGCTTACCGTGCTTCTCAAATACTCTCTTCACCTTAAGACTTGAAATTTTTTGTCACAGAACAAAGGTTACAATCCCCGTTTTATCTATTCCGAGACATTAACTTCATAGGAAAAATTAAAACTGACCCACGTGACATTTGGTATAAGCAGTTTTCTTACTACTTTTCCCTTTAAATTCTACCTTCAGATCTCACTTGCAAGGGATAACGGTCCTTCCTTAAAAGTCTCTCTTGCTATGTCATCATGGGCAGTCTTCTATACAAATGTGGATTTGATGGTATCCTCTTACGTTACCTTATAAGTTCTGAAATCCCATACACAATCAAGGAAGTTCATGATGGGATTTTTGGAGATCTTTTCAGTGGCCTCCCTGTTATTAAATTCATCCTTCGCCTCAGTTATTAGTAGCCAACCCTAAACCAAGACTACTGTGACTATGTACAATGTTGTGTGAAATTTCAGCAACATGCTAATCTTCACCACACCCATAGTCACACCTTACAGGTTGTTAGAGACCTTTGGCCTTTCTCTCAATGGGGCTTGGATCTTGTTAGAGATATTAACCCTCATTCTTCTCAACGTCATTAATGGATTATTACCGCTACCGAATATTACACGAAATGGGTGGAATCTGTACCTCAAATTTCTAGAAAATATGAGAAAATATATGAATTCACCAACCATCACATCATTTTTTGGTTTGGTGTTCCTCACTGCCTCATCACTAATAATGGAAAACAATTCAAAAGCAAAACCCTACGCAAAATCTACGATGCCTTCAGCATTCAACTCATATTTTCTTCACCTTATTATCCTCAAAAAAATGGCCAAGCTGAATTTACTAATAAAACTGTCAATAAAATTCTTATGAAAGTGGTTGACGATACTGGTAAGCAAGGACACATGCACATTCCTTTTTCGTTATGGGATTATTGTACTAGCATTCACACCTCAACCACTGCTACACCTTCCTCTTTTTTCTACGATATAGAGGTTGTCTTACCTCTCGAAGTCCAAATTCCATCTCTTCATATACCATTCATAGATATTCTCAATGATGATGACTTTCACCAAGACCATTTGGTGTAGCTTGAGTTATTGGACAAACACCGTTTAAATTCTCTCAATCACCTTCAAATATATGAAAAACGTATCAAATGTGCCTATGAAAAAAATTTCCATGAACAAACCTTCAAGGTTGACAACCTTGTCCTGAAGAAAAATTAACATGTAACCAAAGAGGAGAAAATAAAACGGGGTAAGTTTTCTCCTAATTGGATTGGAAATTATATCGTTACTCATGCCTATGGATCAGGTGCTTATCGTTTATCTTCTCTCAAAGGTAAACACGAACATGAGCTTGTTAATTCCTTGCATCTTCGACCATTCTATTTTTGAATCAAGTACTATATCACTTGATTTATAGTACACACTCATCCCTTGAGTAACCATTCCTTTCATCTACCTCTTTTAAGGACCAATGACTAAACAATAATTGTGTGATTATCTCTCACCTTTCAGCCTTATCTTAAATATGAGTACCACATATTTACTCATGGCATGATTCTCATGGATATTTTTTTTCCTTTTCAGGATGGAATCCCATGATTGTTCGTCACTTAAAACCTCTCTTTCATAGTTAACCTTTGTGTGCTATGGTTTTTCCTTCATATAAGAAACCTATACTCCTTTATAGTTTTGTCTATGACCTAAAAGTACAAAAAAATCAAAATAAATATATGGGATATTCAAATTCAACTCCTTGAGTCAAAATTCTTGTAAATAGATGAATCCCTCAAAAGGGACATCTATCTTTCTATCTTTCTACTATAAATAGACTGCTCCAGTGAAGGAAAACTATAAAACTCTAACCCAATTGTACATAGTTCATCCAACAAGAAGACTAGTTCTTAAAAAATAATTAAAGTATACTGAAGCTTCTCGCATTGATCAACTTCACAAATACCTTAAGGAGATATTCTATTCATCCCACATAGACTTACCGCATCAATCAATCTATGTAAAGAAAAACCAAAAAGACAAAATATAAAAAATCCATGAAAAATACAACTTTTGTTTTCATGGACTTGCCTATTGGATTTGGGTATCTTCCAGAAGGGGCATGTTGTCTCATAACAAGCTTACACCAAAACAAACCACTCCACCTCACCTTTCTTCCTTTTATTCTTCTACCTACTCAAGGGACATGGCACACATATGACTTTGTGTGATCATGAAACTTCTTTCACTCTTAGAATGTTCAATCATGCAATGCATTTAGGGTCTTAAGTTCCTAAGTCTATCTTGGGTATGCTATACTCATAATGTTTCTTTCCACATATGGATCATTTTCACCTTTTATATAGTTCACCATTTTGCATACTTATTGATTCTTCTACACAGGACTAGACCTTCGATACTTAATTTCTAGGATTTCTTCTCCTTTTACCTACATTTAACAATCATCGTCCACTTCAATCAGCTTATCTTACACATTCTATCTGACCTAATTCACCTAAAATCCACCATGCATAATCAACCTAAACTCCACCATACTTAATCAACATCGACCCAACTATGCCTAATCAACCTACACTCAACCATACCTAACTTACCTTGTCTATTTAACTAAACCCAAACCAATCAACCTACCCACTTACCCCATCTTATTCTTCCCTATCCTATGGGAGAACTACATTGTCGTGAGGCCTCTTTTCATTGGGACTATGTAGGCAGCACTCTGAGGGCACGAGGCCCTTAGAGGTTAGCTTGGCCACTCTTTTCCTTATACCATTTTCCATCTAACACACAAACCACTTAGTTAGTTTCCATAAACATACAAAAATTGGAAGTTAATGTATAAAAAAACATACATAATCTCATACATCCATAATTTACCATGCTAAAATCTCAACCAAGCCATGTCTACTCATCTAATTTCCATCAATACAATAATTTGGAAATCAAACCAACATCATTGCATCTCATGATAACATTAAGCCACCCCATGCCTAAAACCACCTAATGACCATAACAAATACACTTAGACATTTTTAGCTCAATCACGCCTACAAATTCTAAATTGATACTGGCTCAACCATGTCTTCAACAACCTAATTTCCAAAAACATAGCACTTAGAATTTTTTGAGTCAACCATGCCTACATCTAACTCGACCTTACCAATATCTACCTTCACCATGCCTATGCATGACTCCACCATGCCTATACCTAACTCAACCATTCCTATACCTAACTCAACCATGCCTACATCTGACTCAACCATGCCTACACTCGTCCAGTCTCTAAAACAAATAACATCATTCAAGTTAAGTTTCCATAATAACAATATAATGGAAATGAAACCAAGTACATCATCAGTCCAATATCATAATCAACTATAAAAGGGGAGTGTCTTTGTATTAATACATATATACACAGGTATAAATAATAATAGTATCTCAAAAACTCTTATGTACAATATCGCATCTTCGGAATGTAGGTTGATATATATATCAAAAATCAAAATACAATAACACATATCATCCTATCTCACTCCAGTATAGGGCCCTCACCTCCACTATCACCTGAACCCTCAGCTGGTCCTGTCCTCCACCCGCTCATCATCTCCCCACCCTCTAATGTTCCTGACCTCTGTGATTTCATCACCTCCCTCTCGCCATGTCTATGAGATCGATGGATACCTATCATACTGGTAATGTGGGTCTAGGTATTGATTCTCTAGTTGGTTTCTTACTGGGCCCTATGCTTGGAATATGATATCACCTCAAAACTAACATTTGATAGCCTATCTTGATAATATCGGGCCTTATCTAGGGCATCCTTGAACCTCTCTATAGACATTGTTTGGGGTGGGGCCATCGCCCTAATTCAAACTTGTGGACCCTATCCTAGTAAAAGTGGTCCCTGTCTTACTACCTGAACTACAGGACCCTATCCCGATTTCTGTCGAGGTCGGACCTATGCCTATTTCTAGGTCAAATGGCCATGCAAAGTAGCAATATGTCTCTATAATGTAGCTACCTGAGCCTGTAAAACTACCACACCCCCCATCACCATCTCCAACTTGTACCAGTGTCTGTGCTACTTGGGCTTGTAGGGTAGTCACCTATGCCTATAAGGTAGCCACATGTGCCTGGGAACCTATCAGTTGTCCCTATAACCCTACCACCTATCCCTATAGAGTGGCCACCTGTGCTTGAGCTTGTGTAACCTGTAACAACCTATAACTGTAAAATTGTTACCCACATCTTAAGTGTATCCCTCTGAACTATGATTTTGGCCAAGTCTAGCTAGCTGAGCCTCAATGGTTCTTCTTATAGCTGGGCTATCCACCATTGCCAGTATCCATTAGTAATACCGACATCATCAATATTAATATTGGCCACCTAATCCTCTTTCCCTGTAGGATCTGTTTGATGTGGTGGAGACAATGGTCTCTGCACATCATCCCTATGATACTGTGGAAACAATGGAGGTAAATCCTGCTATAGCCCAAACTGACATCAGACTCTGTCTACTGGAATCATCTCATTCCCACTGACATGCATGCCTTGTATCCACCTAACAAATTTAATCCCTACCAACTCCTCTACCATTCTGCCATAAGATGGAAAATCCACATACGGCCGCATATAATATATAATCTAGTCATGCCCTCTAATACAAACCTGTAGTATAAAACATCTCGTGTAGCCTCACCACCCCTCGGATGTGCTCCAAATGGCACCCATCTCCTAAAACCAGCCCTATACATGCCTCTATACTAGTCCTGTCAGGGCAGGCCTACTAGACATACACACATTATGTGCTCGTAATCCTAGCAATGCAGTAGATAGGTGTGACATAAACTGAATCTCTGAATTCTTTGATATGCCCATAACTCCCTGTATGGATGAACTAGAAAGGTTGGTGCCCAAGAAAAAAATACTTGGTCCTTGATCATGTCATGTCAAACCCCCATCAGAGCCAGGGGATATCTCCCACCCTCTTAATCAAGAAGTGCATAGCACCCAACTACCACCATCATCAACACCACTAATCTAGTCTCTTGAAGGTGTGACACATACATATCACCATAAATGATGCTAGAAATGTGATCTATCGAGTCATCCATCACCTGTCTAAACACCAAAACTATGTCTCAACTGATGCATCTAATAAGATTTGATATATAGGCTCCCCAATAATTGGCAGCCACAAAATCCTGTACACATCCTCCAGTGTAATTTTCATCTCACTGGTAACAAAATGAAAGGTATTAGTTCCTAAATCCCATCTATCAATGAGATTGCCCATCAAGATGTGATCTCGGAAAATCTACCTATAGCACCTCATCACACCAAGTGCCACATCTCGCATATGACCCCACTCATCCTCCATCATGCTAGGCTACATCTATACCAATAGAGGTGGTAACCTATCTCACATTGTAAGCTACTTCCTCATCTGCATCATTACCAATTATACTTGTCAATTATTTACCTCTTTTTAATCATCTATTTGCCCTTACCCCCTCCCATCCCACACACAATTTTCCTAGCCTAACTATTTTCTACTAGCTTAACTCACCTACTTTGATTCTCTCTTGCCTCAAACATTTTTCACATATTCTGGTTTACTATTTTCCTACCTTCACCACTTTCCCATGATGTTCACCAAAACCCCGACCATCCTTACCCCTATTCACTTAAAAACCCACCTAATTATACAATTTCATACCCCCAATCTATCTATTTCACCCCACTACCCAACCATCTATTCTGCAATTCCATTCTTCTCTGGTTTTGTCACCTAAAACCTTCATTTTTAGCACCTAGTCACTTTTTTTAGTGACTAGCACTAGTCATCCTTTCTCCCCACCTACACCGGTTGAACCTTGACTGATGTCGGTCACTAGTTCAGCCCTAGGGCCAAACCTCAACGTCCCTACTTTGCTAAAAATGTACAATATAAACATAAAGCCTACCTAAAACCTTCTAAATACCTCCCACATTTCATTTCCACCTAATTACTTGAGATTTTACCCTCCCCCTACCCGATTTCACCCCATTTTTTACAAAAATTTCAAATTCATTTTAAAAACCTTAAATATTAATTTTTCTACATTCATTTTACTTACAAATACAAATGGCATTATAATCCAACCTCTACTCGGCATTTCCTCCATGGCGGGATCTCCAGTCTCTACATAGGCAGTCTTTCTGCTCCCTCTCCCACCTCCACCATGCCTAAATCCACTCCTCTACTCTTAACCAACCAACTCGCAAGCTTGTCCAACAAACTCTCAATCAATCGTTAATCGCTCACTAAATTAACCTTTTTTGTCACCTCATCCTTTTTCTCACCCGACCGCTCTCTCTGTTATTTTTCTCAAAGTTGAAAGTTACAAATGAATCTATTACATGTAGATTTTACCTTTTTTATGTAAAATATGATTTTACTCATGTCATTTTTTTCCCTAATTGACTAGCATCAGTTTACATTGACCATTGTTGGTGACCCACCTTAAACCCACTATAGCATTTTTAATCACATTTGATAACCTGAAACAATTTTTTTACCACCCAAGCCTCCACCTACCCTTATCACCCAACCTAATCACCTTATTACCTAATCCACGCCCTTTGTTTCATTTGGGGAATTTTTTTCCCTATATTGCGACCTTACCTACAGATTTACCTATGAACTTACCTATTAACTCAACCTACGACCTTTCCTATTTACCCTAAACACGCCTTCCCATTTGACACTCAAATTTTCTTACTCGCTTTACCTTGTGATGATGCTACCCATGTTGCTTATCCTAATGACCTTTCCTTGCCTAATTTCATGTATTTTATCCTGACCCAACCCTTGGTGACTTGGGACACACCTAATACCCACTACTGCACCTAGCTTAGTTGTGTTTTATAACCATATCTTATACCTTTGATAATTGGATCACATTAACCTTTTTTGGATAATCCTATCGACCTTTGACGAAGTAGAGTTTGTGCGCTCTTTAGCATAGTGCCTTATCACATTCTATACATATGATTGAATGTCCCCTCCTATTAACCACACCGACATCATCACTAGCTACACCCCACTTGTACCTCATTTTTCATCACTTATCAATTTATCAAACCACCCACTTGCTCAGTCTACCCCTTCATCAGTTCCTGGTTTAAGGGGGATCACCTCCACTCATACTTGGGCCAACCTAACTTTCACTTATACCCAGATCACATACCTCTTATTTTTGTAATCGCTTATCAATACAAGCTACACAAAAAAAGGGCAATTGTAGACACCAAATTTGGGTTACACTCCCCTTAGTCCCCTTTAATTAACCAACACAACTTATATACCTAGTCATACTCCCGTTGCACACTTGAATATTAATTTAATCACTTATAATTGAATTAATATTCATCCTCAAATTATTAATTAATATTATTATTTTAATTAAATTAATTTACACCTCACCTAGATACCTCACCATGGACTTATTCCTAGCCTATTGATTAAATTAGACCGAGTCTCTACTTATCTTAACCACCTTGGACTCTACCAAACCATAAAATTAAAGTCCTATTCCTTCTCCAACAACACTCCCACTTATCTAAGCACCAAACCTAACTTAAGACCCAGATTAGAAATCAAGATCACACCAAAATTAGCAAACATCATGATATTTTTTGTAACTTGGAAAATTTCACCCTAACCGACGCTAGTTTTCCCTCGGCTGGCACATGTTCCCTAACCACCGTTAGTTACCCTTAAGTAAGAGTTTCTAACTCTTTACATGGGTTCACAAAGTTCATTCTCACACATATCTTTGGCATTCGAGTCTTCAACAATCATGCTTCTTGACGATGAACCAAAGTACGCCATATTCCCACCAGTAACCGATCATTGCTTCTACAGCTCCAGATTGACATGGCAGAGGACATATGCACTGCTACTGTTATACTAGATACAATACGCTTCTCCTCCAAATGATCGACCATTCCTACCACATTTGGATTTGTAAAGTTTATCAGATAAGTAAATCATTCTAACGTGTTAAACTTGTGTGTTTGATCTTAATCATTTCATTTACTACTTTTATTGAATTTCTCTCTATCTCATTACCACCTTCTACCCAATTATTGCCTTCTCTACCAACCAGGGCCATTTCACCTATCCCACCACCTTATATACCTTGTCGAGTCTTAATCAATACCCTTCCAAACATCTCCAAACTTCCTTATCTCTCTGTGAAAGCATAAAGAACCCCAAACTCCCATTTTAAATATTTTATCCAAATTACCCCTACCGACACCGGTTAGATAGCTGGCTTCAACCTATCACCTATACCAACATCGGTTGACCAAGCGATACTAGTCTCTGAGACTGTTAATTTTTCCTATAACAATGAGTTAACAACTTCCCCAAAACAACCCCAAAACCTTGCCTAATTTCACCCAAACCTCACCTATAGCCTCTGCTATACATACAAACCCAAACAAGCCCATTAATCATCCGGATTTAATTCGAACCATTTCTTGTTGAGTTAAATTCACTTATTTTATGTTAATAGGAGATACCTAAATCTTATCAACTATAATAGGAATATTTATTTGTTAAATTAAGTTATATTAAATAGAGGATTGACACTCATTTGAGGAAATTTCATGCTTCCTGGATCTAGCATTGTAAGGAAGTCCTTTGACTCTTGTTATTTAATACCATTTGGTGGTCTTATTATGTTTCATATACAGGTAGTCCTTCCTAGACAAAACAGATCTCTCTAAAATAAGTCTGATTCAATGTTAACAACGCATGCAATGCCTCCTACCATCTACATAACACAGATATTTCTCCTACGTCCATTACCTTCTCATCTATTTTATTGCATTACTTTGAGGTGAAACACTATCAATGTAACTTGGCATAAATTGATTGATCTTGACATCAATGACAACACATTTGACTTATGACAAAGGTCCAACGCACCCCCCTAACTCTAGGTAGTCAGAAAGTGTTTTGTTCTGCATCTAAATAACTCAGTAGATTACATAATAGGTGACTAGTAGGTGTAACCAAATTTGTCTGCGATATCCTCCATATCCCATCCCTATGTAATAAGTATCTATCATCTTGAGTCAATGTATAAAGTGTCAGAGGTAACAAGTCACACTTGTGAGTTATGCTCCATGTGACACACTTCCCTTGCATTCATAAACATCAAAAAGAGCAAGTTAAGATCATAACAAATGCATAACAAGCTCATCAAAAACATCACAAAAATAATTTAAAACTAAATTTTTTTACCATACTTAGTCAATTTTGAGAGTTACCCCAGAAATTATGCAATCGTCACTATGTGTAGAGCGATAGTTGAGTAACCACCTCTTAATGTAGAGTGGTGGTTGCGTAACTCCAACAACAATTCTACATTTACATTTGACCATGTAGCAGTTACTTAACTAACGTGGAAGTTACGTAACTGTTGCTTTGTGCAGAGTGGTGGTTGCACAATCGCTGCGGTGCTTCCATCCATGAAAATTGGGTCATACCCTAGGGCCCCAATGTTTGAAACTAGGACATTAAGAGGGGGGTGAATCAATGTCTAATTTACTTTGTAAGCAATTTCAATTCTTTAATCTTTTTATGAAAATCATATAAAACCACACACAATCAAGTTATAGAATAATGTAAACTGAGATACAAAATTTAATGTGGGAAACCCAAATTGGGAAAAATCCCACTGAAACCATGAATTAAGCTTAGGATATAAATTCCCTTTAAATGTTACATGATTTCATAGTTGAGCTTCTACTCAACCTAGGACCTGTAACTCCTAAGTTATTGACCAAAATACTACTCAGTCCTTGAGAGGCTTACTAACCCCCTGGATAGATTCAACTCCGAAGTTTGGTTCAGTAACTAACTAACCTTTATTGAGCTTCAACTCACAAGGAAGATTCGAACTCCCCTAAATGCTAAGCTGTTACTTAGACATTATTTAATCAATTTTGGCACACTTATTTTTCTATCTTCCACAGATGATAATGACCCTAAATTTTCTATCTCTCTCTTTGTTTCCCAAATTTTCTCCTAACTCCATTCTTATATGATCATTCATTCAACAGTTTGTTTCAGTTACACAATACTCACAATCACATAATATTATCATTCACTAAATTAATCATACATGCTACAAGTGAATTGGTCATGAAAATCTCTACTTGTTTAGCTCATATATCTTATTGTTTCAAGTTCCTATTTATCTTACCTTTTAATAATACTTGTCTCTCCTTAGTATTGAGTCAATCTGCACCTTTAACTTGCTCACTATTTCAAATACATTCGTAGAGTATCATTAGTATTCTCTTTACAACACCTTCACCTCACACCTAATCTTCCTTTATACCTTTTAAAAAAATTTCTATTGCTTAATTTCAACTTAGTCATCTGTATGTAGATATCACTGTCAAATACCTCTAATCATCTGATTTTCCCTGTTCTTTATGGTGAGATCAACACTCCTAATTGTCATTCTTCATCATTCTCATCTCAATACTCTTCTTCCTATGAGATTTATACACTTCTTGATCCAAAAAAAATTCTATATCCTTTAGAGTCTGAGTTTTAACATCTCATTTTGTTTCATTATATTCTTTGCATTTGCTTCACTACATTCTCGGTCACTCTAATTATGACTGGTCAAGAATTACTTCTGTTGTTTTGACATATATACACACATTTACACTTAGAAGACTGCCATCTTCATCTTGACTGTTTACTGTCATTGGTGTCCTATATTCTTATTTCATCCTCATCTACATACATTTATCTCTACTATTGTTCTTCTTCAATCACCTTTCATGATCACACGCCTTATTTATGTCTCTCTTCACAGCTCTTTACATGCATAGGTTGCTTAACACTTATCACACTTATCATGCATTAAATTTACTTTCATAAACCCCACAACTTATCTCACCCTCACTTTATAAGACTCTTTATATTTTTCTATCTTGATCACAACATACAAGAGAGGACCTTTCCTCTTCCACTTCACTTATGTTTTTTTTCATATTTTCTCTCTTTAACTTCTCATATCAAGATGAAAGTGAAAACCATGATTTTGTAACTAACTAGAGTCCCTTAACATTATCCATGAGCCATTTAATTTGAATTAGAAACGTTTAGAAAACATTAACTCCACTAGATGACTAACTAGTTGTTTAGGTGTGCTCTAGGAGCATAATAACTATCATTACTGCCACAATTTGATCAAAGATCCATTTGTAGCTTTTAATATACATTTAACTGTTTCCTTTGCTGTCAAAAGTCTTCATACTGATTTCATTAGTCCACCTGATAATGGAGACACCAAATTTTCTATGACAACAGTTTCAGATGAGAGAGAGATAGGACACCAAGAAAAGTGTAGCTTATTTCAAAAAACGTAAACATGTGACTTATTACATGTTTTACACATCCCTTTAAGGTAGGACCTTTAGGCTTGAACGTACTTTATGTTACCATGATTCATAGTCAAGTTTAACTAGGAGAAATTTTACAGTTTTCACACTTGAAGAAACTAGTTTTTCACTTCCATCCATGGGATATGCACTTAAAAAACACTGTGACAAGCTTGAAGTACAGAATTGCCTATCCTGAAATCATTGTCATGTTTTGAACCCAATTACTAGATGAAACATGCTCTATTTTTCATCTTGGCAAGATTATTCTTGCAAGTACCTTAGCATTCTGAAATATTCATGGTATTTGTCAGAAGACAATCACAATGTATTTCAATCATTTCTATCACCAGAGATGTCCTCGTAACATGAGGCTTTTGAATTAGGCCTCTGAGACATCTCAAGAAATCAAGTAAGGAGACTACTAACTTCTTGTAAAAATTATTCAATATAAGTGGTATTGCAAAAAAATCAAGGGAAATGGATTTTTGAGGAATATACTTCCATCTTCTTTATTTAACTTCATATCACGGTTTCCCTCAACTAATGTCCCAGACTACAAAAGGATCAACTTTCACAATGATGCTAATACTATTTACCCAACCTCTCAATATGCAATCGTTTGTATGTCTATCACTCACTACATTAAAGATCGTGTTTTTACTATGAGAGTCTCAATAAACTTCCCATAGGTAGGGTTTTGGACTCTTCATAACCTCCTGTAAGACAAAGATTTAGAGATTACATTGATCACTCTTAGTCACCAAGTCTAATTGACTTATACTAATGACTTAGAGGATAGTCCATGACTTCAACTATGATAACCATTCATTTTCAAACCACCATAATCAAGTATGGTTCATCATTGTGAAACTTGAAGATGAGGTTATATGAAATGAGCTTCATTAGACTTGATCACATTCAGTCTTTAGTCCTTGTGACTTAGATCATGTAGGTTTTAATGAAGATTATAGGTTTTGAATTGATTTAGTACTTTATGTCTGCTACTGGGTATTTCAAATTACATCTTCTGTGAGTTTCATCATATCTACTCCAATACCATAGATAAATCACTTGCCATCACCTCAGGAACTTAAATATTTTTTAAAGTAAGTGTGATCTGCTGAGTTACACCATGCTTTCAGACTGAGAATACTGACCTATCACCTTAGATCACCACTGTACAAGCTGCATGGTAATTATAGATAAGTCTGACTTAGTTCACATACCTTCCTAGTCATATGTTTAACCATTTCCAGTCTAAGAAAAGAGTTCTTTATAGAGAGCATGTGATATATCACCATTCTTCAACTTGAACCCAAATCTTGTATGAAAAAAAATGCCAGTCCATAGTTGAAAGTGTAGTCATTCTTGATGAAGTAATACAGGGACAGTTCAAGGATACTAAGTTTTAGGCAATGAGTCCTAAGATCTCATATCATTCATTCTAGATACATACAACGATGTTCCAATAACTTAAAATCTTTCAACTTGTGGAAGTAGTGTGATAATCACTTTCCATCTTAGGTTTATACTCACTATGAGATGACTCCTTACAGGGCGTCTAAAAGAGACTTAGTCTCGACAGACAAGATGGTTATAATTGGATAATTGTACTAGTAATTTTCATCCAATTACTTATTTTGAGAATCATATGTAAGTATTTTATTAACCTCCACACTAGGAAAAATATTTGTTTTGAGCCGTAACAGCTTCATGAATACCATGTTTTGTATCAGCATGTTTACTAAACTCCAAACCTAGTTCGAATTTAAGAGACACTCTTTTTGGATTTACGTAACGTGTAGCTGAATCTACAAGGGGTGCCTAATATGTCATAAATAATTCTCCACACACCTCTGTATTTAATAGAACATTAACGGGTGCAGACCCAACTCTGATTATCAGGATTTACGGAAGCGTGGTGGGATGTTAAGATCTTCATATGTAAGCATCATGTCACTAATGCTTCGCAGGTTCTGCTGAAACAAGCCTCATTATGACACTATTCTAGTACAAATAGGACACCATATTTTCTTTTAGAGACTCTTGCATTCAATCCTTGAGATGACTTCTACTACTATTTCATCAAGTCAATTTGAAGTTCAACACTACCAATTTTTGATGTCCACCACTCCAAGTAAGACAGTTTGAGAAGGAGAAACAACCTTGTTAGAAAAATACTCATAACTTCCCATTTTTCTCAAGCAATATTCCTCAAAATTTTAGAAAAATATCATTCTTAGAGTTCTCTTCAAATATTTTTTCCATGATTTATTTGAAAAAGGCTCAACAATTTTACTTGGATGCTAAGAAGCCAAAGTGTTCAATTTGCATTCTTTAAGAGGGCAGTTTTAGAAATACTTGAATAACTTAAAATCCCCATTACAAAATTTTAAAATTTGGCATGAAGCACTACAAAACACCCCTAACCACATTACATGTGTTGGTTAGTCATAAGTTTTCATGTAAATCTCAGACCCATCTCATTTACCTCATCCTGCATTGCCAATTCTCAAAGGCAACTTTGGTGAACTTGTGAATTTTACCTCCAGGAGCTAAAATACACCTTGTTGATGCTCACACATACTATAGACACTATTCCTAGGCTTATCTCATGCTCACATTATCTTTTCATGACCGGTACCAATTTCTCACACCTCATCAGGCTCTAGAAATAGGCCTAAATGAGTCAGTCTCAACTAAGACTTCCACCTGATGACTTGAAACTCACTCCAATAGATCTTTCCCATTCTAACATAGACATATCTGACATATATAACCCTTAAGCAGAGCACGCCAACCATTTCCATGCTCCCAATAGACTCCTGCATCATAAACAAAACCTACAGAACATTGAGACCATGTTGAATACTCACTAAAACATTGAGAAGGCACTACCAATCAACCTTCATGTATCTAATAGAGTTTCACTTCACCAGTAATTGATTTTCCATCAATGTCACTTGACATCGATGATAAAACAAATTATCAAGGTTTAACAATCTCCCCATTTTTCATTGATGGCAGCTTTCTTAGAAACTTTTGATGGAAAACATAAACCAACAACTCACATCATCCTTTTGGGTTTCTGACAGCACTCTCTCCCCCTTTGACATCTATAAAAAATTGTTCTTATCCACATGACATGAAACAATAATAATTGAAAATAATTATGCATGAGAAAATAAACTTACCTGTCTACAAGCTCCCCCTGGAACTATGTTTGATCTTTTATGAGCTCCTATACCAACCTTGAATGACATATTCTTGACCCAACCAAACTCCCCCTGAACTGATACTATCTTTAATTTTCCTTTATTCATGTTTTGCATCAATTTCTAAACCATTCTCATACTTAAGATCACAGAAACTACCTCCATAACTAGCATAGGAACTATTTAGGACTGAGATCCCTTAACCTTTCCTCCAGTTTAGCTTGAACAAACTTCTTAAAGGGATAAGATCAATCTAAGTAGGGAATTTAATTGCCAAATACTCCCCTTGGGTTTGAAAAGCCATTCTGTAATAGAACATGCAAAGTCTAGGCCACATTTTCCTTGGTCTTCTTAGGACCTTCACCATATTCACTCATGTATATACACCTTCTTAAGACTATGACATATCATAAAATTGCATCATAACATTTCCCATACCTGTAAATGAGAAAATTTGACTTCTAAGACATAACACTATATCAAATAGTCATAGTTTCAATGACATAGACACAAAATCTGGCTAAACTCAGGGTTTACATTCCTATACCATTTTCAGAACTTTGTCAGACCCTAGCAGGCTTTCCTTCATAATACAAGGGTCATATGTAAGACGTTAACATCCTTTATAATGTCTATCTCTTAGCTTTAGATGTTATAGAACCCAAGAAACTTTAATCACATTATGAAGATCATACCAACATCGATTTACTCTAGATGATAATATCATACTCAACAAGCATGAATGGAAACCAGAGGTTATCTCTTGCTGATAGTACTAACTAATAAATGTCTCCATTAGCATCTAGATCCCCTTATACACTACTCATATCACAAAGAATAATTCTTCATAGGATATATGATTCATGTCATACTTCCTTTATGATACTTAAAGCTTCACAAACCATCTATGAGAACACTTAAAACCTCTTTATCCTTTAACGTGCACATAGATTGCTGAAAATATTATTTACCTTCACAGTCCTTGCTGATAAACTCTTGAAGATATCCTAGCTGAGATAGGGAACTGAAGCATTGGTAGACCTTCCAATCAACACACTCACTTATGCATATTTAGTGACTTAATACATGGAAAATAATCAAATTTTATGTACATAGACTCTCTTCTTATAGCATACTATTATGAATGATTTCAATTCTTTACCTAGTTCTCTGTAACTCTCTTCTTCATTAACCAAAGCAAAGTGTGATGATTTAAGGATCGCTTTGCATTCCTTGGAGAGAATCTTTGACAATAGGAGAAAATTGGGCACTTCTTTGTGGAAAGCAAGAAGGAATGATCTTTGAAAGATTTGACAAGAAGTAACAAGATAGCCTAGATGAGTTTGATATCAGACCTTGACTAATATCACATGATTGTTAAATAACTCAAGACTTGAGAACAATCGGCACACACCCTCTTTGAAACTTTTATGAGCACAAAACATTTATATACACACTCCTTCAAATAGGAACATTCACTCAGAGGAAAATCAAATATGTAGCAAGCTAAGATCTTATTCACGATTACAGTTTGAGGCCTAGTTAGGATCAAACAATATGAAAACCTTGGGCTAGGGTACTAGACTCTTTTCAACATCCTTACACAAAAATATTTTTGGTAGATTCATAATTTCATGGAAAGACTCTTGATATAAACAAAAGTAAAACTCTAGGTAATGAAACCTAATGACACACCTCTTTCTTCATGATTTCTCAAGAAGACACTCAATACTTCAACATGAACTAGTCTTTCAATCATGGAGCAATAAAAACATTCTTTCTAACTAACATACCTTGACAAATTATTGAATGCAGAAATCAACCTCAACTTGTGCTTCCTTCAGCTAGTGTATACCTTTTAAAAGACTAGAGAAGGCATACCATCTTCTTAAGTCACTATAAAAATTCATGAAGACAACATGATGACTTAGATCTTGCCTTATTTTTCCTTGGTTTCTTGTTAATCTTCCAAGATACAATCCTTCATTTGACCACCAAATCACTTGAGCTCTCATCTTATTCTTGGGTTCTAGATAGGAATTCTCATTAAAATTCATACACATGTTCTAATACTACTTGAGGAATACATTCTTCATATTTTGTATTAGAATTATGTTCCTTCTTCTTACCTTTTTCATCATTTTTGGATATCTTTCTTGTGCTTTCTTCCCTTGTGACTGACTTAGATTGTTATTTTTATTCAACATCTTCCCTTACTATCTTCTTGTCATCCTTTTTTGTCTCAACTTATGATTTTTATTTCTTGACCTTTCATACGCATATTTATTTATTTTCTTCAATATTTCTCTCCACTATGGCTGACTTGATCTTACTCTTTGAGTTTTCGTTTTCTTTGTGTGTCCTTTTGTCTTGTCTCCGTAATGTATTTAGCTTATAACTAAACCTAGGTGGTTCATGAAAATGTTTGGAAAAATATCCTTTCCCATGAAAATTGAGGCATACAACTTGATTCTTGTTCCAAAAATTATTTATTGGCTGTTCTAAACAATACCTGGCTCTGTGACCATTTTCTTTACAATTGAAACATATTATTTTCTTCTCATAATCAGATTTACAATCTCTCCGTGGATGATCTTCATCTACCTTTCTCTTAAAATTTCTATCTCTATGTCAAAATATGTTGCATGAAAAGAAAAATCCATGAAACATCCCTAATAATCCTATTGCATTAAGCTTCCTAATGATCTTCTTATATTCCTTATTGTTCTTACTATTTAATGAGCATCCTTTGCAATCTATTTCCATTTCTTGTTCTAGTTCCTTTTTGAAATATTTTAGATATGGATTTAATTTTTTACATTCTTCACTCTTGGCTTGAATAGCTGCCTAACATGTCTCATACTCTACCTTGCGAGAATTTCTTTGTTATCTTTGTAATCTATCAAGATGGTTAGTAACCTGCACCAAATAAATCTTCAAGGTTTTTAGCTCCTCTTAAAAATTTAAGTCAAGTTTGTACTTTGTATTTCAAATCCTTTGACACTTTCTCAACAAATGAGTCCGTCTCATTTAGTTCTTGATTATGATTAATATCCTTGAGCTTGATTTATTCCTTTAACCTATTTATAAGAGATTGAGAAATTTCATACGTCTTTATCAACGTTGACTCTAATGATGTACCCATACTTGTGTCTTCAGGATCACCTCCAAGTTTTTAGGATTGATTTAGGAGGGCCAAACTCTAATACCAATTGTTGGAAGCTAGCACACTAAGAAGGGGGGTGAATCAATGTCTAATTTAACTTTTCAAGTAATTCAATTCCTTAATCTTGTTATGATAAGCATATAAAACCACACATAAGCAAGTTACAAAAATATGCATACTGATACATAAAATTTAATGTAGGAAACTCAAACTCAGAAAAATTGCACTAAAACCATGAATTAAGCTAAGGGAAAAAATCCCTTTTAAATGTTACATGATTTCATGTTTGAGCTTCTACTTAACGAGGAGTTGCAACTCCTAAGTTTTTACCAAGCTACTTCTTAGTTCTTGATAAGCTACTACTTGTCTGGAAGCTTTAACTCCCAAGTTTGGTTCAACAACAACTAACCTTTATTGAGCTTCAAATCACAAGGAGGATTCAACCCCCTAACTACTAAACTACCACTTAGACTTGTTCAATAAATTTGGTCACACTTAGTTTTCTATCTTTCACATCTAATAATGACCCTACATTAGCTCTCTCTCTCTCTCTCTCTCTCTCTCTCTCTCTTTGCTTCCCAATTTTACCCTTGACTCCATTATTATCTGATCATTAATTCAACATTGTTTTAGTTACATAGGACTAACAATCACATCATATTCTCATTCACTAAATTATTCATATCTGCTGCAATGAATTATTCATGAAATCTCTACTTGTTCAGCTCATAGATCTTATTGTTTCAAGCTTTTATTTATCTCACCTTTCAACAATACTTGTCTCTCCTAGTATTGAGTCATTTACACATTTCACGTGTTCACTATCTCATATTCATTCCTAAGTATCATCATTTCTCTTTGTAACACCTTCACCTCACATCTACTCTTCCTTTATAGATTTTACACTTTTGACTATTCCTTAATTGCAACTTAGTCATTTATATGCAGATATAACTTTCAAATATCTCTAATCATTTGATTGTCCTTATTCTTTATGCTGAGATCAACACTCCTAATTTTCATTCTTCATCATTCTCATTTCAATTATCTTCTTCTTATGATATCTATATCCTTCTTGATTTATATCCCTTAGAGTCCGAGTTTTAACATCTCATTCTATTTCATTATCTTCTTTGCATTTGTTTCACTGCATTCTCTATAACTCTAATTTTGACTATCAAGATATTAACTTGTTTTGAAATATATAACCATTTACACATAGGTTCCTAGTATCCTAATGTATCTGTAAGTTTTTAATCTATTTAAGTCTATTGCACCTTTCTAACTTTATTATTTCAATCTCATATCTAACCACATATCTTTTCATATTATGTTCACACTGTTTACATATAATCCAACACCTTTCAGACTTGTCATATTTAAATTTACCTTCATTAACTCAAACTTATCTCACACAAAGGTTAACTATTCAACTTCATTTTTGTTTTTAGTTTACCTATCTTTTGGACTTCTTTATTTAATAAAAGACTATCTCTTCAACTTCTCATATTAGGATGAAGGAGAAAACCATGAGTTTTTAAATAACTAGAGCTCCTTAACATTCTCCATAAGACATTTAATTCTAATTAGAAAGGTTTAGAACTCATTAACTCCACTAGATGAGTAACCAATTATTTAACACCTCTAGGAGAAAAACAAAGGATTTGTGCCACAATTTGATCAAAGATCCATTTGAATTGTTAATATACATTTAAAGGATTCTTTTGATGTCACTGACTACACATTCCTTAGTCCACAAACTTTGGAGAAGCAACTTTGTAGTTTACCAGATGATAGAGGTAGAAAAACAAGAAAAATTAACTTGTTTCTCTCACTGCCACGTGATTATCATGTTTTCAAATTGATTTGAGGTAGAATAAATGTTGAACATCCTAGTTATCATCTCTTTTTTATTATTGGAAAACAGTTTTGAAGGGACTATATCCTATTACAAAAGGGCTCAAGAGCCAGATATACATGAGGAGAGAGCAAAAATGGATCAAAATCCAGATATTACAATAAGCCTAGTTTTATTCAAAAAAGGAACTACAAAAAGGAGACAAGATAGTTATATAATTGCAAAAAAGCAGCGAGTAAACAACAATTGAACAACACCAAGACAACTTTGTATTAGAATATTTCTTATAATCCTTGTCAATTCTTGACTTAACAGTCTGCAATGCGGTAAAAAGGGAGAGGGTAGTGAAATGTGTTGGATCATTGGCATCCAGTGGAGAAAGGACATAACCCATTTCAACATATGTGCCCCAAATTGCTTCAGAGATACCACTGAGAATGCTAACACTACTAACCTATTGTTCTAAGAATTCACAAATGGCTCTAAAAAATGTAATGTTATGGTCATGTTTGTCTTTGGAATTCCCTAATATGTTGTCAAGGGAATTTAATTTCTTATAGATTTCATTGTAGTGTTCTTCACCAATGCCAACATTATCATTCAATTTCATTTTTCCATTTTTTTGGTCAGCTGATGCATTTCCTTTTTGATATTTTCCATCTCTTTTTCCATGTTACCAATTCTCTTTAGAAGATCCTCCTTATCCTCTTAAGTAGTATTCTTTTGTCCTGTGACACTGATGTGTAAAATATTATGTGTAGTTTCCATTTCCTTTCTACTGCGAAGGACTCTACAGGAGGGAGAAGGTTGTGCTTTAGAAAAATAGGGGTTTTTTGTTCAAATTTTCCTCTTCCCAGGGATAGTAGCGGGGATGATAAAATGAGCAGGGTTGTGGGAGTTAGGAATGGGTGGAATGATATGAGTAGAAGGTATGGTAGGGTGATGGGAAACACAATACAAGTGAAGGAGAAATATTAGGCCCTGGTGGAGGAGAATGATACGCATATGGTTTTGTTACTCTAGGATGGAGCATTCCTTGGAGTTCAAAATATACTGTGGGAAGAAAACAAGTAGACTACTATGAAAAGGGTTTAAAAAGACAAAATGCTTTATGGGAACTGTGATATACCTAACTTCAAGGGTAATGAAATAGACCATCATCCTGGAAAGTTCATCAAATGGCATAGGGATGGAATTCACCTTGATTCCCATTGTGAAAAATTAAAGTTCCTCCCGTGCTTCGAAAAAATTCCTAGCCTCTATGTTCTTGTCTGGTATCTTATTGAAGAATCTGATGCCTTCTAAACTAAGGCCCATAACTTCAGATATTAATTCCTCTATTATCTAAATTTCTTTCCTACCATATTACACATTTCTTTGCTTCCAGTCTGTGGAAAAATGTAGGGTAATGTTTTGATCGTACCCTTGAATCTTCTCAATGATATTGGAAACCCCTCCTAGCTGAAAAAAATTCTATAGATCAACATTCTTTGTCCACCCATGGTCACAGTGTGGCTCAATTTGGCAAGGAGCTCCACCCATTCTTTCACGTATGCACTTAAGCTTCTTGAAATAGGTTAAAAAGATGTTTCTTTCTTCCCAAATATGATTTTTAACCATCCTTGTACAAACCCAATGAGCATGTGAAATTTTAAGAAAATAAATGCTTGTACTCCTCCTACATGTATGATCTTGCATTCCCAATAAAGCGAAGGATATGTCAGAAAATATTTTGAGTAGGAAGTGATCTTTCACATTTATCATTAATGATATAATTTTTTACTTCAATGGGGATATTATCCTCATTATACCAAGTGGTAAAGTTGCTATTAATCCCATAATTTTCTAATGTTTCCGCCATTCTATTTCCTTCTCTATAGGTGTGAACAAATCTTAAGGTATTGAAGGCATGAAAAATTCTTATAGACTCATGAATAAAATATTAGATTTTCTAGCTAGGGGATGTATTTGATTTAAAATATTTATAACATTCAATGAATATCCTTCAATAATAATGTTCATAATATTGCATTCCTTAGAAATTATTAAGCCCCATAGAGCTAATAAGACTTCAACATAGTGGTTTGTTTGATGTCCCATTCTTCCTGCAAAAGAAATAATTAAACAACCTTTGTGATCCCTTATGATTTCTCCTCCAACAGCTGCACCTGTGTTGCCTTTTGAATCACCATCAAAGTTGAGCTTATAACAAGAATTGGGAGGAGGGATCAAGTGTTTTAAATACCTTTTGATTGTTGAATTTCGTTGTCTATGAAGGTTTCCAATATCGATTTTCCAATTTGAAAGAATAACCTCTTAATTTTTAGGATATTGTTTGTTTTTGGGAGATGTAGATTTCTCAATATTATCTTTTACAACATTGATAACCTTATTGAATTTTTTTTACATATCTATATGTTGTTCCTAAATATTATATCATTCTTGGTTTTTCAGAGACTCCAAATGGTATGAGGCAAGATCAGTTTCAAGATTCTTCGAACCATGCAGTGTTTATATGGGGGGTGTTGGTGCTCAAATTAATCTCGCCCTATTTGTTCAAAAAATGTCTCAGTCTGTATGGTTTGAAGTTTTCTCTATCTCCCTGTATTTATGCGTGAAAGATTCTTAATTCATTTGGTTGCCATGATCAGTCCTTTCCTTTGTTTGAGGATCATACTAAGTCCATATATTGTTTTTCGTTTCTCTGTCCATGAGGAAGAATTTGTAATTTGGGTGTGAATTCAGGTTTTTTGCTTCCTTCTGTTTTTCCGCAGTCATGTTTTTCCTATCAATTTTTGTCCCAATATCCGTGGAAAAGTGGTCCTTTCTAATTGGATTTGGCTTGGCAGGTATTTTTGGTGAAATTTTCCACTTTTGTCACATTTGTAAAAAATACCAAATTGGCCCCGTAGCCCCGATAGCATCTAATTAGTTATTCAACAAGTATGAAGTGGCAGGGAAAAAGTCTTACTTTGACCCCAAAGGAGGACACGTGGCAGTTTTTCAAGTTACAAGCAGGAAGGCGGTCAGCTGAACATTTTGAAGTTTTTTACCTCTTTGTATAAGGGAGAAAAGTTATGAAATAACCCATAACTCCATTGGGGCCCACATCAAAAGTTAGAAGCAGAAAGGTGGGTCGTCAGGGCCTTTTGAAACTCTAAGGCTTACTTCAACTCAAAGATTGTCCACGTGGAGGGCTCAGAGCTCATTTGAAATTTGACTTTGGGTCCTACCTTAGCAGTTGCGCCAAGGAGACACATGGAGGATTCTGTTGGGTCCTCTCTATACTTAAACTTTTCAAGAAAATTTCTAAGCCCTGAGACACATGGAGGGCCCGTGCCTATTTGAGGACCCGCCCCTGTACTTTAATTTTGAAAGAGCACCGAAGGGACAATTGGAGGTTTCTGCTGGATCCTGACCATACTTAGATTTTTTCAATGGATGAAGAAAATTTCTTGGACCCAAGAAACTTGGCACCTTTCTCTGGTCCTTAAAATTTTTCAAAAAAAATTCCAGACTGAGACACGTGGTGAGCCTGTGCTTGTTTAGGGTCTCCGACTTTCGGGCACCATATCAAAAGTGTGCCAAAGAAACACGTGGAGGATTCCACTGGATCCTTTTTATACTGAGAATTTTTCAAAGGTTAAAAGGAAATTTTCTTAGGCCCAGGGCACGTGGAAGGCCCTGCAGTGCTTGTTTGGGAACTTTCCTCTATACTTCACCTTTGCAGTTGTGCCAAGGAAACATGTGGAGGCTTCCAGTGATTCCTCTTTACACTCGACCAACATGGACTCACAACACAGGTATGTGGAATTATTTGTCCGTAGATATTCATTTGTGAGAGGCATGAATGCAGGCATCCATGTGAGGGAACTCATTTCTCAAGGTGTTTCCTCGAGGGTAAAAAGGATTTCTTGTCAGATCCAGCTATACAGAGCCACCTGAAAATGATTAAAACGGGGATTTCTCGCATGAAAGAATAAAAGAATGATTAGAAGGACTATCAAAAGGCTATGGCATGGCATCCTGGTCATGGTTGAAGGTCTGAGAAATGTGATCAGTTCATGATTTGTCCATCTGGCAGCTTCGGGTGTAAATTTGTTAAACATCACTTTCTGAGACAAATTGGTAACAAGCAAAGGATTCCTCGAATATTCTTCTTTTTGGGGGGAAAATTTGGGATGAGTGAGTGAGTGAATTATATAAATGCAATGAGAATACTCTTGCAAATGGTCAGGGGTTGAATTCTAACCCGAAAATTTGAGAAATCCCATCTTCCTGAGAGACCATATGAGAAACCTGTTAATCTCTTATGTTTTAGATTTGATCATGTCAAGTTGGTTGCAAGTGTACAGCCATTGACAAGCTCTGAGATTGTTCAAGAAACCTTCCCCTGCTGATGAATCTAATAGATTTTTAATTAATCTATGTTAATCTTGGGAAAAATTGTGTCTTCTTTATTTTACGAATGTTTGCAAATAGTTTTTATTGTTACTATTGTAATCTTATAATATAATCTCTCTGAATCACACAAGATCTCATCCCTTTGATATTTAGTGGCATTTGCAATTTCATTATGAGAAGAGCCTTCATCCTGGTAATGAGATAAACAATTTAAAATCACTTTACTCTCATTTGTTGATAAAGATTGTCTTAATTCTTTGAGTGTATCTTAGACGTGATGAACCAGAGATTGATAATGTTTAATTGAGCCTTTTAACTCGAGCCTTCATGTTAAATTCTTGGAGATTGTGTGAAACTGTGTAAATCTGGGCCTCCATTGATGCACACCTTCTGGTTGAAGGAATATTTTAGCTATTCTGAAGCATTTTGTCATTTAGTTTTCCAATTGTTGTGAAGGTTCTCAAAGATCTGGAAAAATCAAGTTTATCCTACTTAATCTCCCACCAAAAATTATTCAAAAACAATGAATCCTACCTGAACTACCCCTGTTTTCCCTATATGTCCACAAATGAATAAATTCTACTACCAAAATATGTAGAAGCAATCAGGATTCCATAATGTCTTTAGTAACCTTAACCTTGTTTAGAAAATATCACCATTCTTTAGAAGTGACAACTCGTGAGAGTTAAATTGTGGTGCATTGATCATATTTTCTCAAGGTTTCCTTTAAAATTTGTGCAAAGAAGGATATCTTCATTCTCCTTCACCAAAAGAGGTTACAAAATGGGTCCTCTCACCCTGGTTGAAAGGCACAACCTAAAGTAGCTGAGGATAGATCAAATCCTTTTGAAGGTGCTATCCATTTCTCCAACATCTGAGTGATAAAGAGCTAGCTGAATAACCTCTCCGGCTACAAAATGAAATACATGATGATTTATCTATCTCTAGGATTATTTTTAAATCTATGATGATACTCAGCTTGCAATGGAGATTCAATTTGGATACCAACACTAGATTGGCACCATTTTCGGGTTTATTTGAACACCGAGACCTATTTGTGTGGCAACAACACCAGATTAGCACAATTTCTGGAGATTATTTAAACACCGGGAACTATTTTTGCATAAACAACACTAGATTGGTGTCATTACCATGGATTATTTGAACACCAAGACCTATTTGTGTAGCTACCACACCAGATTGGTGCCTGGTTCCAGAGATTATTTGAACACCGAGACCTATTTTGTGGCAACAACGCCTATTGGCTACCGTTGTCGGGGATCTTCAAAGTTCATTCTTATATTTGGCCCTCGTAATGTTTCTTACATGCTCTAAGGTCCAAATATGTTGTTCAAACATCATCTTGTGTTGAGATTTGTAAGAATTGTGTGAATTTATAAGTTTTGTGTACAATATTTCCACTTTATAGTGGTTATTACACTAAATATATATAATCAGTGATAAATACTACTAAAGGAAGGTCAGATCTGCTAAGCTTTGTAGGAATTAAGTGTTGATAGATATTTAACAAGTCATTTATAGTGCATTTACACAACTACTAGGTTGAAAATCCTTAGTGGCGACTCTGTGTTGATTTAAAATTTGATAAATACCAGTGCCTTAACCTATTTTAAGAGAATCTGTCACTAATATTTGCAAACATGGAATGAAGAAGATCTTTCTTCACTAAGGACCCTACTAGAAAGTTGTTTCTAGAAATTGGGAAAGACAAGTTTAGAAGGAAGATGAGTCTGGAAAATAGTTGGAGATCAGGAATCAAGAAAAGAGTTATCCATTGTTGAAAGTGATCAACTTGTGGTTTAGGATTACCATTCTTCTTCAAGTGATTCTGAATCAGGTAATTTTTATATAGAATTGAATTCTCCAACTGAAGAGGGGCCTTCTTTTGTGTCTAATAAGTGTACTTCTCAATTTGTCCATGTATTTTCCAAAGTTGATAGGGTCTTCCACGAAACAAAGTCTTTAGAGGACATTCATTTTGAAAATTATACTCCTGTGTTCCAAAGACCCCTTGTCCCTCATCATTCTATTTCTCCTGTAAGATCACCCCCTCAAAATTCAATATGGCCCAAACCCCACCCAGACCTCCATTTGTTGTTAATAATTTTGGTCGTATAGATTTTAAAGGTATGGCAGGATATCCAAATGTAGTGCCACAATATGTTAGAAATAGACTGCCTAAATTTCAAGGGAATAATGCTATCACTGGTGATCAACATTTAAATCTTTTTGTCAATATGATGGAAGAATTTGAGATTGAATTTGAGGATGTGTATATAAAAATGTTTATTCATACTCTTGAGGAGGATGGATGTGACTGGTATAATTATTTTCCAGATAACTCAATAGATTCATGGACATAAATGAAAAATGATTTTAGATTGAAATATGGGGATAAGACAGATCCCAAGTTTCTTTTGTCTGAATTTAAAAATATTAAGAAGAATCCTAATGAATCCGTTTTCATGACTTCAATACTAGGTTCAATAAGACCTTAAATAGGTTACCTGTAATCCTAAGGCCAAGTGATGTTTCTTTTCTAATAAAATATTCTGATGCTTTTGACAAAAAGGTTTCCTATTATTTAAGGGACAAAACCCAGGAACTTTGAGGCAGGACTTCACCATGGCTTTGTAGATTGAAAACAATATCAAAGTAGTTGGTAAGCCTTATAAGAAGGAAGGTATCAAGCTGATCAATCCAGAGAAGCCTCAATCAAGTAAGTCTGTGGAGCTAGAAGAGGTTGTAAAAACATTGGCCGAAGCTGTTAAGGAAATGTCCTATAAACTGGCCAGAGCAGAGAAGGGGATTGGACAAGGTTCCCAAGGTTAGCACAAGCCACAAGGTCAAGAAAGATTTGAAAATCATCCCAGAGGTGATCATAGATCAGATGACAGGAGTAAAGGGCCCATGGGATCATGAAATAGAAAGCCTCAACCATGAGAAAATAGATTGGTGCCTGATCCTTTAGCTACCAGAGTTACTACTGTGGAAGAGGTCCATGATATGGAGTGGTGTGATAGATGTTTCTTGCCCCATTCCCCATGTGATAAAGACAAAGAAGTTGAGGAAGCTGATGATGATGAGATAGATGATGCATGTATGCATGATGGATTGCTCTACAAGTTCACAACATGGAGACAACCTCAACTAAGCTGATGAGTGCCAAAACTGCTGCTGATTTCTAGGATTACATTCATAGGGTATTACCTCTTCCTTCCACTCATACTTCTGAAATTGATATGGTGCAAGATTTTGAGTTTCCTAATAATGATTTTGAGTACTTAAGGGCATTAATGATTAAAAATTATGATGGAGGAATTCCTTCATAAGAGGACAAATAGTTGTTAATGAATGCAACAGTTTCCCAAGAAAAGGAATACAATACCAGGAGTAAGGTTGCCAAAGGGGTAGAGCCTCAAGCCAAACCAAAGATTCCAATACTTACCAATATCTCTAAGGAAACCCCTAAAAAGGATGCATCTGGAAAAGGTTTTCTCACCCCAAATAAAACTTGTGTTACTCCCATGCTTAGACTATGAAATATCCTGTGCCATCAGATGAAGTTGTAAACCTTCCTCCTAATATTTCCTTACCCAAGTATGTTCCTTGTGACATAGCCCAAATCTTGAGTCAGATCAAGATTACTGTTCCTATTGTTGAATTGCTTAGAATCCCTTAGCATAAGAAGAGGGTGTTTGAGTATTTGGGGCTTAAGGAAGAAAAGGTCACCCATGGTAAAAATGTAAACAATGTAGAGGTTCCTCCTTCCATTGCTGAATTAGAAAAACCACAAGCATTGGAGGAATTGGGTGAACCACCTGAGGTATATTTGGGAAGTTCTATGGTTGAGTCTCAGTTGAATGTGGATCTATTTTTTACTAATTTGATTATTAAAGATAGGTTGTTACATAACTACATGTTTGACTCGAGAGCTTCATGTAATTTAATGCCTCTTGAAGTCATGAATGATTTAAATATCAAAGTAAAAACAACTTATGGGAAATGTACTACCATGGATTCAAGAGAAGTGCCAGTAGTTGGATGTGTCAATGGTTTAGTAGTGCAATTGGCAACGTATCTAGAAAGTACTTAACCTTTAATGTTCGTAATTGTGGATTGTCCTGCTAAGTGGGGAATGTTATTATCCAGAAAGTGGGTAGCTAGTGTGGGTGGAAGTGTGAAAATGGACATGTCTTATGCAACCATACCAATTGAAGGCAACCTTGTGAAGTTATATGGTGAAAATAAAATGTTATATCTTATTGAGGACCCCAACAATGCTTCTTATGAAGTATTGTACATAGACATTGATGTTGATAACTTTGTGAGCTATGTTGTTTTCAAGGAGTATGAAATTGATCAATGCAGATATCCTAACAGGTTGATTTTCCTATGACTTTGATGTTTGATGCATCCTCAAGAGATGTTGAAATGCCATGACCTAGGCACAAAGGATAAGCCTAAAAAAATGTGGTGAGATAGAACCTTGGATGGAAAAGAGAAACAATCATATGAACAGTTGTTAAAGATGTATAAGAACTACTTAGCATGGTCATATCCAGAATCGAAGGCATTTAAAACATTTCCTTGATTGATTTCTTAGAATCAAGGTGCACATCATTGGTAGTGTATAGTCTTTTGGTTTTGTTCTACTTTCATGTTTTTCTTTTTCGGTTTGTCCTGGTCCCTGGTGACCTATTTTTTGGTTGGTTTCTTAGTTCATCCTTGGGGGAATTGGTTATTTTTGTTTTTCTCTACAAGCTTGTTCTTGACTCCATTTCCCAATGGATTTTTGGCACATGGTCTATTGTTCTTGTGGCACTCGCAGGGAGTGCCCATCCCTGAGTTGGAGCCAATGTTGGTGCTCAATTTAATCTCACCCTGTTCGTTCAAAAAACATCTCAGTCCACATGGTTTGAAGTTTTCTGTCTCCCTATATTTATGCGTGAAAGCTTCTTCATTCATTTGGTTGTCATGATCAATCCTTTCTTTTGGTCGAGGACAAATTTAAGTCCAGATATTTTTTTTTCATTTCTCTATCCACGAGGATGAAGTTGTGATTTGGGCTTGAATTCAGGTTTACCCCTTCCTTCTGTTTTTCCAGAGTCATGTTTTCCCTGTCGATTTTTATCCCAATATCGTTGGAAATGTGGTCCTTTCTGATTGGATGTAGCTTGGTGGGTCTTTTTGGTGAAATTTGCCACTTTTTTCACATTTGTAAAAAATACCAAATTGGCCCCACAGCCTCGATAGCATCTAATTAGTTAATCAACAAACTTGAAGTGGCAGGGAAAGAGTCTTACTTTGACCTCGAAGGAGAAAACGTGGTATTTTTTCAAGTTACAAGCTGGGAAGTGGGTCAGAGGAACATTTTGAAGTTTTTTACCTCTTTGTATGAGGGAGAAAAGTTATGAAATAACCCGCAACTCTGCTGGGGCCCACATCAAAAGTTAGAAGCAGAAAGGTGGGTCATTGGGGCCTTTTGAAATTCTAAGGCTTGTTTCAGCTCAAAGCTTGCCCACATGGAGGGCCAACGCTCATTTGAAATTTGCCTCTGGGTCCTACCTTAGTAGTTGTGCCAAGGAGACACGTGGAGGCTTCTGTTGGCTCCTCTCTATACTTAAAATTTTCAAGAAACTTTCTAAGGCCTAGGACACGTGGAGGGCCCACACCTGTTTGGGGACCTGGCCCTATACTTTACTTTTGATAGAGAAAAGAAGGGACACTTGGAGGTTTCTGTTGGATCCTTCCCATACTTAGAAATTTTCAATGACCAAAGAAAATTTCTCGGAACCAAGGCACGTGGCACCTTCCACTGGTCCTTAAACATTTTCAACAACTTTACCAGATTGAGATACATGGTGAGCCTACGCTTGTTTAGGGTCTCCACTTTTGGGCACCATATCAAAAGTGCACCAAAGAAACACGTGGAGGCTTCCGCTAGCTCCTTTTTATACTGAGACTTTTTCAAAGGCCAAAAGGAAATTTTCTTGGGCCCAGGGCACGTGGAAGGACCGGGCTTGTTTGGGAACTTGCCTCTGTACTTCACCTTTGCAGTTGTGCCAAGGAAACAAGTGGAGGCTTCCGTTCATTCCTCTTTACACTTGGCCAACTTGGACTTGCAGCACAGGTATGTGGAATAATCCATGCATGGATATTCATTTCTAAGAGGCACGAATGTAGGCATCCATGTGAGGGCACTCATTTCTCAAGGTGTTTCCACGAGGGCAAAAAGGATTGCTTATCAGATCCAGCTATACAGAGCCACCTGAAAATGATTAAAACAGAGATTTCTCACATGAAAAAATAAAATAATTATTAGGACTATGAAATAGATATGGTGTTGCATCCCATTCATGGTTAAAGGTCTAAGAAATGCGATCAGTTCATGATTCGTCCACCTGGTAGCTTCGGGTGTAAAATTGCTAAACATCACTTTTTGAGAAAAATTGGTAACAAGAAAAGGATTCCTCGGATATTCTTCTTCTTGGGGGGGAATTTTGGGATGAGTGAGTGAGTGAATGTATAAATGCAATGATAATACTCTTTTAAATGGTTGGGGTTTGAATTCTTACGAGAAATTTTGAGAAATCCCATCTTTGTTAGAGACCATCTGAGAAACCTGTTAATCTCTTATGTTTTAGATTTGATCATGTCAAGTTGGTGTACAACCATTGACAAGCTCTGAGATTTTTCAAGAAACCTTCCCCTGCTGATGAATCTAATCAACTTTGAATTAATCTGTGTTAATCTTGGGAAAATTTGTGTTTGCTTTATTTCAGAATGTTTGCAAATAGTATTTCTTGTTCCTATTGCAATCTTATATTATAATCTCTCTGAATCACACAAGATCTCATCCATTTGATGGTTTAGTGGCATTTGCAATGTCATTATGAGAGGAGCCTTCATCTGGTAGTGAAATAAACAATTTAAAATCAATTTACTCTTGTTTGTTGACAAAGGTTGTTTGTAAGTCTTTGAGTGTATCTTAGACGTGATGAACCAGAGATTGAGAATTTTTAATTGAGCCTTTTATATCGAGCCTTCATGTTAAATTCTTGGAGATTGTGTGAAACCCTACAAATATGGGCCTCCCTTGATGCACACCTTCTGGTTGAAAGAATATTTTAGCTATTCTGAAGCATTATGTCATTTAGTTTTCCAATTGTTGTGAAGGTTCTCAAAGATCTTGCAAAATCAAGTTTATCCTACATAATCTCCCACCAAAAATTATTCAAAAACAATGAATCCTACCTGAACTACCCCTGTTTTCCCTGCATGTCCACAAATGAATAAATTCTACTGCCAAAATATACAAAAGCAATCATGATTCCATAATGTCTTTAGTAACCTTAACCTTGTTTAGAAAATATCACCATTCTTTAGAAGTGACAACTCGTGAGAGTTAAATTATGGTGCATTGATCATATTTTCTCAAGGTTTCCTTTAAAATTTGTGTAAAGAAGGATATCTTCATTCTCCTTCACCAACAAAGGTTAGAAAATGGGTCCTCTCACCCTAGTTGAAAGGAACAACCTAAAGTAGTGAGGATAGATCAAATCCTTTTGAAGGTGCTATCCATTTCTCCAACATCTGAGTGACAAAGAGCCAGCTAAATTTCCTCCCTGGCTATAGAACAACATACATGATGATTTACCTGTCTCTAGGCTTCTTGTTAGATCTGTGATGATGCTCAGATTGCAAAGGAGAATCAATTTGGATACCAACAGGGGGTCCCATTGTTCCCAATTTTTTAAGAATTCCTTTAGTAGGGTCCAAAAAATATTGAAATTTGAAAAAAATAAAATCCAAGGTTTCGAAGCATACTCATAATGAAGAAAAATGTGTTTAATATCCTCAGCCTCCTTTTTATACATGTAACAAATATTTGGTATAATAAACCCCCTTATGATTAAATTATCATTTGTGAGTATCTTTCCTTTAAGAACGAGCCAAACAAATAAGTTGACTATGACAATTAGCTCAGGCAATCAAATTCTACTCCATTTGAAATCACAATTATCATTTTCAAAAAAGAATTTGTACCTATATTTTATAGTATATTCACCATCAAAAGAATTGCTCAAAACAAGTTTATCTTTGACATCAAACTAATTAAGAGGTATGATATCTAGCTTCTCTTTTAAAGAGGAGACCACGGGGTTTAGCTCAAGCACATCCACACTAGGCTACTTCCATCTTCTTCTATTTCCCTCTATATCAATGTAGTATTTGACTCTAGGACTATACTTATCAGCTAAGATATCCTTGATAAAGGAAAATATATCATTCAGACTGAAATAAGTCCAACTATCCCTCCAAAATTGTATATCACTACCATTTCGCACTTTCCATTTGCATCCTTTCTTAGTAAAATTCCTTATTTGAATCAAGTTGTTCAAGAAAATAGATCCATGGGGGAGCTAATCAACATAGAGGAGTGAGTTCACATTTTGTTGAGATAGGTACTTGGCTTTGATTAAATCAATCTAGGGTTATTACTCCTTTAACATTATCCACCCCATTTTAGCAATTAAAGAAATATTCATTTTTAAAATGTCTTTGATACCAAGCCCACCTATTATTTTAGGTATATAAACTTGATCCCATGCCACTAAGTGATACCTGAATTTTTCTTCACTTCCCTGCCATAGAAAGTGTTTTTTGATTATTTAAATTTTGTTAATAATTGTTGTAGGAATGTTGAACATAGACATAATATATATAGGTAGGTTATGCAATGTGCTTTTGATAAGAAGACATTTTATAGCACTGCATAGAACAACCCCTTTCCATCTAGCTAGTTTTTTTGTAACCTGTCAAGTAATGAATTGCACACCGTTATGCGGAATTTATTAGTACCAAGAGGAATTCCTAGATAATTTGTAGGTAATGAGCTAATTTTACAGCCCAAAATATGAGAAATTTTTTCTGTCATTCCATCGGAGTATTGAATAAATAGATGGAACTCTTATCGAAATTAACCTATTGTCCTAAGGAAGCCTCATACAATTTGAGAATAGTCTTGATTTCCTTATCTTCAAGTATGGATGCCATCAAAAGTAAAATTATATCATCAACAAATTGATGATGTGGGATTGTTTGATTTGTAGAAGTGGTTTTAACTGATTTTAACAAACCAACATTAATAGCTTTAGTGATGCATCTGCTGAGGCTATCAACCATGAGTATGAAGAGAAGAGGGGATATATGATCCCCTTGTCTCTTCTACTGGAGAAGAATCCCACCAGCATGCCATGAACAACAACTAAAAATATGTCCATAGAGGTGCAAGCCTAGATGATCTTCCTGAATTTATTTTGAAAACCAAACTTGGCAAGGTCCTTACTAAGGAAATTCCAAAATAATATGTCAAAAACCTTATTCATGTCAAGTTTCCTTACCATATCGGCTTTTTTTTAATCCATTGAATGAATAATTTCATGTACCATAATCACCCCATCTTGTATTATCCTCCCTTTAATAAATCCCCTTTGCTACTTTGAAATTAGGTAAGAGAGGATAGGTTGGATTCTCGTAGCAATAATCTTCATGAAAATTACGTAAATCACATTTATTAAAATAATAGGATGAAAGTCCTTAAAATCTTTGGCATCCATATTTTTGGGGGTGAGTACAATGTGAGTATTGTTCATCTCCTTAGCTATCTTGTTATGTAGAATTCTTTTACTACCTTGAGAAGGTCTTCCAAACAAATTTCCCAAAATTTTTGGAAGAAATTTACAAAGAAACTGTTTGGGCCTAGTGCCTTATCACCTTTAAGAGAAAATACAACTTTTTGGATTTCCTTTATAGTGACTAATTTGGTAAGATTATTTAATCTATCTGTACTAATGATGTCTCCCGAAATGGCTTCTAACAAACAAGAGGTAACCTCTTCATTTTAAGCATTGTTTTCCGTTAGTATATTTTCATAGAATCTAAGAGCTTAAGCCTTGATGTCATTCTAATCTTTGGTAACACTGCCATTTCCTTTTGAGACTTATGTGATCCTATTGTAGGACCTATGTTTGAGAGTGGTCATATGGAAATTATTTATATTTCTATCTCCCTCTTTCAACCAAATGTCCTTGGGTTTGGCCTCTAATAGGTTTCCTCCCTACTACATAATGTATGCAACTTAGAAAGGAGTTTCTTTTCCAATAACTGTTCATTAGAGTTCATTCCTTTTATGGATATTTTTCAATTCAAGCTCCTGAATTTTTTGTTTTAGATCCTTTTTCTATTCAAAAATATTACTGAAGACCTCTTTATTCCAAGTTTTCTTATGTTTTTTAACATTTTTAAGTTTATGAATTAACATGTACTAAGTAGTTCCTTCTCCATCCCATGTTCACCATTATTTAATCCGTTCTGCAATGTCTTCATGATCCAACAACATTTTTTCAAATTTGAAAAAGTTGTGTGAAGGCTTGGACCAGTTGAATATGTTTAACACAATTGGATTATGATCAAAGCCAATTTTGGGTAAAGAAGATAGATGGAAATCCTGATTTAATATCCAGTTAGCAAATATAAGAGATCTATCTAGTCTAACTTGAATCATGTCAATTCTAACTATTCTATTTATCCAGTTGAATTGATTTCAATGAAGTTCCACATCCATAATATTTGAAGTTGTGACACATCCATAAGATTTGAAGTTGCGACAAAGTTAGAAAATTCATCCATGCCAGTAGAAAAATTAGGATTACTACCTTGATTTTCACCAAGGTTGAGTGGGGAATTGAAATCCCCCATAACCAACGAATTATAATTCTTATATCTGTTTCTAAATGTTTTTAGATATTCCCCAAATCTCCTTCTCTGAGTCATAGAGTTGGGTGCATAAATTTTTGAGAGGATCCATGTTAAATCATTATTAATAGCTTAAAACTTAACAAAAATATGAGTATTAGAAGAAGAAATCACCATACCATTAAGAAGGTACTTATCTCAAAAGATGACCACTCCTCTTGACGCTCCCTGAGAATCAAAAGCAGAAAATTTCGAGTATCCCAAAAATTATTTTTGTATTCCTCCAGAACATTTATTTTCATTTTAGTTTCCTAAAGAATTAGAATACTAGGTCTACTAGATTTCCTTAATTCTTTAAGCATTCTTTTCTTAGGGCTTCCATTCAGGCCTCTAATATTCAAGGAAATAATCTTCATCTAAAAAGGACGGGGGAGGCATTTTCGAATGGCTCAATTGACTTTGAGTCCCATCTGCAATATATTTCTCAGTTTATTTCTTTCTTAGTTCCTTTTTAGAGGGTTTTCCTTTTTTTTTACTACCTCCAAAATCAACTACCCTCTTCGCAAATGATCTAGTTATTCTGGAAGTGGAAGCCTCCCAATTTACTATTTTCTTCTTTTTATCATTGTAAAGGGAATCATGGATCTCCTCAACTCCTTTCATTATTATTTTCTTTGATTTGATCTCAATGAAACCATTATTCAAATCATTATCACAGTGAGAGAGTACCTTTGGTTAGAACAGGGTAAGCTCCCCCTCTTCCTTTTCACTTTATTCTCGCTCATCATGTAGCTGTGAAATTGTTGTTTTGTCACTGAAGAGAGGAAGGATCCAATGGAGTATTATTTCCCTCATTATGAATGTCTATATCCTTATTCTGTTTATTATCAGGTAGTTATTCCTCTATGGTATCTAGACCATTATCCTGTATATTATCCTCCGAATCTAACTCTTACATCTCAGATTCCAAATTGTTTTCTTGTGACTATTCCATAGACTTTAAGATCTTTTGGATAGTGAGGTACTCATTTAGCTTTGTCATTCACTCAACATCCTTGGAGATAAGATGAATGATCAATTTATAATTTTTCTCATCTACTTCTATACTTAATTTTACCGGTTCTTCCATTTCTTTATCTCCTTGATCTTTTATAGCTTCTCCTACTAGTTTTGTAGTAGGTGTTTTGGGGTGCTAGAGTTTTCTACATACTGGTGGTCTCCTTATAGGGGTTATGAATCTTTTATTTTGCTTCTTATATTCATATATAGCAGATTGGAAGCATTTTTTCCTTTTTCTTTTTCTTTCTGCTCCTTATCCAAATCAACACATCCATCTGTGGGATATTTAGCCTCATTCTCTCTCCTTATTTCTAGTGGTTTTATAGATCCATCAGAGGCATTATTATGTTTGTAAATTTTTTTATCCTGTTGATGCCCTACTTCGTTAAGTTTTGTTAGAGTAGGACATTTCCTGGTGAAATACCCCAGTTTATGGCATTTTTTGCATCCCAAATGAAAAGTTTCATATTCAATCTTCTATTTCCATGTACCAATTTTGGATTTCATAATAACATGCTCTGGGAGTTCCTATTCCATTTCTGATGAGATGAAGAATCTGGAAAAAGTGAGCCTGGATCTATTTCTTGTAAGTCCATCCACTCCAATTCAAAAACAAATAGATTTAGCTATATTCAACAAGATCTCATTATCATAGTATTGAAGATGGAGACTGGGCAGTCTACACCATATGGGAATGGTGTGTATATTTTTAGCATTTGGGTCAAACCCTGGGTACCATAGTTTAAAGAAAAGTCCCATATTACCCATGCACCAGGGTCCACTAAAAAAACTGATTCTAGATCTAGTTGTTGGTTAAAATTTGTAAGGAAGAAACCACAGGGCATGGTTGTAATAACCAGATCACCCTTAGGCTGCCATATTCTTAAGACCCATTTCTTAATCAAATCAATATTGGGTCTAGATCCCAAAAACTTACCAAAAAGTGCAAGATTTGTTTTTCCCATTGCCAAATACAAACACCCATATGGCACATGGATGTGGGTCACCCCCTCTTTGTTCTTAAAACTTTTGAATAAATATTGAGCAGTCAAGGGTGATTAAGGACCCACATGCTAGTTAGGTGGTACTTTGAAAATATACACCTAAGTGCTAGATGCAGTAGATGTCCTATCGGTTGTAGGCTGGGTGATTGGATTTTCTACAATCAATTTCAGCTCATATAACATACATTCTCTAGCAAAAACCTCTTAAACAAATCTCACAAAACCCTCCTCCATTACTATTATGGAATGATTGATTGTGTTGAATTTTTCAAAAAAATTGGATGGTAAATACTTTTATTATACTAGATCTATGAAATGGAGTGGTGGAGGATCACTTTATCTGAGTAGAACATGGGGGTGTTCTTGGGTCCTAAATTTCTTCTGAGCGACCCGCTCTTAGAGCACCCCGCTATGTTCCACTTGGTCCATATGGAGAAATTCAACCCCTACCTCAAGGTGACCCATGGCCACTTATTGAAAGCATCCACTGAATAAACTTTGGATGGTAAACGCTTTTATTATACCAGAGCTATGAAATGGAGTAGTGGAGAGTCCCTTTCTTTAAGTGTGACATGGGGGTGGGTTTGGGTCCATGTTACCGTATTTTAAGAGTGTTGCATGAAGAAATTTTACACTTTCAGTGAAGAAACTACTTCAAAACTCATCCACAGCTCTATGTAGACATAGCTGACAAGATTCATACACAACTATCATCGAGAAATCCTTGATTCATCAATTAAATCCCTCAAAACTTGAAGGAAATAATTGATGAGGTCAAGGAAAAGATAATTTGAAATTTTCATGGATTTTCACTAGCTATTTTTTTTGTTTTGATCATTTCTTTCACCAAATCCTAGTTTCATGGTTTCACTAGAATGTAGAATCCCGAGACATTAAAAACTTAGTTTTCTTGTTGATTTATGGATGGGATTGGAAAAAATTCAAGTGCAATGGCTTTGTGAGGCCAACATCCATCTTCCCCACTCAAATTCTAAGCACGAAGCATTCAAAAATATCCCAGATTGTAAAATGAGAAGTTCACTTTCATGAAAAACTATTTAGAACAAGGAATATGTAATTTTCTCAGGTCTTTCACTCACTTAATGAAGATCTTTGCTTTTGTGAGAGTCTCCTAGAGTCCTAAAAGTGGATTCAACACTCTTCATAACCTCTTGTAGGATGAAGTGTCCCCATACCTTGATTAATCTCAGTCACCAAGTCTAATGACTTACACTAATGACTTCCAAGACAATCCATAGCTTCTTCTATGATAACCATTCATAGCTAAACCACCATAATCAAGTATAGTTCATCATTTTGAAACTTGAAGAAAAGGTTATATGAAATGAGATGCACAACTTGTCTTATTTTTTAGTCCTTTTGGTTGATCATGTAGGGCTAAATGAACATTACATATTAGGACTGTACTAATACTTTACTTTTGCTACTGGGTATTTCAACACATCTTCTAGACTTTCATCAGATGACAAATTCTATACTAAATCAATCATCACCTCGAGGAAATAACTATGACTTAGGTAACGACTCTACTGAGTTGCACTACCTCAAGGAATATTGACTTGACACCCTGATATTGTGTGTAAGTGCATGAAACTTCAAATAAGTCTGACTTGTTGACATATCCCTAGCATTACCTCACTTCTGAAATCAAGAAGAGAAAGAGAAATATATCCATCAAACCTGAACTCATATCTTATATGTTGAACTTTACCAGTCCATTTTAGAGTATAATCGTTTTAAAAACTAAGCTCAAGGAAAATTTGATACAGTGGGTTAAAGATCTCAGATATTCATTCTAGATGCATACAAGGAGAATCCCTCAAATTTATATTTTACCTATAAATGGAGACTATTATCAATTTCTACTTCAACTGCACATGAAAATTTGTAAAATACTTTGAAACTCACCCAATCTTGTAACAATATGGTACAGTCCTTACAATACTTGTATACTCGAATAACACAACAACCACCAAGAGGGCCTAGAGAGAGTCTTATTCAATCATGAGATGCTTCACTATCTTGCACAAGTCAATTTAAGTAAAAACTACTCAAATTGTGCTTACCGTTTAAAGAAGACAGTCTGGAAGACAAAAAACCTTGTTAGAAAAATACTCATAACTTCCTTATTTCTCAACAAATCTTCCTATAAATTTTTCCAAAACTCATGCTTGGAATTAACTTTAAAAATATATCTATGATTTATTCAAAGAAGGATCAACAATTTTTCTTGGATGCTAAGAAGCCAGAGTGCTTCATTTGCATTCTTTAAGAAGGAAGTTTAAAAACAACTTGAATAACTTAAAATAACCATTTCAAAATTTTATGAAATTTGGCATGAAAAACTACAAGACACCCCTCTACACATTATTCATTGGTTAACCATAGGTTTTCCTATATAGCTCATACCCATCTCATTTACCTCAGCGTACACTGTTAGTTATAAAAGCCAACTTTGGTGGACTTGTGAATTTTGCCTCCAAGAGCTAAAATACACCTTTTTGATGCTCACACATCTTACAGACACTATTCATAGGTTTTTCCCATGCTCACATGACATTTCCATGACTTGTTCTAACTTCTTACACCTCGTCAAGCTCCAGAAATAGGCCTAAATAATTCAGTCTCAACTAAGACTTCCACCGCATGACCTGAAACTCAATCCAATAGCTCTTTCTCATGCTGACATCAACATATCTAACCTATAGAACCCTTGATCCAAGAATGCCAACATGCCCATTCTTCCAATGGATTCCTACCTCACAAACAAATCATGGAGAATGCTTAGACCATCCTGAATGTTCACTAAACCACTAAGAAGGCACTACCTATAAACCTTCATGCATCTGACTGGCCTTCACTTCACCAATCATTGCTTTGCCATCAATACCACTTGGCATCAATGACAACACCAATGACCATGGTTCAACACCCAAAAACTCCAAAAAGACCGAAATTGGCCTTTTTGAATAAGAAAAACTACATATCCTATATGGCACCCCCTTGTGGTCATTTTAGCTATTAAATTTTGAAAAATAACCCCCTTATGTTAATTTTTCCACATTTTCTATATTTTAGGGTAAAAATAAACAAATGTATATAACTCACCTGTTCATTACCCACTTCTCCTCCCACCTGTTAGGCAACTGTCACGTCAGAACACTCTTCATTTTAACTATATTCTCTTGTGAAACCATCATAGGTAATCCAAAGCTTAAATTACGCTAAGTAGGTAAGTGAAAATGATTTCTAAAGATAGTAATATATATATATATATATATATAAACATATTTTTGAGTGTAGGTATGTTTCTCCTCCCCACTGATATGGTAAGTCTTGTTGTTGTTTTTTTTGAGAAATGTTTTTTCAATTATATCATTATATCCACACTTGATTCCCATTTTCTCTTAAAGGTAGTGGGAAGCTTGGATCAACATAATATCAACATATGGATGTGTTAAGTATGATTTCTAACTTTCCTGTTTGAGAGCATCATACTCAAACTTCATGTTTTATGCCTCTTCATGGCTAAAACGCTTCTCCAAGACTGCAATATGTAGGAATCCAAATTTTCTCGGTGTTACATTGTTGGAATAGTTCAAATCCTAAATGATGATAACTATTAATTCTAATGATATCCAAGTCCAATTTCTCACTTGCACCATGTTCTTGTAGCTTATTGAACCTTGCTTATCTTTTTACAACTTTTCCTTCTTTCCTAAGTTTTTTTGCATGCCATTTTCTTTTCCTTTTTCCTTAAGTCATGGAACCGCACCATCAGTTACGCAACCGTTCATGTGGTTATGTAACTATCGGTCTGCATAGACTTTGCCAACATGTTCTGAATGCATGTTACCTTATTCCAGCTCATTTTTCTTACACATTTATTGACTGAATCATCTGTTCTTGATATTTTTAGATGTGTATAGACTTCTTCTTCCCTACTTAATATTATTATTAAGTTAATTTCCCCTCTTTTGAGTGATCTAGAACTTCTTAGATGCAAAGTGGGTTGGACCAGTTCTCTGCCAAATTCCTATAAAAAACAAGCTTTTCCTGAAGCATTGGTTAGATTATTTTGATTTGGAATTACACCGTTATGTTTCCACAATCATACCAAGAAGTGCACAAGAAAACAAAGTTCATTTTTATTATTATTCTCTTGCTTGCATTACTACCAGAATGCTTGCAAACCGGATAGCTCCAACACTCCTTCATTTCTTTTGCATACTACTAGCACAACTCCCTGAACACATTTGGACATCTCATTGGAAAAGAAGCTGAGGTGCTCACAAAGAAAAAACAACATTGGAATTGTCTTTGTACTACATTCCTAGAAGCTTCCTCTATTTAGATAGATTTCAATTCATAGTCTATCAGAATACACTTATTTAAGGAAGTATAATTTATTGTATTTTTCACTTTCCTGTAAGAAGCTTCCATTGGGAATTTCTTCTAAGCTCATCCTTGTGGATTTGTCTGGGAAGAATTCGAAGGAAGTTCCTGTGCACAAAGTTTGTCGATTCTTCACATAATTTACTTGTAGAGTTTATTGCATTCATTATTTGTATCATGTTAGCGCACGAGAAATGATTATGTTGAAAGCTTCCTCCCTTCCTGTCCTTATGGATTTGCATGGGAAGTTTGTTTAAATAATCCTCTGTGTCTGTGCATTAGTTTTCATTTCTTTACATTTAGAAAGCTTCTGTAGATCCCATTGTTTTATCAGGAAAGATTTAGGGGAAAAAATTTCTATTAAGAATATTTTTAATCTTCCCATGATTCTGAGGTAAAAAAATAGGAGGTCATTTCTAAAATTAGAAATTAGGAAAGTCTTCTATGTTAATTAGATTAGATTAAATGCATTCTACAACGAAAAAATAAGCACATTTGGCTATTTCACTATTTAGTTTATTTATTTTTAGAGTAGAAGTAATTTTCATTTTATTAGAATAAGTTGTATTGTCTGCATATATTTCTTTTATTTAATTCCATAAATCACAAAATCCCTAAAATCATTAGATTAAAATAGTTAGCTTCTTTTAAAAATACAAAAACCAAGAAGACTAGATTTACTTTATTGCTTCAATTAATTAGTTTCCTTTTTTTGAATTAGTTAGTTGCACGTAGATTTAATTATGTCTAAGGAGACTAATAAATTTGGTTTTATTTAAATATATTTGCATTCCTTTGTTAATTTAGGCACATATAATTAATTATATAAGAATTAACACAACTCCCTACATTTCCTTAGTTGGCCTAGGTTACCAAAGCATTGACCTTGACTCTTGAAGATTATTTATGTGATTTTTTATTTCCTTAGATTGATTGTTCACATGTCCAGGTGACCATCCAAAGCCCCAGGCAACCCAAAAAATGTGTGTATGATCCAAGAGCTCCAAAACCAAACATAGTTACACAATTGACATATATTGATCAGGGCCTTATGAAACTTATATTCCAAACCACCCCAATCCCACCAAGTATCATATCATAATTTAAATCCCTAAGTGACGAAGCGTATAAATCTAGCAAGTTCGGGAAAAATCATCCTGGTCGAGACTAGATTCCATAATCTATAGATCTATCCTTTTCACACGTCTCCTCTTACACCTTTATGACCTTTTCTGGATATTTTTACGAGGCAGATGCAAGATGGTTCCCTCATGTCCCAAAACATATTTGATGCATATTTTGTGATTTTTACATTAATTAAAACCTTCGTGGATCCATTATCATTGATCATTCCGTTTCACTTGAACAATTTAAACATGCATTCATTTCCTTAAACAAGAAAATTCCCATAGTTTCCATATAAGAAATTCATTTTCCTTGATCTACCTTTTATCCATTTTCACATATTTTTTCATATTCCACCTATTCATCATATTTATCCATTCGATATCCATCTTTCCATCTCATATTGGATGTCTCAACATGACCTCAGGAGGTTGAGTGTGTCCTTGAGTCACATGTTAATTCTTGGATGTACAAATACCTATGTGAAGCAGAGCACAGAGCTTATAAATACCTATGTGAAGTAGAGTGTAGTGGTGATGAGCATCTATGTAAAGTAAAATGAGTTGGTGATGTATATCTTTGTGAAGGAGGTGTCTAAAAGGTGGAATTATACTGATGTGATGGACTAGTAGATATATGAGACCAAGTAGGACGTGCGCAAACGTGCGATCTAGGATCAGAATGTACTTTAGATTCAAGAGGTCATGGGCACCTAGATGCTCTAGTGAGTGAAATGAAAACCTCAAGATTGCCATGGTGTAAATGAGGGAACACCATTGATAGTAATGAATCTCTTCTTGTGGATAAAATTTAAAGGCAAGTGATGCATGGAGATGATAACCTGAGTTACATGGAACCGGGGAGGACCTAAGAGCATGTCAAACCCTATGACTGATGGTGCCACAAAATAAGGCACAAGTATTGTAAGAGGACTGAATTTTATTAGAATCTTGACATATCCATGTGATTTAGCAATTGGATATGAGATTTGTGAGAGTGGATAACCAATAGTGATGAAAAGTACAATAGAACATGTGCTTATGCGAAATTATGGATCAACCATAATGTTAGTGGTTATAGTGGACCCAATAGATGCACCAATGTATAAGTGATTAGAAGATAATGAAACCATGATAGTCATGATTGGAGAAAGTAATGAGTTATAGAAATGTATCAGCATGAACAACTAGAAAATCAAGAGCTCCTGATGTAGGAGGAGGCACTGCGTGATATGTATAATTGGCCGAAGATTCATCCACTTGTTTATCATGTTTCAGAAGAGGATTGTTGAAGATCTTGAGATTATTCTTGTCATTGAATTGTGTAGAAGACATAGGCTTAGGAAGCTCAAGTGCATTATTATCAATGAGATCTTGAATATAAGATTCGAAAGTTTTAAACAATGATTTGTAGAATTTCCAGCACATTGATGAAAGTCACATATGATATTTTATTTGTAATTACGACCTTTAGGATGAGATGGGTCAAAATTGAGTGCAGGAGGAAGGGTAATAAGGTTTCTCTCAACAAGTTATGGTAATAAAAGATGCAGAGAAATAGATAATTTGGTATATGTATGCTTAGGTGGTTTCCATTAAAGCTATTTAGTATTCAATACAACGTTGATAGTGGATTCAACTTTAGTAGGCTTCAAAAATCACTTGACAGTTGATTTACTTTGAAAGTGCATAGAGGATGCAACTTGTTCTTGATACTTAATATTTCCTATAGATAAGCTTTTAGTTTCATGTAGCTTAAGAATATCACATAAATTATCAAATGATGGAGAGGTCTCAAAGATGACACTTTCTTGTAGAGGAGGCAATAGACTTTGCGAAAATATATCTTTAAGCTCATAGTCTATGAGTACATTATCTATTTGATCTAAGTTGTTTTTATATCATAAGACATAATCTAATAGATGTTGGTTAGATCCTTTTTTAAGTTACATGAGTCGAGCATAGGATATCTTAGATCCAATATTGATAGAAAAATGAGTGAGAAAATCATTGGCTAGATGCTTGAAAGACAAGCGGACATGTAGATCATATAACTGACACATTACATAGTCTTGGAGACTGCAAGGAAATATATTTGTTAGTAGAATGTGATCATCTATATAGTCTAGACATGCTACATGAAATTATCGAAGATGCTCTTTAGGATCACCATGGAACATGAAAATATTTAACTTGGGAGTGAAGAAATTGAGAGGAAGTGAATATATGCAAATGACAGGTGCAAAAGGAGTATGAAGGAATGAAATGGAATCCAAAGATGGATATGTACAAGAGGTATCCAATTGGAGTTGGAGAATTTGCATCTTTAGATCCTGATATAGAGAAGTTAAATTAGGAGTATTCAAAGAAGAGTCAGGTTTTTCATTAGAAGCATTAGTTTGATTGATATGGGTAGTAGTGGCATGAATGGAAGTGGGAATATGAAGGGGTTGTGTGGAGGCCATAACAACTAATGAAGAACCTACAAGAGCTACAAAAGTAGCATCACGAGGGTTTTTAGCTGAAATTAAAGCATGAATGATATGCAGAAGGTGAGTAGGATTATCATGTAAAGATTCTAAAAAATTGGCAAGCTTATCTAATTGTTCTTGATCAACATTTGTGTCTTCATCATATAATTTTTCACTATCAGATGCTTCAATCTTTTCTAGAGGAACTTGTTGATAGTTAGTGAATGGGTTATCAAGTTTAGCCATTTATTTAGAAACCCTACAGGAGGATGGAGTAAGATCAAGATTCTCAAAAGACCCAAAACGACCACTACTGGTGATGGGCATAAGAAGACTAACCCCTAAAAATAAGGTTGGAATCGAGTGACAGGTTAACCCAATTATTAATAAAATATTTAAATAAATAGATGCCTTATTCTAAATATGTAACAATTGCTAATATAAATAGTTAAGTACATATTTAACCCAACGAAAAATAAGATATAAAGTATAAAACCCTATTTTCAAATAAAAGGAGGAAATACTTATCTGATTTTGATGTGATGCCAAAGCTATGCTGATACATAAAATAGTTGGAACAGGAACTCAGATTGTCACAATTAGGCCCAAAAAATTATAGAGGTCTCACAAGTTCCTATACTAGGGAACCTTTGGAGGGTTAGGGGCACCTGAGGCACAAAAGACCTGATCTGGGTTCCTATGTCTACTTAGAAGATGTGGAAACCAATTTCGCAGGGCCGTAAAATGTTCTCTATCCTTCACTTCTTGTCACTAGTATTTCACACCAAGTTCGCATATGTTGCCTATATCTTGTAATGAAGAAATTAAATACAAAACCCCAAAGTGCATCAAATCCCAAAAAGGAAATAATAAAACTGAGGTGTCAAACTATTATTGGCTATCATGAAGTGAACTTATGACTAAGAACCGCACTACATCTCAGACCCAATGTAATTTTATGTGTATGTGTGTGTTGAAATTGTGCCCTAGGAGGCTCTTGTGCGTGTCGCACTTGATAGCAAGCAAGTAACTAGATGTAAAAGATTTAAATAGATGCGTACATGAAAGAATGAACTTCCCCTCCTATGTATTGTATGTAGAAGAATAAGTCCCTTGTCCCTTGTATGAAGCTAGATGCTTGAATACTCTTGGTAATTCTCTTGAGATGCAACCTTAGGTGGTGATAGCTAATGCTTAGTGCTTAATCCTTTATTATGGTCACATAAATTTATATTTATATGATTCCCTTGCTTGAATTTCATAATTAACCCTAAAAATTATGACCAAAAAGAAAATAGGATGCCCAAATGGCTAGAAAGGACCCAAAAGATGTTACTATAGTACAAATAAGTTAGGGGACTCCAGAGGGGATGGGGACACCTGGTGCTCGATTCCTGGCTACGCATTGGTGTGAAAAATCTAAGAAACTGAAGATTTAAAGGTCAGATTGGGCAAGAGGGTATGTACCACCCAAAAGGAGAAGTCAAAGGAAACAAAGAGTACAAAGACATGGGTTAGTTAGTACTTTTTGTTGCTTAGGAATCATATGAATAGTACTATGTGATCAAGACTAGATAGATTCCCAAAGTGTGTGATTTTTTGTCTACAAATGTCTCATTTATGCAATATCATCTTATGTGTAGTATTGTTTATGTAATGTTGTTTGAGCCATGAACCTAGAATAATTAAATGTTTGAAGGCTATTATTTTTGAAAAGGATGGGTGGCTATGCTTTGGGTAATTTATTGCATCCTTTGGTCCTTAAGTTTTATTTTTACAACTGTATGAGCCTTAGTAGATGGCGTGAATGGATATATAAGTAGATCCCAATCATATTAGGAAAGTAGGCCAATATTTTGGAACTTAATAAGGGGTATTTTAAGGGTAGAGAATTTATTTTAGAATAAGTCTCCTTGTGAATATAAAGGTTGGTAAGAGGAGAATGTCATGATGATTTTATATCTAAAATGAGTAAGGAAACATGAATAATCTTCTATATGAGAGGATATAATTATATGAATAATTTTGGATAAGGTTATATCATTAGTGATCATATTGATGGTGATATTTATATGAATAAGATATCCCAAAGGCTATGTTTTAAAAAAATATGTGTGCATTTGATCTTTATTTCAATGCATGATTTCCTTCTATTGATGTGATATTTTATGCATAATATGAGGGTTACGAAGTAAAAAGAGTATCTTTATTGAGCACCCTAACTTTGTATGCATCATTTTGTGTTAGACTTAGGATATAATTCCTTTCAAGTAGAATAATAATAGATCTATGTGTTTTTCCATGTTCACAACTATGGGTAGAAACTTGTATTGAATATCTTCATGTGGGTAACTATTGTGTAGGAGTTGTAATGGAGTGACATGATTAATTTCTAGATTATGCTAGTGTGAGTTGTGCATAAAAATCATTGTAGGAATGTTCTGATAAGATATTTACTAGGTATAATATTTTGGAGATTGTGCTGCCAAAATTGAGGTAAAGAAAATGAAAAAATGGCACACTAAAGGAATGTTAATGTATGACACCAAAATAGGGGTGTGAGAATTAAATAATTTATTGAAATGTTTTGAATTATGCAAGTTGTCTTAGAGGCCATTGAAGCTATACAATGCAAAGGTTTTATCATGGAAGATCATAATGATTATGAAGAGGGACCTATGCAATAGGTAATACACGATGTGAATACAAATGAAAATGTAGAAGAAGAGGAAGCATGATATGGTACATTAGAGAGACTAATTCATGTGAAATTCATAGTGTGGGTAATAAGACTATATTAGATACCCAATTATTTTGGTAGTTTGTAATGAACTAATCTCATGGATTGGATAAAATAGATGGAGAAATATGTAGAATATGAAGACAAAAAAAATCATGATGTTCACGTTTGTGAACATGAATCTGAAAGGTTATGCATCATTGTGGTAAGAGGATATATATATCAATTAAGTGTTGTATGGCAAGTAAATATTAACATATGTGAGAGGTTGTAGGTTAAGGGTACAGAGAAGTTTATGCTCAAAGATTACTAGCTTAGTTTATGCCCCAATATTTGAGATAGAGAGATCTTATCATATAAGAATGTAGTGAGGAATTTTATGGACTCACCATTAGAGTGGGACATATAGAGGATGATGTGGGGAATATATTATGATATATGGATAGATTATGGATTATGATTCAACATGATTTTATTATGTTGAAATTTCACTCTATTGAAGAAACATATCATTATTATCTATATGAAGAGGAAAATTTATCCCATAAATAATAGGGTAATAAAAATGGAACATGAAAATCCATACAAGGTCATTGATAGAGTAAGGGTGGATATAATTTTACACAACATGAATTTGATTCATGATTAATGTTGTAATGTGAAGGACCATATCAAGTAAATTGAAATGTATCTAGAGGAAAATGATCATTTGGTCATAGAAGAGGTTATGAATTTAGTGACATAGGTTATATGTGTGGAGAAACATTGTATAGAGTATGTTGATTCCCACATTCCTAGAATGGTGGTAAGAAAACTACACACATTGTACAAGGGGAGGAAGGTGTCTTGTTAAATAACAAATATGAAATAAAAATGAGATATGTAATTATTTTCAGGTGCATATTGTTTAAATCAAACAAATAAGAGATTGGTCCTAAATAGAGAATTCTTTTTAGCACAGTGTGTAAGTTAGGTAGAAATTTTGTCAAGGTGATAGTGGAAAGTGGAAAATTTGATGATTTGATAGCAAAAGAGATAGTGGATAAGTTTAGGATGAAGTGTATCTAGCATATAAATTCTTATGGGGTTTAGTTATTGAAGAGAGGACACTATGTGTTGGTGAAAAAATAATGTTTGGTTAAATTATAGATTGGGAGCTATGAGGTGAAGTGATGTATAACATCATTCCCATGAATTCATGTCACATGTTCCTTGGTGGGCCTTGTTTTTTTGAATGTAAGGTGAAACATGATGAAAAAAACCTATATTGTGGAGAAGGAAGGAAGGAGTATACTTCAATCCCATTGTAGGATAAGAGTAAAGAAGCTAAAAAAATGTAGCTACTTATCGGAAAATAGTTTTTGAATGAAGTAAAGTAGGAGACTGCATGTTTTGTACTCATAATGAGGACTAAACAAAAATAGTGTGGTAAACAGTATTTAATGGGATAAAATAATGTCATTAGAAGTGAAGAAAATGTTTGATGAATTTATGTAATTTGTTTCTAGTGAGTTACCTAAATGGTTACCACATGTGAGGGAAACTAATCACTACATGGATTTTATTCCGGTGTTAATTTTTTTGAAGATTTCAACTTAAAGGATGATTCTATAGGATAATGTGGAAAAAAGGAAAGTGCAAGAGTTATTGGATATATGATTTATTAGAGATATTCCAATTTTGCACATAATGTTGATAGTTCTACACTAAAAAGGCTTTAAGTGTTGTATGTGTACCCATTTAATGGTCATTAATAAGGTCACCATAAAGTATAAGTTTCCATTACCATGCATGGATGACATTATGGATTTATTGAGTGGAGAAATATATTGTAAATAAGGGTCATTTAAAGAGTGGATACAAAAAAAGTCATATAAGAGAAGGACGGGAATGGAAGAAAGTGCTTATGAAAAATGAAGGATTGTATAAGTGAATTTTGATGTAATTTAAATTATGAAATATTGGTGTGCGAGTTTATTTTAGCCATTTATTAATTTATTTAGATATTTCCACCTCACGCATGGCAATTCATCTCAGTTAGGTGAGTCATAGATATTTTTGGAGTTATATGACATATGACGGATTACGTCATAGAATCTGTCATACTTGTCATATGCATCATAATTGTCATATCTTATACATGAGTTACATTCTATATATAAATTATAACTCCTTTCTACCTTGTGGAGGAATGATGAGTCCATGCATGGGATTTATATAACACTCCTAATATGTACATCTCATTTTTTTATTTATGATTATGAGTAGACCCTTTTCTTGCATGCTCAATTTCTTGGTGATTAATTGCTTGTTGATTACTTGGATATTTTTTATGTTTCTATTAGAGTGTAACTACATTGATGTGCACACATTTCGTTGCTCCTCATTCTCTCTCTCATATGGTATTAACTTGTATGTTTAGGTAATTATGACACCCACATTGGTTTGTTTCTTATTAATCTCAGTTTCATGATTTCATTAGTTGTTTAAGTTTTTAATCTATGTTTATTTTTACTAACATTAATCTAGGCTAATATCGTATTTGGGGAGTTTATTGTTTTGTGGGTGTTTTGCAAGATTTATGTTTTTGTAGCTAAAATTGGCTATTTACAAGTAAGTTTGTTGTTGATCTAAATCTGGAGGTTCTCTTTGGTGGGTGGCTTACTATTTGGTATGCCATGATCTGCATTACTATCCTCTCCACCAATTTCTCCTCTGATCACCCCACAAAGCTCCCTTCCTACCATTATCTTCTCCTTCACCACCAAGCTTGTCATCGATCTCCTCAAGATCCTACCGAACTCATTTCTTGGCTTATCTTTTCCCTGTAAGTTGATTTTTCTACTAAGATCTTTAATCTCCCTCTGAACCTAGACCAAGCCACCTCAGTCTTGGTCCTCCCTTGGCTCACCAATCAAGTTCTATCAATCCCTCACTTAATTTTTTTGACCCACCTAGGGCTCGAACCCCTTACTCACCCTCTACGAACCCTTCATAGAGCTCACTGAGGTCAATCTCCATTCCTCCAAGATCCCAAATGTCCCTCCCTCCTCGTCTCTATCAATTCCCCTTTGCAGATCTCACTAATTTATCTGATATTCCTTCTTTTTCTAGCCAAGATATCTCCTTTTTTTTATCCCCCACCGAGATATCAACCCTTTCGCTCCTAGCTCAGCCCCCATCCACCCTTTATAGAGATTATTGAGCTCGATCTCCATCTTTGTGATGCCCGACTGTGATTCCTTCTTTCTCATCCTTCACAGCCTCTCCTTGTCCATATAACTCAAGCCTCTAACCCTTCACCCTACAACCCAAACTTGGCCCTTATCCAAGCCGCCTGAGATTGAGCCCTTCTGCCCCCCTCCTTTGCATTATCAATCCTTAGGTGTTTTTGATTTCTTTGCCCTGATCTCTTTTGATTTGAAATTTTATTTTATTAAAATTACTTTTTAATTTGATGTAATTTCTCTAAATTATCCTTTTAATTGTTAATTAATTAATAAAATTTTTTTAGAAGTTATTTTCTTGTAAGGACCTAGTTAAATTTTTTGAATCAAATTATACTAATTAGGGTAATACGTAAACTATAAATTAACAGTTATTGGATGTTTTTTTTCAAACCTTCCCAAAGGATATTATAAAGGAATAAGGAAATTTTTGGATTCTTTATCACAATTTGGGAGGTTATTTGCATCTTGGCATCCATTTTATAACCTTTTTGATCTCTTATTATTGCTTATGGGTTAGTGAGCATGTCCACCGCAACCTTGCACCAAAGGATATATAATTGTGATGTGAGAAACTTTTTGTCACATGAAACCTTATTTTTCCCCTTCTTACTTGTTTATGACTTTGTGTTTGTGCTAGCTATGGTGTTTTTTTATTTACAAACAACTGAAACTTACTGTGGTATCCAAACTTACGTAGTTTTCCACCAATTGCAAGGTGAGTAGAAAATATTTTCACGTCACACGAACAAATCGTATTTTAATCAATGTACTAATTATAAAGTGTTGTAAACATGGGTTAAAAATTGTTCTGGGGTGTGTGTACATTTCCTTTCTTTTGGCATTATTTCTTTCTCTCTCCTCACAAAGGATGTTAGTACTATTCTGTTTCTCACACCATGTAACTTCTTTGAATGATAATGTAAAAATATAATAAATTTAAGGGGTAAAGGGTTATATCACATCACTATGGGAGTGGAAATTGAAAATTGACGATGAACCTGAGAAATCAAAGTTGTTCAATGAATTTGACGAATCCTTAGGTCTTCTTCATATGTTTGTTTCTTCTGACCTTATCTTTCAAATTGAGTCTTCCACTACACCTAATGAAGCTTGGAAAATTGAGATGGCATGTTTGTAAAACAATATGGCATGACAACTCATGAGTTATAGAATGAACCCCTAGGTTTAAATCCTAGTAACTTTGATAACCTACAAGCCTTATTCACCAAATTTGTCCAGATGAGACTGGTATTGAAATAATGTGGAGTTGACAAGAAGGATGCCCAAATGATATTATAAATTCTTTCTAAGATTGACACCGATTAATATTTATTTTTTTACCTTTCATGCCATGAAATAAGCTTTAGGGACTATAGAGAAGATGCCCTCATTTGAAAACTTTTACATCCCAAGTCATTTGAGAACATGATTGGGAGAAATAAAGTCTAACTCACATGACCTAATAACAAGTAATGGTAAAGGAAAGGAGAATAAAAAATAAAAGAAATCAAATAAAAAGGACCAACCTAAGAAAGAATCCAGGTCTACCAATTCAAAACCCAACATGAATACTTATTCCTCTACTTCTGAGCCTAAATAAAATAAGGATAAGTGTAAGTGTTCCTATTGTAAGAATTCAATACATACAGAAAATTAATGCTGGAGAAAAAAAATTGATCACCTAACTCATTTACTTGAGAAGCATAATATAGGTGTTCCTGATTCTATCAAGAAAAATGCTCTAAAACTTGATTCTTTTAAGGAAACGAAAGCCAAATATGAGAAGAAGAAAGGAAAATCCCTTATAGATTTTCTCTTTCATCAATAGGGTTTTTGATTTAGGTGCCTCACACCACATAGGTTATTTAAATGTTGTGTTTTTTGACATTGAACCACGTAGTATGTCCCAAATTACTTTGGGTGATGACACATTTATCTCAGTTACCAGTTGTGGATCGATGGAAGTAGATGGTGGAACATTTAACAATGTCTTAAGTTTTCCCAATATCTCCACCAATCTTCTATCATTTTACCAAATCGTCGATATTGGTCAAGGTATGGAAGTAGAATTCATCCATAAGTCAGAAATTATTAGAGAGCTTCATAGTGAGACTATAGTGACTAATGGAAATGGGGGATCACCAGGCCCAATTTTTCACCTTTTCCCATTTTTCTTTTGACCCTTCTCCCACTACCTCTCTTACTCACATGGATGAGGTTAGTAAGCTATGCAATGAACTTTTTTTTCATTTAAACTATTGTTACCTTGAACAATTGAGCCAACATGAGATGGCCAATGGGTTTCTTGGGGTCAATTTTTTAAAGGGCCTTTATGAGGTTTGTGCCCTTGGGAAGCACCCCAAAGAATAAGTTAGAAAGGGAAAATATTGGAGAGCTTCTCATCCCTTGGATCTTGTTCATAGTGACATTTTAGGCACCTTTCTATCTCATTCATTTACTATGCAGATATACATACTTACCTTCATTGATGCATTTTCATGTTATATGTGGGTTTACTTTCTCAAACAAAAATCTAAAATTTTGTTATCACTTTTAAGACTTCAAGGCTCTTCCTGAGAAAAAAGAAAAAAATTCTATCAAGGTTAAAAGAAGTGATAATGGAGGCAAGTACCGATTAATAGGTTTGATGATTTTTACACCTTCTAAGGGATTACTTTGCATCGTACAATTTCTTATAACCCTTCACAAAATAGAGTTACAAAAAGAAATTACATAAATCTTAAGGAGATGCCACTTGTATGATTTATTCCAAATCCCTTGCTCTATAGTATTGGGATTCAGCTATGAATTGTGCTTCTTATATTCATAAATACATTCCACACAAATCAGTAAAAGGGATGACACCATTTGAGGATTGGTATGGACAAAAACCTGATGTTGAGAAATTTTGTGTCTTCCACTCAAATGCTAAGGCCTTAAAATCCTAATCTAAACCTTGTATATTTTTTGGGTATCCCAAAGGTGTGAAGGGTTATAACATTTTGAACCCCACCATTCATCAAATTTATATTGAGAGAATTGTGAAATTCTAAGAGACATCACCTATTTCCACTTATCCATCCACAAAGGTCACTCTACCCCTCTTCAACCATGATTCAGATTCTTCTGATGATCTTGATGATCCTCCTTCTCCTAATCCTTATGCTCTTCCCACTCCAAAATCTAATGATTCAAATAGTAGTGATTACAAGGACTATGCCCTCTGTCACTCAAGTCATTATTCAATGGATTTTGAGCTCGACTCTCATCCTGGTCCTTACTAGTCTAGGGAAATATTTTTGAGTGCTGGAGATTAGATAAGGCATCCTTCAGAGGAGATATGAACTTGTTTAAATTTCACTAGGCCCCATTCCTTCTTCACCTCCATTTTCGACCCATAGTATTTTTAGGAGGCTAATGGATTCCTAATTGGGATTTTTTTACGGAAGAGGAATTTTCCTCTCTCATAAAGAATCATACTTCGTATCTCACCCCTATTTCTAAGGGAAGAAAATGGGTTGGTGTAAGTGGATATATTGAGCCAAGTATGGTGACGATGGGAACATTGAAAATTATAAGGCAAGAGTTATAGATAAGTGTTTCTCCTAGGTTTTTAGGGTTAACCATTCAAAAAATAATTACTCCCATTGTGAAGATGACTTCTATTCAAATGACCCAAGCCATAACTTCTGCTAACAAATGGGATTTCCATCAAATAGATGTTAAGAGTGCCTTATTTCATGGTGACATAGAGGAAGAAATCTATATGGAAAAATATCCAAGTTGTATCCCATATTCCTCCCTTGTCTACAAACTTAGAAGTTTATTTACAGCCTCAAACAAGCCCCTCGGGCTTGGTATGCCAAGATGGACTTATTTCTTCTTGTTTTTGGGTTAACTAGGTGTCACTTTGACCCAAAATTTTGAATTTTACACAAGGATGAGTCCATTCTTATCTTAGTTTTATACATCAATGACTTATTGATTATGGGAAATTCTTCCTCGATCATTGATTTTGTGAAGAATTCCTTAACTAACAATTTCTCCATGACCAAATTTGATTTGCTTCACTATTTCCTTGGGATTTAGATTACTTGGTATGACTTAGGATCATCATTTCTTAACCAATGTATTCCCTTTATTTTATTTCTAATTTTATCAAGGTTTGATTTTAAGCCATATCCCACTCCATTCCTTTCTATAGTAAGGTTAGTATACAATTTATCCACTCCCTTAGTTAATGACACCCTTTATTTCTAGTTGGTCAGGATCTTGGTCCACCTAGTGAATACCAAACTATATCTTTTGTTTTTTGTTTGCTTCATGTATAGATTCATGTAGGAACACCATGAGATGTATTGGAAAACAACTAATAAGATCATTCACTAGCTTATAGGCACCTACACTGATGATATTCATTACTTGGGAAGGAAAAATATTGATTTAGTTAGGGGAAAAATATTTTGATTGGGCTAGTGATATCGATAATAAAAAATACACCTCTAGATAAAAAAAAATTCTTAGTTCAAGTCATATTAATTAGTAAAGAGAGAAGTAGATTGCAATTGCTATATTATCTACAGAGGAAAACAACAAGGAAACAGTCAATTCTGCCATGTAAGCTATTTGGTTACATGGGATTTTGAAAGAATTTGATATTCACTTTCACTGGCCTACCATCATCTATTGTGACAAAATTAACACTCTCAATATGTCAAAATACAGTTCAACATCAACAAATGAATCACACAGATATACATATGCATTTCATTTGGGAATTGATTCATAGAGACATAATTTTTTTTAGTACTATCGGACTTCAAATCAAGTTGTAACCATCTTTACCAAACACTTCACTTAATCCGAGTTTCTTCACTTGGACTCTCTTCTTGGGACGAGGTCTACTATAACTACACATATTCTTCAGGATTTTTAATCCTCTTATCCTCTTCTTGTTTTAGAAATATTACAGTTTGTATATGGGTTCCTCATCAAGCCTTGTTGTCACAACCCATATGATGGATCTTTCTTAGTTTGTTTAGGGTCCATTTATCTTGATGTATTTCCATGCATCATCATAATATTTGATGAAGGGGGGGTGTTGGTATTAGGCTTTATTTCAGCCATTTATTAATTTATGTGGTTATTTACACCTCACACATGAAGTGTCATCTAACTTAGGTGAGTCATAGGTTTTATAGGATGTATATGACATATGAAAAAATCCATGATAGAATCTATCATACTTGTCATATGTGTGATAGTTTTCATATGTCATACAAGAGTTACATTATATTTTTGAATTGTGACACCTTTATCCCTTTCTCCTTTTTTTGTATGCTCAATTTCGTGGTGATTGATGCTTATTGATTACTTGGAGATTTTTATAGTTTCATTTGAGTGAAACTACATTGATGTGCACAAATTCCATTACTCATCATGCTCTCTTTCATATGAAATTCAAAATTTACACTCACGAGGTTAATGAATCAAGTCATGAAATAGTTTTTAGGCAAGTTTTGATCATATATCTAGATGATATTATGATTTTCATAAGGGCATGTGCAAAGAACCTGCTACACATTAGGTAGGTGTTTCAAAGATGGTGAGAATATAAATTGTTAATTAATTTTAAGAAATAAATTTATATGTATGAGGAATTGGTATATTTGGGACTTTTTAATTTCTAGAGAAGGATTGAAGATGGATCGTAAAAAATTTAGCGTAATTATGGAGTGGTCATCACCATGAAGTGATTCTAAAGCACATAGTTTTCAGGGGTCAGATAAATTTTACTGAAATTTCACCAATAACTTGAGTGATTTATTTGCAGTATTTACAAAGGCCATATGAGGAGATAGGAATGGTTTCATATAAAGCATAGGCACATACTAGATTTTTGGAGAATTGAAATTTATAAACGATTTTTGATACTACTATATTTTGCAAGGATATTCTTGGTCGATGATAATGCTAATTGTATAGAAATTGGTGTAGTGTCAAGTCAATAAGATAGACATGTTACATATTTAAGTGAAAATATGAATGATGCACAAAGGAAGGATAATGTTTATGTTTTTAATTTTTAGACAATTGCGCAAGCATTGAAGAAGTGGAAATATTACCTATTGGTGAAATATTTTTTGTTCCACAAAGACTAAGAGCCATTCTAGTTTATTAATAGCTAAGGAAAATTGAATAAGAGGAACAAAAATTTGGTATAATATCTACAAGGATACACATTTGTGTCGAGTCCTAGGAGTTAAAAATCGACTAAGGTGGTTACTATGCTCAGTATGCATAACTATCTATTAACATATACGAGTGAATAATTTGTATATTTTGAATCCATGGAGGAGATGAATGAATATGATGAAGATTTTAGGGAAGCATGGGAGGTTTTTATAATACCAACAAGTGTTTCAATATGATACCTTGGTTGGACTACTTTATGTATGAGGTCTTTTATTCAAAGGAGGACAATTATGCACCTAGAAAGGATAGATCCTTGAAAATGTGGTGAGAGAAAATAATTACTGATGATTAGCAAGGATATGTGGCTTGGATTAAACCTTAATAGAGCTAGTGGATATTTACTTATGGCCCCAAGAAAGTCAATATTTATTAAAGTTTATGAAAACATGCTATTAGTGTAAGTTATCTAAAGGAAGATTTTGGAGTGTAAGATTTTATCAACATTTTTCCATTCAAAATATTCCTTGGGGAGACATAAGTATGTTTTTATAAAAAAAATTCTAAGAAAAAAGCTGTGTTGAATACATTGTTTAGTGGTGAAAATATTTTCAAAGATGTTATATTTTATTTCTTGCAGATGACCAGTGATGTAACACATATTACAAGTATTTTCTTCAAGGAGATTGTGAAACTGCATGGATTACCACATATCATATTATTTGACAAAGATACATAATTTTTATTGATAGATGGTGAAAAACATGGAATAAATTGAAAAATTATTTAATGTAGCTCAATGTACCATCAACAAACTTATGGATCAACAAAAATTTTAAAAACAATCCTTATAGATTTCATTATATTTTTACGTGATTGAGTATCACAGTCATACATGTATTTTCATGATAAGTACAAGTTATAAAACCACTTACATAGGATTTTTTGTCTTATTTTTTTTCCAATAAAAAACCTTGGGATATTTGAGTGTGTCATTATTCAACTTATCCATTTTTCTTGTTTATGCCCTTGAGTAACGATAAATGCCACAAGATTGGATATAGATATATGGTTGTAATGAATGGCTTCATATGTACAAATATTTAAGAAACATGAAAGGATATAAGAATTAGGATAAGACCCATGATAAAATAGTGAGGATGTCTTTAGGTTTTTTTTCTGGATTTTATGATTTTGAGGCCTTTTAGATAAGGTTTATTCGTAGAAACAAACTACTGGAGGGAGCCAACTATTTTAAAGGAATGATAGGGAGAATATACAGTGGATGAGGGAAGATGTAGAAGATATTGGATGGGGGACTGCCAAGATCAATATATGATCCTCAAGGAATACATATTCTTAACGATGGTGTGCCCGTAGTTTTGTTTCCATGCTTCTCTCAACTTCAATGTTCTTTATGTGATATCTTCATAGTTCCATTTTGATTATTATATTTGAAGACATGTCTGAAAGCTTGTGTTCTTGTACATAACTTTGGAAAATCAAACAAAGATAAGAACTTATGGGGCGAGGATACATATGAAGGAATAATTTCCACCAAGTGTGTGAGGTAAGCATGTAAACTAATTATAAAGGGTTTAATTATATAAGTGACATTGAAAAACCATTTATACGTACTTTCCTAAGATGTTAGGGAATTGGTTTTCACCATTGGAAATTTTAATTTTATAATATTTTGATATTTTGTTGGGATTTATCTAAAACATCATTAATACCCTTTATATGTAGACCTAATGTTCCAAAAATGAGAACCATACTTTATTTTTAGGCAACTAATCAAAATTAAGATTCTTAAAAGGATTTTAACAATGTTAAAATGTGGTTTAGAGCCTCCTTGTGTTTGAAATTCATCAAATTTTCATTCCCACCTATTATCTACACTCATACAAGACAAATATAGAATAATTTAGTGAAAATTAAATAATTTAGACCTCAAGACATAAAAAATAATGGATGCATGGAAAGTGTTGAGAATTAACATTCACCACTCTTACAAACCATAAGTCACATAAAATATTTGCACTATATAGTGCATCGACAAGGGACATGTGATAAGAAAGACACATGATGACCATTGGCTTTCATAATTCTCTCAGGATTATATCAAGGTTAAGGATATTGCTTGAAACTCTCTTAGAATCCAATTCTCGTTACATGGTATATGAAGATACACGTTGATTTCATCAATTCATGAAATCCTCTCAATCCTTAATTTCTGCTCCCAAATTTTGTTAAAAATTAATGGATAACATGCGGCACAAACAACATGTACAAACAGTGTATGAGATTTGAGATTCACTATATTTCCCATATCAATAGGTTTAAATTGATGATTTCATATAGTAATAATAGGATCTTGGGGATGTTACAAAGGCATATATAAATGCTTATTTATTTTATTATATCTTTTAAATGGGGCCTCCATTCAACTTGGCAATCATACTATTAGAAAGGTATTTAAGAGAGATTCACTTTGAGCCTAACTTAAGATAAAATGGTTAAGGGATTAGAGATATTCTCATAATAGAGTTATGTTGGAATGTAAAATGTATAGGAATTTTGTTGAAAATGCCATGAATTTTTTTTTCATTTTTTGAGAAAGTGGGTCAAAATTGTCTCTTTGCAAATATCAACTTGTGTGAAAGGTTTTAGAAGCTCAAGGTGGGTTTAGGGTCCAAATAAAAATAATTGGAAAGGTATATAAGTTTAATCCATGATAATATGATTTAAGAAAGATTATTGAATCCATTTTAAAGGATTTTGATGCTGCTACATGATTGTATATTCAAAGTATGATTTTAGAGACGCGAAGAGTGGAACCCTTTTAGAGATTAAAACACCATAGTCTCTAATTAAATGTCAACTTTCCCATGAGGTTTTTAGGATCTTCAAGTGGATATGGAAGCCTTGTAAGTAGTCAAATGAGAATGTATGGAGTTCCTCATGTGAATTTATCATTAGTTTTGGTCTTAGTCATTTTTCTTTTTCTTTGTGGCCAAAAACTTGATACTACTCTACTATGGCTACTTGGGCCATTTTTTGGTTTTTGATCAAAATTCAAAAATAAAGCACTTTCATCTCTTGGAAATAGTTTAATTGATTTAATAGGTGGTTTCCAATAAAGATCATGTATTTTATGTCCTTATAAGTCCTTATCTTACTTCAGTAATGAAGGTTACACTATTCATTTTTGTTCAGGGCTCTAGATGCACTTTCAGGAACTTTAGTTCCTCCTTCAAATCCAAAATACACTTTTGGAACTTTTTGGTCCCAATTTGAAGTTTAAAATGTTCCCAAGTTCCTTATGAAGCCTAAAAATGTAATTTTTGGAACTTTCTGGGGTTTCATGATTCTAAATTGGTATTGGTATACACTTTAGGAACTTAATTTCCTTATGGAGTTTTAAAATGCACTTTTCAAACTTAATGATTTACATGGTTCTAATTTTGAATTGGGTTTCACATTTTAGAACTTAAAGTTATTTCTATGGTTCTAATTTTGAGTCGGGGTGCACTTTATTGGTTCTCATGTTCTAATTTTTCATCGAAATTACACTTTATCACTTAAGGTTACACTTGAGAACCAAACATGTACTCTAGGTTTCTCACAAAGATAAAAAAACGTGTTTTGGTTATAAATTTAATACAAATTTTACAATACAATAATCTTCTCATGCTAATTTCATAGTGCAAATATCATACAAATATATAGGAGAGATTATTCCTATTTTCTAGGAGATTTTAGTACTTATGATATCTCTCAAATAATATCTCTAACAATATCAACCTCCCAACAACCGTATATTCATAGTATTGTTGTAACTTACAAAAATACATCTAACAAATGTAATATTATAACTACTAATCCAAATGACTATGCTCATACTAATTTCCTAACATTCCCCCCCTTAGTGTGAACATGGGGAGAAAACACATCTCAATAACTGGAAACATAATTGTATGCCTCCACATACTGCTAGCTTGGATCTTTCTGCACATGACTAATCCACTTCACTAGAGTGAATCCCATACTATATGATCACACTTCCACTGATTCACCTACATACACGAACTCAACAGTTCCCACTTTCACTTCCAGTGAACACTAGATTTCATCAGCCAATCGATGTTAGAAGTATGACAATCAGAGGATCACTACCCTCCTATACAACTGTTCTCATATTCTAAAATTCACATCCTCCACATTTCAATCATAGCAAGGGAATGAAACCGTACACCACTCGAAGCAAAAAACTTAAATCTGAAAAAAAAATCACATCACATTCTATAAGAATCACTATGTTCTTAATTGTAGCCATGTTGTCAATCGCTACCACTAAATCTCAAACAACATAGGAAACTGCCACTGCCACTAGAAGTTGCCCTTGACTTTAGCTGTTTTAGGCACAAAATGGAAATAGAACATTGGTGTTATGTCCACCCCCCACAATGTGAAATTTCCATTTATTCGCATAACCAGGAGGACTGAAAAGAGATGTCACCATGCCAAAATGTGGCCCCTTTGTTGGTTACTGATGAGAGGCGTTGATCACCCTCCATCCTTCGTTTCCTCTGACCTCCAATTTCATGTTGCTAACTCAACTGGATTTGATCATAGTGTTCAAGTGCATATCAAAGGATGTCAGATTTGATCATAGTATTTTATGATGAGGTGGAGTATTTTTGAGATAATGTTTTTAACATTATTCTACCCTTGCATTGGATTTAGCACTTTCTCGTTGATCTCGACGAGAGAATTGTATCCAAATTAGAGTATCAATTCTTCTCTGAATAACCTTTAAAAATAATGCATCCATGATTGATTTGGATTATTCCTACATACATGGTTACCACATACATGTTGCAGACGAAATAATAATATAGGATCGTTGAAAACACCTAAATACGAATAAAAACTCATTTTCTAGAGTGCATAGGAGGATTATTGATCATGAAACATATAGTTGAATCAATCAAAGGCCCTTATAAGATAAAAACCATGGTTCTTATGTGATTTTATCTACTTACCAACATCTATTAATGAAACATAGAAAGAAGTACTTCAATTCTTCATGAAGACATTTCCCATTTAGTCAATGTTGGACTTTATCTCACAAAGAGTAAGTGTTTCTATTTAGTGGATTGTTATGTTGCCATTGAGGATTCTCAAGGATATATGATACTATCAAATCAAAGAGTTCTCATGGTGTGATTTTTTGACTAACTCTTGGTCATATATGATGTGACAAAATGCTTCTTAATGATTAAAAGATAAGTATTTTCTCATATGGGAGATAAGATATTGTTTTGTGATAAAGAGTTGATTTACGCATCATACCATTACTCACAAAGATGAAGAGTTATAAAAAAATTAAGGCATGACCAAAGATAATTATTCTATATAAAATGTGGATCATCATTTCTAAGTCAAAGACAATACATGCTCTAATTATAGAGGCATTAGAAGAAGATCCTATTTAGTTTTAACATTCATCTCCACAATGATGGAAGATTAGATATTCATCTTGGATCATATTCTTTTGATCACACCTTCTCTCTCTATTATTTTCTCTCTCTAAAATTCTATTTCTATATGGGGAAATAATTTTTTTAGAATTTATTTAAGTCACTTAAAGTTTCTATTTCTTCTTTGATATTGTACTTTAAGATGGAAAGTCACATGGAAATGTGAAGATTCACTTGTTTTAGTTATAACTTAGAATGATCTCTCCATTCCAAAGGATTATTTCTCTCTCTCTCTCTCTCTCTCATAGGATATATTTTACAATTTCTTACATTTATATTTTCCTCTATTCTCATCTTTTCACTTAGCCAAGAAAATGATGGCATTCATAAGAAGTTTAAGAACTTTTTTCCTTCTTTGTAGAATGAATATATATTTATAAGGATTTTTTTATCAGGTGTTATCCATTTCATTATATTTATATGATGGTGTGTTATACTTTCCTATTTATTCAAACTCAAATAGGAATCACCTCCGAGTTCTGTTGTCCAAAACAACCCCCATGCTATTTTGACAACTTGCAATTTCATTCCTTAACATGGCTAGTTTTTAATAGTTGGTACAAAGTTGGAGCTTCCTTTTTGGTGACTATCTGGTTTTTAAGTTCTTCGTGCATCATAACATGTCAACCAAAACACATGTTTCATGACACATTATTTACACGCCTAAAACCGTGATGGTATTCCTTGTGTCTGGTTTACAGGTTCTTTGTGCATTAGAACATGTCATGGTCAATGTATGTTATTTGTCACATGTTATTTGATATCAAAACTTCACCTTGTTTGTGTCATAAATTTCAAGGTGCTCGATGGGTGTAATGTACCAAAAGTGTTTCGGGTTTCTTAAGGTGTAAAACCTCAATCAAGTTATGAATTAGTGTGTCGATTTCCCGAAGGTGTTCGATAGGGTGGAAAACCCGTTAGAGACTATTCTAACAGCTCAACCACATGCATTTAATGAAGAATGGTACTCTTACCTTCTCTAATAATTCAAGTGATGTTGGGAAATGGGTTTGATAAGGTGACCATACTTATTTTTGGAGATTTAGTGCATTTTGTTGATGGCTGAAGCTAGAAATCCAAGTTTCTCTCTCTCTCTCTCTCTCTCTCTCTCTCTCTCTCTCCTCCATTCTCTATGTATTGGCAAGATGTGCACATTTTTAAATGTTAGAACCTCTCAGAGTACATGTGCACCATGTAAAAGTGATTACATAAGTATTATTGAGTTGTAAGGCCCATATTTGGGATATTAAAGGTTTTTTATGCCTTCTTCCACTCTATTGTAATGGTTTGTGCACACTTCAAGCAATAAAATATGGGTTTTTGTTATTTATCTACACTGGCTTATTTCTATTTGCAATCTTTCCTCTCTATCTTTGTTGTGGTGTGTTGTATATGCCTTCTCTTCTTTATAAGCTCCAAATTTGTTGTGTTTTGTGTGAAAAGGGAAGATTAAGTATTGTTTCAATATGTGGCACAACTATTTTCCCTCTCCTCCATATTATTTCCATTTTCCCTCATTGATAGTGTATTTTCTCCTTTTCTTGGTTTTATAACCTCTATTTAGCTTAGGATTTCAATTTTTATGCATCTCACTGGTACCTATGAATTCTTAGATTAGGATAAGATAGTTGTTTCTCTAGCTATAATAGCAATTTTAGCATTAGGATTAGGTAAAGGCACCAAAATTCTTTGGAAGTTGATATTAGTTTGTAAAACCCACATTACATAGATAATCCCATTGTTCCTCTAAACCTTGGATTTGCATGATTTAGGGCCAGGTGAAATTTTGATCTCCAACAATTTTTAGTTGATAAAATATGAGTGTAGCTCATTAATAAAATTCGTGCTTCTTATTTATCTCCCTTATCTTTACCTATAAATTTATTCTCCTCTAGTTTACTGTTATAGTCACAACAAGCATGTTTCTTCACATTCATTGACCTTTAACCACCTTGGATATTAGTCCAATGTACATATTTTCTAGATTTTGATAGCTATGATCCCTTCCATTCTAAAGAGGAGGGACTTTTCCCCATGAGAATTGATGAAATCACATATTTTCTCCTAAAAAATATTTTTACCAAGTTTCTTATGTTTGTCGGTTGCTAAAAATAGATTAATTGAAACCCAAATCAATTACAGAAACAATTTGGTTGTTCTTATCTCTTTGATAATATTTCTTCAAGATTCATTTCCCTTCATGAACCTAAAAACATGAAGATAAAAGGATTAAACAAATTATTAATCAAAATATAATCTTTCACAATGATCTTGAAGGTAAAATCCAAAGGTAATATCCTGATCTGTTCAAACAAATGACAGTTCAAAATTAATTCACCCTCTTGATTTCATGGGAACATGTTGATGTTCTCTTAGAAACCAACTTGCACACCATTTTTTTGTCATTTCTTATAGATGAAGGTATCTAATTTAATCTCCTGGAAAAATAACGAGGGTTAATGGACAAGGTTATTTCAATCCTTTCCTAAAAAATGTTTCAATAATAGTATACTATTATCACACATTCAAATATTCTTAGAACATAAAAAAGGTTATTTTTTGTGGATTATATTAATGTTAGCATATTTTAGAGTCTTGTAATCATGGTAGAGGGAACAATCTTGAAACTTGAAAAGAAATATTTTACAAAATATTTTGATCTCATTTATCTCTCTTACCTCTTTTATAAAGTTAACTAAGTTCTAATTGTAAAATAATCTTCTTAATGAAATCATACTCTTCCCAACTTGATTTCCAATAATTTTGAGTTACTCTAACCTATGGTTTGAGATTTGTAGATACAACAATTCCTCAGATTATGTTAATGCTATAATATGGGAATTTATATCTCTTAATACATTAATGGTTATCAACCCCCCGGTTCATAGCTCCGGTCAAAAGCGTTTATCAATAAAAAAAAAATACATTAATGGTTATGGCTCATATATGCCCTCTGTATTTGTGTTAATTTGTCCCTTGCATCCATGTTATATGCATGAATTATTATGTGTGTAATATGTATGGTTTTTGTTTACTGGATATCAAGGTTGAGAGTGAGGATTTGGTTTATATCCATGTTTTGGTTAGAGATAGTATATTCCCTATGGAGTTATGTTTTTATCCTCACTTGTTAAACTCATACAATGAGGGAAAACACTTTTATTTTGGTGCATTACCAATTAATTTTAATTATTGATTTCATCCTCCTCCCTTTGCCTTGTGTATATTAGAGTAGATTAGTGATAACATTATAGTAGTTTGGAAAGAGAGACGACCTTCACTAGATATTTTTATCTAGAAGCCAAAGTACCAAACATATTGTGTAAAAGGTAATATCGAATGAATCCAACCTTGTGCACCAAAGTCAAGGAATACATAGATGAATTGTTGGTTTCATGAGTCATTATATCCATTAAGGAATCAAAATGGGTAATCCCAATGGTCATAAACATAAAGAAATATGGGAACATAAGGATTTTTTTATTACTGTGCATTTAATGCCATATGTGTGGAAGATACATTCCCAACACTTTTTACATAGCTGATTTTGGAAGGAGTGATAGGAAGGGAAATATAAATGTTTACAGATTGGTCTTCTTAATATCATCAAGTGAAAATAGTTGAAGATGATCATGAAAAATAAATTTTGCAACTGAATGAGGATCATTCAATTATACAAGAATGTTGTTTGGACTAAATAATGTGCCAGCGGGTTTATCACGCATCATTGTGGCTGTGTTTGAAGACTTAAATATAATTCTTTGGAAAATGTACTTATATTATAAAACTATATATGGATTGGTTAAGGACCATAATGAATCCTTGTTCTTTATGTTTGAATTTTATCAATATTTTTAGATCACAATAAACACAGGACATTACTATGCCACATAATTTGTAAAGATGGGTTGTTGGTTGATCCAATAAAGGTAGAGGTGACTTTATAACCATAAATCCCACAAACACAAAGGGATGTGTGTGCAATCATCGGATATTGTAGACATTTTTAAGAACTCATTCAGGGGTATGCAAAAATAGTTGTTCCATAAGAGAAGCTACTCTAGAAGAAAGGGCCGTTTGAATGGAGCGTAAATCGGTAAAGAATATTTAATGAGTTAAAATAATGAATTTCAAGTGCATCTATATTACAATTACCTAATTGGAATAATCCATTTTATATACATGTGGATGCATTAAAGACAATATTAGTTGAAATAGTTATATAGCCAAGGGATGAAAATCTAGACCACCTAATCTTCTTCATAAGTATAAAATTGACACGAGTGCAACAAAATTTCAAAACTACAAATAGAGAGGGATTTTAATGTTATATGAATAAATCAATTTTTTTTATATAATATCTTACAGCAACACCTTTTTGTATTTTAACTAATCATATAGTCCTAAAAAATCTAGTAAGAAAAGAAGTTTTGGATGGGCACATTTGTTGGTGGATAATCATGTTATGAGCATTCCAATTTTTAATAGAAATTTTATTGAGAGAAAATAATGTATGCCCTATCATATCTCATGCATAAATAATAGATAAGAGACATAAAAAATAAAAGAATGAATTCATGATGTGTATTTGTTAAAAATTAAGACTACATTGAAAAATAATAGCAATATAGCTCTATTACTAGAAAAGGGAATTACATCGGATAACTAGACTATGTGGTAGAGGATATAACTTTCTATCAAGGATTCACTATATCAGATCATTAGTGGAGCACTTTATAAAATGGCACAATGTGGAGTACTAAGGCATTGTGTTATATAACATTAGAAGAAAGAAATCTTGGGGGAGATATTCACATCGTCAAGTGATAATCTAATGGGAGTACATATATCTTCCAACATGTTTTGGCATGCCCAAAGGGAAAATGTTTTTGGACACTTTGCTTGGATATTTTTATCATATTTAATGTGTTCCATTATAAAAATTTATATATGTTCTTATTGATTATTTATATATTTTTAAATGTAAGGATTCGTGTTCTTTAAAATTTATATATACATTTTAGTGTGTTTGTAGATCATTTGGTTTCTAAAGAATATTCTCAAACATTAGGTGAATCCAACGATTAAAAGACCTATTTTTATAATTTTATACCATTTTCATCCATCTTGTTGGCTTCCAATCTAACACCCAAAAAAGACAACAATGAAAAGAGGTCAAAGAGAAGTGACAGACCGGTTTTTGCGTTGTTTTACAGCCAGGGGTGGAACTAAATATCTTTCTTAAAAATTCCTTATAGTAATGACAAAGAGGCATGTGACTAAGGATGTGGCTGTTATCCTGCAACTTTATGGATCTTTCTGAACTAGGGTGAGAGAACTTGAGGAGCGGCTTGAAAGAAATGTGGAGATATTATATTTTCAAACCATCATACTTGTTAGTGCCTCAAATGGGATCACATAAAACCGAAAAATGCAGTGATAATTCAAAATAATGGTTACATAGGCATTGCAATCGTTTGATACATGTGAGACATAAGCCATTGAAGACATATTAAGTGTGATCACAAACATCATTCTGGAAGAAATCTATTGACAACTTGGAATGGAATGACACTTAAGATACTAATCTTCATAGATCATTGAAGACACGCTTAAGATATGTGAGATAAGTGTGATTTGTAGGAAAAAACATGCGAAATAAATAAGGGTGATGTCATCTATAAGGGGGTAGGATAGGATGGTAGTTGGTTAAATGAAAGGGGAAGATGAATTTAATGGGGAGAAGAACGGATGATCGCAATCTCAACCTGTTGCTTCCAAATTGTAGAAAAACAACAATAAAGAGAACATAACTCTCAAAGGGGGATTTACATTCATTGATACTAGATTCATGAAAAAACTACCACATAACATATGATACTTTAACACAAACACTTGTGCATAAAATATTAAGAAATTATTTACTGCATCAATTCATATCAAATATTATGGATGGATTTGGGGATATCATATCTACATATGGACATGTAAATATTTCAATGAATGTCTTGATAGTTTTCATGAATATACCCTGTTCTTGAGGAGTGAAGGTTACCCCAAGTTTGATGATTCTTGGGTATTCTTCAATTCCTATGTTACCATCAATAATTTCCTCATCTAGTGATGTTGATCTAACCTGTATGATTTCTTGTAATTTTTAAAGTATTTTATTGATTTATTCCCACTCTCTGATGCTCAGAGTGTCTCTTGACTATATACATTTAGGGATTTAATATGTTTTCAAACAAAATTTAGAAGACATCAAATTCCCCACCCATTGGTTCCTTAGAAAGGTTTTCACCAACATACAGACATCTATTTTTCTTTTTGTGATATTTTTTTCTTGTCCAATAGTTCCTTAAAGAGTTTTTCACTAAAGGACTTTATATTTTGATATTCCTATTATTTTTTTTAAAAAAATTGCCTTTTTTATATTTTTTTAGTTTTTTTATTGACTAAAGAATTCCACCTATTCTCCAAATTAGGAGCATGTATAGAGGTTTATTTCAAATCCATTCTTACAATGATCCACCATTATATAATCTCGAAGTTCCATAAATTGGATGATTGCTTCATAAGTTTCGAAATGATTGTGATATGTGATCTTGTTGGTGCAAATCAATTAGGTCAAGATAATAGAGGCATAGATTGATGGTTAAAATGCTGATGTCATTGAAGATTTTTGTGGTGGTAAGATCATTATATAATATATAAATAGAACAAGTTTCACTAACATCATTACATGAGGATTACCTGAAAATTGAGAGGTGTCCATGAAGACATCATATAGTTCATCACCAAGTGGTTTCTATGTTAAACCATGATGTGGCATGTTTTATGTGAGAGATAGAGGTTCATGTGTCCCTTGTTCATGTAGAAACATACCTTTACATTTATATTTCATGATCTCACACATTTTTTATTTTCCTTCAGTTATGATAATTTTTAAAAGTAGAAGCTATCTTGTCATAACATAATCAAGATTCTTTTAAGCATCTAATCTTTACATTTGCTAACAAGCCAGAGCATGTGAAATTCATTTTATTTAACTGATATGATGCATAATTTTTATTACTCATTGTGGGTCTCCCATAAATCCTTAATGATATAGCAAGGTTTCTAATGCAAAAGGCATTATGGAGTTGGTATTCACCACATCCTTCAGGGATGATTTTAACTCTAGATTCAATAGGTGGATATTCAAAATTGGATGGAATATCATCAAAATCAATGTATGAGGAATTCTATTCATTTGGATCTTTTGAATTGTATGTGAGGGACTCAATTTTAGTATTAGGAAAGTGAATGGTATTATGATATGATCTTTCAAAAAAATTCTAGTCTTATAATGGTTAGAGACCGTCAGGGATTGTAAATTCCATCACAGAGTGGGGAAATTTAATACAGTGATGGATTTTCTATGGTAGAACTTGAATTTAAAGAATCTATAGGAATCCCAAAAGGATGTCAAGTACATAATATTGATATCCACCACATGAATCAATATTTAATGTGTTATAGAACTCACTATGATAGGAATATAAATTCTCCCTGGACATATTTTGGTTCGACATCATCATAAGATTCGTTTGTAATTATATGAGGTGTTAAATTTTTTAGAAATAGGCCAGTCTTTTGATTAAGGATTGGGTGTAGAGATTCACAACCAATAAATTGTATTAATTATGTATTTGATTTTATGATTTTTTATGAGTACCTCAATGTACATGGGAAATTATGTGATGGAATAGCTAAAGGTATGTCCCTTTTATCAAATATTAGTTTTTGGTTTAACGATAGGTGAAAAATAAGTGCTTTTAATTGATTTGGGTTAATGTCATTTGGGACTCTAGACTCTTATAGGATTTATTGGAATATTTCCGTATGAATAATGGATGTATTGAGAGGATTTATAATTGATATTTGTATGGGATTATTCTTAAGGTACTCAATCAAATTGTACTTTCCCTTTAAAGTAAGCATAAAATCTCTTTAGATATTGAATATTAGATTTGATTTTAGGATAGTAGCTTTGTTACTTCAAGTGTTGAAATTATACTTGACGGATTTTGGTATGATTTTGACTGTAATATGGCATTTGATGGCAAGGATCTATATTACTAAATTTGGATCAATTTTAATATGGATTAGTTAATATGAAAACCCCAAATCCATGTGCTACTAAAAATGGGCTTATGATGCCATCATGAAGAGATGGAAAATCATGGTTTCTTTCATTGAATAAAGAGGGTAAAACTCTTTCACATATAAATCTAAGCTACAAATAACACACTTGGAAAATTTTAGTTGTTTTTGGTGGTTAGGGGACCTACCTCGGTCAAATCCATAACACTTTTAAGTATATAAAAGACATTTATTGATTAAAATGAAAATATATTAAATGTAAATAAAAATATACCTAACTCGAATCGCAGGACAATCGTGGTTGCATTTTGCTAAGAATCACATGGAGATTGCAAGCTAATCATAGTTTTATTTCCTACTTATGTTGGAGTTTCACTAAAATAGTGTTGCAACATGTTTTATATTTCTTTTTTGCTTTTATTTCTCTTTTTAAACACCTATAAAACTAAGATATATGAGCAAGAGAGAAAGAAAAATCAAGTATATCCTTAGTGCACCAAGATTTATTAAAAGATGAAATGATGTGGGTGAGAGTCACTTATAGATTTGGATTGCATAAGGGAGTGGGACACACATGGGTTAAATGATAGGGTATGTAGTGCATTGGGCATGCACATAGGTAGGTGTGGTGGGACATAATTAAATGTGAGTGGGTGAGGGTAAGTAAATGAATGGTAAGTTTTCTTTTATACTCATTTTATATATTTTTATGATTGTATTTGATTTTCTAGGTTTATTTGAGTTTTTTGGTTTTTTTTTGTTTTATAATATTTTTGGTGTTTTTGAATAAGGGACCTTACTCCTAAGGTGCATTTTATAGTATCTACATTTTACCCCTTTTTAGGATGCGTGTTGTAGGAGGTAAGATGGAGCTCAGAAACTAAAGATGAGATCGGGGTCACCTAACCCTATGACGGTGGTTTCCACATTCATGGGCTTCGATGGTCTACTAGATAGACAAAAACCTAGAAACACAATCGATGGGCCACAACATCTAGAGTCTATGAAGGGATTGATATATTGATTTCGAGAGGCATAGACTATAGAGTCAATTGAATAAGAATTTTTTTGATTGCATGTCATAGAATAAGATGATAAATGTTTTTTATTATTCCCCCTAAAGTGACATTTTTAAAATATATATGTTACCCCAATGCAATGTGGGATAAAAAGTGATGATCAAAGATGAAAAAACATAATCCTTGGTGAAGGAATGATGAGTGGAAGCGGGGCCAGGGTTGGCCGAGTGAGGTATATGTGATGAGTATGTAAAACCATGGACGCCACTTATGACAATTCATTATGTGAAGAAGGATAGTCAAGCTGCTAGGGAACACGATAAGTGGGGCGGTGAGTTTGTCGAGTTACAGGTGATCTAAGTTAAGCTAAGCAATTTGGAAGTTATTTACGTAATATGGTTCAAGATGGAGGCTGAGCTGGGTGAGATGGGTTATTTAAAGGTTGAGTTGGGTGAGTTAGAGGCTGAGATGGGTGATTTATGGGATTTTGAGGATAAGTTGGGTGATTTGGGCAAGTTAGAGAGATGGGTCATCGAGTTGGCGAGTTATGGTGAGTTGGTGGGACATGTCACCGAGCTAGGAAGGGGGAGGATGATGATTAGGAAATTTTCACTTGCGACTCACTATGGTGGGTAGGGTGAGCTCAATGAGCTGGGTGAATGAGTTGGGTGGTGGTGAGTTGCTACCATGATGAAGAGGTGAAGTTGAGTCGCATGAGAAACTTGGATGGGAAGAAGGGTACAAAGAGGGATGACTTGTTGAGATGCAGAAGGGTTGGGGATGTTAAGGTGAGGGAAGGAGAGGTAAGGAAGAGTGATCAAGCAAGCAAAGAATAGATTCATGGTGAGCTAGGAGGCACGGAGTGTGGGAAGTCACAAGTGTGACTCTTGAGGTGGGGAGTGATGATGATGTAGGATAAGGGGGACACGATCAGGTCATGGGTGTGACCCAAGAGAAAAGTGGAAAGAAGAGGTTGTCACACAGGTTAATTTGGTGAAGGGTGGCTCTGGTAGTTAGGATGAGTGAAGTTGTACATATGGGAAGTAATGGTTGGGGAGCAGAGGAGTGGGCGGTGATCTAAAGTGGATTTGGATGAGTTGCGTATGCAACATTGAGAGGTGGGTTGAAGGGAGTGAGAGGTAAGCTCGAGGTGGAGAGATGTAAGGATAATAAAGAAATGGGTCAGGTCGAGGGCCAAGGTGGTTGAGTGACAGTGTTTCTTGGTGAGTCGGGAGAGTGAATCAGAAGGGTGAGCTAAGAAATGGCTAAGGAGGGGAAGGAGGGAGGAAAGTAAGCTTGAAAAGGAAAGTTAGAGTATAGAGGGGTGATATTTCAGAGGTTTAGGTGAGAAGGAAGGGAGGTTGCAAGAAGGATTGGGGATAGTGCCAAGTCGTAACTACAACTTGACTAGGGTGGGTGTTGAGTGGGAGAACAAGGGAGTAAAGCAACATGGGTTTGGTTTCTATATTAATAGATTTGGGAACCAAGTTGTGGGTTAATTGTCGGGAAGAGTGGAGATAGAGAGGTTTTGAGAGTGAGATGGTTGGGTAAGTGATTTGACACAATCCCAGTCACTATAACAACTAATATGTTGATAGGGGATGGGGTGTGAATCTCAGAAGTGGCTCGGTGATGATTTAGGTTTAGAGAGGATTTGGGGAAGGGTGGTAAGTCTAGGTAGGGTGGGGAGTTAGGACAGGAGGTCAAGTCACTAGAGTGACTCAATTGAGTGAGTTGGGGTATCTCCACTAGGTTGGATGAGTCACATGCATAACTTAGATGAGTTTGTAGGGATGGGTTAAGTTGCTCGTGAGTCACCAAGGAGAGTTGGTGATATTAGAGTGAGGTTTAGGGTGTGTGGTGAGGGGTATGGTAGAGTGTGAAGTGAGGGGTAGGGTAGGGTGTGAGGTGAGGAATAAAGACAATGAATTAGGAAAATAATGAAAGTGATAATAATAGTGGTAATACAAATGATGATGCAATGAAAAATTTGTGATAATGTGAATTCCACAAAAAGGAAAATGAGCACAAAGGTGTTTAGAAAGAAGAATATGCCTAAGGATGTTTGTTCAAAATTACATTAGATCATAACTATGAAAGTAACATTATTGCAACAATGGAATGTGAGGGGTTTACCGATGAGCATGAAGACACTAGTCATGAGACAATGAGTGAGCTAAAACAAAATATTAAACAAGGATGAAACCACACTACGTGACATACTATCCTTATTACTCATGGAGATCTTGTGTGTGTGTGTGTGTGTGTGTGTGTGTGTGTGTGTGTGTGTGTGTGTGTGTGTGTGTGTGTGTGTGTGTGTGTGTGTGTGTGTGTGTGTGTGTGTGTGTGTGTGTGTGTGTGTGTGTGTGTGTGTGTGTGTGTGTGTGTGTGTGTGTGTGTGCGTGCGTGCGTGCGTGCGTGCGCGCGTGAGATTTAATTATTTCTTGAAGTGAAGACCCATTATGTAGTGAGTGAACACATAATCCAATGTGTATGTGTGTGTGAAATAGGTTATTGGTGAGTAGTGAAATAGAAGGAAATTGTAAGTCATGTATTATTTTGTTGCCAACCAAGCGTCCATAGCCCCAATGAAGATGCATTTGATTATGGTTCCAACATTTCTCTACTACAAGCTAGGCATCCATAGCCCCTATAAGATTATGGAAAGACCCCTGAGAGTTATTGATATGGATATTTTATTATATATATATATATATATATTCTTTTGATATTGATTGATTTGATTTTCATATGATATTAAAATATCTTGTCTTTCCAAGGGGTTAAGAACCATGAGTGGATTTATGGAAGGAATGGAAGCGATGATGGAGAAAAAAATTGGAATGCGTTAGCAAATAATGCCATAGGATATTTGAGACAACTTTTTATGTGTGTAAGTGTGTGTGGATATCAAAGAGGAAAATAATTCTTAATTCACCAAGTAAGGAGAGACCAAGTTCAAGAAAATGTAGTAGAGACTATTGACTCATGAAACATGACAACAATATCATCAAATTGCTCACCAAAAGTTGTGAAAAAAACCCAGAAATGGAACATGAATGAACTATAAATGAAATGTGTATCAGTGAATGGAGAATTGGAATGATGTATGAATGAAGAAAATAAAAAAGAACATCTTTAGGCAAGTGTTGTTTATTACAATATTTGTAATATATTAATTTTTTTATTTTTGAAATTTGTTTAGATATTTAGATATGTGTGTTTTTGCATAAAATTAGGTCATGTTTTGAATCCAAGATGGATGCAGAGAAGTAGAATGTATGGAGTGCACAAAATATGGTAATGAAGAAAAAGGAAATTCACGTAGTCCACGTAGGGACTAGATGAAGAAGGAACATTATGTACAGAAGTAAGCGATGGATGAGATAAATGATTCAAGTTGTAGTGATGATGTTGATGATAATTGAAACAATTTTGAATAGAATCCATATAATGTGAGTAAGTGAAGAAAATGAGTATGGGAATAAGACACATAAGAAAATTGTTGAGTGTGGTAGATGTACGAGAACGTCTGGTGGCTGAGGACATGAGAATAGATCAATGGTAGAAGATGAAGTGATATGAGGCTTGGTACTCATGATGATATTAGATAGATGAGGCATGAAGAACATAGTAATGTATAAAGGAATCATGAGAGTCAATAGTGTGAACTTGTGATGAATGTGTATGATGAAAGAAGTACGACATGGAATGGGAAGGGGTATGTAAGAGTGAATATCAAACATATGAGAATATGAGATAAAATTGAAAGGATGTAGAACCGTGATTGGATGTGGAAGAGGATTTTGAAGTAGGAGTGTAAGAACAAAGGTTCATGTGGGTGTGATTGATGATGTGAATGTAAAAGGAGGAGCAAATAATAAAAATGGTTCTTGAATGAGTGGTGATAGAGGAAAAAGAGTGAATGTGGAAGAAATATCCAAAGGATTTGAAATAAGGTGAGTAAGTGTGCATGAATGGTAAGGAAGAGATGAAATAATATGTAGATATAAAAGATGAGGAATAAATGCAAGAGGAGCTTAAAAGGTTATAATATATAGTATAGGATGTAACAGACATGCTGTGAGCAAGAATGATACTTGAATGAGTGAATATGAAGGAATTGAGATGCCCGTGGAAGAGGAATATAAGATAGGTGAAGTGAGTTGTGGAACCATATGGGAAGAAGAATACAATGTAGATACAGTAATTGGTGTTTGATAAGAGGAATATATGTGATTGAAGCGAGTGAAGGAGGGGAAGTCGTTGGTGTGACAGAAGCACATGGTGACAAATTGCTAGATAGATGTGGTGAAAAAGTGATAGAATATAGAAATGAAATGGATGAGATCACATCCATAGAGGAAGGACATGAGGAGGTAGATTGATATGAGGATTATGTATATAACAAGTGATTAACAGAGCAAAATGGTATTAAGTTCAAGGTAGAATCATGTAAGGCTACATATTGTGAAATGTTGTATTTAGATGATGAGATATTAAAATTGCATGAGGATTGTGATGTAGTGGGAAGTGAGGAATTGAATGATGGAGAAATTACATGTGGAGAAGAAGTGGGAGTATTATTTTGTGAATTGATTGGATTGGTGTTAATAGGTGAATGAAGTTCAACTACAATGTCCCCCTTATGGAGAAGGTCTTGAATGATGTTATGGAGTTAGGGACATGACTTAGTGGAATGACCGTTGGCATAATGGTAAGCACTTGTGTCATGGGAGGCATGCCACAATGACGAGCGAGGTGTTAGAGGGAGAGTAATGATATTTGAATCAAGTAACTTTTGGAGAATAGAAAAAATTATCTTGATCGATGAAGTGAATTTATGAGGGTAGTGTATGAGGATAAAATCCTTAGGAGAATGTAATGAATGCAAATATGTGGGTGTATAATGTGATGATATGTGACGAGGTTCTGATCAAATGAAACTGTGAACATGGGACTGTACTGGTGTGGTAGGTGGTAGATGAATGGAGACATGTGGCAAGGAGGGAGGACACACAAGATAGATGTCCTTCAGATGTTGTGCCATGTGCACTACCACATAAAATGTGTGTAATGGATGAATTTATAAGTGGTAAGAGATGTGAAAGACACAAATTTTGGAAAAGAGGTCAATGAGCTCACATTGTGTAATCGAAAATGAGATATAGTGAACAAGTGCATGACAACGCACAATAAATTCAACGATGGACTCGCTATGGGATTGTTGAAGTATGTGATGGTCAATGATTGTTGATTTGGGCATCATATGTATGGAGAAGTGAGATAAAATGTTTTCTTAAAGTTTTGTGAAAGTGTAAATGCTATGTTGTGGGAGGCATGAGTACCAATCAAGTGTGTGGTCAGCAAGTGAATGTAGGAAAGTGCATAGGAGGAGAGGGTCATCATGTAGAATGAAGTGGTATGTATAGTGAAATATCCACAAGTGGTTTTGAAGGTTATTGGTGCCATTAAAATTTTAAAAAGTGGTCAATTCGAAATTCAATAGATAGAGATGATGTGGTACCATGGGGTGAATAGGTTCATTTCAAATGGAATGATAAGTCATTGTGAGTGAAAGTCCCCCAAATGTTGAGACTCAAGCATAATAATGTGGTCAAGAAGGTGTTGGTTTAAAAAATTAGAGTGTGAACAAATGTGGAAATGAATAGAAGCCATGAGGAATTCCATTGATTACGAATTTGAAATATGAGTGGAAAAATTCAATAGGATGGTAGGACCAGAAAATCACAAATTAGTCTCAATTGCGAAGTTAAGTCTAGAGATAAATCAAGAATCAGACAAGAATCTAGAATGGATGAGTTAGAAGATTATAGGTCAATTGAAGTTGCAACTAGATCTAGGGAAATATGGGGTAGAATAATCATAGTGCATTCAAAGTTACGACCAAGAATGGGAAAATCGAAACTCAGAATGGATGAAATAAATAGATATGGAAATTTGAAAAGGATTTGTGGAGAACAAAAATGGTCGTAGGTGTGACTCAAAAACTGTGAAGTAGAATGTTTTGATGAATTTTGTAATTTTTTTAATCTCAAGGTGGAATAAAGGTGCTTGGTCTGTTGGCTTCCTATAAAAGGTTCTCCTTCTAAATACAAAGGACTATTCTAATGAGCATGGTACACTAAAAAAATTCTATTCATCAACATTACTTTACCCCTTTTATTAACCAAGATGGATTTTATTCCACTCGATCAATCAAACAGGGGCTGCCACTAAGGATAACTTTGGCTCTAGCCTCATGAGTGTGCTAGTCAATTAGGTGTGGGTATTCATTTCGTTAGCCAGTTCCCTCAATGTGCCAACTACTAGGGGGTTCCTTTGCTACTCCTCACAATGAGTTTTAGGGATTCTTTCCAAGCACTTCCCACATTTATGTGGATGGGTTTTTACCCTTATCTTGAATTTCAATAAAATGCGTAGTTCATTCCCTATTCATTTCTTAAGAAAAAAAATGTATTTTTTATTTTTTGCATAAATAAACTTACAACACATTCATTGTTTTGACATCCCTACAACCATATTTTATGATAGTTTTGTGTCAAAACATCAAAACGCAGTCACAATTGTGACTGTCCTTTAACATGAGTTTTTTTAATTTTATTATTTTTGTATTTTGGGAAGACCAGGAAGAACCATATATAAGATATGAAATATATGTTAGAGATATTCTATGTTCTAGTGTGAACATTAGGATATTATTATTGTGGATATATTACTATCATGGATAATATAATTTTAATGTAAATGTAAAGTTACATATAGTAAATAGTATTTACTGTATGGTAACTAGTTATTAAGTAAGTAAGTTAGATAATAAAACAATATGGAATTGTTTTATTATTAGTATTGTTAATTAGTTGAAACCATTTGGGAGAATTGGATTCATATGCAACCAAATAAATTGTTGAAAGGTTACATATAAGACAGAGATTTTTATGTGAGTTGTTAGTGTGCAACTCCTATATAATGGAGTGCATAGCTATGGGAAAAAATATAGAAAAAGAAATAAAAGCTAATCCATGCTCAAAACCTGGAATTTATTTACATATGGTAACAGAGCAGGTGAAGGTTTCCAGGAGAAGGTTTCAAATAAGAGAAATATGGGCACTAATTTTTGAATAAGGATCTCCAAATTCATGGTGTCTCTGTTAATGTAAGATTAATGTTTATATTGCAAATTTATCTTAACATTATTTATGTCAGTTTAAGAAATCCATTAGGAAAAAGCTTCCAAGTAGTGTTCAATAAAATGGACATAACTTTTACATAAAATTTCGGATTGAGGTGATATTTTTTTGTTAGAAAGGTATTGAAAAGATGCACAACTGTGTAGTTTTCATATGTATTAGATTTGGTGTAGAAGAATGCTGAAATAATTTTTTAAGCCACGTTAACTGTTTTGTTAAAAAAAAATAGTACAGATAAATACTTATATCATTATTAGTGTATCTGTTGTACTATTATTGAAAAGAAATATTTATTACAAGAATATTTTAGTATTTTGGTTAATAGTACTTGAAGAATATGGAATGGACTAATCTAAACCATATAGATAAATTTGAAGGCCAAGCTTTTCACACCTGGAAGCTATAGATGCAGTTGCATCTCATAGAGATGGATCTATGGGATGTGGTGAAACCGAATTCAACTCCACCCAGTAGAGAAAATGAATTGGAAAAAGTGGAACATGAAGGATCAGAGAGCCATGGGGGCCATTGGATTAGGATTGCCAAAATCCGATTTACACCATGTGGATTTATCCAAATCTGCAAAGGATATTTGGGAAGCCTACTCAACTCATGAAGAATTTTCCTATCCTAGTGACGAGAATTACCTATGGTATACTCTTCTCTTGTTGGAGGAAGGAGGCAATTGGGGAAGGAGGAAAATCAACGTCCCCTCTTCATTCACCAATGACAGGGTCACAGACAGATGTGGTGTGTTTATAAACAAGGGCGTGAAACTATTTTCATGTTTTCATTTTAATGTGTTCACATAGACTAACAACAGTTCTTGAGTGTCTATTTGGTGTGGAAGAAGCAAACTACTTGACTCAACTTATAGGGGCAAAGCATCTATGTACAATCCTCTAACTATCGTACGGTCCTCTGATTACCATACTTCAGTACAAGGTACTTCATTGGAAGGTGATCATTCAATGCAGATGTTCATACGAAAAGGATGATCATTAGCAGCAAGATCCAAACAACAAGATCCAGTAGCAACAACTACTCTGACAAGTTCAATGTTTCTAGGAGCTGTTACCCCATGTTCACACTAAAGGGGTGTGTTAGAGATATTCTATGTTCTAGTGTGAACATTAGGATATTATTATTGTGGATATATTATTATCATGAAATATATAATTATAATGTAAATGTAAAGTTACATATAGTAAATAGTATTTACTATATGGTAACTAGTTATTAAGTAAGTAAGATAATAAAACAATATGGAATTTTTTTATTACTAGTATTATTAATTAGTTGAAACCATTCGGGAGAATTGGTTTCATATGCAACCAAAGAAATTGTTGAGAGGTTGCATATAAGACATAGATTGTTATGTGAGTTGTTAGTGTGCAACTCCTATATAATGGAGTGCATAGCTATGGGAAAAAATATAGAAAAAGAAATCAAAGCTAACCCATGCTCCAAACTTGGAATTTATTTACATTTGGTAACAGAGCAAGTGAAGGTTTCTAGGAGAAGGTTTCAAACAAGAGAAATATGGGCACTAATTTTTGAAGAAGGATCTCCAAATTCATGGTGTCTCTGTTAATGTAAGATTAATGTTTATAATGCAAATTTGTCTTAACATTATTTATATTAGTTTAAGAAATCCATCTGGAAAAAGCTTCCAAGTAGTGTTCAATAAAATTGACATAGATTTTACATAAAATTTCTGATTGAGGTGATATTTTTTCTGTTAGAAAGGTATTGCAAAGATGCACAATTGTGTAGTTTTCATATGTATTAGATTTGGTGTAGAAGAATGCCGAAATAATTTTTTAAGTTGCGTGAATTGTTTTGTTAAAAAACAATAGTACAGATAAATACTTATATCATTGATAGTGTATTTGTTGTACTATTATTGATAAGAAATATTTATTACAAGAATATTTTAGAATTTTGGTTAATAGTACTTAAGGAATATGGAAAGGACTAATCTAAACTAGATAGATAAATTTGAAGGCCAATATTTTCACACCTGGAAGCTACAGATGCAGTTGTATCTCATAAAGAAGGATCTATGGGTTGTGGTGAAACCGAATTCAACTCCACCCACTAGAGAAAATGAATTGGAAAAGTGGAACGTGAAGGATCAGAGAGCCATGGGGGTTATTGGATTAGGATTGTCAAAATCTGATTTACACCATGTGGATTTATCTAAATATGCAAAGGATATTTGGGAAGCCTACTCAACTCATGAAGAACTTTCTTGTCCTAGTGACGAGAATTACCTATGGTATACTCTTCTCTTGTTGGAGGAAGGAGGAAAATCAACGTCCTCTCTTCATTCACCAATGATGGGGTCACAGACAGATGTGGTGATGTTCTATTTCAGTTGTGCAGTGTGTTTATAAACAAGGGGGTGAAACTATTTTCATGTTTTCATTTTAATGTGTTCACATAGATTAACAAAAATTCCTGAGTGTCTATTTGGTGTGGAAGAAGAAAAATACTTGACTCAACTTACAGGGGCAAAGCATTTACATATGCTCCTCTAACTATCGTACGGTCCTCTGATTTCCATACTTCGGTGGAAGGTACTTCGTTGGAAGGTGATCAGTCGATGAAGATGTTCATATGACAAGGATGATCATTAGCAGCAAGATCCAAACAACAATATCTAGTAGCAACGACTACTCCGACAAGTTCGATGTTTCCAAGAGTTCTTACCCCATGTTCACACTAAGGGGGTGTGTTAGAGATATTCTATGTTCTAGTGTGAACATTAGGATATTGTTATTGTGGATATATTATTATCATGGATAATATAATTGTAATGTAAATGTAAAGTTACATATAGTAAATAGTATTTACTATATGGTAACTAGTTATTAAGTAAGTTAGTAAGTTAGATAATAAAACAATATGGAATTGTTTTATTATTAGTATTGTTAATTAGTTGAAACCATTCGGGATAATTGGTTTCATATGAAACTAAAGAAATTGTTGAGAGGTTGCATATAAGATAGAGATTTTTATGTGAGTTGTTAGTGTGTAGCTCCTATATAATAGAGTGCATATCTATGGGAAAAAATATAGAAGAAGAAATCAAAGCTAATCCATGCTCCAAACCTAGAATTTATTTACAATATAAATTTTAGGTAAAAACAAAATTGATCAAAAAAATGGTCTATAAATACCCAACTCTATGTATTCTCCATATTTGGTACTTGCTTTACATGTTGTCATTAGTTTCTTTCTTCATAAGATGGTCCAGTCAGGTTGGGGGTGATCTAGACACCTTTGAATTATGTTTTGGACCATTATTTTTCTATTTCAGGGATTTCTCATTTGATAGTTACATAAGTTCCTGGTGGTTATGTAACCCCCACTTTGTGTAGAGCGGTGGTTGTGTAACCACTGGTATGCATTAAGTGGCGGTCATGTGTGAGATGGTTCTAGAATTTTGGATCTCAAAATTTGCAAATGTATGAGCTTCCTAATTGATTTGATTTTCCTTTCCTTGCATTCCTTAGTAGAGAAATTATAAATACAAGGTTGTAAAATCATTCAAATAAGTGATTTTGGGTGAAGTGTATTATGAGAAAAGTTGAAATTATTTCTTGTTTGTTCATTTTGAAAGAGTTCTTCATTTGTTGAGAAATCATGAGCAAGTAGATACAATTAGAGGGAGTGTTAATCCTTCTTAAAGGTCAATTATTGGCAGTAAGTTGTATTACTCAAGAATTATATAGTGAAGGTGTGCAAATTCTCTCACCCACTGGAGTTTTTCCCACATTGGGTTTCTTCAGGATAAACCTTGTCTCTTTGTGTCTCTTTCCTCAGTTTTACAGTATAATTGTGGTTTATTATTGCACATTATATTGGTTAAAAAATAAATTTACATATTTCATTCATTTCTCACAAGAATAGTGATTTTTTTATTATTAGAATTCAACAGTTTACAGACTATATTGGTATCACAACAATTAATATTTCATTTTTTTATATTTAACTTGTATTGAGATTACAATTAGAATCCCCTTACCTGAATGGCGAAATAAAGCGATGAAGGTAGTATTATTCATTTTGAAGCATATATTTCTACAAGGAAGTGGAAGAAAGGAATTCAGGAAATGACTTGTAGAGTAGATACATATGATAACGGTGAAGAGCATTTCTATATGTTGGAGGGAAATGTGGCAAGTCTGTCCAAAGATGTGGGTAGTATTTCCTTGTCCATAGGGAAATTGGAATCCATCATGGGACTAGTCATGGAGAAACTTCGTGTTCCAGATGAGACACCAGAAGACCATGAAGAAGAGGTTTTTGAAGAAGAACCATCCCATGTCATCCCCACACCTCCTCCATTCAATATAGAGGCCAAGATAGAAATTCATTCTTGTGATGAAGATGTGAATGTTGAGAAGATAGACCATTGGCTATCTCAACTAGAGGTATATTTCAGTTTGTATCAAATTAATGAAAGTCATTAGATTTCCTTTTCTCAGTTAAAAGTAAAAAAACATGTTTTAACTTGGTTTGAAAGTTATGTTCATACGTTGGTTGTTAAGAAGCTTCCTCCAATTAATAAGTGGGATGTTTTTTAAGAAGATAATCAAAAATTAATTTCATCATATTTTTATGAGGAAGAGAGGTCCACGAATTGGTAGTATCTCAGGAAGAAACAAGGTCAAAATGTGCAGCAGTATACCAGTGAGTTCTGAAAGAAAGATATTCATATGGGAAAGGATGTACCAGACTTAGACCTGTTGATGAAGTATGGTGGTGGACTCCATAGCAACTCAAGTAGATCTGTTCTCTTGGCCAAGTCGTTGGATGTAGATGAAGCTTGTATGCAAGCTCACTACCTAGAGATGGACAAGAAGAAGAGTTCATGCTTCAAACAAATAAGGTGAAACCAAGTATAAGGATAAAGGAAAAGGAAAGGGTAAGAAAAATGATACTTCTATTTCTAAAAAAGATACTATCATTGTGGGCATTGTGATATTGACACTCATTCCGCGGAAATTTTTTTGAAGCTCCACCCAGAGTTACACCCCTTCAAAAACAAGAAAAATAAGAAGAAGGTCATGTCTTCCCTACAGGGAGAGGACGTATTTTGTAGAAAAGAGGTGGATGAGACTATTTGTTGTGCCTCCATCTATAGAGATGTATATTTTGGTAGTAAAAGTGTTGTTAAAGAAAATAAACTATCAAAGACTTTTTATATAAAAATTCAAGTGGAGAAAAGTAAGGTGGATGCTCTTTTTGATACATGTTCTAAAGATAATTTGATTAGTAAAGAGTTAGTGGGTAGGCTAAAGTTAGAAAATTACAATCTCCAAAGTCTGTATTCTTTGGGTTACGTAAATAAATGTGTAGACGTAAAGGTTACTAAGCAGTTTAAGATCACTTTTGGTATTGATAACAAATTTATTAATGAAGTTAATTTGGATGTTTCCCCCCTTGATGTGTGTAGTGTAGTATTTGGTGGCCCATAATTTTATATCAGGGATGTTATCTTCATGAGGAGATCCAGCCTGTACCACTTGGTGAAGGATGGTAAGAGATACGCCATTTCATCCTATTTAGGAGATTAAAACATCTCTATGGTAAGTGCTAGCGAAGCCCGGAAGCTTATTAATGCTAGTGGTAAATTTACATTACTTATTTTGAGGGATATGCTAGATGATGAGAATGTTACATCTAAAACCACTTATAACATGTTTTCTAATAAAGAGATAGCAAATTTGGTTCAATAGTTCATAGAGGTATTTCAGAAACCTACATGGCTATCTCCAGTCAAGGAAATTGAGCACAAGATCCACTTGCTACACGATAGTCCACTTCTGAATTTGGGATTATATAAACAATTTTTGAAATATGCTAATGAGATAAAGCAACAGTTGCAATATTTGATTGAACAAGGTATAATCCATCCTAGCACTTCTCCATGTGGTTATCCTATTATTTTAGTGTATAAGAAAGATGGTTCATGAAGAATGTGTGTTGATTATAGATATTTAAATAAAATAACCATCAAGACTAGGTACCCTCTTCCTCACATTGATGATTTATTAGATTAGTTATAACATGCTAAACATTTTACTAAGCTTGATTTGAAGTCTAGGTATCATCAAGTGTGGATCAAGGAAGAGGACATCTAGAAGACAACGTTTAAGACTAGGAAAGGGGTATTTGAATGATTGGTATTACCATTTGGGTTATGCAATGTTCAAGATTACTTCATGAGATTGATGAATGAGGTAATGAGGCCATTTATTGATTCTATTTTTCTTGTTTACTTGGATGACATTCTAGTTTTAAAATGAACTTTTTGAGGAGCATATTGATCATTTGCGTCAAGTTTTGCAAGTTCTTAAGGAGAACCGATTTGTGTTGAGTGAAAAGAAGTGCAATTTTACACAACTATCACTTGTCTTTTTGTGACATGTGGTTGGAGATGGAGAGCTAAGGACTGATTTGGAGAAGAGAGAGGCCATTCAGAATTGGCCTACACCATCAATTTTGACAAAGACTAGGATTTTTGTGGGATCAATTTAGTATTTATAGAAGTTCACTAAGAACTTCTATTCCAGAGAAGTGCCACTAAGTTTAGTGATAATAGGGGGTATGACATTTAATTAGGGTGAGAAATAACAGATTGATTTTGAAACATTTAAATATAAAATTAGTCATGCTCTAGTTTTTTCCTTACGTAACTTACAACTTCCCTTCGAAGTAGAAACTGACTCTAGTGACTGTGCTATGGGGGTTGTCCTACTTTAGGGAGGTAGGTCAATATGTTACCATTATGAATTGTTTCACAGTGCAATTATGAATTATTATAATTATGAAAAAGAATTGTATTCTCTTGTTTAAGAATTCAAGAAATGGAACATTATTTGATGGGTAATGAAACTATCATCCACATGGATCATCAACCTCTCCAATATCTACAGGCTCAAAGACAACTTTAGAAAGATAAACACTATAAATTGATGGGTTTCTTATAACAATTTAATTTTATTATTAAATATAAGAAAGGTGTGACTAAAAATTTAGATGATATGTTATCTATACCTCCTTTTCTTTGAAATATGAGCACATTAACTCTTCTTAAGCATTTTATGTGTGAATCATATCAGAAAGGTTATGAGTAAGATCTGGATTTTGCTGAGATTTTCAGTAGAAGCCTCCAAGTGATGGATTTTCGCCGAGAGGAGAATACTATTTCCAAGATGGTTTTATTTATAAGAATGAGAAACTCTGTGTTCCTAAGGGGGAAAGAGGGAAATTTCAGAGAGAAGCACACACTTCCTGGGTAGTTGGTCACTCTGGTGTGACAAAGACTATATTGCACTTACATAGGTATGTTTATTGGCCAAACATACAAGCCGAAGTTTCTAAATTCATCAGGGGTTTTATTTTATGGAGTATATAAGTAAGCCCAAAAACATGAAGTTGGGGTTATATATGTCGTTTATAGTTCCTTCCCAACCATGGGAAAGTATCTCCATGGATTTTGTAGGTAGTTTACCTACCTCCAAAAACGGTCATGATTATATATTTGTAATTGTAGATCGATTTAGCAAAAATTGTATTATTATTCCTTGAAAAAAGACCATTAATGTCAGTGTTGTAGATGAGTTATTTTTTTCTAGTGTGTGGGTTCACTTTGGTTTTCCGAGTTTTATTGTGTCAGATAAGGACTCACAATTCGTAGGGAAGTTTTGGTATACTTTGTGGGAAAATAAGGATAAGAAGATAAAGAGGTCTTCCTCCTTTCATCCACATAAAGATGTGAAAACAGAGGTTGTGAATCATACCTTGGTCTAGATCTTGAGAGGATACAACCAGAAACATCATAGGACCTAGGATGAGAACTTGGTATATATCTAGGATTATTATAATAGGGAAGTTTGTGCTTTAACTAGTAAAAATCATTTTGAAACATTTTTTTTATTTTCCAAAGAGTGATTTTTTTGTTGTTTTAAGATTACCATGCATAGACAACGGAAAAGTTGAACTAGAGGTCCAGAAGGCTGAGAAGTTCATTGTGAAAATTCAGCAGATACATCTTCATGTACAGAAGAGGTTGATAGAGTCACAGGAAAGTAAAATGCATGACATGATCAGTATAGGACTGAGCATTCCTTCCTTGTTGGAGACAAGGTATGGTTTTATTTGATTTGGGATAGGATACAGGGAAAAGATAAGAAAATCATGCCTCTTTGATATGGCCCATTTGAAATTTTGGAACAAGTGGGTAAGAATGCATTTCTCTTGGATTTGTCTCCTTATATGAAGATCTAATCAGTTTTGAATGTTGAAAACTTATGTATTTTTGAGCCCTCCATGTTGGATGATGAATAAGGGGGAGTATTGCTTCCATCTATTCAATATCTCACCCCATAAATTTAGTTGGAATTGAAGGAAGATGTTGTTTTATAGCAGAAAGAGAGAACAAAATAGAGAGGAGTGCATGTAATAAGTGGTTGAAAGGCTAGTTACCTACCAAAGCCAAGTTCTATTCCAGAGAGGATGTGGGGAAGAAATGTCCTCACCTCGTCAGTCCTTAAATATTTTAGGAACTTAAAATCCTTAAATTGGGGAGGTATGATACAAAAATGGGTCAATAAATACCCAATTCTATGTATTCTCCATATTTGGTACTTTCTTTAGAGGTTCTCAACAATTTATTTCTTCATAATATGGTCTAGATAGGCTGGGGGTGATCTGGACAACTTCGAAAGAAGTTTAGATCCATTATTATTCTATTTTAGGGATTTCTCATTTGAAAATCATGCAACTACCCCAATGGTTACTTAACTTCCACTTTGTGTAAAGCGGAGGTTGTGCATCCGCCAATTTACGTTAAGCAATGGTCCTATGTGAGATGGTTCCAAAATTTGAGATCTCAATAGTTACAAAGGTTTGAACTTCCCAATCAATTCGATTCACCTTTCCGTGCATCCTTGAGCATAAAAACTATAAATAAAAGGTTTTAGAAGCATTTAAGTAAGTGATTTTGGGTGAATTCTATTGTGAGAAAATTTGGGGAAGTTGGAATTCTTTCTTGTTTTTTAGTTTAGGAAGAGTTCTTCATTTTTTGAGAAAATGTGAGTACGTAGATACTATTAGAGGGAGTGTTAATCCTTCTTGAAGGAAAATCATTGGTAGTAAGTTGTATTATTTGAGAATTACATAGTGAAGAGGAGAAAATTCACTCACCCACTAGAGTTTTTCCCACATTGAATTTCTCCAGGATAAACCTTATCTCCTTGTCTCTCTTTTCTCAGTTATAATGTATAATTGTGGTTTATTATTGCACATTATATTGGTTAGAAAATAATTTGACATATTTCATTCATTTTTCATGAGAATAGTGATCTATTTAATATTAGAATTCAACAGTTTATGGATAAAAAATCAAAATGAAATGAAATGAAGAAATAAACTCTAAAGAAAAGAAAGTTAGATTCAGAAAATGAAAACAAGTTATCCATAACAAAAAATTTCCTGCGGCAGTTGCCATAATGTATAGCTAAATTTGGATCACCTGCAAGATGGATTAGTTTGTATGAAACCCCCAAATCAATGGTACTAATTCAAAATGGGCTTACGATGCCATTGTGAAGAGAGGGACAATTTTGGTTTCTTTAATTGAATAAAATGGGTAAAACACTTTAGGATCTAAATCTAACCTACACATAAGCACACTTAGAAAATGTTAGTTGTTATTGGTTGCTAGGGGACTTTCCTCAGTCAGATTCCTAACACTTGTAAGGAGATAAAACACATTTATCGATCAAAACAAAAAATATACCTGACTTAGATCACAGTACAATCACAATTACATTTCACCGAGAATCCCATGGAGATCACAAGCTAAGTGAAGGTGTGTTTCCCTCATGCGTTCAAATTTCACTAGAATAGTGATGTAACAAGTTTTATCCTTCTATTATTCTTCACTTTCTCTATTTACAGAACAACCAAACTGAGACATGCGAGGAAAAGAGCAAGATAACTCAATTATAGCCTTAGTGAAAAAAGATTCAAATCCCAAGAGTTGTTAATAGAAATGAAATGATGTGGATGAGACTGATTTCTATAGATTTGGAGTGTATCGGGGAGTGGGACACACATGGGTACAATGATAGGGTCAATAGTGTATTGGGCATGCACATGGGTAGGTGTGATGGGAAAAAATTAAATGTGAGTGGGTGAGGGTTATTAAATGAGCGGTGAGTTGTCTTTAATTCCCATTTTGTGTGGTATTATTATTTTTATTTGATTTTGTGGGTTTATTTGATTTTTTTTTGTCTTTTTGTGTTTTTTTTAATGAGGGACCTTATGTGCATGGTGTATTTTCTAGTGTCTATAGGATCCCAGAAGAATCTGATTTGATTTTGATATTTTTAATTCCATGGTTCATGTAGTCAATGTTATCTATAAATGAGTCATACTTGTATGAAATACTCTTATAGTCTATATGATTGGTTTTGAACATCTAACCTTGGCATTTCTTTTAGTCTTTTTCCCCATGATTTAGGAATGGGTGTTGATAAATACAAAGCTTATGATTTGTAAAAGTAAAAGTCTCACGTTTAATTTCAATGTCAACCCAATCAATGAGATATTGGATATAATTATTGAATGTCATACAATGGTTTGTTCTATGGCCTTTGGTCATGTGAAATTAACAATATTTATTTTCCCAATAACATGATGGTTTTGGATAGATTACATAAAAGGTTTTTGTTTATAAAAAATTGTAATTAAATTTTCAACTAATAGCTTTTGAACAACAAAGTCTAGTGGCTTTGCAAGAGGTTAGCGATCCTTCATTTGGAATCTTTCTTTGGCTTTCCTCTGGGCATAGTGACACTTGATGTATATTGAAAATTGGAATAAATTTGAATTAATTTCTTAGGATGGTGTTGGATGGTTTTTATATGGTTAGATTCAGTTACAACATTTCTAACCATAATATTGTTCTTATTATATAATGTTTTTCTTATAAGATGTTAACATTTGCTGATCATCTTTAGAATATATTTTTATCAACCCCTTCCCTATGAGATATTTCTTAAATTGTGTGCCATTTTATATTATTTTATCAAATATATGTGCACAATGCAGTTCCAAATGAATAAGCATTTCATGATTTAAGTTAGCTATGAAGAATATGACTAATTTCATTTAGGAAATGTACAATAAAATTTGTTGACAAGACTTCACCACCTTTCCAAAAATTACGAGAATCTTACTCCATTTTATTACAATGTTTCACAAAAATATCTCATTTAGAATTTATGTTCAACATTCTAGAAAGTCCCATGAAATTTTTTGATATAATTTGGAAAAGGTTGTGATAGGTTCATGGTAAGTCCATGAACCAATTAAGGGGATTGATTCAATAAAATCTTAACTTTATATATGAATCTAAACATACAGAACTAGTATAAATGAAATATACTAAAATATGAATGCTAAATAATTTATTTGATTTTATAAATGAGAGAAAATAAGAGGGGTAAGATAGTTACCTCAACTTATCCTAGCAAATAGTGATATGGGACTAAGAAATGTTATGAAACAATAGGAAATATTGTTGTAAAAAACCATCAAAAAATGTAGCAGAGGTGGAAATGACTAGAATGGTGTGCTTGGAAAAGGATTGGGGCGCCTAGGGCTATCTGGTCTGAATTCTAGGTGCCCTGGTTTGCAGTACTGACCATAAGTTGGTTTCGATAGGGTCGTTAAAGCTTTGAACTTGTTTTCTTATTATCGTGTTTATGTCACATCTAGTTTACTGATGTAAACATAAACATGTAATGCATAATCACCTGTAAAACCTCACATAAAAGCATCAAAAACTAAAAAAGAAAGATGCAAACGAAGGGGTCACACTTTTTTCATTCACCACATTGGTGGTCTTACTACTAAGCGTTGCAATACATCTCAGACCTAATGTAGTTTTGTGTGCTTCTATGTGTAATAATGCTCCAAGGTCACCCTCATGCCAATAATGCCAAGATAGCAGGCAATAACTAGATAAAAGTTCAAATGGTGCATATAATTGAATGAAATCCCCTTCTTATGCAGTGTGTATGTAGAGTAATAGCCCAAATGTAGTCCCTTGCTATATGTAGATAGCTAGCCACTGATAAGAATAGTCTACCCATATAATGGTATGTGTGTTGTGTTTATATAGGGATCTCTTGTTCTAATTTTAACACTAATGACCCGACATGCCGACTAGTACCTTGGGATATGGGAGGGAAAACTGAAAAGACCGACCTCATATGTCAAAAATAAGATCAAACACAAAGAGGACAAGGGAACCCAGGATGGACATAAGTACCTAGTGCTAATGTCTAGCCCAAGGCGCTAGTGTCCAAAGATAAGTGACAAAAAATGAGTGAGAACTGGCAGACAGGGATCCTTGAGACCTGACCAAACTTGTGTGTTTGAGTGATGAATGTGCAAGAAAAGAAGCAGTGAATACCAATAAGACAAACAAATGGACTACAATATGGGTCATTAGTGAATACTTTTCTTTACGCAAGATCCATATATAAAACAACATACTTAGCGGTATAATAATAGTGTTAAGTGTGATTCTATGTTTGCATTTGCCCCCAATTTACGTTGGTGAGCGAAATCTCAGTAACATAAAGTAGATAGAGATTCATACCTAAAAATTCTGGAGAATCCCATGTCATTGAAGTACGTGAAGAGTGTAGTAGAAGTGTGTGCCGAGTAAAAACATATAGCGTGATGAACCATGGATTAACATGTTGATCCATGCGGCATAATGAGAGAGATGAGACAATTATGAGGAGTGCTAAATGAGATTGATGATTGTGATGTTGAATGATTGTAGATTTTGATTTTGTTTGTTGATGGAGATGTGACGGGGAAGTGAGTGATCATTTCCCAATCCGATTGTGCATGTGTATGTGTGAGAAACTGAGGATTCGGGCATCATGCTGCTAGAGGAAGAGTGTAGGGAGAGAAGTCTAATGTCTCTCCAACTTTAACTACATCCTCAAAAGATCTAGCCACTGTGGATGAACACAGATCAAATTTTATTGATTTTGGATCCAATTTTTGATCAAACATGATACCCCATATAGGAGTAGTATAGTTAAGGCAATTACATCTCATTACCCCCACTCCAAGGGTGTCACCACAATATGTGTGTGGTGGCTTCCATGTTAGGTCGTCTCGAAGCAATCACAAAATGTAGAATAACTTCCCATGTTAGGTCATTTGGGAAAGTGGTGATGTAACACCCAAGTTAGGTCATATGGGAGGATAAATGTGATGTATTCGTGTTGATTGGTTGACATGATTGAAATTTGTGTTGTCGAAATTTGAATGTATGATTGATTGATTGGTTGATTACTCATGGAGATATTTTACACTTGTTTCTTCCAGGTTAGGTCATTAGGGGGAATCGCTAAAAAGTGATGTGACATGTTATATGGTGTATGAGAAAATGTTTGATAATGGTGTGTTAATCAAATAATTTTTTCGCATAATGGAGTAAGGGGAACTATAGGATGAACCTAATTGTATGCCCCCTTTCTACGAAATGGGAAGTGATTAGGAAAACGAACACCGAGCCGAAAGTAAGCACATGATTAAGTATGTGTGATAGATATCACAAAATTGGGTGTATATTTAATTTAAAATGATGTCAAAGAGAAATATGGTGTACGTAATGTGGATGATACAATAATGGGAGGAATTTTGAAAATAATTCCACAAACGGGATAGAAATCAAAGTAAGAACGCTCAAGATATGTTTGAAATAGTGCGGTGTGTATTAGGTGGGAAAATGAGTGTGAAGGGTGACTATAGTAACGTTAATAATGAAAAGTTACTATAAATAGTAATGTGATAAAGTGATTAAGCAACTCATTTGATTATTGCGTGAGTGTGATTGGGATCTCTTGGTGTGCGAGGATGCCACAAGTTAGAGCACCACGACCGAGTCGATTCGAGATGGTAGCGACTGTCGTAGCATCACATGCGATGGAGGAGTTGGTAAGAATGATTTTTTTCGAAAAATGTGTTAATACTAGTTGTTTTTGATGAAATTTTGTGAAAAAAATATTTTTAAATTTCTCAGCATTTTAGACCTAGACAAAAGCGGTGAAGGCGTTAATGACCTTCAGGACAGGAGTGCCAGACCTGGGCGTTGGTGTCCTGCTCTGGGGTGCTCCAGTCTTATGGCTGGGCACTCATGTCTAGAAAGCACAAGGTTGAGCCCAAAGTGTTGTAGATGTAAAAATTGATGTGTGTTGATGTTGTGGATGATTATGTTTGTATATGTATGGTGTTCTAATGCCACATTTTTTGTCATTTTGTGGTGTGCAAAGGGATATCCATTCAAGAGAGTTTTGAGGTGGCCATCATTTGAGTACGTTGCTTGGATTAGGGTTATCAGATGATGGGTGGGATGTGTTAGACCATGTCATCCTGTGACACATAGCAAGGATGGGGGATGTGCTCCATAATATACATATGCTTACAGTTTGTGCAAGAGATGGTGTGCAGATACTTGCACCTTTTGATTTCCTACAGTTCAGATGACATTCACACTAGAGGATGTGTATCGCATACTATGATTACCTATTATTGGTGAGAGGGTACATATTATGGAAGTGGATGATATATAAAGACAAATGAGGGCCACTAGGTGGTATTTTGTGGGGACTTGAGTTCCTGTTGAGGCCCATATTATCATGGATGTTATTTTGAGATCAGAGGTTTCGTGATTGCGAAATTTATTGTCGTGGTGATAGTGTCATTGATTTCAGTGGAGGGTGGTGGCGTAGGCATCTTATATAAGATGCATGATATTTGTTGTCGGATAGAGGAGGAGAACACTAGGTATGCTTGGGCACGATGTGTGTTGGCCCACCTTTATAGGGATTTATATAGATTTACATATGAGGAGCATGGTGTTGGTATTGGAGCTATGACATTGTTGCATGTATGGGCCTATGAACATATTGCAATATTGAGGCCATTTGGTGGGGCTTGCGAAGACTGGGCAAGGCTAGACATATTTGTTGGGAGATGGGTAGGTGTATGCAATAGGAGGATGGATACTGATGCCTATAGAGTGATGATAGATTGTATGGGGCCAGGGGCTGTGATATGGAGGTCATACTAAGGCTATGGGGGATGGTCAGAGGATTTCATAGAGTTATAATGCATATAATAAACGATGTGGTTAGAGGATAATTTTTCAGGGGTGCCCGAGTTATTTCAGGTTGAGTGCATTTCACGATAGTTTGGTATGGCCTAGAATGTGCCCCCAGAGCCATATATATAGTTGAGAGATATTAGGGCACTGAGGAGGGTGGGAGATAGACCAGGGCCCACATGATAACAACTAGTACCTTTAGAGCTAGACGAGGCATATGCGACGATAAAGCTGATAGAGGTGGATGACGCGGGGTGTACGAAGTCATACCGAGCATGGGATCCTCACATTGGTGGGTGGTTTTCAATCTAGTATTGGCATATGCAACAAGATAACCACCAGGAGGAGGATCATAGTGGCAAGTACATGGCCCCAATAGCATAACAACAATGATAACAAAACGTAAGTATTTGTATGGTGTTGTTGTGTGATTTGTTACATGGTTTGTGAATTGTTATTGTTGTCTAACACATGGATATATGGATGCAGGCGATGCATATTGGTCATTAATTGTGGACACATCCATTTGCACATTGATGTGGAATGTGCCCACAAACATACTCGCGGGTGGAGGCATGTTAAAGCATGTAGATGATATTGCAGGCAAACATTCCCGTTTGTTCAAGACATTTACTATAGAAGTAGTGACGTGTACAATGTTACTGAGTGAGCGAGATGAGGCACGAGAGGAGACATGACAAGATAGAGAGGTCGTCGGTGGAGGTCCTTTAGCTTAGGATGTATTCACACAATTTTTGGAGTTGTAGAGTCATTTTGTAGAGCAATCTACGAAGAACACACTATTATGGAGGCAAGTAGAGAGATATAGAGGTCACAACCAGCGATGCAGAGTTAGTGGCAAGGCTTCTATTTCTAGGGCTTTGGAAGTTTTGGAGAGTGATAGCGATGATGAGATATGATTTTTATTGATGTATTGATGTAGGGGACCTACCCCTAGTGATGAGATGTTTTGTGACTATGATTATAAATGAAATATATAGATGGATTCATCGTCATACGATTAATGTATTTGATGTATATTGATGTGATGATGATGTATGATTTATGTGATTGATGTTACTTATATAGGATGCTTGATGTGTTTGAATATCATTTACATTTGTTAAATTGATTTGCGATGGGTAAATGTTGATGTGGAATAATGTGATTATAGATAGATAAAGGATGATATAGTGTGTATGATGATATATGGTATATGTAATGTGATTGCACAAAGTTGCATTGTATGTATGAATAAATTTGCGATTAAAAATTAATAATGTGTAAGAGTAGAAGATGATCACATGTTAGTATGATGAGGATAGATGATGCCCCCATCATATAGATGATGAGGTTCATTTAGATAAGACCCCTCAATAGTAAAGAATGAACTGTAAAGCAAGAGTGTGTCATTGGTAAATGATTGGATAATGTGTGCTAGATGGATCAAGAAAGTGCGTGAAGAGAGGTTATTATTGTGATAGATCCCTCAATAGTCATCTAAGGACCGTGAGAACATGAGTGCATCATTGGGGGATGATTGGATAATGTGCATTAGATGGATCGAGAAAGAGCATGAAGATAGGTTCTTATTGTGATAGATCCCTCAACAATCATGTAAGAACTGTGAGAACATCAGTGCGTCATTAGAGGTAAGGAGATAGAAATCACCTACCAAAGACCAAGTCAGTGTGAAGTAATGGAAGCATGTGGGATGGAAGCAACATGAGTGTAAGAGCCAAACTGAATGTCATATGGATCAGTTCTAATGATGGGTAAAGCAGTGGTGGGAAGCGCAAATTCTGAGGGCTGTGGAATCCAATGTTTAGTAGTAACAAGACATGGCAGATGAGATTGTGCAGCGATGGATGGATGCAATGGAGAGTGCAGATGAGTAACAACTTGCAATGGTGGATGAAAAATGACCTTAGAACTAGAAGAAGGAGATAACCCAAATGGAGTAACAACATGCCTATAAGGGAGAGAAGATATAGACCGCTCACGTGAACAAAAACAAAAAAAATGACGTCCTTGTCTTATAATTATTTCAAGCGATCATAAAGGGCATAACACTCGTGGTCCTTATGGCCATTTTTACGGTGATAGTTACAGTAAGGTCTATCGCATGGGCATTGCAAGCGATGTGGTGGATGGTGCTGGTTGGAAGGTAGGCAAATCAAGCTCCCATCATGCAATACACGTAGCACATCATGAGGTCTAGCGTGATGAGAAAAATGTTATGGTCCTCGTGAAACAGGTCTAGAAGTCTAAGGTGTAGCTTGACGTGGAGAAGGAGATGGTAGATGCTTATGTGATGGAGTAGACTGAATTTGTTTGCAAGGTGGAGGAGATGGAGACCGTGTAAGATGCTCAACAGGTGGGAGTGAAGAAGAACTAGATGATGCGGTAGTATTAGTAATAGGAGGAGGATCTACAACATGTGCAACAAGGAGATCTTGTTCTAATTCAATGAACTTATAACATAAAAGCATGAATGATTCACATGTGTCATATTGTAATTGTTGCTTCAAGGTAGGAATCAAACCATGATAGAAGATAAATTACTTCTCTAAGTCAATAGGCTAAAAAACTAGCTGGTGCATGTAAGCATTGAATCACAAAATATAATCCATGATAGGTTATATTTTACCCTGATGTAAAGTAGGTAGGTGATCATATGTAACTCTAGGGTCGTCGTTGATTATGAAGCGACAAACAAAATTTTCTTTCATCTCATAATAAGTGCTAATAGATCTAAATGGTAGATGTATATACCATTGGAGAGTGTTATCCGTAAGAATGTGGCGAAAGGGTTTAAGTAATAATCAATCATTATAATATGAATCCATATCCATATGGTAATGCTTGAGATGCAAGTAGGGGTTTCTAGTACCATCGAAACATGAAAATGTAGGCATAAAAAAATCCTTAGAAAAAGTTGAGTTGTAAATATATTTGGGAATAGGATTGCCATGCAATGAATTATTATCAATGGAAGTATAATAGGCCCCACATTCTAATATAAGAGATTGGACCTGAGACTCTAAGTGACCAACAATATGCATGAGGGACAAGATATCTTATGAAGGAATAGTAGAGGATGACAATAATGTGTTAAGCAGTTGTAATTTTCCATTATGAGTAATCATAGGCATATCAAAAGGAGACATAGGAGATTCCGATGCTAAGGGCACACTAGAAGGTGGTACCAAAGGAATAATAGGTGAAAAAGGACATAGAACATCCATAAAAGTAGTAGGACTAGCATTAGAAACATCCCTAGGAGATGGAGATGCGGTGGGAGGAGGAGACAAAGTAATAGGAGGACATGAAGTAATAGATGGAGATGACTCATGCATGTTATTATATACAACCTCAGAAGAAGATTACAATGGAGTAGGGGATTCACACTCATCAGTATGCAAAGTAGTAGAATCATGACTATAATTTTTTTTATCAAAATCAAATAGAGACTCAAATAGAAGAATGTCACTACATGTATCATCAACATAGTATGAAGGAGTATGTGAACTAGTATGTGATGTACCATGAGAAGCATTTTTAGAAATAGAAGTAACATGATATGTAGCTAGAGTAGTGACCTGACTAATATGAGAATCAACATGCACATGTGTATTATCATCAAGGCCAAGCATGAAATTAATGAGAGTATCATCTAGCTTTTCTTTGGAAATTTCAGAATGAGGATTATAGATAATTGTATAACAAGGTGTACAATGAGTGAAGCTAATCAAATCTGAAATGATGCTAAAAGAAAAATTTTCAAAGCTAGTAGGAAAATTGCATTCATTAGCTAAGAGTTGTTGAATATGATCTGGCATAGTAACATCGCGATAGAGAGCAATGAGCTTGGCTATGGTTGCCTCATCATAGATGGGATTGATACTAACATGAGGCATGATTAACTAAGAAGGAGAAGAGCTATCCTTAGCCATTAGGGTTTTAGTAGATCCAAGGGAAAATATCCTAATCCACGGGTTCACCGAAATGATTCAATAAAATTTGTATTTTATATATGAATATAAATGTACAAAAATGCTAGAAATGAAATATACTTAAATATGAATACTAAACAATTTAATTGATTTTATGGATGAAAGTAAATAAAAGGGGCAAGGTACTTACTTGAATTTGACTTGCCTCGCAGTGATATGAGATTGAGCAGTGTGATGGAACAACGGAATGGAGTTCCGCAATGAACCTCATAAAATTATAGCAGAGGTAGAAATGGCTGGACTGAGGCGTCTGGAGAAGGATTGTGGTGCCTGGGGCACTCTGGTCTAAAATTTGGGCACCCTAGTATGCAGAAATGGTCAGAACCTGGTTTCGATATGGTTGTTAGGGATTCACACCAATTCACCTTTTGTCGCGTGAATGTCGCACTTGGATCACTGAGGTACTTGTAAACCTGTAATGAAGAAATCACCTAAGAAATCCCAAACAAATCATCAAACCCTAAGAAAGAAAGATGCAAATGAAGAGGTCATACTGTCCTCAGTGGCCAAAATGGTGGTCTTACTACTGAGCACTGCACTACATCTTAGACCCAGTATAGTTCTATGTGCTTGTGTATGCAATAGTGCTCCTAGGTCACCCTCGTGCACCAATGACACCAGAGATAAGGTGCAATAACTAGATAAAAATGTAAATGGTGAATGGAATAAAATGAACTCCCTTTCCTATGCAGTTTGTATACAGAAGTAATAGCCCAAATGCAATCCCTTGATCTATGTAGATAACTAGCCCTTGATAAGAATAGTCTACCCATATAATGGTATGTATGTTGTGTTTATACATGGACATCTTGTTCGAATTTCAACACTAATGATCCAACATGCTGACTAGTACCTCAGGAGATGGGAGGAAAAAACAAAAATGACTGACCTCAAATATTCAAAAATAAGATCAAAACACAACGAGGACAAGGGCGCCTAGGATGGATAGGAGCGCCTGGCACTAGTGTCCAACCCTGTGCACTAGTGTCTAGAGACAAGTGATGACAAATGAGTGAGAACTGATAGAAAAATATCCCTAAGACCTGACTAGAACTGTGTGTATGAGTGGTGAATGTGCAAAACAACAAGAAATGAAGACCAACAAGACAAAGGAATGGACTACAAGACAGATCATCAATGAATATTTTCCTTACACAAGATCCATATATAAAACAAAAAACTTAGTGGTATAATAATAGTATTAAGTGTTTGATTTTGTGTCTATAGGAATTTTCTCTCAATATATGTAGGAATAGTATGAGTAAATAGGCATCACTATAAACCACATTTTTATAAGACGAATACTTATTTTACATACTATTTTGGATTCCCTTTTACCCCCATTTCTAAAAAATTGGGCATTAAAATTACGACATGGAAGGAACTTAAACGATTTATTTATCGAGTGAATATGGGCACAAGTCTTCAAACATGTATATATTTTCAAACATTCTTGTTTGTGTGCCTTAAGGTGTATCTTTACTCACATTCCATTCATGGAAAATGAATATCTTAGTATTGGAGCGGTTGGTAGGATGAAATTTACCTCAGGCTATTCATTGTCTATGTTTTCATGGGATTTATGAGGTTCGGATGGATTTATTTGATGGAGTGGTCTAGGAGTATCGCCATCTATTTATGAAGCGAGGGTCCTTAATTGTCAAGAGATTTATTGTAATTTCTCAAAGTTGATTTGTTTATGATGCCATTCCACTTGTTTGTCTAGGTTTACTCTTCCTTTTCTTTTTTCTAAATGGTTAATATTTATAGAATTAATTAGGGTCTCTTCTTATTTGAAGGGATTTTTTCTAGAGGTATGATTTTCTTGGTCAAGGTCTTCTAGGATTATGATTTTATTGGTCAAGTTATTCTAGGATTAGGATTATAAATAGAATGTGATAGGATCAAACACTAATAATTTTTCTGATGAAATTTATCCCTATTATTGTAAAAGAATTGATCTAATTATGATCCTCTTTGTTCCATTGATAATAAGTAATTGTGACTGCAGTGATTGTAATTTTATGGTTGGCTAGTATTTCTTGATCACTATCATGAACTTTATCTATATTCAAGGTAGTATCAAGAGGATCTTCTTGGCATGGATTTCATCCCACCATAATTATATACCTATTTTATAGTGTCATATTTTTTTCAATTGATTCTGATTAAGAATGTTTTTTATTTAGTTTGGGCTTTTGATGCATTTTTATGTTAGATTGTAGATTATATTTGTGGTTTGGGATAATCTTAGTGAAAATTTTGATACGACATGAGATAGTTTAAATCGGTAACCCTTGATTTCAATTCATTAAAATGGTTTTGATGTTTCCAAGGGTATAGGTAAGTGTTTTCCAAATTAACTCCCCCAACTATTTTGACAACTTACATCCGCATCTTGGCTTTGAAGTTCAAATGTTGAAAGTTTTGCACACTCTGGTTGTCCCCCTGGTAAAATTTAGTTGGTTTCAATTATTTTGTGAGCCCTTGCATGCCCTTCTTTCCTCTTCCTTTTGCTTCCTCCTACACTTTCTCCATGTGCTCCTGCTTCCATTTTCATTCTTATATCTCCTTCCATTGTTGTTCATGTGTAACACTTCACGGTCACTTTCATTTCAATGGTTCATACACCCCTTTTTTTTTTTCCGTCTCGTACTTCTCATTTCAATGCATGTGCCCTTCTCTCATACTTGTATACTTTTGTAGATATGCACTATTTTCCTCCCACTCCTGTGTACACCTCTCTTGCACGTATGTCCTCTGCATTCCTCTCTCACATCTCCTAGTTTCATGCACACCTCGCGCATTCTTTCACGGCAGTCACTGTGCCGCATGACAACCCGTCATATTAAGTGTATCACATGGAACATATCAAAGTGCATCAAATGGGTACCAACCCTTATGAATAACCCTTCCACGACACATGGAAGTAAAGAAAAACCAAATAAACACTCATATGAATCCTTCTTCTGCTCAGTGTGTGCTACGTGTCATTATGTGTCTAGTTTGCACTACAAACCTTTAAATCCTCATAACTTCTACTACTAAGCTCAAATTCCCACGCACTTAGTCTTGTTGGAAAGCTACTAACATGGGCTACATGGTGGATCATTCAAAATAAGATTTTTGTGTAATTTGGCTAGTGAGAAATAGGGAAGCGTATCTCAAGTCATTAATGTACATATATAGTTAGCTAAACCACCTAGGTTTGATTCAATTTTTCCTCCTTCCTTCCTCTATGAGAAAAAAAGACATGGGAGGCAGATCTAAAATCCTTGTAGGTAGTTATTACTTGTTATTGGTTGTTAAATTTTTTTATCCAAATTTACCTCTTCTTTCTCCTCCTCTTCTCTCCTTCTTTTTCTATAAATTTTATAACACTTCTTATTGTAAGGGTTGGAATCATTTATTTTGTAAGAGAATTATTTAGGCATTGCCTTGCATTTTGAGTTGCACACCTTTAGATTTGGTTCTCTGCATGTGGATACTCACCTCTTCCACCATTATAATAGATTATGTATCCTTCAGAAGCAATACAAGTTTTTTTGTGGTTATTCTCTACCCTATCTCATTTCATTGCATCTTCTTTACTTTCCCTTTTCGTTGATGGTTTGTAGTATATTCTAAAGTCCCTTGCAAGTCCCTTTTCTATTGTGCTCCATGAAAATGAATTTTTAGGTGTGTTTAAAACTTTGGCACGCATGTTTTCTCTCTATGCACATATTTTTCTTCATTTTCACTCAAGGTTGATCGTGTTCATCCCCCTCCTTTTTGTGTTATCACCTCCCCTTAGTTTATTTTTCCCTTTTCATGTATCTCCTTCTCACCCAGTCCCTTGGAATCACAAAGTAGTGATAGGTAGTTGTATTCCCTTTCTTATGAGTAGTTTTAGTAGTAGAAATAAGTAGAGGAACTAGCTTTCTCCTTAGGTTTGTCTAAATCTCGCAAGGTCCCAACACTTGGAGATAGCCCCATGTTTCCTCAAATACCTAGTTCATCCTGATCTGGGATGGGTTCAATTTTGAGCTCCAAGATTTTCTGTCATGCCTGATGAGAACAATATTGAAAGCTTAAATTTTAGCATTGTTAACTTCTAGTGTGTGACATAGTGGTTTCCAGCCTCAGGAGGCTTATTTCAACACATATGGAAAATCCCAACACTCAGATCTACTATTTTTATCAGTCCAAGTTCCTTTCTCATAAGAATGATACATACTATACAAAGTGCATCACCTGAATATTCCTTCGAGTATCTCCAATTATCTCTAAGAAAAAGAGGCAAGAGAATAACCACATGCATGTCTCCATCTCTAGTACATGATGTAGTTTCCAATTCTCCTCTCAGACTAACTTCTGCACAACCCATCATGCTAACTTTGCCACCACAAATAAATTTTCCATTTGTCAACTTTACTGGCAGAAGTCCTCTTGCTCTAAATGTGTAACATGATATGTCAACAACCATGCTCAAAAGTATTTCGTACTTCATCGGTGAAAATCAAGTCTCTCCTACCAAGCACATCCAATATGTGGAAAATGTATGCTCTATTTATCTGATTACATGTGATGATGTAGTAGTTGGGCTACAAACATCTTCACTTAAGGGTAAGGCACTTCAGTGGTATAAAAGTCTAACAACTACACCCATTACCAGTTGGTATGACCTTTGCATATCTCTTTGCACCTATTTTAAGATATGTCAAATCATATGTCCTTAGTTGAGAAGCTAACACCAATAGAGAGAGAACCTAATGAGAAAATGATTTATTTTAACATTAGATTTAAACATATTTGAGACAAGATTACTCAAGTAATAAGGCCTACAGCCAAAAAATATTTCTAATAATATCTAAGGGATTTGAATAGTGACATATTAGTAATGATTAAGTCTATGGGGGCTAGAACTTTACCATATTATTATAACATTGGTATCATGGCATAAAATAGTATTATTCAAGCAGGGAAGTTATCTCCTAGATTTCCTATGCCCTTATTCCTAGAAATGTCTCAATCACCCCACCCTTTCATTTCTAATATTCCCAATAAGAGCGCTCAACCTACTACCTCCACGTCTTATTCTCTTGTGTAGAAAAAGGAGGATGAAGAAATGAAGAAAATGATAAGAAACTTGTCCAATAGAGTCATATCTTTAGAAAAACAACAGACATAAGCCTTCTAAAATAATTTTAATCAAGGGTATAATCAAATCCATCATCACTTCATAAATCAATATCCAGATCAGATATATGGTCATAACCAACAAAATGATAGATGCCATGCTAATGTGCACCTCCAATTAAAAACAGTCACTCGTGTGTAACCTCTTCTAATATCCAACACAAGTCAAATACTTATCCCAGTACAGAAAAACATGGCCCAAGAGTTAGAGTGATGATTCCCTTGTAATATTCCTCATAATTAGTATAATTTCACTAATGCCTTGTGTGCACAAGCTTATATGATTCAGGTTGCTTCAAACTATGAGCCTTCCATTAGCGCGCACAAACCAGATAATCAAGAAGTGTCAAAAGTTTTTTCTCAGGCCAATCTTATGTTCTTCAGTGTAGAAGACTTCTATGTGATGAACCAAGCTATGGATAGCTCAAATAGATTGTGGGACTATTTTTCATATAATATAAGATACAAAAAGAGAATTCTCAAGTGTGTCACATAACCTTACACTCCTATCACATAGGTCGATCCTCAAAAGTAAAGAGATGCGGCTAATATTCAAGCATCAAAATGTTAAGGAAATCAAAAATCATGGTCTGGTGTGTAATGTTTCAATTAAAGTGGCATGTACCCCTCATTTGGTAGGTCAAGCCTCTATCCAAGCTAAGGCCCTTGCCTCTACAAATGAAAAATAAAGAAATGATTATGTTGTTCCTCAAATGCATAAATTAGTGGGCCTTCAATTAAACATGGTGGAACAAATGAAAAATACAAATGTAAATATCACAATGTGGGATGCTATGGCCATTCCATCTCAGCGCGACCTACTACATGAAGCTCTGGTATAACTTCCACGTGTTGATCTAGTCATTCAAAGACCTCATGTTGATGTTAATATTTTTCAAACAGAGGAGAATCAAGTAAGAAAAGTTATCAAAACCTCTCTTTTCTATATGCCCTTGATAATAGGAAAACATCTTGTTCAGAATTTTATGATTGACTTAGGAAATAATACTTATGTTATGCATAAGAAAATTTTTGATGTCTTAGGTATTAAGTAAAAACCTATGTACAAAGGAGTCTTACAACTTGATGGCTCAATTTTCACCACTCTAGGAGTCATCAATGATCTTGATTTAACCCTCTATGCATGTTGATTAACTAAAAATGGACTAACTATGTAGTATATAGATATTTAATATAAGCTATGAAAAATAATAAATAATGTAAATAAATGTAGTAAAGAAGTATTCAAACAAGCTAAAAAATTATGCAAAAGGAAACACTAGCCCTAATGTGCTATATAGAGTGAGGAAAGGAATCAATTGATAATAGATGACTATTGGAGAGTGTCACAGAGGTAACAGGAAAAATCAAGAGCACAAACGACTGTGTAGGAGTTCCAAAAAGAGTGGATCTATAATATTTCTCTAGATTGGGGCACTTGAGAGAGGACTGGGGCACCTACAGGTGCTCTAGTATGAAATCTAGGTGCCCTGGTCTATGTGAAAGCTTTGAAACTAGTTTTTACAGGGTAGGAAGATAGTATGAAACCCTCACTGTGTGTCGCATCTACTTTATTGTCCTGTGCTAATGTTTCCAATACTCCAAGATAAATAAAAGACCTGCAAGACCCCAAACAAACATCAAACCCTAAAAAATGAATAATGCATATGAAGGGGTTAGAATGTCCTTAGTGGCCATAATGGTGGACTTATAGCTTAGCGTTGTACTACATCTCAGACCCAATGTAGTTCTATGTGCAAGTGTGTGTGAACATGCCCTAGGTTGCTCTTGTGTCAATCACACTTTGTGAAGTAACGAGTGATAAATATGTGTAGAAAATGTAATAAAATGTGTACATGTAATCGAATAGAATCCCTCCCCCTATGAAGTGTGATGCAGATTTCCTAACCTTGATGATGGAGCTATGTCCATGTAAATAATTTCAAAAGCAATAGATGGATGCAAATCTAGATGAAGTGATAGTAGTAAGTGATGCTAGGTCCCTCATTATGGTCCCATAAATTTATATTTATAATTTTATCTTGATCTAATTTTGTAATCAAACCTGAAAAGGTTGAGCATGAGAAAAATAAACATGCCAAATGGTTAGAAAGAGCCCAAAAAGTGGCGGGAAAGTGTGAAAAGGACTGGTGCACCTTTGGTGGGACCAGGGCACCCTCTGGCACTCCAGTATTGGTTTGGGTGCCCTGGCTAAGGCTAAAATGATGGGAAAAGGGTGAAATAGACTGGGCATGTAGCTGTAAAGGGGTGGAAATGATGTAATAAAATAAAACAAGATGGCCAAAAGATGAGGGTTAATTAGTACATTATTCACTCAATAACCTTCTAAATAGTAGTATGAAATCAGGATAAATAAATGTATAAAATGCATAATTTTGTGACTACATTTTCGTCCCAATTTATGTTGGTCAGAAGAAAGCTCAAATACATAAAGTAGATAGAAACGTGTACTTGATGTCCATGAAGAGTGTAGTAGAAATGTGTCGAAGGACTAGACAAAGTGTGGAATGAAAAGAAAGATGGAGGAGCATTGAAACTAAATACAAAAAATGCAAAAAGAAAAAGTGATGAGAGTGAACCTAAGGTGGGACATGTGTGTAGCTGCTGCAGTGTGTAATGTACCTACATGGTTAGTAAAGTGTGTGTTATCATGAAGTGTTTTTGTTGACGTTATTGTTGTTGTTTCCCCAAATTTGACTACTTGTTTCTCATATGGTCGGACCTGTAAGGAGAAAATGATCAAGTATTCAATTATGTATTTATGTAAGTGTAAAAACACAATGTGAAATATGTATGTATATGTAAAATACACAAATGTAAATGAAACATTTGCACCTGATCCATGTCAAGAAAGAGTGTAGCAGGATATCTTGTACTATGAGTTTTTTGGGTAATCTCACACCACCATGGCAGATGAAGTGTAGGGAGGAAATGTTGTGTGTGAAGAGATCTCTGTACTATCCTAGTTTTTTGGGAAATCCGACACCACTAGCCAAAATAATGTAGAGAGGCACAACCATTGTAAGCTCCAAGCCTGTAACTACTTCGTAGAATGCTAAGGACACCATGTCATGTAAAATCCACTTTGTATGGGGTTTGTAGACTATTTTGAACCCACTCATTGTGTATAACTGAACCAAAATGATGTAGAATCTTTTTGTTTGTTGTAGAAAAAACCCAAAATATGTCTCCATTGTTGGGGGCGATGCGACGTCACTAAGATGAGAATACGGCCCCAAAAGAGGATCAACCACATGTACGTTGTAACTCTCCCCGGTAGGGGGGAGGGAATGTGCTTGGTGGAAACAAAGGCACGCAAAAACAAGGATGGCTAGCCAAAAAAAGTGTTAGTATGAAAACACATGCATGTATAAAACAAGTGTAAAGTACACAGACAATGTAAAAAGAACCAAACACACTAGTGTAAATAAAAAAGAAGACAAGTAAGCCACAAAAAGAAGGTCAAAAACATGGGACATAACTCACGATATCATAAGACATGCAAGGCCATCATGTCTGCAAACAAAAAACATCTATGTACACCAAACATAGGGAAAGTTCCACATTACAAAGAAAAAAATAGCAGAAAATGTAACAAACAAGTAAAATAAGTAGTCATGGAAACTTATAATCCTTTAAAACAAGATCTACACATTGATCACCCGCTAGCATGTTAGAAAGTTAACCAATATGTCAAAGCATGAATAACAAAGTATTGTAAATTTATAAGTACAAAATAAAAAAATAACACCTGTGAGAGATGAATGTGGATGCCCCCAGTAACTAGTGTAGGAAGGGTAGAAGACAAACATCCATGCTATGTCTGAAGGATATGTTGTTAGAATTTGAGGATTCTAATAAATGCAGATTTAATCAACTTACATATTATATAATGTTACAATAAATATTTAAATAAACATTACATCATAACATAAGTAAATAAAGAAATAATTATAGGAAATAAATAGCACATGTGACACATTATTTATAGTGGAAAACCCCAATAGGGTAAATAACCACTTTGAAAATAACTTTTTACTTTAGAGAACTTATTTTACATCTAGTAAGAGCACCTCCTCCTTTAAAAACCTATTTACCAAGGGTAAAACCAATTCACTTGATTTGTACACCTTTGATATATTTATCGAATATATCAAATGAGGACCTAAAGTCATTTTTCTATATAAGGTGATTGGGTATGTCTGCTGAGCCACCTTTTCAACCTAAATGGTTGACACTGTTTCACCTTATTCTTAGATCATTTCTTTGAAGTGTTGACAAAATAGATAGGGTAACGAGTGTGGGAGGAATACCTGTTCAAATGTTGGTTGATGGGTTGTTGCGCGCGTATGACTTCGGATCCACAACTGATCATGAGAGCTTTGTTTTGGCTAAGAGGAACTACCTGTAATGAAAACAAGACCACCGGAAGGAATTAAACAATATGGGTAGTGAACTACCTAGCGTATTGTAGATTCGGGAAGTGTGATACTTCCTAAATGGTTGTCAATCCACTATTTTAAACAATTTAATGTTGTAAACAAAGAAAATCCTATTGCAATTTAAAATGATTTAGGTATCTCACTTCAAAACACAATAAGGAAAAGATATGATCTAACAGGCTAAGCTAGAATAGAATCCAAAGGTCAAATGATTGGTTCTGGGTCTTTGCAGGTCTGATAAAGGTCTCGGGTAGATCATAGGTGAATGGGGATGAGATGAAATTTGGTGGGTGGGTATCTGTTCTAGGATGTGTGGATAAATACAGACACTGGTGTCGATTAGGGGTGATCCACGATGGTTAGGTGTAATCGGTGCTGGTTATTGTGAGATCTAAAAATGTCACAGAACAAGCTTTTGGTCTCTTTTGTGATTGTACAAAGGAATTTGGTGATTCGGGGTGAAATATTGGGTTACTTGAATAGGATTTTGGCAAGGTTTTAATGGGTATACTGAGGTAAAAAATGTTGGAGAAGGTCAATAGGGGGCAAAGTAAACAATAGATGATAGAAGGATGATGAAATGAAATTAACCAGGAAAGTATGATGTTATACTCACTTGGATTCCGTTCCTGAATTCTTGTGTGTGAGGGATGGAGGTGCTGATGATGGGTTTGAAGGCTGTAAGTGATCACCAACTAAAGAAAATCTTCTACATGTACACTCCTCTTTGCTTGGATAGATCAGATCATGGCTGGGATGGTTGTGAAGGAGAATATGCTCAATCTCCTTCCTTGGATGTGAGTTTTCACTGGAATTTGTTGTTTGAAGATGCGTTATCTCTCTGAGATGTGTTCTTGCTCATTCACTTTTTTCCAAAGTTTGCCAATCTTGAGAATAAGGTAGTTTAGGGGTTAAAAGGGGTAACCGATGGCAATTCGGCTTAACTAGCAATGGTTAGGGGTAACCAACGTTAGTCAAGGAGGGATTCCCTAGGTTTACTAAACTAGGGAGATCCTCCTGATTTCCTTGGATCTCATGTCATTATAATGCAGATTAGACTGGGAGCTTCTTGTGAGCATGCAGGAATGTGGTTAGATGGAATGTAGGCATTGATTTTTAGGGTTTGGGTAAGTCTTAGTTAGTTATGGCAACTTACTAAGAATAGGTCTTCGGTTGAGTTGGCTTAGTGAGGTGTTTAAGTGAACTATATGTGTGGATATTATTTATATAAAATATTCAAATAATTAATATAGTGAGGATAATGCATTAATTTAATTAAATTAATATTAGTGGGGTGAAGGGGGTCATGGCTAGGTAAATGTGATGAAGGGTGCTTATTGGTCGAGGTATGAAAGGGGAGTGTGACCTGATTTTAGTGTCTAAATTTTGCCCCTTTTTGTTACATAGCTTGTATTGGTAAGTGACGCTAACAAAAATAAGATGTGGGTGCCCCATGTGTGGGTGAAGGTGACCCCCCTTAAACCAGAAACTAACGAGGTAGTAGGTTGAAGCGGTGAGTGGTTTGATAAAAGGTAAATGTGAGGAAAAGGGCAAGTGGGTACAGGGGAAAAGGGTGAAAGGTCTACTTGGGCAATGTAGGTAATGGGTTAGGGTCACAGGTTGTAACAGTCAAACACATGCACATGTATAAACTGCAGCACGCTACCAGGTTGAAGAGTAGGCAAACTCTAAATTGTTTAAGGTCGATAGGTTTATCTGAACAAGGTTGAAGTGAATCTGGTATCCAAGGTATAGGATATGGTCAGGAAACACAACGTAGGTTAGGTGTAAGAAAATTTAGGTATGTTCTGGTACACCAAAGGTAGGTTCAGGATAAATGATCACGACAATAGGCTAGGTAAGGTCATTAGGTCAATCAACACAGGTAAAAATGTCGCAAGGTATAACATACACATGAGGTCAAAGGTCACTACCGATGGTCTAGGTCCAAATATCTATGTCATGACACGAGTAAGGCCAAGGTAGGGGTAAAAGAATAAGAAGTCCCCAAAGGAGGAAAAATGGAGGTAGGAAGTGATGAGGTTAGGAAAGGTAAGGTAATGGGTTGGGTAAAGGTTGGATGGGGTAAAGGAGCAAAGTAAAGGGTGGGGTAAAATGGCAAAGTAAGGGCAATGTGTAGGTTTGGGTGACCGATGGTAGTCATGGATAACTGACGTCAGTATAGGAAAACTGGCAACGGTTAGGTAGGGCACCCGATCAATATCGGTCAATGGTAATTGACGTCGGTTAGGTCAGGTGGGCTATAAAAATAAAAAAATCTACATTTTTACTATTCATTTGTTATTTGTGAAGTGAAGAAACAACATAAAAGAGAGAAAAGTGTCTGGAAGAAACATAATAGTGAGTTGGAAGTCTAATTTGACGAGGGTTGGGTGGGTGAGTAGCAGGTCCACGAGATCAGGGTGAGAGAGTTGATTAGTCAGAGGTTATGAGTAGATATTCGGTGATGGAAGAGGCTGGAGAGGGATCGGGTGGACCACCGGCACAGCGGTCAGACGTGCCACTGAGACAGTGGTAGCACAACGAGGTAAGCACCCAACGCTATATTGTTGATTAAATAGATTAGAAATTTTGGTATTTGTTATTTGTAGGGTTTTGTGGGTGGGAAAAAGTTAAATTTGGGTATGGGGGAAATAATGGGAAAAAAAGAGGGGGGGGGTAGTAAATTGTATAGGTGGGGTGGGCAGGGGTCTAAGGGGAGTTTAGGTCACTGTACCTCGGTGGTCACCCCAAGGGGCAGTGAACTTATCGAAAAGGGAGCATTGGCACCACATCATCAGAAGTTTCCATGACAGTGAATGGTGAGTGTTTATGAAATCGTGCCCTAGGATGGCCGGCGTTGTGTCAAGCTTGGCACTTAAGAGTGGGTTGGGTAGAACCGGTATCGGTCAACAAATAGGTGACCGATAGCCAGTGTAAAGGTGATTGAAGTCAGTTAGAATAACTCCCCCTTCCTATGTTTTGCATGTATTAATTTTAGTCCCTAAGGGTCCCTAAAAGTGAGTTCTAGATGGATTCTTTATAGTGCTTCAAGTTCCTTTAGATGTAAAACTTAGGTGATGGATAGTATATGCTTAGAGCTTGGTCCCTCATGATCATTGAACACATAGGGATTAATGTATGTTCTATGGATTTCCTTGCAGGGGAGATTCCATAATTGACAACATGCAGGACAGGGCTCCACCTCATACTGGTGAAAAAGGTTCCCAAAATCTAATAGTGACCCAAAATGGAGCTGCAGTACAGGTGGAAAAGGGTCAGTGGGCACCTAGAGGGGATAGGGGCATCTAGGCACTACCTGTACGGGATGCGTGTCAGTGTCTATAGCCATAAATTTATAATTAAAATACATCGACTAGGTGGGACTCCGGGTGTAACACATTCCACCTTCCGAAAATAGGAAAAAAATGACAATCACCCTAAAGACAAACATCGATTACTAGTTTTCTTGCTTAGTTAATCATATTCGATGCCTAGGTTTACTGTATCTCCTCCAAGGACATAGAGGAGATGTACCCAAGATAGTTTGATTTAGTGTCTATTGGGACTAAAAATGGAGTTTGATGATTCACAGTAGAGACTAGTATGCACAGGCTGTGTGAGAGCAACATGAAAGACTAGCCAATCCCGATTTGAGAGAAGGCTAGTGGTTTTATTTAAGGTCAGAGCAAAGTGGGACTAGTGGTGCACTACTAGAGGCAGAGGGTGGATGCTTGGCCTGATCATTGTATGGATGTGCCCCATGATATGATGGTAGACATGAGACACACTTGTCTTGTTGACTTCCTTGGTAGAGTGATGACATAAAAAGTATTAGAATTTCAGACTACCTACTAGAGATATATCTATGAATTTGGTGGATGTATACCATATAATATGGATTCTGATGTAGGGCTGGTTGATTTGGTTGGAGAGGAGTACAACACAGATGCAAGGTCATACACAAATGGGTGCCAGTTGTAAGAGAGTGGAGATCGGAAAGGCTGACATATGATGTGGCCCATTTTCGGTAGTTGTTGGAGGGGTTTTCCAAAGTGGACATTATCTGGAGGCCATATGTGGGATTCCCCTCATATAGGCACATCCATGAGGAGTGAGCTGAGCTCTAGCTAGAGAGGTGGATATAAGGTTGTTGTACCAGGTAGGATGAGATGATCCTGGTAGATAGGGTCCGGTAGTTCGAGATTGTACAGGATATTCCTCCATCCTTTCCACATTATCAAAGAGATGATGTGGAGAGGTCTCTACCTTTACCACATCCTACAGTGTCTACAGGGGAGGAGGAGTAGCCAGTGGATTGGCAGATAGATGATGCCGGATGTATAGAGCGGTATAGGTAGTGGTGGGTGGGTCAATTACGAGCCATACCACCTAGACCAGGGTAGCCTGACGTAGCTACCATTACAATGTAGAGAGACACCCTACAGGGGTAGGTAGCGATGTTGATTATGTATATAGGTATACTGTAGACACAACTAGAGGGGTTAGAGGTAGAGGTAGCAGAGCTACGAGTACAGGTGGCCAATCTGCAGACCCAGATGGTGGAGGGAGGAGATGGAGATGGAGATAAAGATGGTTAGGTGAAATCCTTATTGGCTCAAGTGGTAGGTTTATAGGACCATTTGGCCACAACCCAGGCACAGATTGGGGCGTTACAGGCCCATATATAGGCACAGGGGCAGGGGGACCACCACAGGCATAGGGAGCTGGTCCCAGTTCACAGGCTCGTGCAGGGTAGGTTACTACAGGGTAGGTACAGGGGCTAAGACCTATGGGACCACCATAGACCGTACCTGTATATAGGTTACGGGATGTCCCAGGTGAGGTGAGATATTATTAGGACCAGATCATGGCGACTGGGATAGAATTCCTCTCTTACGGAGAGTACAGGGCACATCAGGTGTCTAGTGAGAGGACGAGATCCCACACACATAATGTGGAGAGCACAGGAGGTCAGCGAGCTCCGAGGCCCGATCAGGGAGAGACCACCAACACACGATGACTAGCGCTAGGTGTTGTGCCAGCAGGGACACAGGAGACTGAGGGTGCAGGTGATACAGAGATGGAGGACATCCGGCGAGATGTCTGATGTGCAGTCACCTAATTTTTGATGTATACTAGTGATTTTTTTATATATATGTCAGCCTGCGTGTCAAAGATAGTGGTTTTTTTATCACATACCAACCTTCGTGCCGAAGACAGTGAGGATGCATGAGTTATTTTTTGTATATTTTGAGTATATACCAGCCAGTGTGCTAAAGAGATTCTGTATTGATTCATTCTTTCTTTTCATATATATGAGATAGGCCTGCGTGCTGATGAAATTTTGTACTATATATCAACCTGCATGCTGACATTTTTGAGATGATGGACATGTATATTGAGATACATATTGATTGATTTATATGATGAGATACATGGTATTGTGTGATTTTTTGATGTGTGTATGAGACATTGGTTTATGGCTTGTATTAGATGAGATATGGATTTGTTACTTTAATTTGGTTTAAAATTAGGCACGGATCGAGTCAGGTTTGGTTAGGCATGGATCGAGTCATGTTAGGTTAGGCATGGTTGAGTTGAAAGTAGGTTTAGGTATGATTCATTATTTTGGCAATCAATGATACTATGGGTCATATGTGAAATGTTCTATAATCTATGCATAGTGATGATAGAGAAATGGTAGGTGTAATAAATGTATGATATGGTAAGCAACTTGCTATGTATGTGGCTTAATTTCTAATTTTGTTAGAAAAGGGGAACTAAGTGAAATGTGATGTAAATGGTGAGTTAGGCATGGTTGATGAATTGTTTTAGGGTAGAGAATGGCTGACCTAACCTCCAAGGGCCCCATGCCCTCGGATTGCTACCTACATAGTCCCAGTGAAAAGGGACCTGAGGCCGATGTAGTTCTCCCATAACCTATGGAAGAATATGAAAATGTGTTGGTAGGTTTTTGGGCATGTTGTGGGTTTAAGTGTAATAGGTGTGGGTAGATTATAGGTAAAATGATGTAGGGGAAGGTGATTATGGCGAAAGGGGATGATTACCTCAATGGTAAGCATCGAGGACCAAGTCCTGTATAAGGTAATCAAAATGTAAAAAAAGATGGTTAAAAGATAAGAGGGGGGCAATAAAGCCACCTGATTGGGTACGATCATACCGAGTAGATCATACGTTGGAGGAGGTGAGGAACATAATACCCTAAAGACAATGCATGATTGAAATTTTCTACGATGACGGTAGTCACAGGAGCACCAAATTTCTAAATTCCAAGATGTCCCTTGAGGCAATTGAGATAATGAGAGTGGAAGTTGTAAGGAGGGTGAAAGGTAGCTAATTTTATATGTTTTGAGTGACAGGGCCCTTGGGTAAGGGGTCCTAGGTCACAGTGGGCAAGTCCATGACTAATTTTTTTTTGTTTTGATCGACTGATCGATGCGGGAAGTCTATATGGGATAAATAATATGGTACTCCTTGAGGTATTCGTGAAGCTAATCGATGTGAGAAGCTTCCGTTTCTCTCGTCATTTTTTTTTTTGTAAAAGCTTCACATAGTTGTCCTTCGAGGGAGCAGTCTATTTAAAGCAGCAATTTTGTCGAGAGGAAGATGTCCTTTTGAGGGAGTCGTCTTTTATTAGAATTTTTACTCAAGGAGTTTGGTCCCATGTGAGGTCGTTGAAGTCATGGACAAGACCAAGGTGAAGGATAGGACTCTTGTTCAAAAGGCAAGGTGGAACTACCGTGGGATCTCATCTAAAGGTAGATGAAAAGTATCCATGAGAATCATGCTATGTGCAGTTCCGTGGTACACATATTCAAGAGAAGATAGCAAGAGACGAGTAATCACATGATTCTTATTTAATCATTGGGGAGGTGTATGAAGTGGATAGTACTCAAGGGATGAGCCTGTAAAGAGACAAAGGGTGAGGTAGGACAACAAGTCAACAATAGAATGGTCGAAGATGCAATGCGTTAAGGGACTCAAGTTCGGGTTTACCATCAATGAGGATAAATGATAGGCACCTAATCCATAGGTATGAGTTACGATGTATGGTCCAAGCCAATTAGGAGAAAATTTTCCTCGTTTAAGTTTTTCTACTTTGGTTATGTGTTGATTTTATTTCAAGACAAGGTCACCGACTTAGAAGGTTCATTCATGAACACGTTTGTCATAAGCACATTTGATACGTTGTTGGTAAACTTGAAGGTGATCCAGAGCGTTAAGACAACGTTCATCTAATAACTCTAGTTATGCTAAGCAGTCCTGACGAAAGTCATCATCAGTAAGCATGTCATGGAGAGAAATGTGGAGTGAGGGGATCTAGATTTTGAGAGGTAGAATAGCCTCTGTACTGTAGACTAGCAAAAAGGGTGTGGCCATAGTGCAAGTGTGAATACTAGTGCGGTATGCCAGTAGGGTGAAAGGAATGTGCGTATGCCAATCCTTCCCAGTATCGCCAACCACTTTCATGAGAATTTTTTTGAGAGTTTTGTTAGTGGATTTGGCTTGGCCATTGGTTTTTGGGTAATAAGGTGATGAGAAACTAAGTTGAAATCTGAAGGCATCGCAAAGTTTTTGCAATGTTTTATTTTTGAATTGTTTTCCATTGTTAGTGATGAGGTGATGAGGAACACCAAAGTGACAAATGATGTGATGGTTAATGAACTCACATATCTTCTCAGATTTTGTGGAGATGAGTGGTATGGATTCCACCCATTTTGTGTGGTATTCGGTAGCAGTTATATTCCATTGATGGCATTGGGAAGAATGAGGATTGATTTCTCTGACAAGATCCAAACCCCATTGAGAGAAGGGTCAAAGGTCACGAGTGACCTATAAGGCATGACTGGGTGTATGATGAGGGTTGGAATGTTGTTGAAATTTTACACAATGTTTGACATAGTCACAACAATCATGGTTAAGGGTTGGCCAGTAATAGCCTAGCCGAAAAATACGGTTAGCAATAGCAAGGCCACTAAAGTGACCTCCACATATGCCATTACGAACCTCCTTAATGGTATAAGGAATTTCAGAACTTGTGAGGCATCGTAAGAGAATACCATCAAAGTCATGCTTATAGCGGAGTCCCCCTAGGATAACGTAACAAGAGACCTTTTTAAGGAAGGCACATTGTCCATTATGGGTGAGATCAAGAGGTAAGATGGAGAGAGAAAGGTAGTCAGAGTACTGTTTATACCAAAGGTCACTCAGGTCAGGGGTGTTAGTTCTGATTGAGTAAACATCATGAGGTAAATAAGAAGGTGAATGGAGGCTTTGTAAGGTGACAAAGATTTTGGAATCGGTAGGGGAAGCGGGTATTTGGGAAGCTAAGCAGGCCATGGTATCGGTAAATTTATTGGTTGAATGTGGGATGTTTTGAAGGGTGTAATGATCAAAGGTGGTCAAAAGTATGTCTACATGATGTTTATACTTTTGAAGTATCTTGTTATGACATTGATACATACCATTGACTTGGTTTATGACCAATTTTGAATCACCAAAGATGTGGATTGATTTGACATCTAAGGCATATGTGGCTTAGAGACCTAGTACGAGCACTTTGTACTCAGCAATATTGTTGGTGCATTCAAAGTCTAGTTTGAAAGACAAAGGCATGAGTTCTCCATCTAGAAGAATGAGGATAATACCATCCCTGCCCCCATGATGACACTTGGAACCTTCAAAGAACAATGTCATTTGGTAAGAGGCTTCCTCCAGGGAAAGAGTAGCAATTGGCTCATCGGGAAAGTCAAAATTAGAGGGTTGATCCACAGAAATAGGTGCGTCGGCCAGTTGGTCGGTGATAGCTTGGCCCTTGATGGAATTTTGATGAATGAATTCGAGGTCAAGATCAGCTAAAAGCATAAGCCATCGCATGGCACACTAATTTTGATAACGTTTGGCATACATGAAGTGTAAGGGATCGGTGTTGGTCATGACATAGGTTTTGTGGTTGAGTAGGTAATGACAGAGTTTGGTGGCAACAAAAACTAAGGCTAAGAAAAGTTTTTCTAGATGGTTATATTGGGTTTCATACTCTAAAAGAGTATGACTTATGTAATTAACCTCCTGCTCCTGCGTTTTTCATCGCGATGAGAGAGCATGGCTCCTAAGGAATGATCGGTAGCTGATATGTATAGTTAAAAAGTTTGATCATCTTTAGGTGGAATGAGTACGGGTGGTTGGAGAAGGTACTGTTTTAGGGCCTCAAAAGTTTTGTGACAGTCATCATCCCATTTAAAGGAGACATCCTTCCTAAGAAGATGATGAAATGGTTGACACCGATCAAATAATTATGAAATGAAACAACGAATGGACTTCAATTTACCTTGTAGGCTACGGAGTTGTTTAAGGTTAGTGGGTGGAGGAATTTCTAGAATGGCCTTGAATTTAGGAGGGTCAACTTCTATACCATGGAGGGAAACAATAAATCCCAGGAGCTTTCCTGAGAGAACAGCGAAGATGCACTTTTTAGGCTAAAGGCGGACGTAATATTTAATGAGGCGGTCAAATATGGTTTCGAGGACGGTGAGGTGCTCGGAGCGACGTTTAGATTTGTCCAAGAGATTGTCCACGTAATCTTCCAATACGTGATACATGATATCATGGAAGATGTAAGTCATAACACGCTAATATGTAGCACCAGCATTTTTAAGACCAAAAGGCATGACTCGATACCAAAAGGTTCCCCAAGGGGTGATGAATGCAGTCTTGTGTTGATCTTCTGGGGCAAGTAAAATTAGGTTATAACACAAGAAGCCATCCATGAGTGAGAGCATCTCATGACCAGCAGTGACGTTAATAAGTTGATCAATACCGGGTAAGGGAAAGTTATCTTTCAGGCAGGTTAGGCTGAGGTCACAGAATTCCATGCAAATGTAGAGTCCCCCTATTGCTTTAATAACAGGGACAATGTTAGAAATCCAATGAGGATAATCAATGGGTAATATGAAGGAAACAGAAAGAAGGCGCTGAAGTTCATCTTTGATGAGAAGAGTAATGCAAGGGTGCATTTTCCTCAGCTTTTGTTTGATAGGTTTAACATCGGGAATGGTTATGATATTGTGGACTGCTATGGTGGGGTCAATACCGGGCATGTCTACGTAAGACCAAGTGAAAGTGTGGTTATGATTTCGGAGAAAAGAAGTGATAGCTTCCTGTTCAGTAGCATCTAAAGATTGTCTGATCTTTAGGATGTGCGGGTCATCCTAAGTATGAATGTTGATTTCGATAGTTGATTCATTCAACATGGTTTACGTCTCAGAGGGTAATGACTGATTAATATATGAGTCATCTATACCAAGGTAGGTGAGTAAGGATTCATCATCCTGAAATTGAACAACGTTAATTATAGGTGTGTTGTTATCGATCATCTATAGATACATGAATGGAAGAGTAGAAGGGGCATTGCCTTCGCGTTGATAAGTTAAAGGCCCCAAGGAAATGGTGTTTATGAAAAAAAAAGTTAGGGGGGATAGATTCAGGATCCATCGACTCTGTCAGTGAGGGTGGTGATGAAGGTGGAGTGGGTGAAGAAGGTGGAGAAGGGCTATTGTCCTTAATGAGTTCAATGCAGGCCTGTTTGGTAGGTGGTTCAGGAAAGCCAATACCACGATGGTCGTTATGTTCATGGGTGGTACATGGAATAATGGTATGGTGGCCTTGCTTGTAATACCCAAAACCAAAACCCTTCCACACACAGTGGTGTAGGAAGGTGTGGGCAAAATCGCAATTGGTAAGTGATTGGAAGTCAGCGCAAAATGGGTGGGGTTGTTATGGTGGTTCAGGTGTGTAAGTGGTAGTATCAAGTCCCCCATAGGTGAGACTAGTACGAAGATGAGGAGAACCATAAAGGAGGAATTCTCCTATGTGGTGATCATAACGAGGGTGTTGGTGAAGGCTTCCATACTCGTGCAGAGTAAGGAATATGTTGACACTATATAGGTGGTACTCCCCCAGAGTGAGGCGTTAAAAAACACCTTACAAGGGATCAGTGGTTGGTATGTAGGTAGCTGGAATGGATGATGTATCAGAGGTTGATGCAGAGGTGGAGTTAATGGATTGGGAAGCTAATGGGTCAATCGTGGAGGTTATAGCAGCGGTAGGAATGGAGGAGGTATGTACGATGAAAGAAATGGTTGTACTAGTAGGTGGAGGTGTAGGTGAAGCGGTATTGGTTGCGGAGGTAGACGGTTTGACAGGTATGAGCACATCATTAGGTTGGTAAAGCATATTGCATGTTTTGAAAGGTGATGGGTTAACCGGAATGGTATAAGTGTGTCCTTCGTGTTCAAACTTTATACAACAATGCAAAGTGGAAGGAACGCAACCCATGACATGGATCCAAGGTCTACCAAGAAACAAGTTATATTGAAATTCCCCCTCTAAAACCTAAAACAATTCTAGAATAGTGCAGGGGCCCACACGAATGTGAAGGATGACAATTCCTAGTGTGGAGGTGATAGCGTCATTGAATGAATGCAACATGACCAAGTCTTTATGAATGCAATTGTACAGTATGCGTATTTGATCAAATGCATGGGATGAAATGATGTTAATGCTAGTTCCTCCATCAATCATAACACGGCGTACTCGTATGTCATCAATGTGTATGGAGATGAAGAGGGTTAGGTCTAGGTCATCATTTTGGTGTGGCGCGATCTCTTCCTTTGAGAAGCTAAGGGAGGCCACTTGGTGAACAAGATGGGGTGAAGATGAAGGTGGTAATTTGGTGAGAGAGGCTACATGATGGGTTGTGATAATGGAGGCTACGGGTTTAGGGTCAGTGGGTAAAAACCTCAATAGATTGAAGAACCTCCATGAGGGCTTGAGGATGGGATTCCAAAGTTTGGATGAGGTCATATAAGGACATTTTGAGGGGATATTGGTGTAATTATTTGAGCATGGTACGATGTGTTATGCCATTAGAAATGGGGTATGTGGGGCCACAGATAGTTATTTTAGGTATGGGTGTAGATGGTATGTTCGGTATAAGATTGGTTGGTAGGTCAGTTGCCTTTTCTTTTCCCTTCTGTGCATGTGTAGTGACGTGTATCATGTTTATTTGAGGGGAGTTGGCAAATGGAGAAGGTGTAGGATGAGTGGTATAATGACATGAAGGGCAAAAACCTACTGGAGGAGAAAATCCTTGTGAGGTGAGCTAGGAGAAATGACATTGGGGTGGTGCGTGACAAGTTATTTGATGTAAACCATGTTAATTTCAAATCTTGAGGGTGGCTCTAGGAGTGGTGAGGGTGGAGGTTGTGGTTGTTGAGTGGGAAGTGTGGGAATGGGTGTCGGTGAAACAGGATCCTTGTCAAGAAGGTCGTCATCATCAAAGTTGGTTTCAGGTGGAAATAATTGGATAAGGACGGTTTTCAATGCCTTTTAGCTCTCCACATCATGCCCTGGCACACGATGGTATGCAAAAATTTTAGTATCATCAAACCCTTTTGGCTTGGGTTTGAGGGGGTCGTAAGGTTGGAGTGGAAGTAATGTGATAATAGAGGTCTCGAGGAGGTTGGTTAAAATTTGGGCGTAGGATCCTGCTAACGTATCACAATGGGAAGTGAACATGGGTTTGGGTGTAGGTGTGGTTGATTATCGAGGAACTATTTTTGGAAGAGGAGGGACGAGTCAAGCTATGGGTTTAGGTGCCAGTGTGGTTTTAGGTATCGGTCGTGTTTTTCTGGGTAGGGCTAAAATAGATGAATGGGTAAGAGGGTGTGTGGTTGTTTTGACTACCTTATTGTGGGGTAGTGTGGTTTTTTTTTTGAGTTGCACTTTCTTGGGTAAAGGTGATGTGGGTGTACGTGGTCTAGAAGGAAAAGCAGATGGAGGAAGAGAGCAAGTTACCTATGGGAATAATGAGGATGCTGTGAAGGTAGATGACGTGGGTCATACTTGGGGTGTGAGGGAAAATGGCTGAAGTGTAGTGGGTAGTGAAGCAATAGCTGAGGGTATTGGGGGTATTAGTGGTAAAGAGATTACAGGTGCGGGTGTAAGTCACGTTGTGTTTCTGGGTAGGTTAGAGGTTTGTGAGGAAGGAATGGGTTGTTGTGCTTTTGGTTTATTGGTGGGTAGATGTTTCTTGACCATGTGGGGAAGATGAGGTCTTAAGATAGATGAGACAAGTGTGGGTGTGATTAGTGCAGTCGCGGTATAAGATTGATGAGTGTGTTTCTTTGGTTTGGTTGTCAGAGTAGGTGTGGTATGGACGTTGGAGGATGTAGCTAAATCCAATTTAATAGGTGGATGAGTAAGACTGGTGGTCGGGGTGACCCCTAAAGTGATAATAGGTTTAGTTGAGGTAAATGTTGTAGGTGTGGGTTCGGGTTTAGATGTAGGTTGGGTTATGGGTAAGGGTGTGGTTTGATCGCTAACAACCATCATGGAAGGGGTTGTGATAGAGGTGGTTATATTTGGTTTGATTGGTTGAAATGTCTTTGGGTAGATAATATAGGTATCAGTGAGGGATGTCTACATCTATGTTGAGACAAAGAGTAAGAGGTGCCCCCATAGTAAAGCCCTATCCACATAATCTAAGTGATTGACCAAACGTGAGAACGGCACATCTGTGGGTGGAGTTGATTAGGACCTAATGGTGATTCCCGTAAAATGTGTCTTAAAGACGGGGAATTGGCTAGATTTAGCTTCTGTGGGTAAGAGAGCCGAAAGTAGGTCAGCGGGATTCTGGGTAGTTGATAGAGAATGCTTTCCAAGAGGCAAAAGTATCTCAATTGGGTCGATGATAGGTGGAGGAGATGATGGGAGCTCCTCTATAAGTGGAGGGATAGATAGGTGCTCCTCTGTGGGTGGAGGAGGTAATGGGTGTTCCTCTATGGGTGGAGGAGGTACTATGGGTAAAGGTTCTCTAAATGGAGAAGCCAGGGGTGAGATGGTCTCGATGTTAGCGGAAGACCCCTCCATAGGTGGTGAAGGAGATGAAAGGTGTTCCTCTGTTGGTGAAGGAACGTGAAAGGTTGGTTCTAATGCAGAAGGAGGATTTCGGGCTAGGATCTCCTCTATGGAATGAATATAGGGTAATTAGGAGGCGACAGGTACCTTGTTAAAGATAGCGTGAACCTCGCAGGTATGGATATCGTGAGTTGATGTCTCAGTAGTTTGATTGGATGAAGGGGCATGGTTGGGAAACGGTTTTTTGAAGATTTTTAGATTTTGGTTGGGGGTGGCGTCGGGGTTATCCATAGTTAACTCACCTTTCTCGAGCATTTCTTGGAAAATATTTTTGAAAGTGATGCAGTTTCCATCACTATGACCCCTTTACCTCGATGATAGTTACAGAAATCATGTTCTTTATACCATGCGGGCATAGGGCAAGTAGGGTCAAGACCAATGTGTGGTTTTATATGTGGAAGGGTGATGGCTCTGGTTTTGATAAGATTTTCTAAGACATAAGAGTAAGGTTCCCCAATTGGGGTATATTTTTGCTGCTCTTGTCTGAATTAAAATGTCTGGACAGGTGAGATATTAGATGAGGGTGTAGCCTAATTTGATGGATGAGCTGGTCCGGCCTTGAGTACCACTACAATTAGTGGTGCCCTTAGCTTTTGAATAATTAGTTTGTGGTTTGGAAAAAGAAGAGGTATCATTCAGATTGAATGCCAAATTATTATTATGTAATTAGATTTTCTTCTCTTCGATGGCCCGAATATATAACTTTCGTGCCATATTGAATGCCTCATCGAATGTTTGGAAGGTTTGGACTTGCAAGGTCGGGGAGATATGTCTAGCACAAGCCCGTGTGAAGAGCTTGATAAGTTCACTTTGTAGCAGTTGGAAGGTAAGTTGATTGATCAGGCTGTGCTAACGAGCGAGAAAATCTATGATAGATTCGTCCTCATACTGACGTGTGGAATATAGATTGGTCATGGTAGCCTTCTTGACGATATTGATAGAGAAATGATCCAAGAAGGCTTAGGCTACCTGATTGAATGAGAATATAGAGTGTTTAGATAACCCATTATACCAATCTAATGTAGGTCTAGTGAGGGACATGGGTAAGGTTCTCAAATCAAGGCATCATCATGAGCAATCAGATAACACCCATGTTTAAACAACCGCAAATCCTGTTGCGGGTCTTCTTTTCTATTGAAACGATTGAATTTAGGCATTTCCCAATGCATAGGGTATGAACGGATAGGAATGGATGGGTGAATAGGCTCGTTACAAATCTCGTCGTAGGTGAGAGTGTTTGCAGGAGCTAGAAACTGATGCCTCCAATGTCTGCATCTTGTCCAACATCAATTTAATTAGGACATTGGTGGGTTGTGATGATTAGATGCCTCCCGTAGCATGAGAAGGTTGGTTTTGGGCATATAAAAGGGGTGTCACTCTAGTGTATGGGGCTGCCATATAGGGTAGTGGAGAAGAAGGTAGTTAAATAGGGGGTACGTACCTGAAATGAATAATGGATGAAACAGGAGGTTGCTGGTAGTATGTATATGGGAGTGGAAGGGTCGTGGTAACCCTAGTGGAAATAGGGGCTAATGATTGTGGAATGGAAAGAACCACATTCTGAAATGGGGTATGGGTCACTGACACTGCAGGTGGTAATGCAGCTACAGGTATGTGTAAGACATTAGGGGCCGATGAGGTTGTGTTTGGGGTATTCATTGAGGGTACGGTGGATGTAATGGGTGACAAAGAGGTTGCAGATGTGGCAGTCATAGTGGGTATAGGACCTAACTGCGAAACGACTGGGGGTAAGGTGGATGCAGGCAGCATGGAGCCAGATGGGGCTGATGTGGGAGTGGGTGTGAGAATCAGGGGGATAGATATGGACATGTTGTATATCAATTGACCCAAGGCGTCCCGAGTGGACGAGTGGAAAAGGTAAAATTGCAAGGCGGCATTGTTTTAGTCAAGGAGTAATGCAAACTCCTCATCTTCGGTAGCGATAGTAGTAGGCTAGATGGGATTCATGGTTGGTGATAAGATGGAAGGTGGTGAAGGACTAGGTGGGAGTGGTTGACAACTGACATGGAATACGAGCGCACTTGCTTGTCTTCGGGTCAGCACCATGTGAACTAATACTGATCAAGTAGGGTTGCTTCTCTGTAAATGACACAGAGAATAGTAGGGACAAATGAATTTGGTGACAAAAAGTAGATTAAGTACCAAATGGTGGCTGGTATGTGAAACAGGCTAACTGATGCGGGTTAGGGACAACCAATGCCGATGAGGGGTAACTACTACCGGTTACTGTAGAAAATGATAGTGAGTAAATAACTAGGAAGAAGGTAAAATCTGACAGGTATGCCAAATTTGAGGATGTTTAAAACATCAATGGGAATAATGACAGTGACAGGGACTATGAAAAGTGGAAGAAAGTGAAGCAAAATGTCCTTTTGAGTAGGTTAGCAAAAGGACCTGGAACCGATGTCGGTTTGGTATAACCGTTGGTGGTCAGAGGTAACCGATGACGCTTACTGTGAGATTGAAACAGTGATGAAAGAAAGTGGTTGTGAATTAAAATCTGATGTAGAATTAGACCCACAATTCTGAGAATGATGATGATATGGCCCATGCACACACAGGTGAAACTAGAATACACTAGCTATTATGAGGAGTGTATTAGGATGAACAAAAAAAAGTGACGAATGTGATCTGTCACCTCAAAATGCAAGCCAAGAAGAAAAACTAAGAAGATGTGATCCTAGGAGTGCCTTTTCTATTATGTTTGTTTATCTTATGCTATTTAGGGATTGACACATGAATTGTGAAATAGATTTTTTTGTGAGGATGGATTACTACAAAGAAGGAGATCTAAAAGGTAAGGTTTCAGGTATGTTATGGTGGGGGTGGTCTTCACTCTGAAGTATGACTCGACAGAGCAGCGAGTTGAGTGCCCAATGTGCCATAATCGTGTGATCACCTACATCTTCTTCCAGGTAAGATGTTGTTCAAGAATGTATGTATTTTGAATTTTTGTGACGTTTGGTAAGACTCAGATAAAGAGAAAAGGATAGAAGTGCTTTTCTATGATTCGTTTGTCAACCATCAGCTGGGCATGACTTCCAGTGTATAGGTTGCCCTCAATTAATGTGAGCTAATGCAATAAATCAGAATGGAATGCACTTATTTTTAAACCCAAATTGAAAATGTAAAATTGGATGACACAATAAGATGAAGAGGAAGAGGGATGCTCTTTCACTACAATGCAGAAAACATGAAGAAGTGGTTCTTTTTAATTACACCAAAAGAAAAGTTTCCTTTAGAGCAAATAGAAAGAAAAGATGAACTACCAGGGAAGAAAATTAGTGTGTACACTTTTCAGAAGGGAAACAAACACACAATTTTTTTCTGGGAATGAATTAAATGCAAGGAACCCCGGATGGGTCCCACCGGGTGTGCCAAAATGTTTCACCTGATTCTTAGATCATTTCTTTGAAATGTTGATGAAATAGATAGGGTATCGGGTGTAGGAGGAATACCTGTTCAAATATTGGTTGATGGGTTGTTGCGTGCATATGACTTCAGATCCATAGCTGATAGTGTGAGCTTCCTTTTGGCTAGGAGGAACTACATGTAATGAAAATAAGACCACCAGAAGGAATTAAACAATATGGGCAGTGAATTACCTAATGTATGCTAGATTCAAGAAGTGTGATACTTTCTAGATGGCTGTCAATCCACTGTTTTAAATAATTTAATGTTGTAAACAAAGTAAATCCTATTGCAATTTAAAATGATTTAGGTATCTCACTTCAAAACACAATAAGGAAAAGATGTAATCTAACAGGCTAAGCTAGAATAGAATCTAAAGGTCAAATGATTGGTTCTGGGTATCTGCAAGGCTGATAAAGGTCTCGGGTAGATCATAAATGAAATTTGGTGGGTAGGTATCTGTTTTTAGCTGTGTGGGCAAATATAGAGACCGGTGTCGGTCAGGGGTGACTGACGGCGGTTAGGTGTAACTGGTGCTGGTTACTGTGAGATCTGAAAATTTCATAGAACAAGCTTTTGGTATCCTTTGTGATTACACAAAGAACTTTCATGAGTCGGGGTGAAATATTAGGTTACTAGAGTAGGCTTTTGGCAAGGTTTTAATGGGTATACGGAGGTAAAAATGTTGGAGAAGGTCAATAGGGGGAAAATTAAACAATAGATGATAAAATGATGATGAAAATAAATAAACCAGGAAAGTATGATGTTATACTCACTTGGATTCCATTCTTGAATGCCTGTGTGTGAGGGATGGAGGTGTTGATGATGGGTTTGAAGGTTGCAAGTGATCACCAATTGAAGAAAATATTTTTCATGGACTACATGTACACTCCTCTTTGCTTAGATAGATCAGATCATGGCTGGGATGGCTGTGCAAGAGAAGATGCTCAATCTCCTTCCTTGGATGCGATTTTTCACTAGAGTTTGCTCTCTAAAGATGCCTTATCTCTCTAAGATGTGTTCTTTCTCATCCACTTTTTCCCAATGTTTGCCAACCTTGAGAATAAGGTAGTTTAGGGGTTAAAAGGGGTAACTGATGGCGGTCCAGCTTAACCGGCGATAGTAGGGGTAACCGACATCGGTCAAGGTGGGATTTCCTAGGTTTACTAAACTAGGAGATCCTCCTGATTTCCTTGGATCTCGTGTCGTTATCCTGTGGATTAGACTGAGAGCTTCTTGTGAGCATGTAGGAATGTGGTTAGAGGGAATGTAGGCATTGATTTTTAGGGTTTGGGTAAGTCTTAGTTAGTTATGACAACTTCCTAAGAATAGGTCTCAGGTTGAGTTGGCTTGGTGAGGTGTCTAAGTGAATTGTATGTGTGGATATTATTTAAATAAAATACTTAAATAATAAGTATAGTGAGGATAATGCATTAATTTAATTAAATTAATTTAATTAATATTAGTGGGGTGAAGGGGGTCATGGCTAGGTAAATGTGATGAAGGGTGCTTATTGGTTGAGGTATGAAAGGGGAGTGTAACCCGATTTTAGTGTCTAGAAATACATACACCTAGGTTTATAATATTTAATATTAGAAATATAATCATTTGATGATATTAAATATTTAACCTAAATTATATACCTAGGTTAGCATATTTAATAATAGAAATATCAATATTTCATATTATTAAATATTAACATATAATTAGTGATGGACGCATATACATTAAAGGTTGGCCAGACCACTTAATCATTATGTTCCAACACTCCCCCTTAATGTTAAGTGGGATAACATAACAAATGCCAATAGATTACCTGCCTATGGTACACTACAGAATTTAAAATCCTTAAATCATAAAGGTTTTAGGCTAGAATATCAGTTGAAGGAATTATAACACATTCCTTATAATCAATTTATCTTTTAGTAGAAAAGGATTTAGAATCCCAAAGATCATCCCATGATCAGTGGCTAAGTATGATTTGTGAGTTTTACATGTTCTCATAAGTTCTCATAAAAGATTATTGAACCCAATCATATAAGAGTATTTTATAACCAAGGATCTTTTTAACAATATGCTTGTACTCAATGTTTACCAGTAAACTCAATAGGACTAAATATTTTACTGAAGACCACCTTTAAAATCTTTCTACACTTCTTTCTAAAAAAGAAGACGATGAGATATACATGCCCGAAGGTATTTTTACACTTGACCGAAGGTCTTTTTTACACTTTTGCGAAGGTTTTTTCACAAAAGCCAAGCTCCACTAGGAGGTGACATTGTCATGCACACTTCCCCTTAATGGAAACTCTGACAATCTAAGTTTTTCACAAAATTAAAAACACTTTGTAGCACTCAGGGACTTTGTCAAGATGTTAGCAACCTACTCTTCAGTCAAGATCTCATCACTTTGCACCTTCTCATGGGTGAAGCATATATATCTCAATGTTCTTTGTTCTCTAATGTTTAATTGGATTCTTAATCAAGAGTAATACAACTCTCACCACCACATAGAAGAGAAATATTTCATTTTACTTCCATGTGCATCTCTACCAACAACCATTACAGCCACATGACTTCTTTACTTCTTCCATCGTACTTCTCTACCTTAGTAGAAGAAATAGAGATTCTTGATTGTATTTTTTGTTTCAAGTAATAGTTCCTACACTAAAAAATTTGAACACATATCCAATATATTTTATAACACAACATCAGTATGTTTAGAATCACAAAATCCATATAATATAGCATTTTCATTCTAGGTATAATTCTACCCATAATTGATTGTTACTTTCAAATATCTAAAATTTCTTTTTGCAAGATTCCAATGATCTCTAAAAAAAGTTCCTACATAAACCTTGAAGTAACTCCTACTATATAGGAAATATCTTATATATTTATAGTTAGATAAATTAAACTATCAACTAACAATGTATATAAAATATGATCAACCTTTTTCATATGCAGATTTAGGAACAATATTTATTTTAACTTCCATGAAGTAGAAAATGGTTTACAATCAATCATAAAAAAAAAATTCAATACAATGGTTTCATATTGTGTTTTGAAAAATAAAAATACAGTCATATAAATAACATGATATGAGAGCCTTAACTCTTTCATTTTAAAGTACGTCTTTAATTTCTCTTCAATCCTATGAATTAAATCAAAATTGTCCCTAGACATAAGCAAATCATTAACATATATACATATAATGATAATATGCAAGCCTTGTTTATTAATGAATATATCATTGTTAGAAGAATAATTAATAAAACCTAACAGTTTAAAGAAAGAAATAATTTTCACATACCAAGCTCTAAGAACTTTTTTAAACCATACAAGGATTTATCAACTTACAAACATATTTTTCTTTACCAGTTTCTTTAAATACTTTAGGTTGAAACATGTAAATTTCTTTTTTTAAATCGTAATTCAAAAAATCATTTTTCTTATCCATTTAGTGGATTTTCCACCCAAATTGAGCGGAAATTACAAATAAGGCCATAACAGTACTCATTTTAGCTACAGGAAATGTCTCAACATAATCAATACCATGTTTCTGAGTGAAACCTCTAGCACTAAGTCTAGCTTTATGTTTATTAATATTACCATCAACATTATATTTTACTTTGTATATCCACCTAGACCCTACAATACTTTGTGGCTCAGGTTCATACAAGGTAATTAATGCATGGTACATATGATGGATTATGGTTATTTTCCTTAGGTTAATAGGATTTGAACTTTTTAACATAGATTGAGCCCAATTTAATTTCCTATCTAGGAAGATAAGAATTTTAGAAACATCTATAACATCAAAATATCATCATGACCATTTACTAAATCAGAATCAAAACCATCATTTATAAGTATTTAATGAAGTAACTTCAAAAGAAGAAGACAATACATGTAAACCTTTCACTAGATTATATGTAGATATTTCATATAAGCTTTGATAATTAACATGTCATAACATTTTATGCCATAGTTTTGAATTATTCAAACTTTGAGATATAAAACAAGATGTAGAAGAAAAATTATCAAAAATCTACAGACCGTTTCTTTGAATTCTTTCGACTATTGTACTCTCATTACTATCCTTGATATACCAAGTATCCTTCATGCATAGATTCTAGTTGTGTTCATAACTCTTTCGGATATTCGATATAACCAATGTATAGAAGATACTCATTGTTCACATTGCATAGAATCATAAAAAGAGCCTCCTGTATTTGTTTCAAGAATGTATTCATGTTATCTATAGTTGTTTGACGACTGATGGGAGAAACCTTATATCTAGAAACAATCATCCACAGTTTTCTCACCATAAATTTTGTTTTGATTCAAATGTTGTAGTTGGTTTCATTCATGATCTAGATTTTGTCAAGACAGAAATAGTTGGACGACATTGTTTTTCTAAACTTGTAAAACACACTCCATTATAATATACAATGTACCACATAGCTAGATATATATTTATCGATAATAAAAACAATACTTTTAATAGAATCAGATCTAAATTTTATAGATCTAAAGAAACTATATGATCATAACTAATTTTGTCACTACAATGCATACTAATTAACCTTCCATGATCAAAATAATAACCTACAATTATATAAAAGACTCTACCTTATACTCTAGATTTATAAAAAAATATTTCCAACCACATAGAAGTAAAGAAGAGACCCCTAAGAATGCATAACAACTTCAAATTTCAAAAAAAAATTAATGTAGACAAAAATCTAGTCAACGTAAATTTGACGTCTAAATACCTTCATAATGGCTTATTTTTTGGTCTGTCATGATAGTATTTTGACCGTCAATTTTAACACAGTGAAAGTTTTTTGGAACCTACAAGCTTAAATTTGACATCTAAATGACCATCATATTGTCTTATGTTTGGTCTACTGTGATGGTCATTTGACCGTCAAATTTAATGAAGCCAAAACTTGCTATGTATTCCAGAATGTGAAATTCTAGAATTTCTTCTTCTGTATAATATTAGGGAGGTTATATTTTAACACATTACAATAACCTATTACAATTTATAATGTAAAAATATGTACATTTAAAAAAAATAAAGGTATATAGTTTATGGAATGTAAATAAAAATAACATATAGTTCATAAAAATTATAAATTATAGTGTATTTTTTTTATTTAAAAAACACATAACCCTTATTAAAGGGGTTTAAAGGATATAGACCAGGTTAAAAGAATTTTACCAAGTGCAAGTAGATTTATGAGAGTATAGATTAACCTGCATATTTTACATAGGGGATCAGTAATTTCACTAGACCAATGAAATGAATTAAAATCCCTCTTTTATGAACCTTGTCTCCTCCCTTCATTTACTCTTAATTTTACCTTGCACACATTTAAAACTATAAAAAGATTGCAAAATATTTATATAATTCCTCCAAGCTAAAAAATTTAAAAAATTTATTTGGCTATAACTACCAATATTTTAGTAAATATTTACCACACTTAATGCGGGCCACCAATAAACTAGCTTTTTAAAAAAAACTAATCCTCATTTATACGTGAGATATTATCTCATTTTATCTCCACTCCCACTCTTATATAAAAGAAAACATTTAAATATGTTTATTTATATAGTTTTTATAAACTATAAGATATAAATGAATGGGGCTGCCCCTTTACATGGATAATATAAATGGTTAGGGACACATGTTAGATTTTATTTAATAAATATTAAGATTTAAAAAATAATCCCTTCATGCCCAAGAAATAAACATGGTCCCCTTCCCAAAAAAAAGTAAGCACTTAGGTTTTTCTAAAAAACATATATAGACCAAATCTAATAAAATTTATATTTTAAGCGGTTTAAACTAACCATATATATAAAATATGATTCAAAATTAGGTTTGTTTATTCTTTTTTAAACTATATATGTCTTGATTTATAAGTTAAGTTTAAATATGATTTAAACTTAGGCTTATAATATGGTCAATTGACTCTTCCCCCAATCCCATGTAATTTTAATATAGTTTAAGGCTTTTAATATATACTTTATTTTTCAAAACTATATCAATTTTAATACGATGTTTATAAAAATTATTAAATAAACCTTATTCTATATTACATACATATTTTATTTAAAAATAATAATATAGTTTTCCAATTATATAGGACATAGTTATAGATTAACTATAAACTATAGTTTTTCAAATTGAATCTTATTAAGGGAGTCCAAAGGACACATAGATTACTTTCGAAAACACAATAAAGTTAAAATAGTAAATAAATTTCAACAAGGGGCATGATTCCACATGAAAAACAAAGTTAACGTGGAGTTTATAGAGGGGAGAATTACTTTTACCCTGAAAATCTTATTTCTATGGAGTTTGTCTCCTTTTTCTTGTATTTAACTTTGTATTTTTATTTTGAATATCTTTTTAACATGTACATATTAAAACTATAGAAAAAAAACAAAAAAATTTACCCTTACATGTACACAAGTTTTCATAGAAGGTAAGAAATTTCTAAAATTTTCACTTGTGAATTCACCTTAATTCTTCACAAAGTAAAAGTTTTAGGTTGCATAATGGAAAGAAGAGGTCGGTTATTTTAAATATTCTTCTTGAAAAAAAACCATAAAAATTAAATAAATAAAATACACAACATTTGATCTTAATTTATTTAATTTACCTTGCTCTGATACCATGTTAGAATTTGAGGATTCTAATAAATACGAATTTAATTAACTTACATATTATATAATGTTACAATAAATATTTAAATAAACATTACATCATAACATAAGTAAATAAATAAATACTTACAGGAAATCAATAACACATATGACACATTATTTATAGTGGAAAACCCCAATAGCGTAAAAACCACTTTGAAAATAACATTTTACTTCAGATAACTTATTTTACATCCAGTAAGATCACCTCCTCCTTTAAAATTCTATTTACCAAGGGTAAAACCAATCACTTGATTTACACACCTTTGATATATTTCTCGAATATATCAAATGAGGAACTAAAGTTCTTTTTATATATAAGGTGATCATTTTCAACCTAAATGTTTAACACATACACCTAGATTTATAATATTTAATATTAGAAATATAATCATTTTATGGTATTAAATATTTAACCTAAAGCATATACCTAGGTTAACATATTTAATAATATAAATATAAATATTTTCATATTATTAAATATTAAGCTATATATTAGTGATTAACCCATATACATTAAGGGTTTGATAGACCACTTAATCATTATGTTCCAACATATATATCTTTGATCACAACTAAACAAATGCATGAACACACACGTGTGAATGATATAGATAATGACATATAAGAAATATATTTAACATGTGCAGTAAAGTGATCATGTAAAACATTAGTAAAGAAGAGTAAATGCCCCCAAAATAATGTAATATGTTGTGGATGGATGGAATGGAATGATAGGAGCCACATGCCCCCAAAGTGAATGGAAATGTATGTAATGAGGTTCATTTTTCCCCCTAAACAATCAAGAATGAACCATAAACGAGAGTGCGTCATCGGGAAATAGTCGAGGTGTATGTTGTTTTTAGTTCGTGTTGTGATAAATGTTTAAGTGTAGTGATGAGATGCGACCTAGAAAGGATGTGTTTGTGAACACTTTAGCTGAATCGTATATCACGACTAGATGAATTCATAAGTGATGATTTAGCTTGAGCGTATACCACTATAAGATGGATGGATGAGTGATGATTTAGCCCTAAGCATATATCATTATAATATGAAAGGAAGGGTGATGACTTAGACCTAATGTATACCACTAGAAGATGGATGGAAGAGTTATGATTTAGCCCTAAACGTATACCACTATAAGATGAATGGATGAGTGATGACTTATCCCCAAGCGTATATCACTATAAGATGAAAGGTAGGAAGTGGTGATGTAACCTAAGGTATATACCACTATAAAATGATAGAATATGGGACGATTTAGCCTAAAGTGTATGTCACTACAAGATTATAGAATAGGTGAAAATTTAGCCTAAAGCGTATGTCACTATAAGATGAAAGAAGGGAGTGGTGATGTAAAATACTGCTATATACGACTACAAAACGATAGAGTAGGTGACGATTTAGTCTAAAGCATATGTCACGAGCCTAGGAATGTCACATGAGGAAAGGTAAAATAGTAAATGTGCGGTGACTATAAAGTCCATTTGATTTGTAGACCCTCAGTAGTCGAGTATGGACCAAGGAACTAAAGTGTTTCATAGGGTGGTGAGTGCACCATGTAGAAGACGAGGTAATATAGATGATTGTCATGTGATGACTAAAATTTATAAAGACATGGTGTGTAAGAAGTGACGGTAGATATGTAGAATGTGTAAAATGTAATTGTTATCCATATTTTGCCCCCCAGGCAAAATATTGGATCATCCATGACCCTGCACAGAAATAATCAAAGAAAACATGTTTAAATCCTGTAAACTGGTTGTAGAGGGACTCTAAAATGGAATAGCGGGGCCTGCGAAAGTTTAAACAACCGTCTGTGAGAAGAAAGAGAAGAAATGACTATGTTGTGCGAATCCATGTCTTAAATATATTTGACAGACTTGGGTAGGATCTAAAATAAAAAAGAAAGGGTCAGGGAAGGAGGTCGAGCAGTGTCAGAAGATCTAGAGGCTCGAGAAGAAGAAGCAATGAAGATTCAAAGTCTTCGGGCTCAAAATAGTTTAGAAAGAGTCCAAAAAGAAACTAATTATGGAGGAGACAATGGAGAGAGCCACATGTCAGTGCGGCACTTCTCGAAAGTTGAAATCCAAAAGGAGAGGCTCGAATAAGCACCAGAGTGCCACGTGTGCAAGGGAAGCAGTGGGGCCGCAGGGTTTTTTTAGTTTTGTTCTTTTTGCAGAAAAATGGAAAAGGATAAATTACGGACCTGCAAACCTGATTTTTTCCCTAATTTGGCTGCCGCATGTCCCATATGTAAAGGGGGGCCCATTTTTCAAACTTGTTTTCCACCTATTTGTATGGACTCGATACAAAATTTGAAAGGGCCTATCTTTCGACTCAGGGCTTGAAATATTGCAAATCTTACACCATTGGAAGCATCTCGACGTCCTCTATGCCATTGAAAGATTAAAAAAATCATTATTTAGGGCCTTGGTAGGTGGAAATGGAGAAAATTTCTTTGGGCCTTTAATGTAGGATCTTCTTTCTCTTCAACTACCTGATTCGATTTGATTCGATCCGTTAAGGAACCAGAAGTGACATATTGTGGGTGGATTTGCAGAAGGCGTTGATATTTAGTGGTTGAAATTTTAAAGTGGGATTTGATGCATATCTCATGGTGGTTGGAGCAGGATTCAATTTTTCCCTCTTCTCTCTCTCTTATTCTTTCTATATATTGTAACACTTCTCATTTTGGAAAAGGAGAGACATTCTGGGCATAGAGAAACTATGAAAAATTTGTTTCTCGATGTCATTTTTGAGCAGCGAACCTTCTCCTACACCTAGAAAATGTATTTGTGCCTCTATTCCAGAAATGTAATGGTCTGTGCACCTTCTAGAGTAATAAAAACATGTTTTTGTGGTGTTTTTCAACCCTTTGCATCATTTTTTTGTTTCTTTGTGCCTCTCCCTTCTAGATTTATTTTTTGGTGCATGTATTTCACATTTGCAGGTGCAAGATGTTGTGTTTCATGGAGTTTAATGGATAATTTGAAGATCTGGGCCGCGTTACTTCTGTCTAACCTCCCTCATCTCCATTTTTTCTATTTCTTTCTCCCTCAAAAAATATCTCGCTTCCTTTGCTGATGTATCACCGCTTTAGTGTAGGCTCTATTTTTTCCCTCTTTCTCTCTCCTTAGTTCCTTGGAATGGTTAGATTAGGTTAGATTTAGTTTGTCAGAATTGGAGTAGCTCGTGGTAGGTAGTTTAGGAATAAGAACCATCTTTCTCTAGAGGATCATCTTAGGCTTGCAAGTCCCACATCTTGAGAGATGATCCCATGTTATACAAATCACACCAAATGAACCTGCCTTAGAAAAGTAGATCCGACCACTCATTTGGAGGTGTAATGATTTCACACTAACAGTTTTGGCATGCCCAGTGGGACTAGAGGTCTTCACTTTATTTCATCAAGTTGATGTGTTCTTGGTGGGATTCGGCCTTTGAGGCACATGCAAGCACATCTGGCGACTCCATCTGGTCAAAAACCCATTATCTGAGTTGCAGACCTTTTCTACCCATTTCTACTCATTTTCATCCATTTTCTTCTTCCATATCTTTCATTTTCTCCCATTCCATGAGGTTGTGCAATCATGACTTCATTCCCTTCATGGAACTCACACTTATAGCAATGTAATCCACCCCCAATGCATTTGCCAACTTCTTCAAATCAACTTTATAATCAAATCCAGGACCGTTATGCTTACCCATATGAGTAGAGTCAAAATTAGTTTGGCCATAGAGTTTATCAAGAACAAGGGGATGTATACAATAGTGATAGCTATGTGGAGAATGCTGGTTTACTGGAGAAGATCTAAAAAATGGAGGCTGACATGGTTCAGTCAAGGGGCATAACACAAATGAAGGCATTCAAGATTGGTTATAGGGCACCATGTCCATGGGAAGACCCTTTTATAAAACATTACAGCCCTCAAGAGAAGCTTGACTTTATGGTTGAAATGCTATCCAAATTGCACAATGGACTAAGGAGGTTGGGGCTTATGAGTTGGAGTCAAGAAAACCTCGTCAATGGGTAAGTCCAACATCTCATAGCTTTTATTTTTTATTTTTCTCAAGTATTACCATCTCAACCCAAGCTCCAATTTCCAAGCTTCTCAGTTGTTGTCCCAAGAGTTGATTCCATTTCTTCATTCCCTAGTCTTCCACCCCATTTCATTTCTTCTCCCCTTTCATTTCGCAAGCATTCATTCCCTCCAAAGAAACAAGAATTTTCATCGCCTCCCTCCATACCAAAAATAATTGTAAAACTGGTTGAACCCCAACTTGCCACTCCTTTTTCTCTCCCAAGTCTATGTTGGGAAAATACTCAAGAATCTAATCAAAGAGAACAAAAAGAAGAGGATCCCAACAGATAAGAAATGACAGACAATCTGAAGAGTTAGGCTACCAAATTTGGGCTTACAAAGATCCCTTTGATGGTCAAACCAATAGAGGAGGTCAAAGTTGAAGAGACAGTGGTGGTTGAGGTTGAGTTTACAGCAAGAGAAGAGAAAGAACAAGAGAAAGAAGATCAGTCATAAGTTTACTCAGAATGTAGTGTCCACATTGGCACTCTATTTGAAGAAAGTACTAATCTAATTCAAGTTGCACAATCAGCCATGGAAGAAGATGAACAATCAACTCTAAGTCCCATTAAAAAGGAGCAGAAGGAAGAAATCAAATTAGAGTTTGTAGCAGCAGAAGAAGAAATCATCATTGGAGATTCCTTGCTTTCATTCGAAGGGCCTGATTTGGTTGATGAATCCATCATGGATGAAAACTATAAAAGAGATCTTGTAGTCCCAACTAGTCCTCTAGAGCAGCAGATTGAAGAGTTTGACTTGTCAAACTCCATGCTAGAGGAAAAGGTTACTCAAGTGCGAGATCATCTTCAAGCAACGGAAGAAATAAAAGTTTCTCCAAATCCAAAAGAAGAAAAGTGTATTCCAGCTATGAAGGAGAAAAATACAGATCCAAAAGCTTTGAGCACAAAATAGGCCATAGAAGAACCTTAAATTCTTCCTCTCACCTTATCTCTCTAAAACTCTAATGTTGAAGAAGAGTTTGATCTTTCAAACTCAATGTTGGAGAATGGAGGAAAACATGGTGAAAAAATTTCAGGTCAAGAAGACACCATGAAAGAGGTTGAACATTTGCAGCAGGATGACAATGAGGTAGTTTATTTATCTGTTTTGGGGGACTATTTTGGTGGAGAAGAACCAGTTGAGTTTCTATTATTTTCTCCTTCATCATCCACCTTCCAAGCACATGAGCTTGCTGTCATGGAGGAAAAATTTCAATTGCAATAGCCTGCATATTATGGTAGATCTTTGGAATCAAGTTTGGGAGATTTAAAACTTACATGCTCTTCACAGAAGAAAGAAGAAAAAGGGTAGAAAAGTTCCACCATTGCTTCCACATCATCCATTCAAGAAGGTCTACAATAAGACTCCATTATTGGAGTATAAATTCAGAGTTATGGGAACATCTAAAGGATCAGACCTCGCCCAATCAGGTACTTGTCTTCATTGGAGCCAAGGGAGAATCCAAAACTAGTCATGCCTACTTCAGGGCATAAGGATGAGTACCAAAGTACCAAAGGTCACCATCAATACCTTCAAGAGTCCAATGTAGGTCAGATTGAGGATTTTTTTTCCATTTATGTTCATACATTGATGATTTGGGTGGAGAACAGGCTTATAGCCAATTTTTCACTCATACAGGTAGCTATATGTAGTGTCAAACCATTTGCATGGCTGCCTCTCTCAAGAAAAGGAAGCTACTTCTCTATGCCAGTTGGAGGCTTTGTTTGGCATTCTTTCCCTCTAGTTAGTTTAGGAGTAGTAGTAGATTTTTCTTTCAGCAAAAGAAGTGTTTATGCACACTTTTCATGTCTCATTTGAGGCATGTATGATTTTGTCTCTGTATATAAGTTTTGTTCGCATTTCTCCAAAGGTGCATAAAGCCAGGCTCTTCAGTATTCATAGTAGGGAAACTCATAGTTACCTGTAATAGTTTCCATCTTAAAAGAAAACAAATGTAGAGAAACTAAATTCATTTCAAAGAAATCCATTTTAGGGATGGATGAAATCCCCAGAGTTAAAAAAAAAATCTACTCTCAGAAATTTCATTTCCAAGATTTCTTTATGAAAATTGAGAGTGCAGACTTAGGGTTAAAAAAAACTTAGAAAAGGCATACAGTCAGGCTCACATTGACTTAGGGATCAGATCTTCAAAAGTTCAGATCAGTTTCATGTTTATCAGGCAGATTCCATGCCCAATGGATACTTCAAGGCCACTAGTCTCTTCATCTACCAAGCAGATTTCCCTGTGAGTAGCCAAATTGTAATCCATATTTCACCCCCTAAGAAAAATATTGGATCAACCGTGAACTTGCATGGAAAGAACCAGAGAAAACACATTTAAATCCTATAAATTAGTTGCAGAGGGACTCTACAATGGAATAGCGTGGCTTGCAAAAGTTTAAACAACCCTATGTGAGATGAAAGAGAAGAAGCAACTCTGTCATGCGAATCCATGTCTTAAATATATTTGATAGACTTGGGCAGGATCTAAAATAAAAATGAAGGGTCGGGGAAGGAGGTCATGTAATATCAGAAGAACCAAAGGCTCAAGAAGAAGAAGTAGAAAAGATTTGAAGTCTTTGGGTTCAAAACAGTTCAGAAAAAGTCCCAAAATTAACTAAGTATGGAGGAGACAATGGAGAGAGCCACGTGTTAGTGCGGTGCTTCTACAAAGTTGAAATCTAAAAGGAAAGGATTGAACAAGCACCAAAGTACCATGTGTGCAAGCAGAGCAGCGGGGCTACAGGGGTTTCTTGACTTTTACATTTTTTATGGAAAAAGGGAAAAGGATAAATTATAGACCTGCAAACCCAATTTTTGCCCTAATTTGGCTGCCCCATGTCCCATATGTAAAGGGGGACCCATATTTCGAAATGTTTTCCAGCACATTTGTACGAACTCGATACAAAATTTGAAGGGGCATATCTTTGGACTCGGGGCTCAAAATATTGCAAATCTTACAGTGTTGGAAGCATCTCGATGTCCTCTACACCATGCAAAGATAAAAAACATTTTTTTGGGCCCTAGTAGGTGGAAATGGGGAAAAAGTCTTTGGGCCTTTAATGCAGGATCTTCTCACTCTTCAACTACCAGATCCAATTCGATTCAATCTACTGGGGAACCAGAAGTGACATATTGTGGGTGGATTTGTAGAAGGCATTGATATTCAGTGGTCAAACTTTCAAAGTGGGATTTGATGTGTATCTCATGGTGGTTGGAGTTGGATTCGATTTTTCCTTCTCTCTCTCTTATTCTTTCTATATATTGTAACACGTCTCATTTTGGAAAAGGAGATACATTTTGGGCATAGAGAAACTCTATCAAATTTGTTTCTCGACGCCATTTTTGAGTAGTGAACCTTCTCCTATGCCTAGACAATGTATTTGTGCCTATATTCCAGAAATGTAATGGTCTGGGCACCTTATAGAGTAATAAAAATGTGTTTTTGTGTTCTTTAACCCATTGCATCATTTTTTTGTTTCTCCATGCCTTTCCCTTCCAGATTTGTTTTTTTGTGCATGTATTTCACATTTACAGGTGTGGGATGTTGTGTTTCATGGAGTTTAATGGTGAATTTGAAGATTTAGGCCGTGTTACTTCTATCTGACCTCCCTCATCTCCATTTTTTGTTTCTTTCTGCCTCAACAAAATATCTTGCTTCCTTTGCTAGTGTATCACCACTTTAGTGTAGGCTCTGTTTTTTCCCTCTTTCTCTCTCCTTGGTTTCTTTGAATGGTTAGATTAGGTTAGATTTAGTTTTTTTATACTAGTGTAGCTCATGGCAGGTAGTTTAGGAACAAGAACTAGCTTTCTCTGGAGGATCATTTTAGGTTTGCAAGTCCCACATCTTGAGAGATGATCCCATGTTATGCAAATCACACCAAATGAGCCTGCCTTAGAAAAGAAGATCCAACCACTCATTTGGGGGTGCTATGATTTCACACTAACATTATTGTATAATGCGTAGTGTAATATATGTAGATATACGAGTAATGTAGCATGCAGGGATGAGTATAATGTTAGACATATGTATGATAAAGACTAGCATAATTTATAGAATGTGATTAATGCATAGTGTATGATGTATCATATACGCCTATGTATAGGATGTGAGGAAACACGTATAAATAGCCTAATAGTGTATGATGTAAAAAAAGTAAGGTGAGAATGAGTATAATCTATGATGTATGAATGTGGAAATGGCATACTGTTGTAGAAAAATGTGAATAATGTAATGTTTATGGTTTACGAAACGTGATGTGTGATGAAACACAATGTATAATGCCTATATTGTAGTGTGTGGGGTTTAATGTAGTAGTAATCCCTCGACACTCAAGTGTGAACTGAAGCACAAGAGTGCATCATTAGGTAATATCGATGCTAACACATGTGATGAAAATGTTCCTAGTTGAAAATGCAAAGATAATAGATGTATAAATACTATGATGAGTGAGGGAGGGGGAGTGTATTAGGTGTTATTCCCTCCCACATGTGTGCTAGAGAAGGTAACTAGTGGATGTTATCGAGAAGATCATTTCTTTTAGGATTGAAACCTACTGGAGCAGCATCAGAAACTTGGTATGCTATACAATAAGGAGGGTCATATAAGGACCCATTATGGTGGAGTGTGTATACATTCATTGCATATTTTCCATTAGTGAATGTAATTGGTGGACAACCATGAGCGTTCCAATGAGAGATATTTAGAATGTAAGAAGGAGAAGAATCATTAGGAATAGTGATAGTGTTAAAAGGCATAAGAAATGTGAGTGAAGAGAAAATATCATCTATTATACCATGAATATAGGCGAGCCAAGACTACCCAAGTGTGAGCAGAGATTCATGAGAGGAACACGCAATAAAGAATGTTAAATGAAAAACTCGCAAGCCATAAGTTGCGGTGATGTGAAAATAGCCATGATAAATATGTGGGGAATGAAGAAGGGGTAAGATATCATTAAGTGTCATACCAAACCTAGAAAAACTGTCACATGTACAAATAGTATCTAAACAAGTTAAATCAATAGGAATGTGTTTCCAAAAGGACCTATTGATAAATAATGTGTATGCAAAAGGAGGTCATGGAATTGCCACCGTGGTAGGAGGAGATGTAATAACATCACAAATTTGTCCAGATCCCTTATACAATGTGATAACATTAGTGGAGGGAGGAGTCTTGAATATATATTCATCTAGGCTATCAACTACAAAGCTTTCATCAAAATAGGAATCATCAACACCTAGAGGAGTGAAATCAAGTTGTCTTAATGATTCATTAGTAAGTTTGATATCATCCACCTCGTCATCAGAATCTTAGGAATCATCAGTGTGAGCATCATCATGTTGTGTTGCACTATCGATTATGTTATTAGGTGACACCGTAGACAGAGGAGTAGAAGATGCGGCAGTTAGTTGAGATGGAACACTAGTAGGGAGGAATATTGAAGGTGACATAATATTCAAAGTGTGAATAGATATGGTAGGATCGCTGATAGTAATAGTAGTGGGTTGTGAAACACTAGACTCACCAATTTCATATGTGTCAAGACTGGCATATGTAATAATAGGATCTATGCGACAGTACTTGAATGGCTTTGGATCAGTGGTAATAGTATGTTCATAGCCATCATGTAAAAATTTTACACATTGGTGGATAGTAGATGGAACTTATTGAATTGCTTTGATCCAAAGGATTCTTAACAAAAAATCCAATATCAATGAGAATTCGCTTGATGAAAGTAGTACTAACAAAGGCAATAATGAGCAAAGGAGCACACAGAATACTTTTAGCAAAAGGAGACATATCCTCATTAGTGAAAGAGATAACACGTGGTGAGTTGTGAAGTGAGTACATGAGATGTGTAAAGGCCTCCATGTAGTTATGACAATCTTACACATTACACAATAAGTCATAGAGAGAGATCTTAGCGGGTGTATTTTTAATTTGTTCAATAGTGTCATAGTCGTTAGTGGTGGTGGGAGGAGCTAACGATGGCATGGGTGGTCGTATATATGTGGGAGGACCAGTTGGTGGAGTATGACGAGTAGCAATGACATTAATGCTTGGATCAACCTTAGGCGTGATAAAGCGAGGAGGATGTTGGGTGCATACACATATGAAATCAGTAGAAGTAGTAATTATGCCTGAGACCTTAGTGGGTGCATATGAAGGATAAGAAGATTGAGCCATAACTTGATAAGGAGATGAATGATAAATAAGGAAGTGTGGAAACGTTTGGTTAACCATAATGATTAGCTAAAAATGTACTATGTAGTATATAGATAGTTAATCTAAGCTATGAATAATTGTAAATAAATTAAACAAATGTAGTAAATAAGTATACAAGAAAGCTAAACAACTATGAAAAAGGAAAATTTAACCCTCATGTACTAAAGAGAGTGAGGAAAGGACTCAACTGATAATAGATGACTATTGGAGAGTGTCGTAGAGGTAACTGGAAAAATTAGGAGCAGGAACGACTATGTAGGAGTCCCAAAAAGAGTGGATTTGGACTATTTTTCTTTACTAGGGCACCTGGGAGAGGACTGGGGAATCTACAGAAACTTTGGTATGTAATATGGGTTCCCTAATTTGTATGAAATCTCTGTAACTAGTTTTTATAGGGTCGAAACATGGTTTAAAACCCTCATTGTGTGTCACATCAACTTCATTGTCTTGCAATGAATGTCACCAATACTCTAAGCTAAATAAAAGACATGCAAGACCCCAAAACAAGCATCAAACCCTAAAAAATAATAATGCATATGAAGGGTTCAGACTATCCTCAACAACCACAATGGTGGATTTACTAACTAAGCATTGCACTACATCTCAGACTTGATGTAGTTCTATATGCAAGTGTGTGTGAACATACCCTAGGTTGTTGTTGTGTTAGTCGCACTTTGTGAAGTAATAAGAAATAACTATGTGTAGAAAATATAAGAGAATGTGTGCATGGAATAGAGTAGAATCCCTCCCCATATGAAGTGTGATGCAGATGTCCTAGCCTTAATGATGGAGCTATGTGGATGCAACTTATCTCCAATGTAATAAATGGATGCAATTCTAGATGGAGTGATAGTAGTAAGTGATATCAGGTCCCTCATTATTCTCTCATAACTTTATATTTATAGTGTTCCCTTGATCTAATTTCATAATTCACCCCAAAAAGGATGACCATAAGAAAAATTGAGATGTTAAATGGCTAGAAAGAGCCAAAAAAGTGGTGGGAAAGTGAAAAAAGGACCATGGCGCCCCTGGTGGGACCAGTGCACTCATGGGTGCCCCAACATTGGCTCGAGCACCCCATCCGAGGCTAAAATGATAGGAAAAGGCCAAAATAGATTGGGCATGTGGATGAAAGGGGGCGGTAAAGACAAAATAACATAAAACAAGATGACCAAAAGAGGGGGGTTAGTTAGTACTTTCTTCACTCAAGAACCTTCTAAATAGTAGTATGAAACCAGGATAAATAAATGTCTAAAGTGCATGATTTTAAAACAACACATGTCCAAGCCTCTCTATAACTCAAGATGTGTCAATTATTGACGTACCTCCTTTATTTCCCCTTTTCCTATTAAGATATTTCAATGCCAAGGTGGGTGGTTACTTTTCTTCTCATTGGTCTCATATGTTACTGAGAACAAGGTACATATAAGTTGAGCCCATATTTTCCTATCATGTTGAGTCATTGTTGGTGTGAGTTATCCTATGTGTCCTCCTCTCATATTGGAGGGTCATCTCACATGGGTTAGGTTTAGGGTTTGCTATTGAGTCATGCACTAGGGTTACTCAGCACCCTATATGTACTAACCTTCTATTCATTTATGACCATGCCAAGACACTCCGTTATCTTTCCTTTATGTGCAAGATTTGTTTTTGTTGAGCAAGTTCTTCCATTGTCGATTGATTCTTCCTTGTGATTACACTAGAGCTATCACGATTTTGTTGGAGTGCAACTACTTCATGGTGCATCATTTCCGATTCGATTCTTGCAAACTCTTTTCATGGTATCAGAGCTGAGATCGGGTAAATGTGCACTCGTTATTTTTTAGTTGTGATTACTCTTTCATGGTGTCGTTCTCTTACTCCTCGTGCAAGTATTTTCGATCGTTATATTCTGGTTTTTTCCTTGCTAACGTATTTAACAAGTTGTTCTTGGAAAGTGTGTCAATTTGTTGTGTTCTTTGTGCATGTGCAGGTATTCCTGAGCTATCAAGGGTTTTACAGCTACATCTATCTAGCTGCAGCTAAATTTGGAGGATCAGCCAAAATAGAGGTTATTTCTTTTCTTTTTAATTTTTTTTTAAATTAAAAAAAAAAAGATCTCTATGTTATTTTGCTGGTGTTTTCTTGCAGAGATTTTGGTCAACAATTTCAGTTTGGAGCCTCCTCCTCTTGGTTTTTCTAGCTCGTTTCAATTGTTGTGGGTACGTTTTTAATAGTGGTCATTTCATTTTCTGCGTGTTTTTTCACTGTATGGTCTGGCCTGGTTTTCCTCTCTACCGGGTTTCCTGTCTCGTCCTCTATACTGTCTAACCAGCCTACCCCTCCCACTATGTTTTTTGGCTGTCCTACGCACTATTTTTTTTGCTGTCCCGTGCACTGTGTTTTTTGGTTGTCTCGTGGTCTCTTGTGGACACCCCTATTCTCTGCTCCTGTCGTGACCCTGCCGCAAGTGCTCCAACCCTTCCATGACCACTCTGACCGGTCTAACCCTGTCATGACCACTCCACCCTCTGCGACCTAAGCCTCCACGCTGCCCCTCAACCATTAAACCTGCGCAATTTTCCAGCAGGCTACGGATTGGTTCTGGTAATTTTTTTGTTTTTTTAGTAAGTTTTCAACGTATTTATTAAATACTTAAAAAAAATCTTGCTAATTCTTTAAATCACAAAAGCAATAAAGATTTTTCCATTTTTAAAGATTCTTCCCTTTTACATCTGCAAAAGCTTTATCAACAAATACTTGTGCTTTTTTTTAAAGCAAAAAAAGCTTTCTTTTTAAATTAAATACTTTCTAAAAAAAATTAGTTAGATTTATTTAATTTAAAATTGTTTTTTTAAAAAGAGGGAATGTATTTTTTTTAATTAGGATTTTTTTAAATCTTAATTAATTCCTAATATTTAATTATTATTTTTAATGAGATATTAAATAATCGTTATAAATTAAATTATTTTTTTTATTTTTGATTATCATTTACTTTTAGTAAATAATTTTAAACATCATTTTTTAAATTAACATTAAATATCATTTTTTTAACTCCACTAGCTCTCAAATTAGCCAGACTGGACATTTCCAAATGGTATTTTTTAATGTTATTGTCATTTTTTTACTAATCGTGCACTCAAGTGTACAGTGTCACTTTGACATTTTTTCCCTTCTGAGCATTTTCTAGCGTTCTAAAGACCTCTGAACTCCTTCGAGTTCATTTAAAAACATTATATTTTACCCTTATTATTGTTTGTGACTAGTGAGTGCGTTTGCCATAGTCTACAGCAAGGGGGTACTCTTTGTGACGTGAGACACTTTTTCTCACAACTAGGATTGGCATTCGCCTCCTTCCTTATTTTTTCCTTGTGCTTGTTTACGGTGTCCTATTTGCTGCGCTCCACGGAACATTGTTGTGGTCTCCTCTCTTGCGCATTATTATGCTGATTGCAAGTCGAGTTACCAAGTGTTTCACACAGCACACACAGACCCGATTGTAATCAACGCACTAAACTATAAAGTACCAAAAGCAGGGGGTTGTTATTGTCATGGGTGATTGTGTTTCTTTTCTACATTGATTTCTCTCTCTCTCACTATGGATGCACTTTCAATTCCTTTTCTTATGCCGTTCAAATTTTTCGAATGGAGATCGAAAATAATAATGAAATTAAGGGGTAAAGGATTATTTCACATCACCATGGGAACTGAGACTGAACCAGAAAATGAACATGAAAAATCTAATTGGTTAAACCATAGTGATGAACCTTTAGGTATTCTTTGCATGTCTGTTTCTCCTGACTTACTCTTCCACATTGAGGCATCCGAAACACCTAAATCTGCGTGGAAAACACTAGATGCAATGTTTGGACAACTAGATGACATGAGAGTGCATGAGTTGGAAAACAAACTACTAGGGTTAAATCCTAGTGACTTTGAAAACCTACAAGCTTTCTTCTCGAAATTTTTCCACATTAGATTGTTGTTACAAGGATGTCAAGTAGAAAAGAAAGACTCTCAACTGATCTTGTCGATTCTCTCTAAGCTAGGTCTCGAATATTCTGTCTTCGTGTCAAAATTCTACGCTACAAAGCTACTTTGGGCGATACTTGGACCATGCCCTCCTTTGACTATTTTTTGTCCCAACTCATTTGAAAACATGACAAAATCATTCAAATGGGGTCGCTCAAGTCCAAGTCACATGCCCTTGTAGTAAGTACTAGCAAGGGAAATAAGACTAAAAAGAAGAAAGAAACCAAGACCAAACCTAAAAATGACACAAACACTTTGACTTCTAAGCCTAAGGCACAAAAAAGCAAGTTTTTGTGTTCCTATTGCAAGAAATATGGTCACGATGAACAATAATGTTTTCAGAAACAGATTGATCACTTATCTCATTTACTTGAGAAGAATAAAATAAGTGTTTCTGAATCCATAAAACAAAGTGCTCCAAAGGCCGAGTCTTCTGCTGCCAAAGGTGATAAAAATAATAAGAAGAAAGGAAAGGCCCTTGTAGCCAAAGTTGCCCCTTCATTGACATGGATTATAGATTTTGGTGCCTTGCACCACATGGGCTCTTCGCATGTTGAGTTTTCTAACATCGAACCTTGTGTAATGTCCCAAATCACGATGGGTAATGACATGACAGTGTCAATTTCTGGTAGTGGTTCTGCAGAGATGGATGGGGGAATATTTAACCAAGTGTTGAGTGTTCTTGATCTCTCTACCAATCTCTTATCGGTTTACCAAATTACTCGCCTTGGTGAAGGAATGCGAGTGGAATTTGGTCCTAACTTAGTGATTATTTGTGAGCTTAACAATGACACTACAATGGCTGAGGGAAAGGCTGATCACCGTTCACGGTTATATACCTTTTCCCACTTTACTTCTAATTCTACGCCTACTGCCTTTCTCACTTATGAAAATGAGGTAAGTAAGCTATAGCATGAGTGTTTTGGACATCTAAATTATCGCTACCTTCAATAATTGAGCCAAAATGAAATGGTCAACGGGTTGCCTCACGTCAAGTTTTCTAAGGGTCTTTGTGAGGGTTGTACCCTTGGAAAGCATCCTAAAAAGAAATTTGACAAAGGAAAATCTTGGAGAGCCACTCGTCCTTTGGATCTTGTTCACAGAGATGTTTCTGGTCCATTTCCTTCTTATTCATTTACTATATCTCTTTATGTGCTAACCTTCATTGATGACTATTCACGATATACTTGGGTATATTTTCTTAAGCTTAAGTATGACTATTCTTTGAACATTTTCAGGACTTTAAGGCTCTATCAAGGTTCTTCCTGAAAATGGAGGTGAATATGTAAACAATAGGTTCATGGATTTCTGTACTTCTGAAGGGATCTCTTTGCAGCATACATTTTCTTATAGCCCTTCATAGAATGGAGTCATAGAAAGAAATAACCGTACTCTAAAGGAGATGGCCACTTGTATGATTTACTTGAAATATCTTCCTCTGCAGTATTGGGCCGAAGCAGTGAATTGTGCAAATTACATTGAGAACCGTGTTCCACACAAGGTTGTAAGAGGGATGACACCCTTTGAAGCCTAGTTTACATGTAAGCCTGATGTTGAGCACTTTTGAGTCTTCGGATCCAAGGCTATGGCTTGGATTCCCAAGAAGAAACACAAGGATTTAGAACCACAATCCAAACCTTGTATCTTTGTAGGGTATCCTAATGGTGTGAAGGGATATCGATTGATGAATCCTACTTCTCATGACCTACATATCGAGAGAAGTGTTAAGTTCAACGAGTCTTCTTCGACTTCTACTTCTCCACCTATTGAGTTTCTTCAGCTTGTTGATTCAGATTCTAACTCATCAGATGATGATACTGTTGAGCGTGCTCCTCTTCCTAATCCTTCCAACCATCAGATCTCTGAGTCTTTTGATTATGACAGTAGTGATTATGAGGACTATGTCCCTTCTCACTCAAGTGAAGAATATTCCGACTCTGAGCCTGATCCTCCTGGTCCTCTTTGGGCCAGGAAAAATTTGTAAAGTGCTGGAGATTTAGTTAGAGATACTTCAGATATGAGACGTACTCTCTCAGATTTCATTGGACCCCACTATTTATTTTCCTCTGCTTCAGATCCACAATATTTTCCAGAGTCTTCTGGTATTCTTGAGTGGGATTCTGCCATGGATGAGGAGTTTTCTTCTCTCATGAAGAATGATACTTGGGATCTCACCACTCTTCTAAAAGGAAGAAAAAATGTTCAGTGTAAGTGGGTGTTTTGAACAAAGTATGGAGAAGTTTAAAGCGCAATTAGTAGCAAAGGATTTCTCCCAGATATCTGGGGTTGATTATACTGAAACCTTTGCTTCGATTGCGAAGATGACTTCTATTCGACTGACCCTAGCCATTTCCATAGTGAATAGATGGAAAGTCCATCAAATGGACGTTAAGAGTGCCTTTCTTCATGGTGACCTAGAGGAAGAGATCTATATGGAACAACCTTTGGGTTATGTCCAAGATCCCTCCCTCATTTGTAAGTTAAAGAAGTCTCTTTATGGCCTTAAACAAGCCCCTCAGGCTTGGTATGCCAAGATGGACTCCTTTTTACTTACATTAGGGTTTACTAGGTGTCATTCTGATCCAAATGTTTATATTCTATGACAAGATGACTCGATACTCATTTTTGTTCTATATGTTGATGACTTGTTGATCATAGGTAACTCTTCCTCTATTATTGATTATGTGAAGATCGCCTTGGCCAACAAGTTTTCCATGACTAACTGGTCTTCTTCATTACTTCCTTGGGATCCAGATTTCACAATTTGACTCAGGAATCTTGATTTCACAACCTAAGTATGCTCTTGATTTGCTAGCTCATTTTCAGATGTCCGATTGCAAGTCTTCTCTTACTCCTTTTCTTTCTGGGGTTAAGTTGGTTTCAAATTGCTCTACTCCCTTGGTTGATGGTACTCTTTATCGACAATTGGTGGGGAGCTTAATTTATTTAACTCACACTTGACCAGATTTATCGTATGCTATTGGGATCGTGTCCAGATTCATGTAGGAGCCACATGAGCTACATTGGAAAACAGCTAAATGGATCCTTCATTATGTTTGTGGCACTTATGCTGATGGCATTCACTATCATGGAGAAGTAGATATTAACTTGATTAGGTTCACATATTCTAATTGGGCTGGTGACTTAGATCATCAAAAATCTACTTCTGGCTACAGTTTCTCTCTTGGTTCGGGTCCTATTAGTTGGTCTTGCAAGAAGTAAAATGCAATTGCAATATCATCTACAAAGGTAGAATACAGAGGAGTAGTTAACGCTGCCACAACAGCTATTTCGTTACAGGGTATTTTGATAGAGTTTGACATCCACTTTCGGTGGCCTACCATTATCTACTATAATAACATGAACACAATCTCTATTTACATAAATCCAGTTCAACATCAGTGGACGAAGCACATTGAGATCCATATGCACTTCATACGAGATATTATTCATGATGGCATCATTGACATTCAGTACATTCAGACAGCTGATCATATTACAGATTTATTTACCAAGCCCTTCCTTGAGATGAAGTTTCTTCACTTATGGTCTCTTCTTGGGGTGAGGTCTTCTGCAGCTACTCATCTTCTTTGGGTTATGTAGTCCTTCTTTTTCTTCTTCTAGGAAAATTGTGTTTGTATATGGGCACCTTATCAGGCCTTTAGTTACTGAGCCCCATTGACACATCTTTCTTAGTTGTTTAGGTGTGTCTCCTCCTTCAGTATGACTCATCATAGCCACTACCACAACTTTGATGAAGGGGGGTGTTGGTGTGAGTTATCCTATGTGTCCTCCTCTCATATTGGAGGGTCATCTCACATGGGTTAGGTTTAGGGTTTGCTATTGAGTCATGCACTAGGGTTACTCAGCACCATATATGTACTATCCTTCTATTCATTTATGAGCATGCCAAGACACTCCGCTATCTTTCCTTTATGTGCAATATTTTTTTCCATTGAGCAAGTTCTTCCATTGTTGATCGATTCTTCCTTGTGATTACACTGGAGCTATCACGATTCCATTAGAGTGTAACTACTTTGTGGTGCATCATTTCCGATTCGATTCTCGCAAACTCTTTTCAGTCATATGACCCATCCCCTCTCCAAGATAATTTCCTAATCCAAGAAGACCAAGAACAAGATTCATTTTCAGAAGTGCAGCCTATTCTCCCACCTTTACCTGATCTATCACTAGAAAAATGGGCCAAGAGGCACTATGAATTTTATCCTTGTGCTAAATCCCTTGAAGCCTTTGAAACTAGCCTTGGTACTTACTGTATCCTTGAAGAAGAATTTGTGCTTCCTAGTTTACTCAAACAAAGTGAAGAAAATCCTGGTCAATGGAATTTGTACTTTGATGGCTCCGAAAGAAAAAATGGAACAGGCACAGGTGTTGTTGTCATTTCTCCCAAGGATAAGAAATTATTTTTCATGCATAGGTTGTATTTTACATGATCCAATAATGTAGCAGGATATGAAGCATTAGTGCATGGTCTTCTATTGTTGAAAAGAGATAGACTAAGGTGTTACAGATCTTTGGGAACACATAATTGGTCATTCACCAGGGTAAACAAAAAGTTCATAGAAAAGAATAAAATTCTCAAAGCTTATAAGCATAGAGTTTGGGACCTCCTTGAGAGATTCGACATTGTAAATTTGTAGGTAGTTCCAAGAAAGATGAACAAAGAAGCATATCAGATGGTCATGCTTGGTTTGCAATTCTCACATACTAAGGATTTTTTCTAAGGAAATGGACAACACGTTAAAATGGTGATTAGGTCATCTATTCCTAACAATCATATTAGTTGGTAAGTGTTTGAAAATGATGCGCAAATTATCCATTTCATTCAGAATGAATCTAAATTCTATTCAAGCATGCAAGTTAATTTGCATGACATCTATGGTGACCAACTGATTTAGCTAAAGACAAATAAATTTCCTAAAGGGCTTCTCACCTTAGATTCGATTTTTAGCCATGATGATGATTTCAAGGGTGAATAAATGTATATGCACACAATGCAAGAAAACTATATTCCAGTCACTATTACGTGTGACAAGGATTACTGCTCAGCAATGATTATGTGCATGATGAGAAATAGGCCTTCATCTCTATGTGACAGAAATACAATGACATTTTCTCATTGGACTATGAATACCTTACTCCATTTATCTTTCTTAACACTTCATTTACCTTGCTTAACCCTCCATTTACCTTTCTTAACAATCCATTTATATTGATCCTAGTATCAAGCTCATCAAACAAAAGCAAAGGCCGGTCAATATGAAGATAGATCCCTTCATGAGGAAAGATATATACAAACTCATTGAGGAAAATATAATATTCCCCATCAAATACTTGACTTGGTTTGCGAATCTTGTTCCAGTGAGCATTAAGAATGATGAAATCAGACTTTACGTTGATTTGATAAATTTGAAAAAGGCATCCATAAAGGATCATTGTCATTTTCCTTCTATGGAACAAATTTTATAGACCATGGCTCACACACAAAGAGTTTCCATGTTGGATGGGTATTCTGACTTCAATTAAATTATCGTCAAGGAAGAGGATCAATTCAAAACAACATTTACAACCAAATGGGGGACATATGAATATGAGAAGATGCCTTTTTTATTTTTCAAATGCAGGCTCAAAATTTTAGAGGGCTATGGAAATTTCCTTCAAAGGATATATTAATGATTTCATCCTAGTTTTCTTTGATGACATAACTGTCTTCTCAAAGCAGCACATAGATCATATAGTGCATATGGAAAAAGTATTTGAGAGATGCATATAATTTGGGATATCTTTTAACCACAAGAAATGTAATTTTTCTATGGCACAAGGAAAGCCTCTAGGCCATGTGGTTATGAATGATGGCATTGCTATCGATCTTGAGTGTGTTTCAGCTATCCTTTCTCTCTCCCTGCTAGCATATAAGAAGGCCTTATAATCATTCCTAGGTAAAATCAACTTTGTTAGGAGATTAATTCCTAACTTTACAGGACTGATTAGGCTGATTACCTTAATGATCAAGAAATACTCAGTCTTCAAGTGGATAGTAGACGGAAAAGAAAGATTTAACAAAATCAATCAAGATATTTCTTGTGTGCCAACACTCATCAATTCGGATTACTCTAAGGATTTCATCCTTTATGCTTATGGAGATGATGTGAGTATTTTTGTTGTCTTGAGATAAGAAAATGAACAAGGACTGGAGCAGCCACTAGCTTTCTTTAGTCCAACAATGAAGGATTATGAGTTTAAATATAGTCACACAGAAAAATAGGTCTTCACATCATGTGTGTGTTGAAGAATTTCAAAATTATACTCGCCACAAATCATGTTAAAGTGTTAGTTTTGGAATTAGATGTGAGAGTCTTCATCATGGGATCAGAAATCAGTGAGAAAATAGAAATATGGGTAATGAAAATTATGGATTTTGATGTGACTATCAAAGCCACAAAGCTAGTTAGAGGTGGCATGCTTTGTAAGCAACATGTAGAGGATGCACAGAATGATCAAGAAACTTCACTATTTCTAGACGAAGATCTCCTGTGCACTGAAATTGAGAAAAATGAAAATCATAGCATGCACAACTAGATGAAAGAAATGGTAACATTCATTTCCTTTGGCTCATACGCTTATGGTCTAATCAATGAAAAGATAAGGCATTTGACTTTATAATACGTTCCATTCATGTTGATTGATGGTGTTATCTTCAAAACAAATATTGACAACATGTTGATAAGGTGTATTAATGGTGCGCAAGTTGAATAATTATTAGCAAAATTCTAGGATATATTCTTTGGTGGACACTTCTTTGCCAAAGCGACATTGATGAAAATCATTAAGGATACTTTTGCCCTATCCTCTTTGTAGATGCACACTGGTGGGTCATAAAATGAAAAGAATACGCTTTCTTTGCAAGAATGGATAATTTGACAGCGCTTCCCCTCCAACCAATCCAAGAGGATCATCCTTTTACACAATGGGGTGTTGACTTCATCGGAATGATCAATCTTCCTTCAAGCGCTAGACACAAGTGGGTGCTGATAGAAAAAAATTACTTCACTGAATGGACAGAAACTGTCATGCTCAAGGAATCAACCAAGTCAGTCATCCTTGAATTTCTCGAAGGCATTATAATAAAAATTAGAATTCCTCAAAACATTACCTCTGATAATGTAAAATCCTTGGTGTAATAATTTCTGATTAGGCTCTTAGTCATGACATCTATTTGAAGACTTCTTCCAACTATTACCCTCAAGGTAATGGCTTGGCACAATCAACTAACAAGAACCTGATAAGAATCATGAAATGAACAATGAATATCAACCAGAGGCAGTGGCACAAAAAGGTATCATGAGCACTCTAGGAATATACAATAATGGTGAAGAAGACAATAGGTACTTCACCTTACAAGTTGGTTTATGGAAAGGAAGCTAGACTTCCTTTATCTCTTGAATTTCCTTCATTAGAGCTCGCCAATAAGTTTGAATTTGAGGGCGCGTACTAGAGAGAAAAAAAAGAGATGATTGAACTTGAAGATTAATAAAATTTGTCATGATCAAGCTAGAAAAACATCAACAATTGAAAAAGAAATGGTTTGACAGAAAGGATAGACCTCAAGCTTTCAAAGTTGGTGATTTGGTCTTAAAATGGAATGTTGATAAAGCCAAACCAGGGTGTCATTCAAAGTTTGATGCACTTTGGAGTGCCCCATACACTAGTAGTTGTTACAAGGAATCTAACTCTTTTAAGTTGCCATACCTTGATGGAGGCATGCATCCAATCCCAGTGAATGGGATTTACCTCGAGCACTTCCATTAGGTTTATTGCATCATTGTATATATTAGAATAGTTTCAATTCCTCCAAGTATAGTGCACACACATTTTTATGTTTGTATATAGTTCTTTCTTACTACACACTCCTTGTACATGCTCTTTTGTTGCTTCCAGGATGGTAGTTTGGTTCAAGAACCATCCAACAATTTTCAGCAATTTTGGCAGTTCCTCAATATAGAGTTCAGAGAGTGCTTCAAGTGACTTTAACGGTAGTTCTTGAAGTTGTAGATCAAAATATCATGTTCTCATACTGACTCCATGCCTAATGGATTCTTCAAGGATAACGATCTCCTTCATCTAGAAGGAATATGGACCTGAAATTCACCAGATAGTTGTACAAAAAAATCCCCTAGTTATTTCGACACCTTACATCTACATCCTAGCTCTGAAGTTCAAATGTTGCAGGTTGCGTGCACTCTGAATTTACTTGGTTGCAATTTTTAAACATGTCCCTCTTGCCTCTTCCTTTTGCTTCTTCCTACATTCACTCTGTGTGGTCCCACTTCCCTCTGAATTCTTCTATCTCCTTCCATTCCCATTTGTGCACAACACTTACACGTCTGATTTCATTCCAATGGTTTGTGTGACCCTTTCTTTCTTTCCATCCCATGCTTCTCATTTGAATGCACACATCCTACTTTCAAACTTGTATAATTTTGTAGATATGTGCTCTTTTCCTCCCAATCCCATGCACAACTCTCTTACATGCCTATCCTCTGCATTCCTCTCTCCCTCCTCCTGCTTTCACATGTGCCTCGTGCATTCTTCCGTGAAGGTCATTTTTCCACGTAAGAACCTTTCAAAATGAGTGTATCACAAGAAACCTATAATAGAACACAAAGTAGGCACCAAATTCTTACAACAAACCATTACATGACATGTAGAAGAAAAGATAAAACAAATGAACATCCATCTGAATCCTTCAGTTGATCAACATGCGCCACATTTCATTGTATTTCTAGATTTCACTCCAGAGCTTTAGATTATCATAAATTCTACTACCAAACTCATATTCCCACGCACTTGATCTTGTTGGATATGTATTGATGTGGGTGAGATAATGGATCATTCAAAATAAGAATTTGATAGAATTTTGTAGGTGAGAAATAGGGAAACAACTCTCATTCCATTAATGCATAGATTTAGTTAGCTTAACCACCTAGATTTGATTTGATTTTCCCTCCTTCTTTCTTCCGTAAGAAAAATAGACATGGTGGGAGATTTAACATCATTGTAGGAGGATTTACAGGAAGTTATTACTTGCTATTTTTGGTTGAAATTTTGAATTTGAATTTACCTCTTCTTTCCCCTTCTCTTCTCTCCTTCTTCTATAAATTACAGAGCATTGGTCATTGTAAGGGTTGGAATCCTTTAGTTTACAAGATCATTATTTAGGTATTGCCTTGAATTTTTAGTTCCATACCTTTAGATTTGGTTCTCTATATGTGGATACTCGCCTCTTCCACCATTGTAATCAACTATGCATCTTTCAAAAGAAATACAAGTTTTTTTTGCTATTCTCTACCCTATCTCATTCCATTGTATCTTCTTTCATTTCCCTTTGTGTTGATCATTTGTAGTGTATTTTCATGTCCCTTACACGTCCCTAATCTATTGTTTTCTATGAAAATGAATGTGTAGGTGTGTTTCAGACTATGGCACACGTGTCTGCCCTCTTTGCGCATATTTTTATTCATTTTCTCTCAAGGTTGATCATGTTCATACCCATATTTATGGTGTTATCACCTCCCCTTAGTTTAGTTTTTTATTTTCATACATCTCCTTCTCACATTGGTCCATAAGAATTGTAGAGTAGTGATAGGTAGTTTCATTGCCTTTCCTAGGAGTAGTTTTAACAGTAGAAATAGGTAGATTAATCGGCCTTCTCTAGAGGTCTATCTCAAGCACACAAGGTCCCAAAAATTCGAGATGGTTCCATGTTACCTCAAAGCCCCAATTCGACCTGATCTAAGATGCGTGTAATTTTGGGCTCCAATAGTAACCCTAATTCATTAGATTGGATTTTTTTATGTTTGACAAATTAATATTGTTGATATCAAATTTCAAGATAGCTCAAAATGTTTGGTTCTTTGGACTAGATTTTAATCAATATTATTTTTATTTGGAAGACTTAATTGATTTGGACCAAGTTAACTTGGTTTTGAGTGGATTGATTGTTTAGATGAATTTATCACATGTAGATTGTTTGAAGGTAGTTTCAAATAATAACAAATGGTTTTAGATATTGATTAGATTGTAGATGGTTTATTTATATATACATTATATGAGAGATGGTTGTGTTTAAATTTTCTTCATTTTATTTTGGTATGAGGTATACAAAAGCATGGGTTTTGAAAACACAATCAAGAGAAAGAAAATAAAAATCCCTAATGTTAATGTAATAGGGTGTGAAATGTGAATAGTAGCCAAAGACGCTACCATGCAAGAAGTGGTTATAGATTGGTATCCCAACACTCACTTCATATGGCACATATGAGTAATATTTGAAAGTGTTTTCTTCCATACACTACTAATTATTTTACAGCTGATAGGTCCTAATCTAGGATTTACAAGGCTTCTTTTAGTGTACCAGAGCTATATGTACCTTTCAGTATGTGTGGTTCAAGTACGTGGTATAAGGATTTTTTCTAAGGAATGTGTATTGGGATGTGGAATCCCATTCTTCAGAATGGTCATAAATTATGTTAATACTAAGCTAGTAATGATAGTTTTCCTTGAATTTTAATATCTTGTCATAATAGTGGGTGTATCTTCATGCTTGGTGATGAAATACACATCACAAGATACCTAATGTATATGAAAGGCATGTAGGAATGAGATCTCAGTCACGTTGCCCCTGAAAAGTAAAATATAAAAGAGAGGCATTGATTATTTTTAATCCAAAATATCATCAAATGACATGAGGGGAGAGCATAGATAATCTTACCATAGGTGGAAATAACCACACAAATATATAAAAAATATGCAAAGATATACAGATAATGAAAATAATGAAATATTGACTTGATTTACAATATTAATATATGATCACAATGACCATTTGATATTGATTCTTTGATAGGAAGGACTATAAGCACACTATTGGTCCTTTACAATATTTTAAGGGCATGAACAAGTGTAAAAAATTGCAATAGAAGAGTGAATATGGAATTAGCAAAGAAAAAATAGAGTTTAGCAAAGCTAAAATGTCATGGTTCATAAAAACATCATAAGATGAAGCAAAAAAGTCATGGGATGTCTCAAAACAATCACAATTTAGCAAAAACAACATGGGTAATTTGAAAACATCACATCTACTCATAAAAAATAACACTTAGTGGGTTGAATTTTTTTTTACCAATGATAGAAAATAGAAAATTTTATGAGGTTGATAAGATAGCAAAAATGATGTTGAACATTGAAAATTTGATTAAAAGATAGATTTAACAATAGAAAATACAAAATAATTTTTTTGTAGTGAAAATGTCACAGTTATAGAAAAATGATATGTTGAGAAAAAATGGAACAATTACGTGTTAAAATGTTGTTATCCTAGAACTTGCGTATAGAGATAAAAATGGCATTATATGATGCAAAAATGGTATTATCAGATCCAAATAGACATTGTGCAGATTGAAAATGTCACTATTAGACAACACAAAAACTAAATAAGATTTTTCATTCAAAATTGTGTATCCTAATGGATTTGACCTTGTGAGATATCTTAAATTACTTCTTGAAAAGTGAGGAAAAACAATAAAAATGTGTTGGAGTCCCATCTAGCATGCCAAAATAAAATTCAAGTTTTAGTTTGAAGTGTAAAACTTATTAAACCATGAAATCACCATCAAGTTATCTGTTCTTCAAACTAATACCAACACCTTCGATTGGGCTAAGGATCAAAGAAACTAGATTTTAAAAATAAAGAAAATTATAATTCCTTTTACCTTGAGAGAGTGGTCATTATTGAGGTGGATTGTCCCAATTGAATTATTTGATTCAAGATCAATGAATTTCTTGTAGGATTGATTTCTTTATGGCTCAATTTTGGTAGAACTTTGGTAAGAGTATCTTGGCTGATTGTCAAGGTGGAAATGATTTGGTGTGTTTATTCCTCTTGTTTTGTATGGAGTGTGGCTCAATTTATATAAGGAATGTGGAGGAATGAATGGTGGAGATGGAGCCATATTGGAGGTTGACCAATGGTGGAGGATGAAGAAGTGGTTGAGATTGTATAATTTTCTTCTATGTTTAAATTCACATAGAAATATAAAAAGGTGGTGAAGAGCTCTATATTAGTAGCTTCCAGATATGATTATGAGGGATTAGATATGAATTATTTTGACTATTTTTAGGAGAGTCTAGGAGGGTAGGTGCAGGTAACTAATTAGGAATTTTAAATTCCTAAAAATGTGAAGGTATATAGTTAGTGTAAAATAAAGGATAACAAGATGATTAATTGAGGGGATAGAAAATGGGATGGGAGGTAAGGTTAATTAATGTGGGATTGATGCAAATGGATTTAGATTAATTTTAGTAGTGGCGATGTTGGGGGGAATAATTAGTGCTAATTTATTAGTGATGAAGGAGTGATTAATTATAGATGTATATAAAATATCCTCTTGATCTCTAGTTAATACTGTAATAATAAAGGGGCATTCTAGAGATGTACACGAAAGGGTTATAATATTCTACAGATGTGGATCTAGTATGTGATAGTCCAAAATATATGTAATATATATGATTCTAAGCTTAGATATAGGATGGGGAGTGGCATATTTAGGTCTCAATTATAGATTGATTTTGCAAGGTTGTAATGATATAAAAGTATTGAAACTATGGACGTAATTATGGACTATAAGGATTGATATGTTATATATACCACAAAGTAAGATTTAAAGCTAAGGAATAATGGATGATAATGAAATAGATTAAGAATGTGTTTCTCTATTCTAACCAATGCACATACCAATCAAATATAAAATAATATTAAATAATTGAGAGGTTAGAGATACTTACATTTATGTAGAAATATTGGCACATTGAATTCCTCCCAAAGTTAACAAAACAGAATGAGAGAATTGATGTGTGGGATAGAAAATGAACATAAGAATCCCTATAAATACCACTTGTTGAAGATTCCAAAGAGCACAAAGGTTGGGTAGATCATGGAAAGTGCAAGACTAACTTCAAGACCTTAAGAGAACATGTACAAGCATAAGAAGATGGAATTAATGGCGATGATGATATGATGGTTAAATAACTCAAATGCCAAGTAAATATAGGGATCATAATTAGACATTATAGCTTACCAAGTAGCATGGTTGATTTTATCAACTTTGATAAATAAAACTAAGACTACATTTTCCATGTTTGATGTCATCTTCTAAATATTATCTTATAAAGAATCCTTCGAGGATGGAGGAAGATGTTGGAGATATTGAAAGGGGATAGTATAAAGGCATAAGAGTGTTGTAAGTAGCTATATAAGTGACCATAAAAGGATAGTAATGTGATGCTATAAACATAATATAAAAGTTTGATTAATAGGGTGTAAAATGTATGTATGGAGGAGATTGTACAACGATAGTAAGGTGATGTTCTAAGGAGAAAGTAAAAGGATGATTATAAGGGTATAAAAATTATCTAATATATCATAACATCAATAACATATCAATTCTCTTTTATAAATACCATTTTCAACTAACCCAATGTAACCATTTTTTGCTACTCTCACTCTTAGCAATATCATTGAGGACACTGTTTTATGGAAGACAATGTGTGAATAATGCCTACAAGGAGAAAAAGTCAGTAAGACTAAAAAAATAGATATATACAAATATTGAGATTGGTGGTCTATGGTTGTAATTATCGTTGGTTAACGATTAATTACAACATTAAATTTGGTGTCCATTTTAGTGTCACATATAAGTTTTTTTTTATAATTCAATTGAAAAATCATAATATCTTGGCCATATATTGGAGTTTAGAGTATATTTTTATTTGCAAGAAAGTTTTTTTTCATCCCTCAAACATTGGTGTAAGTAGATTCACATCATTTAATACAAAATTTTGTTGAAATATAATGTTAAAAATTATTAAAATAAAGACATTGAAATTAATATTTGTGATTATTTTATAGAAATATATATTCAATATATATATGTATTAGTTATGATAGTAATTGCATATGAACGATGTAATGTTAACACTGAAAGGAAAACATTGAATAATTTTTAAATGAGGAAGAAAAACAATGGGAGGACGAGGGGGTGGTGAAGAAAAGGGATTGAGAGAGAGGAGAAGTCTAGTGCTAGGGAAAATGTTGGGGGGAACGTATGTGAAAATCTTCTTTCTTACAACAAGAAACATATTAGCAATGTGCTTTTTTTATTCCAATTATTTTAAGGAGAAAGGCTTTGCGGTGAAAAAATTCATGAGGAAATATACTATTGATATATCTTTGAAAGAAAGTCCTTGTTAATCAATATTCCAAATTTTAATAGTTAGTCTATGAAATGTTATCCCTTGTGTTTTGTGTGTAGTTAGAGCGCATGATCTTTCTAGGGGAATTCTCTTGCTGTATGCATGACACTTTAACGATATGGAAATTTTGAGGGTAATTAACATTATAAGTCGTGACAATACAACAGTTGAATTTGATAATCACAAAATATGACCAATGATGTGTTTTTGCACCATCTTTATAGTCTATTATCTTTGGCCATTCTCCGTTCTTTCCCAGGAAAATAAAAATATCAGCCACAATAGTTTACCTTGTATATTTGTAGTTGACACCACCTCCTCAACATTCCATGTTCTTAATACTCATTAAAGTTGAAGCAGTTTCATGTAGATAATCTTATCCTTGTTATTTTAATATTTTAACATTACGGTGATTTGTAGTATGAGGGAATGGTCAAATAATAAGAAGATGAGAGAGAACAAAGAGTGTGGGTGTTCCCATTTTTTTAAAGGAAATTATTAAAAGTAAATGCATAAATTATTGATTAGTTAAATGTTATTATTATTATATGTGTGTGTGTGTGTGTGTGTGTGTGTGTGTGTGTGTGTGTGTGTGTGTGTGTTACACACACACACATATACATACACACACACACACACACATACACACACACACACACACATACATACATACATACATACATACATACATACATACATGTGTGTGTGTGTGTTACACACACACACATATACATACACACACACACACACACACACACACATACATACATACATACATACATGTGTGTGTGTGTGTATCATGCATGGTTTTAATGAAAACCATGTTTTTTTTTTAATTTTCTATTATTGGAAATGTTATTGTCAAGGTTTGAAGGCACAAACTAGAAGTGCTCTTATTATTTTCTTCTTTCTCACTCAAAGACTTGACCTTTTTTTCCTTCATCCTACTCAAAAAAACAATTGAATGTAAACCGTTGGTTTGTTGTGTGAGACATAAGAATAAGAGTATTTAGAAGAAAGAGTTACATGATTCTTAGAGTCCATGTTTCTTTTCTTTCTAACATATATGGCACAACAGTAATGAGGGGTTTCTTAAACATGAAAATGGTAAATGAAAATTGTGTCAATTACATATGCAAAGAAAGATATATGGAAAAATATGTTGACCTAAAGACCAATGGTGCATAGATGATGTCCACTGTCACTCTTTTTTCTAACAAAAAAATTACAAAAATGCATCCATTGTTATTGTGGCTATTCATGAAACATGTTTTCAATCAAATTCGGGAATTCAAACTATCTAGAGTTATATTTGGTAAGGTGATTTAAACTGTTGCTATCCCAAATTCACCCCCCTAGGATAATTTGGATAATTCATTATAAATGGACTTAGCCAATCAAATTTTGGGACGTGCAGACGATCGTAAAATTCGTCCCTAGATATAAAAAAGAAAGACATCTCAAGATGGCTCAACCAAGTAAATCTTCATGCGCTATGAGCTTGCAAGATGTGGTGAACCGAGATGGTTTGGTTATCTAGCAAGTTCAAATAGAGATAGATGATGGTCGACATGCAGAGTGAGATGGGTGAGTTCATCATGGAATTAGGGTGAGTAGGTAATAAAATTTCTTAGGTTGGGTGATTGGATTGGACAGTAGTTGGTCGGCTGGGTTGGTCGCCTAGTCGTTGATTCGCTTGGTTGGACAACCTGGGGGTATGACATCTGGGTTGGATGACGGTTGGTTAGTTGGTCAGGTAGCAAAATGGGTCAGTGATGGTTAGTCAACTTGGTTGGATGGCCTGGGGGTATGATGCCTGGGTTGGATGGAGGTTGGTTGGATGGTCAGGTGGCACACTGGGTCAGTCAATTATTGGTCGACTGGTTGTATGCCTAGGTTGGATGGGTGACACATCATACGGAAAGTGAGATGGTCAGTCAGGTTGGTTGGTTGAGATGGGAAGATGGGTTGGTCAGCCGACTATTGTGGTAGTGTGGTGATGAGCTCATTGTTGTTCAGTGAAGATGTGTATGGACATGACGGATGCCTGGGTTAGAAGGATCAATTAGTCAGGTAGCATGTTGTACGAGAGGAGATAAATGGATATCCAACCCCCAGGTTGGATGACCCAGGGTCTAAAAATGGTGACCATTAGGTTGGGAATCCACCATAAAATGTACATCCTATAGGTTAGATGATGTCTAACCCCCTAGGGTTGGACAGTTTGTGAGGTTGGTTGGATTGGACATTGTACGGTGAGGTTGGTCGGGTCACATGGTTGGGTGGCTCACGAGTCCCAGGAAAGGTGAAATTAGATGGGAAAATATAGCTCAACCATCAGTTTAACGGTGTTAGTTGAGGTGGTTCAACTACATGTCAGGTGTTTAATGAGGGTAGGTCAGAAAATTGGCTATATAATGTAATCCACCCCCTCGTTTTTACAGTGACATTCTGGGAGCTAGGGAAAATATGGAGGAGTTTTTCCAACTTCAATGAGTTATAAGCCTTCTCCTGTTCCTGGAAAGCATATTTGTGACTCCAATCAATAATGTAATGGTCTATGCACCTTATGGAGAAATAAAATCAAATTTTTGTGGTGTTTTTAACCCTTCTCATGTTTTATTGTATCTTTGTGGCTCTCTATTTTGTGTTTGTTTTTCTTTGCACATATTTCACATTTACAGGTGCATGATGTTGTGTTTCATGGATATTTTGATGGCGGGTTAGGATCTGGGTCTATGTCACTGCTATTTTAGCCTCTCCCTTCTCCATTCTCTTTTTCATCCTCCCTTAGCAGAGTATCTCTCCCCTTTTCTTGGTGTTATCACCCCCTTAGTATAGGATTTTCTTTTTCATGTACTCCTTCTCTCCCTGTCTCCTTGGAATTTTTAGGGTGGGTTTATGTAGTTGTCTTTTTTGCAATAGGATTAGTTTAGCATTAGGATTAGGAAGAATAATTTGGCCTTCTCTGGAGGGTTATCTCAACTTCGAAAGAATCACAACTTGAGAGATAACCCCATGTTATGCAGATTGCATTAATGGATCATTCATACACATTAGAGCTATCATGGGTGCTATAATTTTGTGCTAATAGTTTTGCAACGCCCGGTGGAACAAGCAGGTGAAATCTCTACATTTCACAAGTGTTCCACTACATATCTTAGTCATAATATATTTTTCAGGTGTGCAGTTCAACATTTAATGAAGACTTCATTTCATCATGTTCGATGTGCTCTTTATGAATATTTTAGCCATTGGAGACACTTTCAAGCACATCTGGTGACTCCATCTAGGTAACAATCCATTCTTTGAGTTGTAAACTTTCTTTCCATCCATTTCCATCCATTCTTCTTTCCACCTCTTTCATCTTATTTCATTCATGAAGTTGTGCAGTCATGGCTTCATTCCCATCTTGGAATTGACTCTTGCAGCAGTAGCAATAGTGCAACCCACCTCCAATGTATTTCTGAACTCCTCCAGATCATTTTTATGAACAAATCCATAATAACTATTCCTACCCCTACGAGCATTACCAATATCAGTTCAAATACGAAACCTGTCAAGAGGAGGGGTATGTGTGTAGTGACAACATTCAAACAAAGAGTGCTGATTTGTTGGATAAGATCCAAAGAATGGAGGATGGCATGGTTCAATCGCAGGAAACAAAATAGATGAAGGCATTCAGAATAGGCTATAGGAAATTTTTTCCATGGGTCAGCCCTATGGTAAGGCATTTCAGCCCATAGCAGAAGCTTGATTTCATGGTTGAGATGCTTCCCCAACTTGCACATTGGATTGAGGAGATAGAAGCATATGAGAAAAGTGTAAGGAAACCTTTTTGATGAGTAAGTCAGTCACCAGTTCCTTGGTCTTCATTTTTTCCTTCCCAATATTTATCATTTCAGTATTTTCATCATTAAAAATCATCCCTTGTTTCCCCTAGTGTGGAAATCCCTTCTCCATTCTCTTGTCTCCCACCCCATATCAATTTTTCTGCATTTTTCCCTTCCAAACCTAAGTCCCCTCCATGAGATAAGAATATAATACCTTCCCTTCCAACACCAAAATAAATAAAAAGAAAAATTGAACCCCAACCCATCCCTCCTTGTGCATTTCTGAGTCCATACCGAGAAAAGATCGAAAAAAATTGTCAAGAGGTACAACAAGAGATAAAGCCCAGTAGAAATGAAATGACATAATTTTTGAAGAGTTGGGTTTCTAGGTTTGGAATAGAGAATATCCCCTTGATGGTCAAGCCTTCAAAGGAGGTCATGGTTGAAGAATAAGTGGTGGAGGTTGATGCTGCAGCAGAAATAGAGCAAGAGGAGTAGGAGGATGATCAACATTCTGTATGCTCCGAGTGTAGTGTCCACATTGGCACTATATTTATAGAGGTTGTTGATCCTTTACCAATTGCAGACTCAAAGAGGGAAGAAAAAGAAGCTCCAAATCAGAAAGAAGAAGAACATGATCAAGCTATGGAGGAGAGTCATACAACTTTAGAAGCTTCGAGCAAAAAACAAGCCACATAAGAACCTTCAGTTCTTCTTCCCACTTCATCCCCTTTGAGCTATAATGTCGAAGAAGGGTTTGAGATTTCAAACTTCATGTTTGAGGATGAGGGGAACCATGGTGAGAAAAAATTTAGATCAGGAGAACCCCCCGAAGGAGGTTGAAGTGGTGTAGCAGGGAAACGATGAGGCAAATTATCTATCTGACTTGGAAGATTACTTCAATAGATCCCATAGACATCACATCATTTTCTCCTACATCACCCACCTTCCAACATCAAGAACCTACTACCAGGGAGGGATACATTCAAGAACAACAACCTACATTTCATGACAACCCTCTGATGCTAAGATTGGAGGATTCAAATCTTCCATGTTTTTCACTAGATGAGAAGAAAAATGAGGATGACAACCATTGCATACCAGTCATCAAGGTATAACTTTAGTTGTATATAGAAGAGAAAAAAAGGAGAACCAGCTCGTAAAAAACCTTTTCTTCTAGAAAGGCATACAAAAGGACTTCATTCTTGAAGTCAAAGCTTAGAGCAGCAGGCAGATGCGGCTGAGTAGGCCATGCCCCATCAAGTACTTGGCTTCACTAGAGCAAAACAAAGAGCCATGACCATTCATGCCCACTTTGGGGTATGAGGACGGGATTCAAAGCACCGAAGGTCGACATCAAAACCTCCAAAACTTGAAGAGTGAGCAACTTGAGGAGGTATTCCTTTTATTTTATGTTGATACTTTGGTTAGTCAGGTGGAGAATTGGCCTTTTTTCACTTTTTCACTGGTGCACATGTTAGTGCCTATTAAAAAATCAATTACATGGCCACATCTTGTGAGGAAGGGTAGCTTCTTCTCACAACCAGTAGTTGGTTGTGTCTGAGCTCCTTTTGCTTCTGGTTAATGAAGAGTAGGTATGTTTTCTTTCAGTAGAAGAAGTGCTTGTGTACACTCTGCATGTCCCACTTGTGGCGTGTATGATTTTTAGCTTTGCACATAGTGTGCATTGTGGTTTGTGGTTTCTCTTGTACAGTTCATCGTGTTGTCAAGAGGTAATGCCATAGTAAGGGGTTCAAACTTACATGATATAGTTGTGGTCTTTAAGGAAGTCCAAATACAGATAAACTAAATCAGATTGAGTGAAATTTTTGAATTTTTAATCTCTCATGTCTCTCTATACCAGTCACAGTTAAGCTCTTATGCCTCTTCTTGCATCAGAAAATCAATTGCAGGGGAAGAATTCAAAAAGTGTATTTATTAGCCCCAACAGATTAGTTGCAGGTCAAGAATTCTTTGTGCCTTAGCCTCGGTCAAATTATTATTTTGGGGTGCAATTTATAGGTTCTATCCAAAATCCCAAAATCAGCTTTCAAAGCAAGCCAAAGTGGTTTCACTCCAGATGTTGAGTTCACACGAGTATAGAGGAAAGGTTTTCAAGAGAAATATCAATTCCTTTAAGGACAGGCTTGACTCCATGCCCAATGGATACTTCAAATCTACTGGTCTCTTCATCTAGCGGGTAGATGTCCTCAAGAGGTCACCAAATTGTTATCCCAAACTAACCCCCGAGTGAATTTGGATAACACATCATAAGTTGGCTTAGGAATTCAAATTCTATAGCATGCAGACGACTATAAAATTCAACCTCAGAGATTAGAGGTGAGAAACAACTCAGGATGGGTCAGCTAAGTGGAAAACTGAGTTGGTCAGGTTTTTTGGTGAGTTGGAAGTGAGCTAGAGGATGGCTGAGTTACAGAGTGTGATGGATGAGTAAGTTCTAAGTTAGGATGATTAAACAGTACGAGGTTGGATGGGTCATGGGTTAGACGAGTGTTAGATGGTCATCCATCCCATAGATGGATGAATTTCCAACCCCCTTAGTTGGATAACCAAGGTGAGATGACATTGTGATAACTCAGTGGTTGGATGGAAAAGGATGAATACGCTGAGTTGGACAGAAGAGGGATGACCATCCAACCCCCCTGGTTTGACGACATGGATAGACGGTCGTCTAACCCCATGGTTAGATGGTTGGGTTAGATGGACCATTGGTTGGACGAATGTCGAACCCCAGGTATGAAAAAAGGTTGGATGGGTCGCGGTTAGATGACCATCCAACCCGGGATGGATGTATCACATGGTATCTTACTGGTTGGATGCCCTGGTATTTGTATGACCCCGATGTTAGATGGTCATCCAACCCTCACAAGTTTGATGACAATGAGGTTGGATGGGTCATACAGAAGACAAGGTTGGATAGGCGTATGGACAGAGAATGGATGGTTGTCCAACCCCCCCTGTAGGTCAACCCACGGTGTAAGGTCTGCAGTCAATAGAATGGTTGGATGCTTCAAATTGTATGGTCCAAGATCATTAGATGGTCATCTAGCCTACCTTGGTTGGACGACTCACGATCTCGAGAATCGAGAAACCTATCATACATAAAAAGATAGTCTAGCTACCTATCAAGACATTTAATGTGACCTTTTAGATATTTAATGCTTCCTGTCAGGAATTTAAGTGTGGAAAGATAATTCAACAACTACAGTTGAGTGTAGAGCATTGATGGGGGTGGTTGAGGTGGTTCAGCCACCTGTCAAACATTTAATGATGGCAGTTAGGGTAAAATTTCTATAAATTGTACTTGACCCCCCTCCTTTTTACAAAGACATTATGGGAGCTGGGGATACTTTGGCAGATTTTTTCCAACTCTAATGAGTTGTAAGCCTTCTCCTATGCCTAACAAGCATATTTGAGCCTCCAATCAAGAATTTAATGGTTTGTGCATCTTATAGAGCAATAAAATTGTGTTTTTGTTGTGTTTTTAACGCTTTTCATGTTCTATTGTATCTTTGTACCTCTCTATTCCGTGTTTTTTTTATGTGCACATATTTCACATTTGTAGGTGTAGGATGTTATGTTTCATGGATATTTTGATGGCAGGTTAGGATCTGGGTCTGTGTCACTGCTATTTTGGCCTCTCCCTGCTCCATTCCCTTTTTCATCCTCCCTCAATAGAGTATCTCTCCCCCTTTTCTTGGTACTATCACCTCCTTAGTGTAGGATTTTATTTTTCATGCACTCCTTCTCTCCCTGTCTCCTTGGAAGTTTTAGGGTAGGTTTAGGTAGTTGTCTTTTCTACAATAGGAATAGTTTAGCATTAGGATTAGGAAGAAGAATTTTTCCTTCTCCGGAGGGTTATCTCAAGTTCACAAGTATCACATCTTGAGAGATAACCCCATGTTATGCAGGTTACACTGATGGCCCATGTAAACACACTAGAGTTATCAGGGTTGTTGTAATTTTGCACTAACAACAGTATGGCACGAACACTTTTATGTGGGACCTCAAATTGTATGATAGTGTTTTTAGAAAATAATTTTCAACCTAGAATTTTGATAACAAGAATGTTTTTTTCGCTTCTTATATTACTCAAGACCACAACAATCTCTAGGAGCCATCTTTATGCCTTGCATTATATTTCCAACTGACGGTCTCAAGAGAAGAACAAGGTAAGCACAACATGAGTGGATGCGGGGCGGGGTAGGTGAGGCGTTCTAATAGGTGATTGTGGAGGAGACGATCAACCTAATGAAAATACATCATTTTGTAAACATATAAACGTTAGTTGTGAGTCTATCTAAATATATGCATAGTCAGTAATGAAAAAGATATCTTTAAAGTTCATAACCAAATTTTTTAAATTAATTTAAAATTTGAATTTCTCTTTTAATATTTTTATTTCAATTGGCCATACTTGGCCTCATGAGCACACTAATATTTAAATTAACATTAGTTTCTAATCGCATAGTTACAAACTTAGATATTAATAACTAATCAAAAGGATTGTCCTATTTAATGCAATAGTTCTTGAGAATTAAATATATCTTAAAATTGTCGACAACTTAGAAAGCCTATCTTTTTAATGGATTTGTTATTTGTTGACATTACTTTAATTACATTATTATATGTTTCAATAACGTAAGTGCTAAAATAATGCAATGAAAATGTTGTTACATTATTAATTGTTCTAATAACACAAGCGTCGAAAAATAGAAAATACTTCAAAACCAAAAAAATAATATATTAAGAATGTATTTGACACATATTGTAAGAGTTACAATAAATTCACAAACATTAAATATTATTAATAAAATATAGGTTGCATACATCAGAATGTAGGGGACACTAACATGATGTTAGCTTTGGACACACAACCTATTGAAAAATGCTATAATGGTGGTATTAGTAAAAAATGATAAGTTTCATACTAATATTTGTTGAAACGAATCTTTAGTGTTACTCAAAGATAAAGAAGGAAATCCATGTGGGCATATTATTCATCTCTCTAAGAGCTTACATAATTATTGTTTTAGACAAATCACTGTATATATTTATGTATTCCTTCATAAGACTAACATAAGTGCAAAATGGAGGATAACAATAATTTTAAGCCCCATAAGATCTGATATACCCATTTGCCCAGCGGACTTTATTTTTTTGTTCAAATTTGCAAATTGAAAAATACCCTTTAATAATTTATATAGTAAAAGTAAACATATACACTGGCGACCCAAACTTGTTGTGTCTTACACATTGGATATGCCAATCAACAATGCAAATGGGAATCTATATTACATAAATACCCGAGGATCTTGCCATGTGGCATTCCCTTTAACTTAATTATTGCTTGCATGGCTCTTCCACACACACATGGACATATCCCTTTCCAGTGCCATCTCATAAGATAGTTTGAGGACCTCAAGCAGATTGTCAAGGATGCTATGGATGAGGCAGCGAGTGGAAATGATGAAGTACTAAATTTTGGGGTTGTGCTCAATATTTGCCATGGTCCATTCTAGAGTCCTTACCATGGTGTCACTGCCACCATTGAGAAACTTAGAACACAATGTAACCTCTTGCTCTTCTGTCAGCTTACAACCACCCTCCAATTCGAGTGAAAAGAGGGAGTCCACATAGACAATGAAGGAGCTTCCTTGACTCAACTATTGTACTTGTCACTTGTTTACGAGGAGTAGAATATTGGCCATTTGCAACTTGCTCAACCACCTCACATGACTCCACTGATTGGAGAAGAAAAACAGAGGAACCACGATAGGATGGAAATCATCGATGTGTGACTCCAACGTCAAAACAACCTCCTTCAAAGTATATTTGCAGACAAATATAAATAATTGTCAAAACAACCTCCTTCAAAGTGTATTTGCGTGACAAAGTTAATCTACATGGCGTTCAACGTGGACTGCTCATGACAGGGTTAATTTGTGTGGTGCCCAATGTGGACATCTGCATCAAGGTCGATCCACACGTCAGCAACTAAGTAAAACACAGTCATCAATGACTGTGCTATCTGTCGCGATCTGCTCGAAACATGCTTTTCTGCGTAATTAACAATGCTTTGAAGGCGAAGGCACTGATAATATAGACAAACCTCTGAACAATAACAACACATTAGAAGAAAAGACGTGGACGTAAAGTTGAATCTATCAATATTCGGGAAAGCATTTCTAAACCAAAAAAAAACAACACTTGAAATTTGGACCACCAACTCTTTCCACATCTCATCAGAACTTATTGAGCCACTTTTGCCAGGCCTTTTAAATTTTGTGGGTGGCCGCAATGTGTATTGAATATCAGAGAAAGACAGAGATCGAAATCGCATGGACATGTCCTTTGAATAAAGTTTCCAAATTGAATAAAGTTGTCTATACATTTTGGTCTGTACCAGGCGCCATGTGCATTTGCTCATTAATAAGACAAAATCCTTAAATTTTAGCTTGCCCTTCCAAGGCTCCTACGAAACAATCCCACCACATATTTGTAATGGTGCGAATTGTACAACAGTACAAATGACGATTTTTTCTCCATGGTGCATTAAAGCCTACAAACACATTAAAAATCTGGTCTAGGGTTCAACAAGAAACAGAAAGGATTATTTAATACGGAGGTTGTAAGAGAACATGGTATTGTCATAGCTGATAAGAGTTGTCATCAATGGCTTCCCGGGGCTGTTGTCCAGTTTGTATATGTCTGCATACGGATAGGAGAGCCTTTAAAAAAACTGCGGTCTAAAAAGAACTGACAAACTGGGTTAGATTCCAAATTTCCTCCCATCACCATTATTTTTCTGGTTGCAAGATATTATGGAATTCTTTTATGTTTATTTGACCCTAACCCCATTTCATCAAAACACAATTCATTCCCATTTGTTTTCAATAGAGTGCCAGCAGCTCTGCGTATGATTTGGACTAAACATACAACGGGTTACAGTGTGAATGGGAAGCATCAAGGTAAACCAATTCGTTCAGATTATTCTGACAAAAATAATAAATAAATAAATAATGATGAGTTGCTGCATGAGGAAGGCTTAGTCTTGTTTAAAAAAGGATTTTTTTTTTTAATTAAATTTGAAGATTATATAAATTAGGTGCACAAAATTCTTAATCTTAGCTTTTAAGAAAGGAGACCTATTTAAATTTGCCTTGTGGCAATATAGAAAAGATAATCTATGACAACCTATAAACACCAAAATTGGGTCATACTTCCATTAAAACCCCGTCAATTAAATTAACCATATCCTACCCATTCATATCCTCTAGTGCACATGTTAATTGAATTAATTATCTTAATTAAATTAATTAATATCATAACTTAGCCACCTCGCCCAGCCAACTCACCCAGCCACCCCACTCAAATGACCCACTCAAACCTCATTAATGACCTAGGACCAAGTCTAAGCTTATCCTAACCAACTAGGACTTAGTCTAAACCTAGACTTAACTCCTACTAAAAAACCTAAGAGGACTCTTATTCATCCTTCCATGATCTATCACTCAAGACTCGGACGAAGATTGGAGACCATGCCAAAAATAACAACAATCAGAGTATTTTTGGCCAACCTAGATATTGCCACCTTGACCAACGTCGGTTATATTTCAACCGACGTTGGTCCTCTAACCTTCACCAGTCCCCTAACCGTTGCCGGTTAGGTTAAATTTTATTCCAAAAGCCTTTGCCTAGGTTGGTCATTCGATTCAAGATCTCATACAAACAGAGACTTGGAGCACTAGAAATTTCTTAAGCACTCAGGCAAAGGAAAATATACGGGAGCACTACCACCAACCATTAGCATTCATCATCTTCTTCGGAGGTTTGAACTGCCACGAAACTAACACAACGTCTCTTCTCTTCGGATCTCTATCAACACCATCCTCATCACCTGCATTCTCCAAACCTACTATTCAGTAATTACCTAATATCTCTTCATTTATTTCTATTTTATTTCAGTAAGATTTATTATCCAGCTTAGTAATTTATCTTTCTCCACATCCGTACACTCCCCTCCTCCTACCAACCTATCATCTTACCATACTTGACCCTTTCACCTACCTTCACCTCCTTCTAATCATCTTTAAGCCTGCAAGGCCATTTTACGACCTCACCCTCACCATTTCCAACCTCTGTGCAAGTCTAAAAAACAAGTTTTAAGTGCTTTTTACTAGTTACCCTTACTGACACCAGTTAGCCAACCGACGTCGGTCATTCTACCTAACTGACATTGATCACACAACTGACATCGGTTACTGTGTCTAGAAATATACCTTAGACCAGCAAGCTAATACCCACTTCCGAACATCCTAGAACCATTTCTAATCTTTACTAGATCTTACCCAGATCTTGTACCAGACCTGTAACGCAACACCAGCCAATTACCTCACCCATTTTGACCTCAATCACCTTTTATTAGACCTTTCTTATTGTTTTGTACGAGACACCTAAAACGTTTCAATTCTAATAAGATCGTTATTTCATGTATATTTTGAATAACATTAATACTTTTATATAAAAGTGGATTGACAGCCTATTCAGGAAGCATCACACTTCCTAGATCTAACTCCCACTAGGCAGTCCACTCATTGTTTTGTTTAACTCTATCTTGTGGTATTGTTTTGTATTTACAAGTAGTTCCTCCTAGCCAAAAGGGAGATATCGCAATCAACTTGGATCAGGAAATTAGAATGCGTGCATAACCTTCAATCGACATCACAAACAGGTATTCCTCCTTGGCCTTCAACCTTTATATTTTTCAATAATATGTTAAGTATCTAGTGAAACATTTTGGCATGCCTAGTGGGACCCACCCGGGGTTCCTTGCATTTATTCATTCTTAGGGAACTGTTGTATGTTTGTTTCTTTTCAAAGGGAAGTTAATATTAAATTCTCTCCTTCGGAATCTTCTCTCTCTTCTATTTGTCTAAGTGGCATTTGTATTTCGGGACTAAAAAGGATCATTCTTTTTCTTCATGCATTTGCATTAGTGAAAATCATTCTCTTTCTTATTCACTCTTTGTTTACATCAAATATCACATTTCTATTTAGGTTCTAAAATACTTGCATTTCATACTTCTATGCTTGCATTTTTAGCTCACATTAAAACTAAGGGTAACCTATATGCTGGAAGTCATGTTGAGCTGATGGTTGACATAATTGAATCATATAGCACTTTCTCTTCTCTCTCTTTGCCAAACTGCACAAATATACATTTACAAATCTTCTTAAACAACACCTTACCTGGAAGAAGTTGTCAACGATCACATGATCAGAGGATTGACAGTGGGCGCCAAACTGGTTTCTTTGTCCATTCATTAACTTAGAGAAAGGACCACCCCCGCCAAAACATAACCTGAAACCACCCTTAGATCTTGCCTCTTCACAGGACACCTTTCCAACCAAAAAACTATGTTCTATTCCCAAGTCAGTCTTAAATAACATAAGCTAAACATAAAATTCACTTATAGGATTTTGTGTTTTTCTTATTATTTTCTTGAGTTGTGAAGTCGTGTTCTTCATTTTATTCTTCCTTTCACACTCTGCCATCATATTTGGTGTGTTACGACTATTTATGAGTGTGTCTGGGTCCATTACTATCATACTCAGGTTTCTGGGTTGATATTCCATCTAACTCAATTGAGAAAATCATTTTTTCTTCAGTTTTCTCAAATTTCATATTAATCAACATCATTCCATCGACCATCATCGGTTTACATCTAACCATCATTGGTTTACCTAACCATTGTTGGTTTCCATCTTTTTTTTTTATCATTTTACCAAAAAAAAACACTCATCACATCTTCTATTCTTTTTTAAGTTTTCAAGACATCATCATACCCACATAATTTTAAAATCATAGTCAAATACAACTTCTTTATTTCATTTTCATCAGATTTTGCTTCATTTGAAAAACCTATTGATTTCCCATAGTAACTAGTATCAGTTTCCCTAACCACCGTCGATTCCTGTGTTTTTAATTTTTAATTAAAACAATGACCAATTGTACCTCCTGGTTTTTCCTTGTAGCCAAGCCAACACCCTTGTGTTTCACACTAGCCTTCAGCTGCTTCCACCTAGCCCATCACCACCTTCTATCCTGTCACCTATGGATCCAACTTAGCCCATTACCATTAGTACCGGTGACTAGGATTTATCAAGACTTGTTGACTAGAATCTCGCTGCCCTACAACACTATCTCGCCCACTCCTCTACCTAGGACTCATCAAGAAAGTTGGTATATGGTATGCCTGTGTCTATCCCTCCTACCCTCACCCCCACTTCCGTGTCAGCTACCACTAGCTCGGCATTACCTTCATCCACCTTACCACCTATGGTGTCTCAACTGGACCCCACATCCTCTATAACTGTTACAACTACAACATCTGTCACACCCATGATGTCAACTATTCCTTCATCAATCACCTTGAGCATAGCCCCATCTGCACCCTTCACCTCATATATACCTGTTGCATCGTACCCATCCATGGTGTTGACAACCCATACCCCATTCCAAAACCTCATCCTTTCCATCCTGCAGTCTCTACCCCAATTACCATAAGATTCGTTACGGATACCCCACCTACTTATACATATCACCAACAACCCCCAATCTTGTCTATCACCTATTCGAGATACCTTCCTCCCGTATCTATCTCCTCTTCACAATTCTCAAACTTGGCACCACCATATACTGGGATGCCTTCCACATCATACATTCATCATCAACCTCTTTATATTGTGGGGGGTGCCCAATCATCACAACCCAACCACAAATTTATTAAAATGATGATATAAAAGATGCAAACATTAGAAGCATCAATTTCTGGCTCTCATAACTCCTTAACCTATGATGAAATATTCAATGATCCCATTCATATGTCTATTCCCATTTTCCCATACCCTAAGCATTGGGAAATGCCCAAATTCAACCGTTTCAACAGTAAAGAGGACCTACAACAACACTTGTGGTCTTTCAAACATGGGTGTTATCTAATCACCCAAGATGATGCTTTATTCCTATGAACATCACCCATGTCTTTAACCATGTCTTACTCATTTAATCAAGTGGCTCAAGCCTTCCTGGACCATTTTTTGATCAATATCGTCAAGAAGGTCACTCTGACCGACTTGTACTCAACTCAACAATACGACGACGAGTCTATTGCCGATTTTATCGCTCATTGGTGGAGCCTCATCAACCAGCTAACATTCCAGTTTCCTTAAACCGAGCTTATAGATTTGTTCACTAGAGCTCGTGCTAGGCACATCTCACCAACTCTATAAGTACAAACCTTCTATACATTCGACAAAGCATTTACCATGGTGCAAAAACTAGAAATTCATGCCATTAAAGAGAAGAAAATTCAATTGCTTAACAAAAATGCCTCATTTAAATCAAATGATACTTATTCCTCTTCAAAAACCCAAAATCCAAAGGATCTTCCAACGTAGTAGTTTTAAAGGCTGACTCATCTCACCCCTCTAATCAATCGAAACTTGCCTCCAGCCTTTCTCTCAAAAATTTTATTTCAGACGGGAGCAACGAATATACACTCCAATCGGGGAGCGTTATTCTTCAATATTAGAAAAACATCTTAAGGCCATAGACGTTTATCTTCCACCCATAAAATCACACATTGGTTTTCACCCCGCTCATCCTATGCCTCCATGGTATAAGGAACATGACTATTATAACTATCATCACGTAAAAGGCCATAGCGATGGTAATTATATAACTTTCAAGAACATTTTCCAGGAAATGTTAGATAATGTAGATCTCATCCTGGACAACCCGAATGCATCTGCCAAAAAGAATTTACATATCTTCAAGAAGCCATTCCCTAACCATACCCCATCATCAAACTAAACCAGCAAACCGTAAACTAATGATAGTAATGTTCGTGAGGTCCATGTTGTGTTTGACATCGTACCAACCCTTCCACAATTTCCTCCTATCCCCTCTATCGAGGAGATTCTAGCATGAGCTCCTCTACCTATGAAGGATCCTACTTCCTCTACTCCTTCACCCATAGAGAAGTCCCCTTCATCTCCCCTTCACCCATGGAGGAGTCCACAACTTCTGCCAATGTCATTTCACCACTTACCTTGTAACCTAACGAACAACCTACGGTATTAACTCTCCTACCCATAGGAGAGTCATCTTGGCTTTCTTCTCCATCGAAAAAGGAAACTTCTTCATCCCAACTATTATCTCCCCTAACTATAGGGGATTTTTTAGATGCACCACTTCCTATTAGGGAAAATTCCCCGTTACCATTCTAGGATCCCATTGACTTGCTCTCGAATATATTTCCTACAGAATCCAAAGCTAACCAATTCCTTGTCTCACAAAAATATTTTATAGGGATTTCTACTAATCCAACGTCATCTTCTCTTACAACAGTATCATTTTCACACATTGTCAACTGCTTGGATTATGTTGATAATTCCATGCTTTGGGGACACCTTTGGCTACCCTTTTCAACCCAAATGCAAATGTCACCTACGGATATTGCCATGATCTATCCAAAGGTATTTCAAGTAACCCAATCAACCATGACCATGTTTGTTGAAACGGACTCTTCTTCATCACCCTCGCCTACATCCAAACCTCTACCAACAAATAAAATTTCTCCTATGCCTAAGAACCTAACTGTATTCACATCTTCCACTATATCCAGACCCATCACTACCTTGGCTGTCATGCCAACATCAAGCCTAGTCCATCCACCCGTCAAGTTGGATTTAGCCACATCTTCTCAAGCCCACACAAAAACCAATCCTCCACCTCAAAAGAAGACCCAACCTTTTAGTCTGCACACACCAATTTCACCCACCATGCCTTTTTCACCTTCACCTATTCCGTCTATCCTAGGGCCTCACTCATCAACCTTGGCCAAACAAAAAACCTATTCAAGGAAAATCAAAAGCACAGTAGCCTGCCTCTTCATCACAATCCTTTATTACACCCAACCTACCAGCACAATGTACACCTTTTATGTTACCCACATCTTTCTTATGACCTATACCCCCACCACTTAAATTAACAAGCATCAGTACCTATGATATTTCCTTCTCTTCAACCCATACCTTCTACCTTGCCTTCGCCAGCAACCTTCATCGCACCTCCTTTATAACCTTAGCTAACTCATCCTCTGTCACCATCTGCTTTCCCTTCTACATCACGTACACCTCCTTCACCTTTTTCTAGGAAGGTGAAACCTAAATTGAAAAACCCACTACCCTCCAAACAGGTAGTTAAGGCTAAAACGCCTTCTATCGCTAGTTCATCTACTATACCTCTACCCAAGAAGGTATAGCCCAAGCCTAAAACTGTACCACCTACCAAACTGGTTGTCAAACCTATCCCATCTCCAATTCTACCTCCTGTATCACCTCACATATCACAATCTCCTACACTTCAATCCAGACCCACAATCACCTCACATTGTGATCCATTGGTAGGGTCTTATGCCAACATTCTAGCTAACCTTTTAGAGACCTGCGTCATCACATTGCTGCCCCTTAGACCTTAGGACCCACTCAAATCCAAACCAAAAGGGGTTGATGATACTCTAATTTGTGCCTACCATCATGTGCCAGGACATGATGTAAAAAACTGTAAGGCTTTAAAAACTGTTCTTCTCCAACTTTGTCCCACTAAAAAAAAAAATTGATGATGATGATCTTCTAGATGAAGACCCAGTTCTACCTCCACCTATCACTACACATCCTCGTCCACTACCTATTCAGCTACCTGAACCACCACCTCCACAACCCTTTTATCCACCTCGAAAGTTTGAGATCAATATGGTATATATAGGAGAGCTAGCCAAAACCCCACCAAAATGCCGGTGTGCCCTACTCATTTCAAAAGGTTCTTACCCTGCACTAGTTTTTTTTCAATCATGTCGTTATAATTTTATTGACACACCTTCTCCATCCACTCCTCTCCCTACGATTAATATGATCCAAGTTGCCACTTGCACCCAGAAAGACAAAGGAAAGGAGAAAGCAACTAGCCCATCTAGAACTCCTGTGCCAAACATACACTCTACACCAGCACCAAAAATCACTATTCAGGGACCCACATATCTTATTTCTGATAAGGTCAACCACCGTATAATGATAAGACAATTGCACCATTATCCTCTAAAAATGTCTTTGTACGACCTCTTCCAAACTTCTGAATCCCATCGACAGGGCCTCATGGAGGTTCTGCAATCCATTAAGGTTTTACCTAATGACCTGACACCTTTGGCCTCCATTATTACCCCTCACCATGTAGCTTCTCTCACCAATTCATCCCCTTCCTCTACACTTGCCACTACTCACCAAGTAGCCGCCCTTAGTTTCTTTAACGACAATATTATAACTCTCCAATCAGATGATCCTAATCCCACACTTTTCATCTCCATTTATATTGATAATATACATATTCAACGCATTATGATCGATGACAAAGCAAGAATCAACATCATCTCCTCCCATGCATACAATCAAAAGTGCATCCCTTCAAATTGCATGCATAAATAACCCAGTTATGTTGTGTTTATTCAATGATGCCATTACTTCCACTCTTGGCACCATCATCCTCCACATTCGTGTGGGCCCCTGTACCATTCCAAAACTGTTCTATGTCTTATAGGGGAAGTTCCACTAAAAATTGTTACTTAAACAACCTTAGATCCGCGTCATGGGTTGTGTTCCTTCAACCTTACATCGCTGTGTAAAATTTTAACATGAAGGATATAACTAAACCATCCTCGCTGACCCTTCACCATTGAAAACCTATAACATGTTATACCGACCTAATGACATCCTTGTACTAGTCAAGGCCTCTACCACTACCGCCACTTCTCCTCTACTAACAGCCCCATCCACTGATGTTGTTGCTACCTTTTCTGCACATACCTCCTCTATTCTCAGTGCCGTAATAGCCTCTGTAGCTGACCCATCCGCTAACCCATCTACTTCTCAACTGACCAATACTTATTCTTCCTAATGGCCTAGTGCATCATCTATTCCCTCTACCCACATATCCACAACCGATCCCTTAGAAGATTTTTTTCAAATGCCTCACTCTAAGAGATTATCATCTATACAACATCTACACAATCCTTACTCCTCAAGAGTATGGTAACCTTCACCAACATCCTCACTATGACCATCACATAGGCAAGGTCTTCCCTTATGGTCCTCCCCACCTTCACACCAACTTAACATATGGGGGACTTGATGCTTCCACCTACTCACCCAAGCCACCTTCCCAAACACAACCATTTTCCTATGACCTCCAATATCTCACCAACCACCGCTTCACCCACACTTTCCTCCACTGTTGTGCATGGAAGGGATTTGGCTTTGGCTTCTGCGAATAGGGCCGCCATACTGTCATCCCGTGTACCACACATAAACACAATGACTGTAGTGGTATTGCTTTTGCGGAACCATCTTCCAAGAAAGGTCACGTTGAACTCATTAAGGACAAAAAACCTTCTTCACCCCATTTACCGACTTCACCACCTTCACCTAAGGAGTCTATGGATCCATGATTCATTCCACCTAACTTTGTTTTTTCGTAAACACCATTTCCCTAGGATCTTTGACTTATCAACGCGATGGTGAGGCTCCCTCTTCCCTTCTCTTCCTGTATCCTGACATGATCGAGGAAGATACCCCTTATATTAATGTCGTTCAATGTTAGGATGATGATTCTATTATCACCTATCTTGGTGCAGAGGATTCTTATATTCATCAGTTTTTTCCTTTTGAGATGTAAACCATGTTAAATGAATTGACCATTGAAATCAATATTAACACTCAGGACAACCCACACATTCTAAAGATAGGCCAATCTTTAGATGTTGCTGAACATGAAGCTTTTACCTCATTCCTCTGAGATCATAACAATGCCTTTTCTTGGTCCTATGTTAATATGCCCTGTATTGATCCAAATATTGTGGTCCGTAATATTGTAACTATTAGTGAATCTAAACTAGTAAAATAGAAGCTGTGGAAAATGCATCCTCGTATTTCTCTTCTTATTAAATAAGAACTTCAGCACATTCTCTCAGTTTCCTTCATCCTACACATTGATTATCCCCAATGGATCTCTAACATCATTCCTATCATAAAGGTGACAAAGGGACTCCGCATTTGCATGGACTTTCATGACCTCAACCATGCCTACCCTAAAGGTGACTTTCCTCTACCTAGTATTGACCAACTAGTTGATCTTACCTCCACCCATGAGATGTTATCACTCATAGAAGGTTTCTCGGGTTATAACCAAATATTACTCACCCCGAAAGATCAACAAAAAACCACCTTCATCACTCCTTGGGGGACCTTCTACTATCGATTCATGCCCTTTGGCTTTAAAAACACTGGTGCTACATATCAGCGGGCTATGAATTATATCTTTCATGACATCTTGCATCACATATTGGAAGATTATGTAGACAACCTTCTTTCCAAATCCAAACTTTGACCCGAACACCTTACACAGTCCTTAAGGTTTTCATTGATCGTCTCATCAAGTATTATGTTCGACTTCAGCCTAAGAACTGCGTCTTTGCTATTCTCTCAGGAAAAATCCTTGGTTTTATCATTTCTTTATGTGTCATAGAATTTGATCTCACTAAAATCAAGGCTATTCTTGAAATTCCTCCACCTACTATCCTTCACCAAATGCATAGTTTTCAAGGCAAGTTTTAATCTATTCATTGTTTTATTTTGTAGCTATCTAACCGCTACAACCCATTTCATCATCTCCTCAAAAAGGACGTCTCCTTCAAATGGGATGATGAATGTCACAAAGCCTTTGAGGCCTTAAAAAATTACCTCCTCCAACCACCTGTACTCATTCCTTCTAAGGATGACCAACCATTTTACCTTTACATTTCTGCTATGGATCATTCTTTAAGAGCCATGCTCCCTAATCATGATGAGCAACACGGGGAGAAAGTGGTTTATTATATAAGTCATATGATTTTGGACTATGAAACCCGATACACCCACACCAAAAAACTCTTCTTAGCCTTAGATTTTTGTTACCACTAAACTTCTCCATTACCTACTTAACCACAAAACCTTTTTTGTCACCAATACAAACCCCCTACATTCCATGTATGCCAAGCCCTACCAACATCAATGTGCTGCATGTTGGCTCATGCTTCTTGCAGACCTAGACCTCAAATTCATCCATCAAAAAATCTATCAAAGGAAAAACTATCGCTGACCAACTTGTAGACGCACCTCTCTCTAGAGATCAGCCCTATAAATTTGATTTCTCAGTCAAATCCATTGCTACCCTCTCATTGGATGATACCATTACTAAATGGCCTTATTTTTTGATGGTTCCCAATGTCAGCGTGGGGTGGTGTTGGAGTTATCTTCATTCCTCTTGACAGTGATCCTATGTCATTATCTTTCAAACTAAATTTTGAATATACTAACAATATTGTCGAATATGAAGCACTTGTATTAGGCCTTCAAACCTCCATCACTTTAGAAGTTAAATAAATTAATATCTTTTGTGACTCCCAACTGGTTGTAAATTAATTTAATGGTATATACCAGTGTCGTAAGGAAATACTTCAAAAGTACAAGCATAGTGTAGACATAATTTTGACTACATTTGACCATAATGAACTTCAAACCACTCCACATTCCACTAACAAATTTGTAAATACCATGGCGTGCCTTGCTTCTCAGATACCTGCTTCACCTTTTGACTCAAAAATCTTTGTCACTGTACAAACGTTGCAATCACCTTCCTATCTATTTCAAGATGTCAACCTCATCGGAACTGTTCAACCTGAACCAACTGACCTTTGGTATAAGCAGTTTGTTGACTACCTTTCCCTTTCAATTATACCTCTCGACCTTACTCGCAATGACCAATGAGCCTTTCTCAAAAGTGTCTCTCGTTATGTCATCATGGGTGGTATTCTGTATAAACGTGGCTTTGACGGTATCCTCTTACGATGCCTTACCAGTTCTCAATTTTCTTACACCATCAAGGTAGTTCACAACAAAATTTTTGGAGGTCACTTTAGTGGTTTAGTTGTCACTAAACACATTCTTTGCCTAGGCTATTATTTTCCAACCTTAAACCGTGATTTTTTTGATTATGTCAAATGTTTTGTGAAGCGCCAACAACATGCTCATATTTATCACGCACCTAATCATGCCTTACATGTCGCACGAGACCTTTGGCCTTTCTCTCAATGGGGTTTGGATCTTGTTGGAGAGATCAATCCCCTTTCTTCATAGTGCCATCAATGGATTATTACCACTACTGAATACTGCACTAAATGGGTAGAAGCCATACCTCTTATTTCAACAAAAGCTAAGAAAATATGTGAATTCATAAACCATCACATCATTTTTTACATTGGTGTTCCTTATCATCTCATCACTAATAATGGGAAACAGTTCTAAAACAAAACCCTATGAAATATTTGTGATGCCTTTGTCATATAACTCAATTTTTCTTCACCCTACTACCCTCAAACAAATGACCAGGTTGAATCAACCAAAAAAAACTTAAACAAAATTCTTATGAAAGTTGTGGATGATACTAGAAAGGATTTGTTGATACGTAATCATACCACCCCTGAATGTCTACAACTCAATGGGTCGAGATCGTCAGTATGATTGCATAACATGGAGTTTTTCCCAAAGTGTGGGACTTTGCAATCAAGAAATCTCTCTGGATGAAGGCCAGTTCCTATTCTACCAAAAATGTATCAAGTGGGAATATGATAAACGTTCTCTATTGAATCTTCTAGGTCAGAAAACTCATCCTGAAGGAAAATCAACATGTAATAAAGAGAAGAAAAGTAAATGAGGAAAATTTTCTCCTATTTGGATTGTCAAGTGCACACATACAATTTGCAGAGGGTCTACTCTAAAATCTACTCCAATTTTCCAAGGAGATAGGGTTAAGAAGATATAAGAAAATAAAACCTAAACTAACAAGGGTGATGCACAAAAGGATGAAAAGATAACTAAACTGCAATGAGAGATCAAGCGGATGTAATGAACACAAGAGAGGGTTGAAATCATCCACAAACTTATCTTATTGCACCAAAAATAGATACAATGCATTACAATAGCCAAGAAGCAAAAATTGCATTACAACTTGAATGGGAAGTTTGAAACTCCACAAAATTCACTTGTAGACAAGGGAAGAAGAGAGGGTGCAAAGAGAAGATGTCCAACCTTTTGAAAAATGCCCCTCCTTACAATATATATCTAGAATATGAGAGAGAAAGGACTGAAGAAATTGAATCCTGCCTTAACCACTCCAAAACAACATTGAATTCACCTGCAACAATGATGGGTTCCACTATAAAACCCATGCCTCCATGTGTTATTCCTTGTTGGGCAAGAAAGGAAGCCCATATTTCATTATGGTGGTAGGTGAGAAGCCTGACAACCTCAAAAATGGAGGACTATATTTTTCATTTTTAAGAACTTAATCCCACTAATTTAAAGATATCCAAGGAGTCCTCTCTTGCTCAAATCCAAGATTTTAGTTGAAATTTATGATCATCTGAAGGTCAAGGTCAGGCGTTCCATGTTGGCTTTCATAATATTTTAAAAGATGTAAGCATTTAAAATTCTTGGTAGGATTCATGATTCATTTTTCATTAAATTGACCTTCCACCAATATTTTCCAAACTACTTTGGGTTTGGAGTCTATCCATGTAAGATCCACATGGAAGCCCCACACATTCTTAAGATTTTTGCTTCCTTTTAGGGTCCTAAAAATGTGATGTGCCGACACTTGGCACCGTCTGCAAACATGCTACTTTGTTCCTTTGGGTGAGTAAAGGGTCCCACTATATATAATGTCAAAACCCCTTTTCAGGTGGAACCTTTGTAGTTAGATCCATGTGGAAACCTTGTGGGATTTCAATACTTTACCCCCTCCTTTCACTCTTGAAGTTGCGATGGTTGGACACTTGGCATCGTCTGCAAGCCTGCTCTTCTTTCCTTGTGTTTTGGCTAAGTCCTCCTATTTAGGAGAAACTATGTTGGACCCTAGACACATGGAGGCTATGCAATCATTTGGGGACCTGCCTTTGGATTTTAGCTTTGAAGTTACACGGATGAGGCATGTGGAGGCTTCCGTTGGCTCTTCCCATGCTTAGAATTTTCAACGGCCGGTGCAACTTTCTCAAGCTCTGACCACGTGGGTAGCCTACGCTGGTTTGGAGACCTACCTTTAGATTTTACCTTTGAAATTGTGCTGATGAGGCATGTGGAGGTTTCTACTAGCTCTTCCCATGCTTATACTTTTCAACTGCTGGTGAAAATTTCTCGGGCTTTGACCACATGGAGATCCTGCGCTCATTTAAGGACCTACCTTTGGATTTTACCTTTGAAAATGTGTTAATGAGGCATGTGGCACCTTCCATGGCTCTGTTGCTTTGCTTCGAGTCGACTCACTCTGGGCTCGATTTTGACTTATCAAGTTAGCTTTCTTCATTTTTTCAACCATCCGTTTTCTGAGATCCCCAAAAATGTGAAGTCCGAAAACTTCAAGCCTTTCTTTATTTTTTCACTTGAGCTTTGATCTTCTTCAACATATCCATTGGCCATTCATTTTCCCACATTCCATTTCCATTACCTAGCCTGCATGTAACCTGATTGTTAGATTTGAAATGTGGGCTCGCATGACTGATCCGACCTCTTCATTCTCGGGTATAGAAGGTCGTGTTTGATCAAACTTTTCCCAAGGGGAAAAATTGGATAACAAGATTGGCATATGCACATTCCTTTTTCTGTATGGGCCTTTTGAAATAGTATTCATACATCAACTTCTACCACACCTTTCTCTCTGGTCTACGATATAGAGGTTGTTCCACCTCTTGAATTCCATATTCCTTCTCTTTGTATCTCACTCAAAGAGATGCTCAGCGATGATGAATTTTGCCAAGACCATTTGACACAACTTGAATTATTAGACGAACGTCATCTCAATGCTCTTGAATACTTCCAAATCTAACAAAATCATATGAAACGTGCCTACAATAAATGTGTCCATGAAAAAACCTTCCAAGATGGTGACCTCATCCTGAAGGAAAATCAACATGTAACAAAAGTGAAAAAAAGTAAATAGGGCAAATTTGCTCCTAATTGGCTTAGACCTAATATCATTTCTCATACCTATGGATATGGTGCTTATCATTTGTCTTCACTCAAAGATAAACCCAAACCTTAGCCCCTCAATTCCTTTCATCTTCGACCATTCTACTGTTGAATTAATTCTTATATCACCTCTTGTCTATTTAGTGCCTATTCCTTGAGCATCGTTCACCTTCCATTTTACCCATTGTAAGGATCAATGACTAAACCAGGATCATGTGATCACCCATTACCTTTCAACCTTGTCTTCAATATGAGTATTAAGGCTTTACTCATGTCATGATTCTCATGGATACTTTTTATGTTTTTCAAGATGGAATCCCATGGTCGTTCATCACTTACACCCTCTCTTTCATAGTTAGCCTCTGTATGTTATGGTTTTCTCTACAACACAAGATATTTCAGCCTTTATAGTCTTGTCCATGACCTAAAATTCAAAAGAAAAACAATTTCTAAAGTAAAATGGGATTCAATTCCTTGAGTCAAACTTCCAACAAAAGGATGACTCCCTAAAAAAAGACATCTACGCTTTCTATCTCGCTGCTATAAATAGACTACTTCCTCAAAGCACAGTTATACCAAGCTAGCCATATTGTACATAGTATACCATAATAAGAAGACTATTCTTATAAACGATAAACTAAAAATATTTTGAAGCTTCCCACATTGATCATCTTCACGAAGACCTCAAGAAGAAAATATACTCTTCCCACATCGATCAGTCTATCAAAACAAAAACAAAAGTAAAAGTAAAAAGAAAAAGATTAAATTTTATGTTAGGCACTTTCCTATTTTTATCTTAGGACTCTTGCCAAGTAGGTATGTTGTCTCACACTAGGTTACGCTAAAACCAACAAATTTCACTTCATCACCTTTTCACCTTATTGCCTTTTCACCCTAATTTCCTACCCACTCAAGGGACGTCCTGCAAATGTGACATTTCGTAATCATATCACTTTCTTCATCCTTAGAATAGTCAATCATGCAAATTCCTTTAGGGTCTTATGTTCACAAGCCCATCTTCGGTACATGGTAGATGTGTTATGGTTCTTATCAAATAAGCAGTTCTTATGTCACCTATTATCACGCACCTTCTTCATTACTTTTTGATTATCCTATATAGGACCAAGCCTTTGACACCTCAATTTAACCACACCTAAATGACCTCAATTCACCCTTTCCTTCATGACCTAGAATCAACTATGCCTAAAACCTACAAAACCATCCCACTACCTCCCCAAATTCTTCCCTAGCTTATGGGAGAACTAAATCGGCCTAAGGACCCTTTTTATTGGGGCTATGTAGGCAGGACTTTGAGGGCATGGGGCCCTTAGAGGTTAGCTCAACCACTCTTTACCCTAACTAATTCCCCCCCCCCCCCTACTTTTTTATTTATATTCTACCATTAGTTAGTTTCCATCTTCTACATTACTTGGAAATTAAAAAAACATACAAGTATATAAACTTGTATACTTACCTCTTTCTTACAACATCATATCATACATATTCATCATCATTTATTTTTTCATATTACTAATAAAATTGGAAATTAAATCAAAACAAAAAACCTAAATCAACCATGCCTAACTGACCTAACTCCACCATGCCTAACTAACCTTGACTCAATCGTACGTAAATCACCTAAACTCAACCATGCCTCATTGGCCTAACTCCACCATGCCTAATTGACCTTGACTCAATCATGTGTAAATCACCTAAACTCAACCATGCCTAACTGACCTAAATCCGACAAAGCCTAACTGACACAACTTAATCATGCTTATCTAACCTCGACTCAATCATGCACATGCCTGACTCCACTATGCCTAACTGACCTAACTCAAACACACCTATGCCTGACTCCATCATGCCTGTATGACCTCGACTCAATAATGCCTAATTCACCTAGTTTCCATCACATACACAATAACAATGAAAATTCAAACGCAAGTGCATCATCCATATCATAAATATCATCATATATAACAATAAGAACATCTTTGTACCAATACAAATGTACAACGATACAAATAAATACTCAGTATCTCTAAACTCTCGTATATATCCTCACTATCTTTGACACACATGCCAGTATAAAATCAAAATATCAAAACCCTCATATACATCCTCACTATCATCGACACACATGTTGGTATTTACTAAAAATCAATACACTGATCATATTAGGTGAATAATTGCCGCCCCAACTGATATCCATGCCTATCTCATTTGTCTCCTCCTCCTCTCCTCTAGCCCAGTGACCTGCCAGCATCTCTCCACCTAACATGGGTCTTGGCCTAATCTCTTCCTGACCCTCACCTAGGACTTTCTTTTGTGATTTTTTAACCTCACCCTAACCATGTCTCTAGGCTTGCCGTCCCCCTGCGCTCTCTGAACTATGAGTACGGGATCTAGTCCTCTCACTCATTACGCTCACATAACTTTTGGCCTTACCAACACTTATTACGCCCTACCCACAACCCTAAATTACCCAAACATTTCCTTACTTGTGTTTAGGGATTTGTTATTTTACCTATAACTCAACCTTACCCATGTCATGACCTATATATCTTTACCTGAACCACTTTTTGTGACCTTTGAACTTGTGTACTTGTTATACCTTGTGATGTTATTACATGTGTTGTTTTAGCCTAATGAACTTACCTTGGCTATTGTCATGTTGTTTATCCCTACCAAGCCTTATGTGTACCGCATCTTACCTAAAATTTCCTACACCTAACCTAAGTCATGTTTCCAGACCATACCCTGTACCCTAGATATCTGAATCACTTCAACTTTGTTTAGATAAACATATTGACCTTGAACGATGTAGAGTTTGCAAGATCTTCAACCTAGTACCATGTCACAATCTATATCTGTGCGTGAATTCAATTTTCATTACCCATTACCCGATATGACCCTTTTTGATTATCCATTACCAATTTTAACTCTTACACATTACCCAAAGGGCCCATACCCTTACCTACAACTCATCTACCTCCACTTTCATCACTTACCCATTTATCAAACCACTCACCAATTCTGTCTCAAACCTCATCAGCTCCTAGTTTGAGGGGGATCACCTTCAGTACTACTTGGGGAAACCCCAATCTCACCTATATTTTGGGCACCCACTTCTTATTTTTGTCATAGTTGCTTACTAATACAAGATACATGAAAAAAAGGGGCAAATGTAGACACAAAAATTGGGTCATACTTCCATTAAAACCCCATCAATTAAATTAACCATATCCTACCCATTCATATCCCATGTTTTACATGTTAATTAAAATAATTATCTCAATTAAATTAATTAATATCCTCACTTAACCACCTTTCCCAACTAACTCACCTATCCACCTCACTCAAATGACCCACTAAAACCTCATTAATGACCTATGACCAAGTCTAAGCCTATCCTAACCAACTAGGACTTAGTCTGAACCTAGACTTAACTCCTATTAACAAACCTAAGAGGACTCATACTCATCCCTCCATGATCTATCACTCAAGAATCAGATGAAGATTGGAGACCACACCAAAAATAACAACAATCAGGCTATTTTTGGCCAACCTAGATATTCCTTCCTTGACTAACACTAGTTATATCTCAATCGGCAATGGTCCCCTAACTTATTTCAGTTAGGTTATATACATTTCCAAAATCCTTTGCCTAGTTTGGTCATTCAATTCAGAATCTCATACGAATAGAGACTTGGAGCACTCGAAATTTCTGAAACACTCATGAAAAGGAAAATATACGGGAGCAATACCGATAACCATTGGCATTCATCATATTCTTCACAATCACATATTCACATAGAGAAGCACAGAGGTTTGAAATGCCATGGAAATAACATAACATCTCTTCTCTCCAGATCTCTTCCATCACCATCCTCATCACCTACATTCTCCAAACCTACCCTTCAGTAAGACATAACATCTCTTCATTTATTTTATTTTATTCAAGTAAGATTTATTATTTAGCTCAGTAATTTATCTTTCTCCACATATGTACACTCCCCTCCTCCTACCAGCCTATCATCTTACCATACCTATCCTTTGCACCTGCCTTCACCTCCTTCTAATCATCTTTGAGCCTACAAGGCCATTTTACAACCTCACCCTCACTATTTCCAACATCTGTGCGATCACAAAGAGTCTAAAAAATAAGTTTTAAGTTCTTTATACTAATTACCCCTACTGACGCGGGTTAGTCAACTGACGTCGGCCATTCTTACTTACTGGCATCGGTCACACAGTCGACATTGGTTACTGTGTCTAGTAATATACGGTTACTGTGTCTAGTAATATACCTCAGACTAGCAAGTTAATGCCCACTTCCCAACAACCCTGAACCATTTCTAATTTTTACTAGACCTTAACCAGAGATTTTACTAGACCTGTAATGCAACACCATCAAATTACCTAACCCATTTTTACCTCAATCACCTTTTACCTGACCTTTCTTATTGTTTTGTACAAGATACCTAAATCATTTCAATTCCAATAAGATTGTTATTTCAAATAAAATTAATACTTTTATATAAAAGTGGATTGACAGCTTGTTAAGGAAGCATCACGCTTCCAGGATCTAGCTCCTGCTAGTTAGTCCATTCATTTTTTTGTTTAACTCTATCTTTTGGTATTATTTTACATTTACATGTAGTTCCTCCTATCCAAAAGGGATCTCTCACAATCAGATCGGATTAGGAAATCAGAACACTCACATAACCTTCAAGCAAAATCACAAACATGGATTCCTCCTTGGCCTTCAACCATTAATTTGTCTCTTTGTTTAAAATGGCTTTTTTCCAATGGAGATTGTATGGTGTCTTGTGATGTTATCCCTTTAGTATGGCTATAATAATCTTCTTGTTTAAGTCTGGGTACATTAAATTGCTTCTTTTCATTTTAGTCTTGATATTAAAGTATGTAGAAGAAGATTTACAAACAACTAATATTATATTAACTTAAAATTAACATATTCAAGATACATTAGGTTCCTAGGTATCAATATTATCCTAAAATGACATAAATAAATATGTAATCAAACCTTGAAAAACTATGTGCATGAAGAAAAATTTGTATATCATGTTAATGCTCGTTGTTTGGTTTAATATAGTAAGCCAAAATGAATAGCTAAGAATATAAAGCAGTGCAACCAACTTTCTCTCCATATAATTTGAGTGTCTAAATGTAAAGTTGTGTTTCACTATGGTTTAATTCATTATATTTTGTGATAGTTGTACAAGTTATATATTCTATGAGGCATACTACCTTTTCTTCTTGAATGCATCTACTCAAGAGGATTTTTTGTTTAAAAAATATCTCCTTGCTTAATAGGACAGACTTAGAGACCAAGCACATGTATACCTTTTATGGAAAGAGACATATATTCAAAGGCAACAAGGATGAATATTTAGGTAAATTGAGATTTTTAGAGGGAACAGTTGAAGCTTCTTCTTTAATATCTTGTACAGATATATCCTTTAAAATTTAAATCATGGCATGAGACCTCCTTGTGAGTGAAATTTTTAATTGGTAGTGTTGCTAGAAAAAGTGATGCCTCTTTGATACTCCCTATTTTCTTTTGTATATCATTTGATAATAGTCCTTCGGATGTAGCAATACTATCTAAGAAGTATAATTGTGTCTTACTTATAGAGGTATTATTATTTGAAGTCTAGAAACTAACATCATGTACAAGAAGATTGTATAGGTTGAAGAATTTAAAATTACTATATCAAGCTCTACCTCTTTATTCTTCTTAAATTTCCATTTAGCACAAATAAATTTCAAAAAAAATATGAGATGTGTCACTAAAAATGACCCTAATGTACAACAAGTAACCTCTTTTTTAGATGTACATAGAGTTTTCCTTAAAACCATGGAACACCTACGACTTATCCAGGTTGCTCAAGATTGGCGCTACAATAAGAACCATAAAGGTGATAAATGGAAATTGTGATCAACTCAAGAAATTGTTTGGGTACACCGATTTGTGGATGTCCTAGCTCAGGATTCAACATCCTATGACCTTTTCTGTTGGTCATAACTCCTTTTATACAAGCCTTTCAAAAATATTGCCTCTGATTTGGATCATCCCCACATGACATCAAGAGAACATGGGACATGTTCAAGAACAACTATAGACCATGTCATGTTTTACGCACTACCATAGACACAGGACATGCTACAGATGTTAGTTCTAACTCTAAGGTTGAATGCAACATTCAACATGAACCATTGCAATAATGGAACGTCTTGGTACAAATTCATCTGGGAAACAACACAAGTCTTAAGAGTCTTGATATGTTGGGGAAATAAGATTTTGACATACACAATAATTAGAATATACATTACGTTCCACCTAATTTGTAGATAACTAGTTTATCATTCATCGAGAGAGAAAAGGCAGACACAATTAACACCAACATGTAGGCCACACCACCATCTTCTAAATTTTCTTTGTATTCATAACAAAAACTAGATCCTTATACCATACTACACCAATAAGCAAACAACACCCTTCTACCTGCACTAAGATTGATAATTTAAGGAACAACTGGCACAAGAAAATCATTTCTGATAAATAAAATTTGGAATTCATTCACAACACCATTAACCAGATCTCCCTCACCTCTCATTCTGCTCACCCCTACAAATGTATTAGCATTTAACATCTCCACATCCACAATTCATACAACCCTCCATATTCCAATCATATAACTAAAACCCCTTGAAGACCACGCATTATCATATTTTCAAGAGTCACTAAAACATATTAAATATATTCTTATTGATGAGTTTCATCGGCCCAAAGTTGCTAAGAAAAATTGATATCAAGCTACGTGAATATTTCCCACACTCAAAAACATCTTAATTTAGGAACAGATAAGTCATCGTTCTCAGTGACCTCGGCCAATTACCATCAGTTTTGGACTGTCCCCTTTATTCAAGTAATTCCTATAAAGCTAGCCCTTTGGAAGGGATTCCATTCTTCCACTATATTGCAAACAATATTTCGGCAACAAGGAACATCCAATGCACAAGTTTCATTATGGAATTTAGTTATCCACATGTGAGATTCAACTCCTCTTATTGAGGATTGGGAACTCCTAATGTCTCTCATAGACACACACCACATTTTCTTACAAAAATTGATCTGATGAACTCCCAAAACCTTCAGATGTTGAAGGCATTGAACATTCTGATCACCCAATCTATTTCTGAAAGTAACAGGTGAGATGGACTAGGAGATTTTGATGATGATCTGTTGGAAAAAAAAATTATGTTGTGCAAACAAAAAAAAATCATCATTATTACAAATTTATGGGTTGACGCAAGCCTCATAAATGGTGCTATAGGAACAATCACTAACATTGTCTACGACACATCAATGCCACTAGCAACATCACATTTATTTGTTGTTGGAAAATTTTATAGATACAAAGGCCCATGTTGGGATCCCTCTAACTTGTTAGATATTCCCATAGCCCCTATTTCGAGAGGGAATAAAAGACAATTTCCAATTAAAATGGCCAGGGGATTAACTATCCACAAGTCATAGGGACTTACTTTACGTAGAGAAATTTTCGACATTTGAACCATTGAAAGGCAAGGTCTGATATTCAAAACTTTCTCCAGAGTTCCCTCACTTGAAAATATGATCATTACAGCTCCTTTTTCATTCAAAAGGTACTAAATAATGGTTCATGTAAATAAAATTGGAGCAAGAAGAAAGGAGGATTCAAGACTACTATCCCCCAACCCGTCGTAAATACTACACTTTACTTTGATAGAACCTCCACTACTACTTTACTCACCACTTCTTGTATCCAAAGTGGAATTTTTGTTCAAGAGGTACCAAATGTATTCATGTTTCGTGAAAATAAAATTTCTCACAAAAGGCTACCATTCATGATATAAAATCTACAAATGTAGAAAGGTCTTCGCGTATACATGTTTAGTTCAAATGTTGTGATATAAGATTTGCAACTATATATGTACAAATTTATAACAAATTTAAATGTACACATAGAACAAATCAATGTAATGTTTCATTTCTATTCCTACACTACCACTATCAATCCCACCCCTTATAAACTATACAAAAAATCTTTTTTCATCAAAATACCAATCAAACAACAGATGCAATGCTAAAAAAATTTCCTCGAAATAATTACAAACCACATTGACTACAAAAGTAATTAACCATCGAAAACGGTATCAAATATATTTAGGTTTAGTGCGAAAATAATTTGCCACAAAAGGTAACCACTCATGATATAAACTTTGTACATGTATGGAAGTCTTCATGTAACATGCTTAATTCAAATAAAATAGTCAACAAAAGGCTAACACTCATGATATGAGATTTGCAAATGTATATGTACAAATGTGTAACAAGTTTGAAATGTAGAGATGGAACCTTTAAATGAAGTGGTTCATCTATATTTCTACACTTACAAAATCAATCACACCCATTATCAACATCAATTACACAAGTAATAACTATCCCTCCAAATAAAATAACATATACCGTTCAACGTTCACATTGCATTGTACACATGAGATTTCTAGTCTTAAAGCAAATTAAAAAATAACATTCCTAAACTACACTAAACTATCTCAAATCAATAATAAACAAAATATCAAAGTCTCACAGGGATAATTGCATCGTTAGGGGTGTAAGGGAATAATTTAGAAATGCAAAAGAACTTATTGTTTATATTTCAAATATTTTATTTATAAAAAAAATTAATATCAAATTTCAATTTTATTTTAATATTATTTAATTAGAGATATATTCTATTATTTATAAGTTTTATAAATAAATAAAGTAGATGTAAATGAAACATCAATTTTAAATAAAATAAAGTATGTTAATTTACGTACAACTTCTAATTTTCACAAATACATGTCATAGAATGGATTTGGAGACATTTTTTTGTTCGATATATGTTAAAATGAGAAAACGAGGTAAACAAGTAGAACAATATTATTTTGAAAATAAATATCAATGAGTATAATTGTATTAAGTTTGTGTTTTATATTTTAAAATTCATGGCAATAGGTATTATTTTTAGGTTGAAAATTTGTGCATTCATCAACTATTATTAGTCCATGCCAAGATGGTAATATTACAATAAAAAATATGACATACCGCTCAGTAAAAAATGACCTTGATTTTTAATATAAATTTAAATATGTTATAGATAAATTTATATTTAAAGATTGAAGGAAATCATGCTTTTGTACTTTTATCAGTAATGTAATTAAATCATGCACATGTAACCACTACTATCAACCTGACCATGAAACCACTCTCCCACTAATAAACCTTCCACTTGAACATTTAGGTGAAATTATTTGTTCAGAGTTTTGAATCAGTGACTTAGGCTACTATGCAATAAAGCCACATGTCAAAAAATTAACGAAAGAATGATGAAAAATTGTAGAATGTGCTTGTTGGACAACGTTAATGAGAGTTATACTTTCTTACGTAAAACCCATACAAATTTTTAATGTTTCTCACCCTTAATTAATTGGACAATTTTACTATAGAAATCCCTATATCTATGGATACTATAAGATACACTTTCCTTGTAAATAAGAAAGAAATTTACAATAAATAATGTAATAAATTGCATCGAGTCTCATTCTAAAATTTATTATCAATAGATAAAATCTAAATTTCAATCATATCGATTCTTAATGTAAGTCTTGTATGTACTCATACAATACAACTAGACTAGACTTGTAATGAACTCTACTTGTATACAAATCTTGCCTACTATAGATACATGTGTCAATTATTTAAATTTAATGAGTGTTAAAAACCTAAAAATTTTGAGGAGGCAGTGTCAAATACAAATCCACAAGAAAAACTCTTTTTTACTATATTTTTGTTTGACAAAGCATGGAGAATATCCTTATATAATTGCCTAAAAATATGTCACAAAACCACCTTCTTGACCACATTTTGTTGTTATCAAATTCAATAACTACACTGAACTAAAATGGGATGTCAATCCCACTTCACATATCTCTATCTATGGAGTGTTATGGTGCATGTGCAAGTAACTTACTCTTAAATAGATGTGTTTTATCAGTACTTACAAAACACAAAGGTTAACATTAAGACAACAACTATTGACACTAGAAAATTGATCAACCACTCCTTCATTGATTAGACATCTCCAACTTACATTATTTTAAATATCTTCATTGATTAGTATTTAGTCATTGTTAATTATAAGAATTCTTGTTTACATTAATGCATTATTCCCCTTTGTTGGCACCACTATTATTTTGGTTTTTTATTATGTGAATTTATTTTATTTTTTCAAATATGAACAATAAGGTTTGTTTTAAAGGACCTTGCATGGGGGGTTCATGTAGTAAAAGTATCGTATATCACGTTTGTTCGAAGGGTATTAAAAAATACCCTTAATGTTATTTTTTACCTCCAATTATTTAATTAATAATACCCACTCCCATTACATTATTAGAATGAAAATACCCCCTCTTTTTTCAATATACCTTACATACCCATTTTTTCATTAGAATTTTATTTACCCCTTTTTATTTCTACCCTAATATATCAAATAGAAAATATATCATATTTTCCACTCAATTATTATTTTCTTAATATGTCTTTTCTCTAGAAATATATTTTGATGTCATTCAAGATATATTATCAATTATGTTAATGTTAAACTTTAATCATTTATCAATAGTTATTCAAATAATTAAGATCGTGAAATAATATCATTTGTATTGAAAAACATACTCAATCCTAGTTTTCTAAAATATTATTATTTCTTGGTTGAGAATATCTTAATTGATATGTCCTTATTCAAAAAGAGATTATAATTTAACTCCATGAAAACACTTATTATGCAATATTAAGGTATTTATTGTTAAAAATTAGGGGTCAAATATTTTAGTTTATTATTAAAATCAACCCCATCTCTTCTTAGGCCCGCCTATCTAACCTACCCTCAATACCTGATTCAAAATATTAGTAAATTAAACCCTTTCAACCACTAAATTCTACGTGTATATTGATTTTGATTTTATCAATTTTAATTACCTCAATATGAATGCACGTGTTATGATAGTGCCTAGCTAATGAACCCCTATGGGATTTTGGGACAATTACAATTTGGAAGAAGAGATAGTAACGAAGAGATTTCTCATCTTGATGTTCTTATATTATAATTAGTGATGAAATTTTTGTACTTTTTTTCACTATGTTAATTTATGCCTTATACAAATATTTTGGATAGAGATACTTATGTATTGAAGAAGGATATAGCGTATCCCTATTTTTCAATAATTTACATTTCTCTTCGTGTGCATCATGTAAAAAATTATCATGCTTTGAGGAATTACCTCTAACTAGGTGGTTGAAGTGATTAAAATTTCCAATGGCATAAACCAAATATTGTTATGTAAATTTTATTTACAAAAATAGTAATAGATGTAGATAATAACATTTGTAGAATATTTATAAGTTTACTCAAGACAAAAATATCTTCACGATGCTCTATTTTTTTTTAAAAATGGTGTTTTATTTAATGGTTAATATCTTTACTACATTGTAACAAGGTATAACGTTATTAACCATGATAATGCTTATAAAATGCACAACAATTACAAACTATCCTCTATACACTTTATTAAACTGTAGTGTCAAATTTTAGTTTGAGTACATGGATTGTGTTAAAGTAGTAAGTTGTTTACACCTAATACATTGTTATGTCTGAAACTCACATTTTTTATATCCATTCTACAATGCATAGTGTGAGGAATATAATAGAAGTTAATTCATTCAATTATGTTAGAATAATTTCCTATACATTTCCCAATAATTTGATTACACTAATTAAACAAGGTATTACTTTTTACCCCTAATAATGATGATACAACGTGTTATTCCTATAAGCATTACTTGTTATATTGTTTAAAACCGCAATGTCAAAGTTTCATGTGCATACATGGTGCATATATCAAAGTAGCATGTTATTCTAAATCTTCATCAAACGAGCCTCAAAAGTTGGGGGGGGGGGTGTTAAATCAAGAGTTTGATCTATATTTTTAGTAGATGCAAACATCTTTCTAGGATCGGAAATGTGCAAAGAAAATTAAAAAAGAATCATAATTGGATTCAAGCACAAGAATCTAGAAAAAAAATACAAGGTTGAAAATGCACATACTGGTTAGGACCGTACAAATAATTCTAACCATATCATTTAGTTTTTCCTAGGGGCATTTTATCTAGATCTATCACTATTATTGGGTTTATCATCACTGGTACGAAATTTTCATATGGTTTCATACTCATATTGACCTGGTTCGGCACAAATATAGGCGGCATGAAGTATTTCGTTTTGTCTTAAGGGGAAATTTTAATGGATAATATTCATAATTTGGCTGAAAGTAGGAATTCTGGAATATGAATATGGCTATTTTTACAACCGTGGCAGTGACCACATTTCACCCAAAAATTACACAAATAATAATTTTTCCCATGTGAATAGCCAATAGATCTCCAATCCCAACATATATTTTTTATTGAATCATTGTGTGATAGATGGTTCAGGGTTTTAAAACATTCTTGGATCGCCAATAAATCTATGGAGCCTTTATGTTCATTTGGTCTCATTCGCTGACATGTTTATGATTTGTTTTAAATTTGATTATGTTTATCATATATATATATATATATATATATATATATATATATATATATATATATATATATATATATATTACATTACACACACACACACACACACACACACGGATCTATATTGGAATTTGTTAAACACTTAGAAGACCCGCCAAATTTAAAAGGCTATACTAACTACCTAGAAAGCCACTAAAACTTTTGATAAGCCTCAACACATGAGGAGCAGCCACGTGTCACCCATTCTAGGAACCTGAGAGTAAAGGTATGCACAAGAATCCCCAATTCCCATGATTGAATATCAAGTGGACAGGTGGCAAGATTTTGGGCATCCTGGAGGAAAAGGAATTATCTGGACTCCAAGCCGAGTGAATAAACCAATTCAATAAGGTCTCAAGTATGTGGTTAGACGAGACAGAGTGACAGTCAGGGTAACACTTGACAAATCTCCATTTGGACTTAAAATGAGTTTTTGTGATAAATATCCTTCATGCCAATGAATTATCCTTCATTTACCACTCCATCTAATGTATCCTTAAGAAAATATGTTATATTTTTCCAATACCACAAACACAAATTTTAGAAAATTTGCCAACCCAACAAATCTAGTTCCAACCATATTCTCCACAATTTCTATAAGTTTCTTTCAAACGAGTTCCTTAAAATTTTCCTTATTTTGATTTCTCCACAGTATTTAGTTCCACTTCTGGTTTTGGCACATTAGGGGCATGGGCCTCCATTCTCCACTAATATATTAAACATGCAATCATTTCTACTCAATTAATACTTAGTTGTACGACACATGGGAAGAGTATGAGTGAATGTATTTCACTTTTTTTGATGTGTGTCCTAATTTACGAAAGAAACATCATTTAGGATCCTGTAACTTTATGGTCTCCTCATGTTAGAGAAAACACTATAGGAATTCAAAGCTCCCTAAACATTGAAATAACATATGCACATCTATACAAGAAACATCCTCTGCTAGTTTAAAGTCTCCTCTCCAGTATACAAGTTTCCATCTTGAATCTACAAGTAATAAATGTGACCCTTCCCAAGCATTTAAGCAAGTTTGAAACTCAAGCAAGAAATTTTCAAAGCATGGTTGTCAATTTTTTATTGCACTATTGTAGATATCACATGACAGGTGAATGACATGTGGTTTGAGGCCTCTTTAGATTAGTTGTGATGTCAATGGTACACAAAGGTTCCCATAACCCACCCAACTTCATTTTGGAGGAACTCTTTATACTATAATGGTTTAAGCATTTGAGAAGAGTTTTTAGAACCATTCCGAAGGTGAGTGAAGAATACTAACGTGTGGTGACATATATATTCCTAGATAAGAAAAGAACCCAGGAAATTGCAAACCCATATTCCAAGTAGGTCCAAACCTATATTGAAGGTTCAAGACCATATGTATGCTTTTTAACCTAGTTCTATGGTTTTGGTCGAGCTTAGTTTCAGGTTTTAGTTTAATCAACAGTAGATATTCAGTCACAGATCTCTGTGTTCTAGTACATAACTCATTCGAACTCTACCAAATATACCTAGAATCAATTAATTGCAATCTTTTTCTTTTGTTTTTAGATTAATAGTTACTTTGAAAAGCATAATTATAATTTGTAAAATTAATATTGTAAGTTAATTTAATTATAATACCCACCTATAACATTATTTTATATTTTTTATGTTTGTTGATTACAAACATTTTAAAACATTTAAAGGTTGAGATATTCATATAAAAAGTGAAATCACAAAGGATAAAGTAATATACATCTGCTAATAAATATTGAAGATCATTAGTCACAAGTGAATCACGCATCTTAGTAAGCATTGTATTATATAGTGGAAAATAAGCACTAACATTCCCATTTCATTTTTTATAAAGATTTGACAATTAGGAAGAGACGTAATGACCAATCTTGATGGATAAATGTGCTAAGAATTAATTTCCCAATGGAATAAAGTCCATGAAAAATTAAATTTTAAGGGCATATAACCATTATATGGAATAATATTGGAGATTTTATGGATAAATATTCAAGTAAGAAGCTTACTATTATATATTCCTATATATTCAGGCCATCTTGCATGAAATTTCCATTTTTCGAAATTAATAGGTCAAATACCCTTAGCCCATTCTTGGTTTCCTGAAGACTAAGGAAATGGAAAAATAAGGGAAACTTATCGTAATAAGATAATTTTACCGGATTATAAATTTTTATAAGCACTTCAATTATTTATTAATGATAAAATAATAAATTCATTCTATTTTTATTTCCCCCTAACTTGAAAATTTGTGACCCCATATAAGGGAGATAAGGAAAGCATAAATATTAAATAAACTAAAGAGAGATGATTGAGCCTTTATGTGGAAAAATATTTTTGTAGACATAAAATCACACAGTATGGATAATTATATTTTCCTGGTTGCATACTACTATTGATATGATTCCCAAGTAAGAAAATTAATAGTTAACCCATGTTTTTAACCACCTTTCTTTGCTTTTTGTTGCCAATTTTGGTCTTACACCCTTACTTGCTCAATATGTCTTTTTATACCTCAGCATTTATCATCCTAGACACCGGTTCTCATCCAAGACGCTAGTGCCAAGTGCCCTCATCCCCTCTTGGCGTCCATGACCTCAGTACACTTTGTTCACAACTTTTGGGTCCTTTCTAGCTGTTTGAGCATCTTATATTTTTCGTAATTATCATTTTGAGGGTTGACAACAAAATTCAAGAAAATGAATCATATAAATATAAAGTTATGTGATCATAATAAAGAACCAAGAACTAAGCACTAGCTATCACCACCTAAGGTTGCATCCATCAAGCATCTAAGAGCTCCATTGCATCCATCTAGCACCATCCAAGGGACACAAGGGTTGGGTTTTCTACATACAAACTTTATAGGAAGGAATTTCATTCTATTCCATGCACACATCTATTACATTTCTTTACATCTAGCTTATTGTCTCGCTATAAAGTGTGACACACCAAAGAGCCACCTAGGGCACGATTCTGCCTATGCATGCACAAACACACACACATAACTATGTTGGGTTTGAGATGTAGTGCAATGCTCAGTCATAAGATCAAAATTGTGACAATTGAGGGCAGCCCGACCCCTCATTTTACATCTCTCTTGTTTATGATTTGATCTCTATTTGAGGGTTTTGTAGGTCATTGTTTCATTGCAGGTTTCTTGCAACTTCATAAATCACCATGTGACCTCATAGTGACCAAAGGTGAACAACAATGAATACCTCGTGACCACCCATATGAGGTCTTTTTAAAGCATTTCAGAAGACACAGGTTCCCTTAAATAGGCCTAGGATTTCCACGGGAACCCCTGTCCCTCTTCAAGAGCCCCAGTCCAGGAAGATTGTCAGCTCGTACACTTTTCTAAGGCTCTATGTGACACTCCTCCCTCTCTATTCACTGGGTTAGAACTTCCGCACAATCCAGGATTAATTACAAAACAATTGAGTCATATTACTTCTTATTTGCACAATCCAGGTTTCATATTTTCTTGTTTATCTTGCTTGTGTAAATTTATGTACTTAATTTTTTATTCATTTAGTGTTGTAATAGCAATCAGATTAGGTGCACATAATCACACATTCAAATCTTCTTGGATCTTTTTTTTTCTTCCATCATGGATCATAAGGTATATCAAGTCTCTTTACTTCTATTGCTTCAAGTGCACCCATCTTGTAAAGATGCTCTCCATGAAACCCTCGATACTATGTATCTTACTATCAACATGTTTCCTGATCAAGTTAATGCTATCTTCAATCATCTTTATGATGACTATCTTTGTTTCATTTCCAGTCAATATATTTGAAAATCCATTCAAGCTTTGCATTTGTTATTTCAAGAAACATTTCTGAATATGGAATCCACAATTACATCTCTTAAACCTGAAATCTAAAAACTTAAGGATGCTTCTCAGGCTCACGCTAGTTATTCTTTGTATACTCATGCTATGTCTTATACATGTGCTCATATTAGTGAACCTTAAATATTTCCTCTCCCTGCACTTGTCAAGATTGTACTCAATGTTAAGCAACAAGATATTATTTCGTACCTCATAACTCATCAAATGGACATAATAAAAATGATTTTTATGCTTTATATTTTAGTATCAAACACCTTGCATGTCATGTTTTTCTCTCATTTACTGCACAACATTATAATACATTCCCTTATTCATATGATACATCTCACTAGGTTCCTAAATCTGATTCATCTATGTATAATGAGCATCAAGCCATCATTACTCAGGTTCCCTATATAATAACTCAAGCACCTTCTAACCAAGTGCCTCTCAAAATTAGTCTCATTCCTCCTCCTCTCAAGTCATCTATAGCATTACCAAGTCAAGCGACGCAACCAAATCTCAAAATCAGTTCATCTTGTTCTCCTATCAAGGCTCCTGCAGTGTCTTCAATCCAACATAATCTCCAACCAATCACTTTTGTCAAATAAACTACTCCTTTTACTGATGGTCAGGACACATTTCAAACTCTTCCATCGTAGGATGATTCTAATGGTTTTTTTGCCTACCATTGTGCAGGCCCTCTCTTTTATCGTGACACAATTGATGCTCTCCCACAATGGTTTTTTTGCCTACCATTGTGCAGGCCCTCTCTTTTATCGTGACACAATTGATGCTCTCCCACAATGGTATGCTACCTCTAACATCACTGCATATATTTCCATCATCATAGTACACTTGCGTGACATCACACTTATTCTCCCTCCCTTCTAGGATTCTCAGGAATCTTACATACTTCACAATCCACATCTAGTTTGTTACATGCATCATACACATATTAATACACTCTTGTATCATCATTACCCGATGATGCACTCTTGTGCTTTTGTTCACACTTGAATGTTGAGGGAATCCTATACACATTAACCTTACACACTATGCACACTTGACATAGCCAATCTCCTCATACCTTTATCAAAACAAAACACAATCCCAATATATAGTTCTCATTGCTCTACAATCAATACACTTACGAAACGTGTTTCTCATCATCTTATAATCAACATACTTATGTCATATTCTTCCTATCACACATATCCATAACAAAAAAAAACAAAACCTCCTCGCATATTCAACACACTTGACACATTTAGTGCTTTCACAACACATCTCTCTTACATCACACAACATACATATCCTACATCACATGACACATTTATCTTTCATGCAACCAACATCACCCACAACATGCTTGGTACGCTCACTATCTACAATGCACGTAGTGTTTTTCAAGACAAATATCCTCTACATCGTCTATCTATGTCATATTACATTATACATATATCTTATGTCCAATCAACACAAGCATCTTATACAATCTACACATCCACAAAACACTAAATACTCAACACTTTCACATGCAACAAAACCTACTACAAGTCTGAAAAATTCACCATACATTATACACTCAATATGTTCACAATCAATCTCTTTCACAAGCATTCGACAACATACCACACTATCAAAATATTCACACCATCTGACATAATAGATAAATTAACAACATACTACACAAACACAAACAATATAACACATTGCATATCTCACACACAATCAACGTGACACACTACCTTGTGATGCAATCTAGTTCCATGATCCATACTCGAATGTTGAGGTTCTACATCTCAAATGGACCTCACAACACTCACATAATCAGTCACTCATTCATTCACTCACTTGATTACACTCTACACTTTGCGTTATGATGATCATATCTTTCTAGCACACACATTTCAAACTATTTCCAAATGATGCACTCTCATTTATGGTTCATTCTTGACTACTGAGGGGGCATAAATAAATTAATCTCATCTCATACATTCACATCAAATCGGGGGCATGTTGCTCCTATCTTTCACTCGACATTGCATTCTGTCACATCCACAAAATACTGCATATCTTGGTTGCATTTACTCTTGCATACTTATGCTTTTAAATTTACACTTTACTACACCTGCAACATAGATATATTGTATGTCTTTATCTTTATCATACACACATGTGCATTTAGTTTCCTTTGTATTTTTATCACATATTTTACAGATGTGTACATACATCACAGATGCTTAGCGCAGTACCTCTTACCTGTCTCATAGTGGCTCCCGTGGGCATACAGTTTCATACATTACAGCTGCTAATAATTCATTTTTTTTCATAGCACACTACTTTATTCGATTATACATGATTTGAAATAATTTTTGTCTTTCTAACATGCTAATGTGTTCTTCATGTGCAACATTTATTATGTAGGGTTATTTACTTCCATGGTTGGTTGTTACCTTGCTTGTCATTACTTGCTCTTTGTATGCCATTGTTTGCAGGATTTCCCCTTTGTCTTGTGTGCACATTTTCTTCTTTTGGATTCACTGGCATTGATTTTCTTGCGACATCATGAGTGGTGTCCCATAATTTCCACTCACTTTTCATGATTTGCATTGTCTTTTTGCATGTTTGCTTTCTCGCATCTTAGATTACACATTGTCTTCTTGTTTACTAGCTTGCATTTTACATGCATGTTTTATTATATTAACACTTTTCTCCTAGCCACTTGTTTTCACGTGCCTTGGTTTCTACCAAGCACATTTCCCTTCCCCCTGCAGGGCATAGTTTCAGTATAGCAGTAGGTCCTCTTTTCGGCCTCATACTCCTTCAGTGACATCACATGCACCTCAAATGAGGGGGCATCATTTGGGTGAATCAATCACCCCATACAGTAGTCTAAAATCATTACACAATAAAATACTGGTACATCACAGGATTCATTTTATGGGCTCAAAATCATACTTGGGTCCTTAGCACACTATAACCACCACGGGCCTTCCTCGACGCGCATAACCAAGGGAAGTTACACAGTAAATAGTAGTTTAACACAGTTTATAGAACTCCACACAAATAATTTTATAGGGCACACAGTCCTTAGCAATTCAGCATGCATGCACTACACATTCTAGTGTTGGATCAAATTGCTTGATTTTTTCACACCATCTACAGTGGTGTCCTACATTGTGGGATTAAGTAAAATTTTGGAGGATAACACCAGAATTTTCTCCATACACTTCTTCCATATCATTTGCATGAGATTGCCCCAAAAACTCGCAGCCGAAACAACTATTGTGAGATCAAATAAAAAAATAGTCTTCCACAACATCTACAGGGCCCTTTCAACACTCTTTCCTCATCATAGATCAGGGACACATGTTCCTTTTTAACATTTTTTTCATTTTTAATACTTTTTTACATTCTCTTTACATATATACATGCGTATTTGAATACTTGTTCGCCCTTCTCTTTTGTAGGTCCATCTGTATGGGAAGTAGTAATCAACATTATTTAACATCACAAACAACAAAAAATCAACATCAATAACAGGCACATTGTAACATCTACACATGCATTTCTTCTCTAGGTTCATTATCATCATCATTTTTTACACTCTCTTCCTTAACATCCATGCTTCACACTTTATCACTCTAAGCATTAGTCTTCTCCTTTGACACGCTCTTTCAACATTGATCTACATTGCTATTAGGTACGCATCTTTATCTACTTTATGTTACAGAGCTTTCTTCTCACCAACATAAAGTGGGGGAAAATGTAGACACAAAATCATGCACTTTGGGTAATTATCTAGTCTTGGTTACATACTACTATTTGTATGATTCCTAAGTAATAAAAGAACTAATTAACCCATGTCTTTGGCCACCTTTATTTTCTTTCTATTGTCACTTTTGGTCTTACAACCTTACTTACTCAACCTACATTTTTATACCTCATCAATTATCATCCTAGATACCAACACCCAACCAAGATGTCAGCGTCAGGTGCCCTCATCACCTCTGAGTGCCCCTGACCTCAGTACACTTTGTTCACATCTTTTGGGTCCTTTCTTTTTGTTTGAGCATCTTAACCTTTTGGTAGTCATCCTTTTCAAGGTTAATTATGAAATTTAAGCACTAGTTATCACCACCTACGGTTGCATCGATCAAGAATCTAAGAGCTCCATTGTGTCCATCTAGCACCATCCAAGTGACATAAGGGATGGTTACTCTACATACACACTTCAGAGGAGGGAATTTCATTTTTTTCCATGCACAGATTTATTTCATTTCATTTTATTTATCTGACTTTCTCGCTATCGAGTGTGACACCCACAAGAGCCACTTAGGGCACAATTCCATACACACACAAAAATACATTGGATCTGAGATGTATTACAATTCTCAATAGTAAGATCACCATTGTGACAATAGAGGATAGTCTGAACCCTCATTCTACATCTCTCTTTTTTAGGATTTGATGTCTATTTGAGGGTTTTACAGGTCATTGTTTCGTTGCAGGTTTTCCAACAACTTTGACGATCATCATGAGACCTCATAGTGAACAAAGGTGAAAAATAAAAAATACTTCACGACCACCCATAGGATTTTTTCTGAATAATTCGGCAGACATAGGTTCCCAGAAATAGGCCTAGCACGCCCCTTCCTTCTTTAGGCACCCCAGTCCAGGAAGATTGTCAAATCACACACGTTTCTGAGGATCTATACGACACTCCTCCCTCTCTATTCACCCAGTCAGCACTTCTGCATAGTCCAAGATTAATTCCAAAAATATAAGTCATCTTACCTCTTCTTTCCACCTAGGGTTTCATACTTTCTTGCTTAGCTTGCTTGGGTAAATTTTTGTACTTAATTTTTTTATTCATTTATCATTGCAATGGCAATTAGATTAGGCACATAAATTCACATTTATCTTAATCAATGTCAAGATAAATTATAAAAGGAAGTCGCCACACTTAGTGAAGGGGTCAATTTTGCATATTTTCATAACTAAAATTTGGTTGAGCTATTTTCTTTCCATTTTTACCTGAAAGGATGATAAGCCTTTGAAGTATTTGCATTAGAGGAAGAAAACCCTCTATTGTGAGGCCTAGAGAAAGAAAAATCTACATCCTTTTTTATAGGAAGCTCTATTCAATGGTTTCCATTTACTTTCAAGGATAATTTTTAAGTTCCAATAGTGTTGAATGCCCTAATTTGCATATTTTTGTTACATCTAGCTAGGGTTTGAAGAAGTGTTGTAAATGATTTTTCGGTAGCATTTCTATTAGTTTTTTGGTGGAGTGACCCACTTGTGGGAGTGTTATGAGCACATTAGGCCACGTCTATTCCATAATTGATTATTATCTTAATTTTCATATTCTTAGAGGTATTTTCTAACGTATTTGCATCTGATTTGGGCTTTGGAAACATTTCTTCTAGCCTTTTCTGTTAGTTGATTTCTTGAGACTTTAATTAAAAAATACAACTCTTTTTCATCTGTAGAAAAAATAGATTTTAAGTATTCATGCCTTTATAATAAATTTCGACCAGTTTAGCAAAGATTTTAAGGATTTTACATCAATTTTAGGTGTCAACCATCTCTAAAGAAAGTCGTATTTTCTTAAATAAATTTATATCTACATTATTTTTTATCAAATAGATATCCTAATATTTATTGTTATAAATCAAGTTTACAAGAGTTAAATTACCCCACCCCATTAGGGACATTACAACTCCTATATAATCAGGGCATCTTGCATGAAATAATTAGAGATGTTACTTGGGATTTATGTTACCTTCATAAATAATAACCTTAAGAATAACAAAACCCATTGATGAAGATAAGAATCAACTTTAAGTGATAATGGAACATCATAACATGAATTAAATCATGTGAATCCATGGTGGAAGAGTTATGGTGGAAGAGTTATTAGGTAATCTTTGATCTAATTCTAACTACCTTAACCTATGACTCGTGAATGACGTGCATGAGGGAACATGCTTCTATATCGGTATTCAAAGATCCGATTATGTACACAAAAGGTGATGTGAAAGTGGTAAAAATAATACGGATAGATGTAGGAGTTTGTTTATGAATGTGAGTTGACCTCGTTCAAAGGATATAATTAGTTATAATTGATGTACGGATTTCCACATGAGATTTAGGTGGAGTACATGTGAATGGCTTATTGATGACTCAAAAGAGCTATTTCCCTTGGCTTGACTGATCGTTGCAATTTTTAGCTTTAAGAAATTTATGGATTTTACCAATGTGTTGAGGATTTACGTAGAGACCATTACAAATTAGATAAATTTATAACTTGTTGAGGATCAACTCCATTAATTTTATCAAGATGAACTTTTATAAATTTATTAGATTGATTCACTAACATTAGAAATCTAAGGGTTTAGCATTATATGACATATCTTCAGTGACAATTGCATAATTAGTATTAGAAGAAGGAATGATATACATTGGAGGTGTTTTATTTTAACAGTGTATGGAAGTTGAGTGTATTCAACAAGTTGGCCACAAATCTGAGCTCTATTAATATAAGGCATACAATACTCACATATAAAAGAAAAAATGTGTTCCAAATAGGAAAACATAAAATTTATTCAAACTGTAGAAGAGGTATAGGAGGATGAAACCTTATGGAAAAAATCATATAATAAGTATGCAATGTAAAAATGGTAGATGAAATATGGGAATAAATCCTCAAAAATAAAGAGATGAAACTTTATAGGTTAAGGAAGTTCATATAACATTAATATATAGGTTCATTAAGTTTTTAACCTCTAATGAAAATAAATTTGTCTTTTTATCTTTAATTTGGATTGCAACTTGAAATTAATGCACACAATTCAAATATTATAAAAAAATCCGCCGTTATTCATATTTGTGAGTACATGTAAATATAGTAAAGAATGCTATTGAATTATGTCCTATGCTTCAATATAGTAAAATACAAGAGGTGAGATTGACTTAGCTTTTATAACAGTTTGTAGATTGTTCTAGATATAAAATTAGGGAAAACATAATTTGACTATTTTCATTGTGCTTCATATCAAAAGTGAGGCATTGAAACCCCTTGACATGCTAACATCAATCTAGACACCTACACTTTGCACTAGTGTTTAACTTTACGTTAACTTTTGGTCTTTATTGGATTGCTTCATCAACATCAACAAATTCTTCTTGTAAGTGTGAATGAAAATCTAGAGAACCTCGCACTATATTTTAAGTGTTCCTCAACACAAATATTAGGTGTAAATATAAATAGAATGTACTTGTCATTAGTGATAGTGTTGTAATAGAGTGCTAAAGTAGTGTGCTTGTAGATATATTTTTCTTTTTTTTTGAAGTTTCCTTTTGAGTATAGATGTTTGATAATACTCAATATGACCTTAGAAAACTTTTCTCTTAACTTGAGATGATCCTAACATGGTTTGGAGTTCTTTAAAAATCAATATAGGCTACTCCTGTTGTCTTGTCTTGATTTAAGGAAGTTTAGGGAAACTTTGTGTACGACTTGATAGATATTTTCTAGAGGAACTCTTATGTATGCCTAGCGAGTAAATGAGTGTGACTTATTTGTCTACCTTTCCAGAGATATGATTTCACATTGTACTGGCTAATGTAAAAGGATAAATCTTGATAGAATCAAGAAAATTGATAGTTTGGGAACGTAGGACAATAGCACTAGAAAGGGGATTGAATTGTGTGGTGCTTCTGTCCAAGCTGGATGACAGTGTTGGAAAAAATGAGTGATACCAAATATATTTTTGGAGGTGTCTAACTAGATGGAAGATGTGTATAAGTGATAACATTAGTCATGTAGGTTTCTTAGCAATTAAATGAGAGAATAAGAAGCATACACAAGCCTTAGCAAATAACAAGAGAGTGCCTTTTCGCTTTGTTTATGCATATAAATCATGACTAAAGAATATATGCCAATTCATGTTACCAAACACATAATTACCAAAGTTAGGTTTCTATAATAACAAGAAAGAATATATAATAGTTTTATTTGTAGGCCCTCAATAACATACAAACAATGTGGACTTCAAAAATAAAATAAAATACTTTCTTTTATTTATATATCATGAATGAGACCCATGTACTCGTTATAAAAATATATTTTAAATTAATAATACCTACTACAAAATGATCATGTGGCCCAAGCCAATATAGTGCACATTAATAGTTAAAATATTGAATTGCTTTACACATTTTAATGGCATCTTTTACAATTGGTCTCTAAGCAATAATCCTTCTATCATTGAAGCAATAATTTGTAAACATAATTCATTCTATTTTTAATTTTTTTGGTCGAAATATATATATATATATATACATATATGAGAGAATGAATGTCAATTTCAAACGTGACATTATGCGACCCTACTTTTTCAGAGTTGCGTAGAGCTGTGAACAACTAAAGATGCCATTCAGGTAATTTTCAAAGACTTAAATCCGATCATAAAAAATCATGGACGTAGACAAATTATTATTAGACTCCAGATTCTACATAATTGCATTTTGGTTTTTCTACCATAAATTATTTGTATAATTAAATACATTGCTCATATCTGTGAACTTCATTTTTTGGTTGATTATTGAGAATCGTTCAGTATTATATTGGAATTCATCCATCGATTAAATGAATACAATAAGCTATAACAAAAGGTGGGTGGTATATCCACTGTAAGGAACCACATTGGAAAACTGTGAGAAAATAGATTGCTATCAATGGTATACAAGTGTTTTGGGAGACAAATTTTTGTGAAATCTTTTTATTCGATGTTTTGGGTCACCACCTGTGAATCAAGAGATTGTTATCAATTTACGGAAACAAGATTATAGAAGCCAGAAGCAGAAAATCAGACACAAACAGCCACAGAATGGTTCAGTTTTTCAAAAACCACTGGTTTACAAATCGAATCATTCTGTAAAACATGACAAACAATAATTAAAAAAAAAGAAAAAAGCAAAGGAATCCATTAACAAACCAGGGCAGGCTCCAAATCGATCACTGGAGTCAATTTTACAAATCTCATGGATTTCTGGGCATCCAGAAAAGAAATGAGGCATTCAAATGCAACCTCTTCGCAGGGAATAAGGAAACCCATCTCGTGATCGAATCCAAACTCCTCCTCCGCCTTTTCTAACAGAGGGCGAAACAGAGGATGGTTTAAATACGTTGCAGGAATAATGAAGCGCTTGCGATGGCTACCAACATACACAGGAATGTGGCCCTTCGGAACACCTGAACAAATCGCCTTCTCTGCGTTATGACAATCCAAAAGTGCCCATTTTTTTAACAGAACTGCAGCCTTTCTTGCTGATGCAATTCTCTGGCAGCTTCGCATGATCTTCTTCAGCAGAACAAGTTGGGCTATCTGGCTCCCCATAGATAAAAACAAAAATGAAATGTGAACGAAGAGAGCATCCGCATGAATTGTAAGGAAATGGAATGGGGATGACGGCGATGGTGACGTAAACAGGAATACCAATGGTTTTTATGCGGGATTGGGATATAGAAGAAAACAAATCTATAATACTTATGGTGATGGTGATATGACTAGTGAGTGGTGTGCAGGAGATGATGGAGATAAAGAAACAAATCTAATTGTCAATTTGACACTTCTTTAATCTCCCACCACACAATTTTTTTTGTTTTTTTTTTAGTCTTTTCTGTCCTCTGCGTGTACCTGCAGACACATAAACATGATTGCAGTGATGCTTTAATCATAAAAACACAGCCATTGGGAGCCACTGTTGTCCCACAGGTCCCCACAGCAAAATATTACAGGAACTGGTGAGTCTAGATTCTATACCTTTCCTCATTAAAATGCGTATATAAAAAATGTTAACTAGTCTAAATTTTGCTATTAGTGGAAACTGTGGGTGCCTGATAAGCTCACGGAAAATTATACAGGAAGCTAGATACCTACGCTCTCCTCTCGAGAGACATTTAAAGGAAGGTCTGTTGAGATTTTGACGTTCATTGAAATCATGGGCAGTGTATTGAGACGTACATCACATTCTTAATTTCCTTTGAAATAGTGGTCTGTAGTAATTAATATCTGTGGGTTCTACAGTTGGATCTAGAAGGTGATATTGAATTGATTTTCAGATTTAAATTTTTATTTTCCTAATATTTTAATAAAAATTAAATTTGCATTAATCTAGACCTGATATTTAATTACGCCAAGTCTGTAACCGAATGTGTTGTTCAATTTAATTTTAGACATTAAATTTGACGGTCATTTGACTGTCATGTGATGGTTCATTCATAAATTTGACTTCTATTACACTTTCACTTAACTAATTTTGTTTTCTTAGAGATGTCAATCAAAAAATAGTGAGATCTTAGCCATGTAGTAATGTTATGGTCTTTTTTTCTTGAACAAATATTTTTGAGACCTATGGTGTAGCTAAATGATTTAATTTTCCACAAATCAAGGGAAAATTGATTAAAAAATGTAATGAAGTTATTGATTAAAGAGATATGTAAAAAATCATATTTGAGAACCTTCAAGATATCTATTGATGTATTTCATAGAGATACATTTATTATACTATACTTATTATATTTTATTTATTTTTTAATTGTCAGTTTTTTTGTATATTTATACTACACTTACATAGTTAGATAGGTGCCTCATTATTGATATCTCAACATATTTTATATAGATGTATTTAATATATCTATGCTAGTGTATTTCCATTTCTGGAATTGTGCATTTCATTTTTTTTAAAGCTAGAAATCATATGTGAATTGTACAATGGAAGCAGTGAAGGGGATATTTTGAAGAAGTTAAATTGGAAGGAACAAAACGGAGGCAAAAGAAGATGGTCGATAAAAAAGGGGTTTGAGGGAGGAGAAATAGAAGGTTAGACAAAATGTCAAGAGAACAACACGAAACTCTTATTTCCTACAACCTCATGCCATTTTTTGCAATCGTTAGAAGAAGAAAGACAATGGGGTGTGCAAGGTATTGAGAAAACATATTTTACAACTATCTTAAAAGCAAAGGAGTAGTCATTAAATATTGTCAATGTCAATAGTAGTTGTTTATAATATCTGTAGACACAAAATCACACACTTGGGTACATATCTATGTCATAAAAGCATGCTAGCATTTACATGATTCTTATGCAAGAAAACTAATGGTTGACAACTATCTTTGGCCTATTTTCTTTGTCTATTTCCTTCTTTTTTGTCTTACACACCCTACAACCCTAACAAAAATTGATTGATTTATCTTTTATGGCCTCAGACATTGTGCCCAGTTAGAACACCAATGCCCAGGTGGTTTTATTCATACTATGCACTCCTGACCCTTCCTTACCTTTGCTCACTCTTTTTGGTCTCTTTTATCTTTCGGGAATATTTTTCACTTATGGGTCGGCTTCTCAGTTGTCAATTATGAAATTCAAACAAGGAAATCATATAAATACATACTTATTCTTTCAAAATGGGGGACCAAGCAATAAACATTACTATCATAACCTAAGCTTGCATTCCAAAGGCACTGAAGCACTCCAGAGGCATCCACCTAACATTCATACAAGGGAAAAGTGTTGCATCACTTTTGCATAGGAGGGGAAATCTACTCCATTCCATCCACACATACTATTACATTGCTACATTCTATATCTAGCCCGCTATAATTTGTGCAACATACACAAGGGCATTCTAAGTGACGATTTCTACACACATACACACACACACACACACACACACACACACACACACACACACACACAAAAACACACAAAAGAACTACATGGGTTCTGAGATATAGTGCAAAGCTCGGCAATAAGTTTACCTTTCAGGTTACCGCCAGGGTTAGTTTGACTCCACATTCTACATCTTTTATTATATTTGATGTGGTTTATGGAAATGTGTAGGTACTCATTTTTTTGTAAGTTACAACAACCCTCGGTGATCATAGTGTGAATATCAAGCAACAAAAAGGAGCCAATATGAAACCCTTGAAACATAGAATAATGTAGCTCTTGAGTATTTGCATCGCCACCAATGCCTAGATCCAGTCGTTAGTGCCCAGGCGCTTGTGCCCTCCCGTGGGTGCTCCTATCCTGCTCTGTTCACGAGTTCCAGAATTTACGGTGAACAGTAATGATGGTGTCTATAGTCTGTTGAAAACTTCCTCTTAACTCGAAATTTAGCTAAGTCTTATTATCTCCCCTTATCTCTTAAGGTTTCACATTTTACATGCTTTATTACTTCCATCTTACTGTATATTAGCACTTGTACATCATATATTATAGTAGTTACTCTAAAATATAGATTTATTTAATTCAAATTAAAGTAAATCATTTGGTGATCCCCACTCATGATCAAACATTTGGATTCACATTTTCCTATTTAACCTGATCTTCTTTCATGGCTCCTAAAATCATTTAGTATCCTTGCATTAATTTCTTCAACTACACCCACCTTGTAAACATGTTCTCCAAAAATCCCTAGACACTGTGTACCTCTCTCACAATACGCCACCTGCACAAGTAAGTTCCATATTTGATTGTCTCTCTGATGACCTTATTCGTCTTGATACCACCACAAATCAATATATTTGTGTATACACAAAATCAAGCATGTTGGGTGATTCTCTAGTCTCGGTTACATACTACTACTCATATGATTCATAAGTACGAAAAGTAATAATTGACTCACGTCTTTGGCCATTTTCCTTTGCTTTATGTTGTTGCTTTCAATCTTTCACTCATACTTGTTCAGTCTCTCTTTTCACCTTTCGTCATTTATCATTTGGGATAGGAACGCCTAGCCAGGACACCAACGTCAGGCACCCTTGTCCTCTTTACACTATGGTCTCGTTGTTTGGGTCCTTTCTATCTATTTGAGCAATTTATCTTTTTGGTAGTCATCATTTTTGGGGTTAATTAAGAAATTCAATCAAGGGAATGATATAAATATCAAGCTATGTGATCATAATGAGGAACCAAGCACTAAACATTACTGTCTCCACCTAAGGTTGCATCCTTCAAAGGCATCTAGAGATCCATTTGCATCCATCTAGCTCCATCACAAGGGACACAAGGCTAGTTCATCTGCATCACGCTCTGCATCATGCTTCATAGGAGTGGAGTTTATTGTTTCCACATACACATTATTTTCATTCTACATCTAGGTATTTGTTCACTACTCATAAACTATGAAACACACAAGAACACTTAGGCACAAATCCACACACACAGAAAAAACTACATTGGGTCTAAGATGTAGTGAAGCACTCAGTTTGTAAGTCCACCATTGTGGTGGCTAAGAACAATTTGATCCCTTCATTTGCATCTTTCTTTTTTAGGGTTTGATGTTTTGTTTAGGGTTTTGTAGGTGATGCATTCATTTACGATTTATAGAGACATTCGGTAGAATTCAAGGACATACACACAACAAAAGGATAATAAGTGAGAACCTCTTATGACACCTCAAAGTATGTTTTATGATCATCTATGTAGATAGGGTTCCTTGAATCTAGACCAGGGAACCTATGGGCACTCCCGTCCCTCTCCAAACGTCCCAGTCTAGTAAAATATACTGGATCTACATTTTTATAGACTTCTGTGTGACATTTCTCCATATGTTTTCATTTTTTCTCCACTACGACACAATATCACGACCTCTTTGAATCAACTAAGGCATCTTACCCTTCTTTGCATATTAGGGTTTCATATTTTGTAGCTTAGTTTACGTCAGTATTATTTTAGTTACTTTCAATATTACATTTATATATTTACTGCTCCTATAACATTTATATTATGCTAAAATATTTCCATTTTAGCAATAATTATGAACATGTGCAACAAAAAATAAATACTTCATGCCCTTAGGATTTTAATTCTTCTCTTATCATTCTGCTCAGAACTATTATCCTCGCACTATGGCTCACTCTTATGAGCAATTTTACTGAAGAGCATCTTAAGACCCTCAGGATGTATCACTTTCCTAGAGGTAATCCCCATAGATGTGGCAATTTCAGTCTTACCATGATGGTCATGAGGAAGATACCAGATTTGGCGTAAGTTTACTACATCTGTTGGAATTCATCCTCTATCCATTTCATATTTCCCTACAATCTAGCTTAGTACTCTGACACCTAAATCTACCAACCACAATTATCTGTCTTCACTGGTTTATAAATTATTGTCACATTGAATTCTTGTAGAGGAAATAACCACCTAATGATCCTTCAATTTACCAATCAAGACTTATCCTCCCTCTAGTAAATACCTTTATAACAATAATCCGGTATGTGTACAATAGGCTACTTCTTGTGCAACTCTATATGATGTAATGAAATTTATTGTTATACACACTACACTCACACCAAGGAATTATCCTCACGTATTTTGTATAGTCCTAACTTTTTCACCCCCAGGTGTTACCCAGTTTTTACTGGCCATGGTGACCCAATAACATGCATGGTTTTTCCTTATTTTTTCCAATAAAATATCCTATTTATTCATTAGATGCATTTGTTTAGATGTGGAAAGGAATATTCCAATCAGGTCCTCTCAAAATAGGAGTAGAAGTTAGTATTTTTTAATGACATCAAAATATTCATTGATGATCATCACGCATCTGGATGATGTGTTTCTCACGTACTTCATCTAGTCAAGAAAGTCTCTAACACATGAGATTCCCATATCTTGCATAACTCAAATAGAGATCTAATGAATATCCTATAATAGACTATGTCATGAGATCCTAGGAAACTTCTTACCTAAGATGTTTGATGTGTAAGTGTATTGTGATACTTATCGAAGAAACTTAATTCATTCAAAGTCTCTTAGTCACAAAATCGTCTAGCAGAGTATATATTATTTGAGATCCTCTGTCTTCATTCGAACTACTATGCCATAAGGTTCTTGAGTGAAGAAAGTACCAATTAACCTCATCTTTTGGCCATCTTTTATAATTTTATTTTGTCATTACTGACCTCTTACACCCACAAGCCCAATCATCTTTCATCACTATGCCTTATTTTAGCCTTGCCTAGGGTGCCCAGGCTAGTACTAGGGCTCCCATGGGTGCCCCGGTCCCACCAGGGGAGCCCTGATCCTTTTTGAATTTTCCTACCACTTTTTGGGCACTTTATAGCCATTTCAACTTCTTATATTTTTGGTGGTCATCCATTTCTCCGATTCAATTATGATACATGATCAATCAAGAGAACCCTAGTTATAATGATAAACTTTCATTGAGACTATCATCAATGTGTAGGGTATTCAGACACTAGTTGACTACTATCAAGCTCCACCTAGAGTTTCATCCATTTAGAGATCTATTCGCATCCATGGAGAACTCAAGCATCAAAAGTATACAAGGCTAGTTTATCTACAGTCACATGAAAACCATAGGGGGAGGGATTTTATATCTATTAACATGCACACATGCTATTACATTTTCTATATAGTAGTTGAATCTTCAATTGATCAGGCATATCACAAAGTGCCTCCTGACTGACACAAGAGCACCTAGGGAAAATTATGCACACACACACACACTAACTACATTTTGGTTTGAAATGTAGTGTAACACTTAGTTAGTAAGCCCATTATTGTGGCAACTGAGGTCAGTTCAAATGATTCATTAGTGCATAAAGTACTTATTAATCCCAGGGTTTGGCCATACTTCTTGTGGTTATCTTTCAAGTCATCATTCCCACACATCTTGGATCATACAGTGCCCAACTATGGTGTAAGGAAAAAAATCCCATGATGTCGATAAAAAAGTCGAGGCGTTTCGGTCCCACCTACCGGTGCCTCAAAAATCCTAGTTCTCAGATATTTGAAATAGACCATGGTGCCTATTCTTTAGACCAGAGTGCCCACAGGCACCTTAGTACTTTCTCCTAGGTGCGACCAGTCTAGCTAGGATTAGCTCAGATCAATCCTAAAGCAAGGGACACCCTACATAATATAAAGTTATGAGACCATGATGAGGGTCCTAGTTTCTCCAATATGATTTCTACGATCCATAGTTCAATCCATTGAATCAATCTGATCCATTTGAGTGGCATTCATCAACTTTCTTAGTATATCTAGGCATTAGACATTTCACATTTTCAGGGGGAGTTGATTCTGTGTCATATTCCATGCACATTATGCTATTACATTTATCTTTAGTGTATTTAAATGCCATTCTATATTATATTAAATACACATATTCCCACATTTTAGTTAATCATCTATAGTCATGACTTTGATTCACACGCTTTTGAACTACATCTATGTCCTAATAGTATACATTGTTAAATCATAATTAAACACTTTTCATGATTGAGAGACAAATGGTTCTTTTCACACTAGTTAATAATTTTTCTAGATTAATAGATGATTCTTCAAAATATCCTCCATATAATATAAAATCATCCATATAAATTTCAAAACACTTATTTTTCAAATCTAATGCAATATAAATAACATTACTCTTTGAAAGTTCATTGGTGCATTGCACAATATGAAGGGTAGGACTATATATGCTAAATTTTCCCAAGGTAAAGTTAAGGTAATATTCTCTTGATCCTAAAGTACAACTTATATATGCCTTAGTACCTTCCCTAACACCTCAGTCAGTTTAGAACTTCCAAAAGTACTCCTTTCCTGCCGGGAATTATCTAAGTGATCGTTGATGCTACCTGGAAGGTAGAGTCACAAGTAGATATTTCCATAGTGGCTTTATTTAGTCAACTAATTGTATTCCATCCAAACTTCTCTACATATTTCCAGGGTTTTCTTAGCACTCAGCATAATTATTTAGAGTTACATCCATATTGAATATATAAGATTGGGTATATAAATCCTAATTGTAATAAATTCTCTATCTCATTTTTAGAATGAATAATATCCCTAAGTGATGGGTTTATTATCCTTTGGGGTTATCGCATTGGTTTGACATTATCCATGTAAATATGGTGAGTGCATACACCAAGGTGAATCATTCTCATATAATTATATTACCATGTAAATGATTTCGAATGGGATCTCATGATTACAAATAGTTTTTCCTCATTTTATTTCAATAAATAAATGATTACCTTACTAATGCCTCCTCAAGCTCTTTAAATTTTAACTTGTTGTATGTGGATCCTTAATAATTTACTAATCATTGAGGGGTAGTCAACCCTTCTATGGCTAATGCCAATTTATTATAACCACTCAACCACCTGGGTATGTAATTTACGTATCATTATTACGTCATCATTGAAATTTTTCACTTCAAATGCATGGTAAGGGTAGAGAAAGGATGCCACAACCCAAAGTTTTATATCATCTTTGTTAGGGACAACATGCGGATAAATAATAACACTATTTTCATTATCCACCATATTAAATTGTTAAATATTATAATTTAGCTACTTTGAACATAAAATTATGATCTTTAGATTACATCGCATAATGTTATTACATATTAGATTACATACTTCCGTCATCCGAAATTAAATGAACACTTCCTCATGAGATTTAAGTGGGACCCCTTTCGGCCTAAAAAACCCACTAAAAATGGACATGGTGATCTTTATTGAGAATAAAAATATCGGGCCAAACATGTCGCTTTCCTAGATTTCACTGAATCCACAATAGTTACACCTTAGCTAAGGAGGATATTATAAACGTAGCCTTACATGACATTTTCTCATGCCTGTGGTTAGATGACTTATTCACTTTCCATTCACGTTACTGTCATTCATCAATCTTCTTACATTTATTGCTCACATTATTTTTTTTAACATAGAGTCTAAAGTTTCTTCACTGTAACCAACTATCGCAACTGAGATCAATTTGATTTATATTAATGGTTGGTGGCTAACTGCATTTTATGGTCACTCAGAATAATATCGCTAACTTTAACATTGTTGACGTAGTAAGATTTTTCCTCCAGGATTATATTTTAAATATAAGTATATGTTATGACCATTTAGTCTTTGTTAGGTTTCTTGGAGTGTTTCTATTTAGATCAACGTTTCCATGACTCTTAATATCTATGAACCCCAAATTTAATCCCGCTTAATGCTTAAGTATCAAGAGAAAACTTGATCTTTTTTTAATTTTTATACAATAAGGTGACATTACAATCCATAAATCATCTAGGTTGAATGATGTTAAATGCTAGCATGTAAATATATAATACTCTGTTCTAAAGAACACATATCAAGTCACATTTTTTATATACCAAGGCACATTATAATCCATAGCAATCATCTAAGTGAATTTACACCTCAAAATACAAAAAAAACACTCGATCAAAAATGTTATTACAAGAACTACCACCACTTTGTTTTAGATGCATCTTGACCCAAAAGTAAGAATTTTAATGAAAATTTCCATGGTGATCATCAGCTTTGTGATCATGTGGATTCTATAAATATATGCTTAAAACTTTAAGGCTTAATTTTCCAAGACTTACTTGATAACGATAAGCTTGATATCCTTGAATCAAATCCTTCCACTTCCACTAATGCTCCACGGATTTTAAGAAAAACTCTTTCATAAGGGTTCCCAACAATTTGACACAACGTGCTATGTGAATTTTGGAACATATGTTGAGTTGTGGAGCCCAATTACTTCAGTTTAGCATGTAATGTGAAACTTGCTAGAAAATACAGTAACCAACATCAATCACCCAAGACCAACATTAGTTAGGCAAGGATGAAATGACATTGGTTAGGGTGAACTGACATCAGCTACTTGTGTTGTAGTGTTTTAATTAACTCTCAGAAATTAGATCTATTTTTAGCATTAAAGCAGATCTATTGATTGTCATTGCATGGCTAAGTTCCCTAAGTTTATAAACGAATATATAGGCATGAAATCATGGGTTTAGAAGTAAGAATTAACAAGAATTAAGAATAACTTGATTATTGTGAGAATAATTGAGTAAAGGATAGAATTCTTAGAGAAGAAGTAAAATCTTGAGTGAAAGAAAGTATTGTACATATGAGAGGTGTAGAAGATTGTAAATCTTCAATTGTATATCTTTTCAAATCTTTAGATAATAGATTGTCTTGTTTCTTGGTGGATGTAGCCTACAATGGGTGAACCATGTTAAATCTGGTGTTTATTTATGTCTCTTGTTTTGTATATTTCTTCTAGTAGAATATTTGCTTTTATTTGCATGTATGCTTGGATCTGATATATTATATGTACAACTAGTGTGTTAACCCCAACAACTGGTATCAGATATTTTTTTGAGGGTTTTGTGTGTTGACATATTTACTCATAGAGGATTTTCTGATTGAGTGGGAGCTATAACAATAGTAGAAGAAAACAAATACAAGGTAGAGAAGTTTGACGACTGAAATTATCAATTATGGAAGATGTAGATTGAGGATTATCTGTATCAAATATATTTGTATTTACCATTGGATGAGATGTTTAGACCTATGAAGATGATTGATGAAGAATGGAAAATTCTTGACAGAAAGGCTTTGGGATCTATAGGATTGAGCCTTGTAGCATTTGTGGCTTCCAATATTACAGAAGTGACTTCTAGGGTAGATTTAATTAAATATCTTGATAATTTATATGAAAAACCTAGTAATTCAAATAAAGTTTATTTGATGAAGAAACTATTTAGTTCTAAGGTGCATGAAGGTGGATCTGCATCTAATCATTTGAATGATTTCTAATCTATTGTAAATCAGTTAAAATTGGTTGATATTTTTTTTGATGATAAAGTAAAAGCACTCTTATTCTTATGTTATTTTCTTGACATTTGGGATAACTTGGTAATGGATGTTAGTAATACAAAATTTTCTAATAGTATTTTGAAGTTTGATGATGTTGTTAGTATAATATTGAATGAGGAAATTCTCCAGAAAATTACAAAGGAATCATAATCTAGGAATGCTTTAAATGTAGAAAGTAGGGGCAGGCAGAAGGAAAGATCCAAGAGTAAAAGTAATGGGAAATCAAAGTCAAGGGATAAAAAATATAAATCCGGAAGTAAGGGAATTACTTGTTGGAAATGTGGAAAGAAAGGACATGCAAAGAAAGATTGTTGGTAAAAGGATAAAGATAACCAATAACCAGACAAAGGTAAAGAAGAAAATCTTGCTGCAGTAGAGGTAATGCAAGATGCTCTTATTGTTTATTTAGATAATATAATTGAATCATGGGTTTTAGACTTAGGAGCTTCTTTCCATGCAACCCTTAATAAGGGTTATTTCTGAAATTATGTCTAGGGAAATTTTGGGCATGTTTATTTGGGTGATGATGAGCCCTGCAATATTACTGGTTAAGGGGAAGTTCATCTTAAATGGAAGAATGGAAATACATGGATATTGAAATATGTGAGGCATGTGCCAAGCCTCAGGAGGAATCTTATTTCTACATAGAAATTAGGTGAATCTGGCTGCATGGATACTTTTACAGGAGACTCTTGGAAAGTCACCAAGGGTGCTCTTGTTGTGGTAAGAGGTAAGAAGGTAGGAACATTATATTTATCTACCTTTATTACTGATTCCTTTTCTACATTATCTACTTCAGATTCAGATGCATGCATGTCGCATAACTGGTTGGGCCATATGAGTCAAAAATGAATGGAGATATTAAAGGCTAAGTGTAAGTTATCATATTTGAAATATTTAGATCTTGATTTCTGTGAGCAGCACGTATCTTTGGAAATCAAAAGAGAGTAAGATTTCTCAAAGTTGGGGCAACCAAGAAGGAGTGAAAGTTGGAGCTTGTACACTCAGATGTGTGGGGACCAGCTCAGGTAGCTTCTCATGGTGGATCCCAATATTATGTTACTTTAATTTATGATGCTACAAGAAAGGTATGGGTTTATTGTATTGAATGTAAATCTAATGTTTTTGAGACTTTTAAAAGATGGAAAGCCCTTGTTGAGAATGAATCAAATTCTAATTTAAAGTGCCTTAGATTTGACAATGGTGGTGAATATTGTAGCAAAGATTTCAATGATTATTGTTTAATGAATGAGATACATAGAGAAATAATGGTTCCAAGAACACCACAGGAGAATGGTGTTGTAGAAATAAAGAACATGATAATCATGGAATGTGCTAGAATTATGAGGATACATTTTGGATTGCCTTTGCAATTTTGGGCAGAAGTAATTGATACAATGGTTTATTTGATTAACTGTGGGCCTTCAAGTTCATTAGATGGAGGAATACCAGAGGACACTTGGACCGGAAAAGAGGTAGATCTTTCTTTTCTTAAATTTTTTGGTTCAGAAGCTTTTGTGCATGTCGATAGGGAAAATAGGAAAAAATTGGATGCAAAATCCAAGAGGTGCACTTTCATTGGTTATGGATATGGTGATTTCAGTTTCCATTTTTGGAATTTAGAGAATTCAAAAATTATTAGAATTTGTGATGTTGAATGGAATGAAAAGAGAATGTACAGGGATCAAATTTTGGTAGCCAAGGATGAACCAGTTGAGAAATTTATGCATGAAAATGAACTCTTAGATTTAAAAGTATTAACGATAGGGTTAGACACTAACCAGTGTCAGTTGACCCCTGGCCAACATCAATCATATGAACCGGTATCAGTTATAGAAGATCCAAACTGGTATCAGTTAACAGAACCGATGTCAGTTAGAGGTGACCGACGTCGGTCATTGTCATATTTGGATACAAATGTACAGGAGGTCCAGATTGAGCCTCCGGTACCCCAAAAATCTGTGTGAAGGTCACAAAGGGTAAGTATACCTCCAAAAAGATTTATACCTTCTCTATTTTATTTATTATTGACTGATAATGGTGAACCAAATTTTTTTGAAGAAGCAATGCAAGATAAGACCCACATCCAGTGGGAGCATGGCATGGATGAGGAGATGGACTCCTTGGAATAGAACTAGACTTGGGATTTGGTTAAGTTTCCAGCAGGTAAGAGAACATTACAGAACAAGTGGGTTTACAAGATCAAGGAAGAAGAGGGTGGACATAAAAGGTACAAGGAAAGGCTTGTAGTAAAGGGATTTTCTTATAAAGTAGGTATTAACTTTGGTGAAATATTTTCTCCTATTGTTAAAATGACTTCTATTCATATTGTATTGAGTTTAGTTGCACTAGAATATTTTCATTTAGAGCAACTAGATGTGAAGACGGATTTCCCTTCATGGTGATTTGGATGAGGAGATTTATATGCAGTAGTCATTTGGGTATGAAGTCAAGGGTAAGGATAAAGTAGTGTGCAGGTTGAAAAAGAGTCTGTATGGGCTCAAACAAGCTCCAAGGCAATGGTACATGAGGTTTGATATTTTTATGCATGAACATGGTTACTTAAGATGTGAATCTGACCATTGTGTTTATTTCAAGAAGCTTGAGAATGAGAGCTATATTATTTATTTATTGTATGTGGATGATATGCTTATTGTAGGATCTAGTATGCAGGACATTGGTGAGCTTAAGGAGAAGCAAAAATAATTTAGGAGATGTGAAAAGAATCCTTGGCATGCAAATATACAGAGACAGGAAAAACAAGAAATTGTATTTGTCTCAGGAGGATTATATCTACAAGGTGTTAGAAAGGTTCAACATGTAGAATGAAAAACCTGTTAGTAAACCTATGGCTGGAAACTTAAAATTGAGCAAAGATTAGTGTCCATCATCACAAGAGGAGGTCAAATACATGACACGAGTGCCACATGCTTCATTAATTGGAAGTCTCATGTATGCTATGGTTTGTACCATACCAGACATTGCACAGGTAGTTGGAGTGGTGAGTAGATATATGGCCAATCTAGGTAAAGAACATTGGAAAGAAGTCTAATGGATACTCAGGTATTTGAAAGGGACATATAGCATGTAATTATGCTATGAAGGATCAGATATTTCATTATGTGACTATGTTGATTCGGATATGGCTGGAGATCTGGATGGTAGGAGGAGCACTACTGGATACATTTTCATAGTAGGTGGGATGAAAATTAGCTGGATTTCAAGATTGCAGAAGGTTGTGGCTTTGTCTACTACAAAGGAAAAGTATGTTGTAGCTACAAAGGCTAACAAGGAGATGATATGGATGAGTAGGTTCATGGAAGAGTTGGGAAAGGAGCAAGGTGATTGTAAAATGTTTAGTAACAGTCAGAGTGTAATTCATTTGGTAAAGACCTCAGCATTTCATTCGAGAATGAAACACATTCAATTGAGGCATCACTTCATATGGCAGGTATTGGAGGATGGATAGTTGAATCTGGAAAAGATTCATACGAGTGAAAACCATGCGGATATGCTAACGAAGCCATTAGAAAAGGATAATTTGGAGCTACACTCCACTTATGTTGGTCTTCGAGTCTGAGACTTGAAGAGGAAGAAACAAAGCTAAGGAAGGATCTAAGAATGATATTGTACAGGTATGGTGTAGTAATTAATCTCCAAGTGGGAGATTGTTGAGTTGTGGAGCTCAATTACTTCAGTTTAGCTTGCAATGTGAAACTTTCTGGAAAACACAGTAACTGTCATCAGTTAGGGGGAACCGGCATCAGTCACCCAGGACTGGCATCGGTCAGGAAGGAGGAACTGACATTAGTTAGGGCTAACTGACGTTCGTTACCTGTGCGAGGATGCTTTAATTAACTCTCGGGAATTAGATCTATTTTTAGCATTAAAGTATATCTACTGATTGTAATTACATGGCTAAGTTCCCTAAGTCTATAAATGACTATATAAGCATGAAAGGTAGGGTTTAGAAGGAAGTGTTAACAAGAATTAAGAAGAACATCTAAAATTTGGTGAGAGAGAGAATTCTTGGTGATGAAGTAAAAGCTTGAGAGAAATAAAGTAATGTACATCAGAGAATTGTGGAAGATTATAAATATTCATTGTATATCTTGTTAAAGCTTTGGATAATAGATTGGCTTGTTTCTATGTGGACGTAGCCCACACTAGGTGAACCACGTTAAATCTGGTGTTGATATATGTCTCTTGCTTTGTATATTTCTTCTGGTATAATATCTACTTTTATTTACATGTATGATTAGATCTGATATATTGTTTATACAACCAGTGTGTTAACCCTGACACCACTAATCATCCCTATCACGCGGTATCACCTCTAGAATCAAGGTATCTTAACTTCCTCATTGCTAACACTGATACTTCATCCCCTTTTTTTAAAATTTCCTTCACTGATTATCATGCTACATTCATACCTAATCGTTTAGATATTCAGGCCTCCCTTGGGTCGATAAATATCAACAACACTAAGGTTTACGCATCCTGGCATGTTAGTGCATGCTCCCTATCCTTTTTGTGGTCTATCGGTTATCTTCCATCAAAAATAAACTATCCATTCAATCGACCTTGTGGCATTGTCAAGTTACATATCATGATGGGTCATCTTACTCTCTATGTCCCTTTACTCATTGGTTGTACAATCGAGGGATGTGAGATGTTTCTTGGCCTTGATTGAATTCACCGATCCCAATCTATCATTTCCATGAACCATTTGTGCCTTAAATTTGTTTACAACAACTGGGTTATTACTATTAATGGCATCACTTCTTTCCCTCCATTACCGCCACTTTCTAATATTATCACTAGTACTTTCTCTACTCCCTCCTACACATCTCCTATGATGCTTCCTAATATACAGTCTACTCATACTTCCCCTACTTAATTGTCTTCTACGCAACATATTCACTCCACTATTCCTAAACACTAGTAGTGGCCTCTTCTTAGTTTAATCACCGCATCCCGGCATTGATTCCCACCTCACCTTAGTAGTTCGCAAATGGATCTTCATCATGTTCGTGCGAGTGAAATATCCTCTAGAACGATCTTCATCATCAACGCATTTTACATACACCACGATATTCATCTTATACTCATCCCTCACATGCATTTAGAATTCATTCACCAGCACAAAGTTTATCTTACATACCACCACTTTTAGATCATGATCCTACACATTCATCCTCGCATCCATCCGTTAAAGGACCTTCTCCCTTAATGCTTATCAGTTAGTATGTTCTTTCATATACGCTTGTGGGGCATAGAAATCACACCTCCCCGCCCCTCGTTTAATATATTCACATCATCTTACATCACACATTTCATATCTATTCTTTATTGTGATTTCATATAGGCATGTCATATCATGTGTCATGACACCATTATTACCCGATGATGCACTCTTGTGATTTGGTTCACACTTTACTATTGAGGGATTACCATTACAATGAACCCCACACACCACACTAGGTATTCTAAATTACATTTCATCATACATTGTGCATCATACATTATCTATTCTAAAATTATTCTATATTCTACATTATACTCAGTTCTACGTATTATATTCATTAGGGTATTTAAAAATTTTGTTACATCATACACTGCCCATTTATAGATCATCTATATTCTATGCTTGGTTACATTATATATGTATCTAGCTTTACATTTTATCATCCCACATTCCATTTCTATATAAGCCTATTATCACATTTTACACATCGTATAACGCACACTCTACATACCTTATGCATATTACATTACATTATCTACACTGCGCATTTACACATTATATTCATCATATAATCATATTATCATTACTACATAATCCATTTCTCTACATGCTGCACTCACCACCCTATGACACACTTTAGTTCCTCGGTCCATACTCGACTGTCGAGGTTTTACCAATCAAATGGACCTTACATTCACTATGGGATATTTCATCAACTGACATTTCCAACCTAGTCACATACGTTGTAGGCTAAATCGTCACCTATCTTATTATTTTGTAGTGGTATACACCTTAGGTTACATCACCACTCCCTCCTTGCATCTTGTAGTGATATACACTTTAGGCTAAATTGTCACACACCCCCATCATTTAATCTAGTATTGGTATATGCTTTAGGATAAATCACCACCTCCATCATGTCATCTGGTAGTGGTATACACCTTAGGTTACATCACCACTTCCTCCATTCTTTCATTTTATAGTGATATGCACTTTAGGGTACATCATCACCCACCATTTTCATCATATAGTGATATACGCTTAGTGCTAAATCATCACTCCATCATTTCATCTTATAAATCATCACTCATACTTTCATCATATAGTGATGCACGCTTAGGGATAAATCATCACTCACCAATTCAACAATGTCATGATATACGCTTTGGCTATAGGGTTCATGCACACTTTTTTCATATATCACATTTTATCACCACTACACAGACACATTCATCACAACACAATAGAGACACCAAAAAATACTCAATCATTTCTCGATGATGCACTCTCGTTTACGGTTAATTCTAGAATTTTTAAGGGTAGAAAAAATGAACCTCATTTATTACACTTCCATGTACTCACGAGGCACGTTGCTCCTATCATTCCACCTTGGAGGCATTTACTCTTGTTTACTAGTTTTTTACATGATCACCTTATTACACATGTTGATTTGATTTCTTATATGTTATTATCATACACACATGTGTGTTCATGACTTTGTTTAGTGTGATTGTAGATAAATGAATCTTACACATGGCATGGATGTTTTCCCTCTACCCTTAGTATACTAGTCACTAGGGTATCCACATTCGTTTTATACAGGTGTTATTGTTGAATTTTGTACTTATCATCTTATATTACTTGCTCATACACACTTTTACATAATGGTGATTACTCTAACACACTAATGAGTGTTCCATGTACATCACTTGTTTTGCAGGATTACATGTTTCCATGACTACTTGTTTTTTTATCTTTACATTTGTCTGCTTTGTTTTCCATTGTATAGATTTTCCCTTTTCTTGTGTACACACTTGTTTATTGTTTGCAGACATGATGGCCTTACATGTCTTGCAACATCGTGAGTGAAGTCCCATGTTTGCAACCCACTTTGTGTGGCCTACTTGTTTTCTTATGTGTTTACACTATTGTGTTGGGTAGTTCTTACATTGTTTGCATATTTTACACTTGTCTTATTACATGCATGTGTTTTTGGACAAACACTTGTTTTGGCTAGCCATCCCTTTTTGTGTGTGCATTGGTTTCTACTAAGTCCTTTCCCTATCCCCTTGTAGGGCAGATTTCTATAGGTTCGAGTGCAGTAGGTCATTTTTTGGGCCATATTCTCATTTCAACATAGTCGAATGTGCCTCCAAAGAGGGGTGTCATCATTGAGGGTTTTTACACACTAACACGATGTATTTACACTAGTTCAGTAAAATTCAGTTTATGCCCTTGACATTGTGGGTTTACATATATTGAGTGAGTCCAGACCATTCTACGAACTCCATACACAATGGATTTTATAGAAAATGGTGTCCTTATCATTTCTGGGAAGTAGTTACAGGATTGGGGGTTACAGTGGGTGTACCTCTCAACACTACTTCGGCCAGTTAGCATCAGATAACCCAAAAAACAAGGATAATACAAAGATCTCTTCACACACATTTCAGCAGAAGCAGTTAATGGTAGGAGGACATAGAGCATTTCCTCCCTATACTTCTTCAACAAGGGTGGCATACGATCTCCCAAAAAACTCACAGCATTGCAAGATATCCTCCCACTCTTGACATGGATCAGGTGTGCATGTTCCATTTACACATTCCTTTTCATGTATTTGCATTTACGCATATTACAACTTATATACACATGCATATTTTACATAACATTTTTATATACATACATATTTGACTACTTGATTATTTTCTCCTTGTAGGTCTAGCCGTATGAGAAACAAATAGTTGTATTGGGGGAAAAAACAATGACGATACCCTACTATGGAACTTGTCTTTTACTAACCATGCAGGTACACCACGCACCATAATAACTACATGTGTTGCACCCTAGGTTCACTCTCATCACTTTTTATGCACATTTTGTATCTTTATAATTCCACGCTTGAGTCTAGTCCATCAACACATCTCTTCTACACTCTTCATGGATATCAAGTATGCAATTCTTATCTACTTTATATTAGCAAGTGTTCCGCTCACCAACATAAAGTGGGGGGAAAATGTAGTCACAAAATATTGTGCATTAGGCATTATTTAGCCTGATTCTCATACTATTATTTAGAGGTTTTTTTTGTGAATAAATTACTAATTAATCCCACCTTTTGGCCATCTTATTTTATATTTTATTTTTTCATTTCTACACATTTTTACATGCATGCCCAACTATTTTGCAACTTTCCATTCATCGTAGCCTAAACCGAGGCGCTCAGGCCTGTACTGGGGGACCTTGGTCCCCTCGGGGGCACCCTGATCCTTTCTTGACTTTCCCACCTCTTTTTGGGATCTTTTTAGCCATTTTTCATCCTTATCTTTTTCTTATTCTGCTATGTCGATATTAAATACAAACTTGGAGAAACAAAACCCTATAAATATAAAGTTATGAGAGCATAATGATGGATTTAGCGTCACTACTACTATCACTCCATTAGAGTTGCAGCCATTTCATCACTTACATCCACATAGTGTTATGCATGAAGGCTACGAGATCTACATCAACACACACAACATAGGGGGAGGGATTCTATTCTATGTCATGCACACATGCTAGTACATTTTCTATAGTTATTATTGCTCTCTACTTCACAAAATCAAAAACAAATCCTATGTATTTGTTATGCTTTGAAAACATCACATTACACTTTATTTACCAAGGGAAGGAATGCCAAAGTTGGTTAAAATGAACTATCTAAGATTTTAAGTTCCACAAATTGTTTTTCCTTTCTTATTGTAGTTGGTTTTTTGCATTTTTAATGCTTTTCCCTCACACCTTTTAAGGTGATCTTGGGAATTGAAAACAACACTTAAACCCTCTTTCATGATATTTTGATCTTGTGGAAAATTACAAATCTTCCGCATGCAGGACCTAATTCACTTGTCAAAGAAAGGATGTTTGAAACACAAAAATACTAATACACATGTGATTGCAAGTTGTCAAATGGTGAAAAACTAAACCACATTAAGTCTAAAAGATAAAAATAAAAACAACACATTCATCACATTGTTTTTGTAGGTTCAGATAAGGGTATGCTCCATCCACTTTAGCTAGGACATAACCCCTTTGGCGTAATCATTAAGATACAACAATGGGGGTGATCCTAAGAACCATAAAGTAGTCCACACAAGAGGGAACCTTATGGATGAAACAGGAAGTTCTCCGCACACCTACTTGACTAGTTTTACCTTTGTGAGTTAGATTCAAAGTTATATGCATCGCGACCCTAGTGAGAACACACTATGAACACATTTATTTCTCACTATGTTTTAAGGGGGTAAAGTAAAGCTGAGATAACCCAAGACTAGTGAGTGTGAATTTCTTGGTAAATCACACTCGAATTTAGATAACTTTTGACACCTAGATGAGTGAACCACCTAGGAAGTTATCTTGACTTGGAGCCAACTTATTTGTACCAATAATTGTGATAGACTTCGCAAAGGGATAAATTTCTCAGAGTCAAAAATTTGTTTATCGAACAAAGGGAAAGTCCACTAAAGTTCAAATTCCATGTTATTCATCACGAAATTTGTGTGACATTACTTTTTCTTAGTTTTTCACTCACCGTAAGACAAGGCAAAACTCTGTCAAAGTGAGGAAAGACACTTTTCAACCAAACTTTGTTTACTTACTTTAATTTTTTTTGAAACTTTATTGATCACAATAGGAACAACTATATGTATGTTATCAATCGATTGTATCACCACTTTTATGTTCGATTATGCTCATCCATGTTTGTGGCTGAGTTGTTAAACATCTAAAGTCTGTGGGTGAATTTTTACATCATTGATAGCCATTTGATCTTGATACCCATGTCAATATAGTCATTTGTAGTTAGGCTTGATTCTTCACTTGATTCAACTTTGAAGTGTTATGTTTCTAGTATCATATTACAACAATTTCAATACTTCTATTGTGTTTCTTGCAAACTTAACTTAAGTATTTAGATTGTGACGTTATGCTACATGCATCCTAATAACTCTTTGGTATACCTTAATAATTGGTTTAATTTTGAACACTACCTCGATTTTGAAAGGTGTTATTGTTACTTTGTGCATGTTGTACTAATATTATTTCAATACTAATATCTTACTTTTTCATAAATTTTTGTTAACGTATCTTAGTGGTATTGTTATGTTGTTCAAATTCGTAACCCCAACTTTTCAAGATATAGGTCTTGTTTGGACTTAAACCTACTTTGAATATACTTTGTTTGGGAATCACTTCAACTTCTTGTTATCACTTATGCCTTGTTTATTTTTGAACTTGAAATAAGTGGTGAAATTTTTTTATCATATTAAAATGTCAAAATACTATTTAGAAACATAATTTAGGAAGTACCTCAATTGATAGATTGTTTTAGAACAAACCTTGTGTGAGTATGTCTTACAATCATTTAGTCATTTTTTGACTTATCTATTCTTAAACAATCACTTTGGTTCTTTGATTTGATTGACATTCATTATTTATTTGAATGCTAACCTCTTTAATATGACCTTAGCAAAAATTCCATTCTAGGTTTACATTTAGGTTTGATTGCACTTTGAACGTATTCAAACAATAACACCTTAGTGAAATTTTCATTAGCCATGGCCTCCATGACAAGACTAGGATCCAAAACACAAGCATGGGAAACATCAACCAAAAAAGGGTCAAATCCCTTCGTCATAAATGATCTAGGACCTCTATTCTTCATGGAGAAAGAAGAAGAAGAAATGACAAACCATAGTGGTGAAAAAATTTGATCACCACACGTGGATTTTGAGTTTGACTCGCTCAATTAGATGAATTTATATTTATGAACAAAGATAGGGTACTTGCATGAGTTGTGGAATAGGTGTTCAACTTCCAATAGATCATGAAACTATTCCACCAATGCATAACAATAATGAGGAAGAACACCCCCTCACTAATATGGATGGCATTTTAGGTCATGAACACGCTTCCACTGCACATGCTAAAAATGATAGCACAAGTGGTTTTAAAATGTCGCTTATGAAAATGCCACGAAGACCAAGAGTGGAACATGAAAATGAAGAACATCCCCCCCTCCATGAAGATGAATAGGAGCCACACGGTGATGAAGTAACTCTACAACAAAAAATTAAAAACCTTAGCCAACAGTTAGATTTCGTCCCATCGTATGTGAAAAAAGAGACACACAAAAATGCATAGTGGGAAATACCTACAGTTAGGAATAATTAGTTTCACACAAAAGAACAAGAAGGATAAATATCGAAAAACAGTCACGTGTATGTACCAGCCTCTCCCACTAATAAGTAAATGCTTACATAGGAAATACAATCTATGAAAGCAACACTTACAAGCCTTCAATAAAGTAATATTGGACATAGCTAAAAGTATTAGTATGAAGAGCTATACCCATACCCATTCGACAAGACTATGTTTCTCCAACCCTTTCCTAAGAAGTTTGATATCCCAAAGTTCTATAAATACAAAGGGAAGGGAGATCCACGAGATCATGTAAAAAAAATTTACATGGCATGTCAACAAGTGAATTACAATGACAATAACCTGATCTGACTATTCTTGAAATTTTAGGAGGGAAAGCACTAGAGTGGTTCATTCATCTACCTAAACGGTCAATCTTCACATGGCCTGAACTAGTGGATATTTTTTTTTGAAACTTCTCCTTTAATGTGGAAAGTGACATAACTATGGCTGCCTTATGTAATGCTAAACAAAGACAAAATGAAATCTTCACAAGTTTCCTACAGAGAAGGCAGGGCCTAGCTAGTCGCTTCCCTTGCTTGATCCCCGAAAAACAACTTGTTAGTATATTCTTACCAAACCTAAATAAGGACATCACTTTTCATTTACAAATGCATTGTGTTCAGAACTTCAAAGTGGTCATTGAGAAGGGCACACAAATTGAAAAAGACATAATTACAAAAGGGATGCTAAAACCATATTCAAAAGACAATCAGTCTTCCAAACTCATGAATAATCCCAATATCTTTAACAAAACCAAGAACGTCATAGGCGATGGAATCAAAAATCCCAAACATATACAAATGGTCTAAGTTGGTCCATATTTTAAACTAACCAAAGGATCCATCCAACTATCATCTAAACAAAGGACATTTATTCCCTTACCAGAATCATTATCCACAATCTTAAAAAAGTTAGACACATTAAACTTAGTGACGTATCCCAAAATTAAACCTTTTTATGAAAATGCACCTTATCTTTTTTGGTATAAGGAGCATGAATTTTACGATTTTCATCGCGTGAAGGGACATAAAATAGACAAATGTTTAAGATTGTGCCACTTCATCTAATATCTCATTGATAATGGGGAGATAAAATTTGACTCACCTGAATCAAACCAAATGCCCAATCAAAAGATGGGTATATTCAAAGAACCTTTCCATAAACATGGTAAACTAGGAAAGAAAATTCTAGATCAAGGAGAGTCTTCGCAAAGCTATAAAGTTGTGAATTATGTTTCACCAAGAAAGATAACAATCAATATGACTCATTGATTGGATGTGTTCGCTCATCTCATGAGTTTATTAATACCATTAGGATCAAAGGAAGAGACTTCATTGTGGTAAAAAGGCACGCTCATCTCCTGATCCTTGAACCTCTATTTCCTACCCATCAACATAGCCAGTACAATATTATAGACCAACTTGAGAAAACATCTGCTAAGAATTTTATCCTTGACATTCTTAAGATATCAAATGCACATAAGGATATCCTTTACAAAACTTTCCAAGGGTCATGAGTGTTAACAGAAGTAGATCCTTCACATATCCACACTACAGTGGAAAATATTACACCAAGCAAACACATTGTTTTCAACCACAAATAATCCAAAATAATGACTATACACATAACCTTCCCCTCTATATAGAAGTCTTTGTTACTCACAGAAAAATAAAGAGGGTACTTATGGACAACGAGTTAGATTTAAACATATGCACATTGAAGCTCATTAAATTGTTGGGACACATTGAAGAAGATCTCGAGTCTCACATCATCATCATAACCACATGCGACAACGTGGAAAGGGAATAAGCAGGTACCATAACACTACCAATGAAGATAGGATAAATTTTCTATCATAAAAATTTTCATGTCTTAGACTTGGAGATTCCATACAAACTGCTTCTCAAACTCCCATGGATTCATTCCATGTAAGCTGTACCATCAACATTTCACCAGTGTATGAAAATGAAGCATGAAGGACACACCATTACCATTAAATGAGATCTAGAACCCTTCACTGACTGTAGAAATCTCAATAGTTTTGTGTGTAAGGGAGCATATGAATATCCATCTACATATTTAGTTGTCCCCCTTCATTCCGAGGCTCTTAAGCCATAGATATATTCACCCTCCTTGAGTTCTTATGCTCACAATGCTACTACTTATGCCTCTCCCTTTGATTCATGGGAGATGAAAGTTCTTGAATACGATTGTGGAGAGTACAATATCCAACAGGCTCTTCTAGTCTCAACTTCATCATTGTCTCCTAAAACAAGAGGCAGACTCAACTATCACTTCAAACCACCTTTCCATGAAGATATAATTGGGACATTCTTACTAGGTGGTTTGCTTACAGAAGAAAAGCTTTTGGACCCACCTACAACTTTGCTCCCTGAAGATACTAGGCCTGTTTGTTATGAAACACCAAAATATATAAATTCCAGTAGAATGATGTCCTCTATGGGATACAAAGGCCTTGGATGTATAAAATTTGAACAATGGATGACGTAACTAGTCCCACTTCCACATTTTAAAATAGAGAGATATGGAATTGGAATTTGACCCTATGGATCTCACCCCATGGATCAAGATGTTGTCTGCTCTGAACGAGAGGATAGCTTTGTTTATTAAGACAAAGACACAGATTCCCATCATAGCCATTATGAGGATCTTGACTCCACAAACCTTTTTATGGATACTCTTGTTGTTACTATAACCCCCACTAATCTAAATATTGACCTTAATTACCCTACCCTTGTCGACTGAGACCAATAACGTGACATGCCCCTAAATCTCTTTCAGAATGATGAGGCTATTGCAAAATTTATTGGCATACAAGATACAATTCCTATTGGATATCACAAGAAAGGATTATTTATTGACATGGATACCTGCGCGTATTTCAGAGACAAGGTTGAGCATTGTGGTCAAAAAAATTTAAGAAAAAGCGAGGGCAAAAATACTTCAACGAAGCCTCGGCAAAAATGTAAGTCCAAGCTGCACACTAAAAACCTCTTTGATGCGTTGGCCAAAAAACATGTACAAAAATCAATGGGCAAAGAAAGTGACCATGTTAAAAGTGAAAATTTCATTGAGACGCCTTTAGAAAAGACCGTTGATGTAATCATTGGAATATAAGAACCAATGATAATAAAGCTAGGAGCTTCGCTTTCAGTGCAAGAACATAAAATGTTGACCATGCTTCTAAGGGAATTTGTAGACATATTCTCATGGTCTTATATGGATATGCCTAGCAGTTATCCATCATTGGTGGTGCACAACTTGGTTGTACATCTAGACACAAAGATAATTAAGCAGAAGCTATGGAAGATGCATATATGGGTGGCCCTTCTAGTCAAGGAAGAGTTGGAGAGATTGTTAGCAATAGGGTTTATTAGACCCATTGACTACTCTGAGTGTATATCAAACATAATTCCAGTACAAAAGAAACCTATTGGAATCAAAATTTTCACTGATTTTGAGACATCAATAAGGCATGTCACAAAGATGATTTTACTTTTCCCAACATCGACATGATCGTCGATTCAACTGCAAGTTACGAAATGGTGTCTCTTATGGATGGATTTTTAGGTTACAACTAATTAAAATAGCAAAGGAGGATCAACAAAAGACTTCCTTTACAACCCCTTGGGTAACATTCTATTATCAGGTGATTCCCTTCAGCCTTAAAAGTGCCAGTGCAACTTATCAAAGGGCCATGACTGTTATATTCCATTATATGCTTAATGACATCATGGAGGACTATGTAGATGATATCTTGGGAAATTCAAAGATAACAGAAGACCATCCTGAGGTCTTAAGACATTTTTTTAGTGTCTCTAGGAATATAAGGTAATATTAAACCCAAAGAAGTGTGTTTAAGGGGTATTATCTGGGAAGCTACTAGGCTTCATTGTATCAAGAAGGAGGATTGAGGTAGATCCTGCTAAGTCACTGAAATTACTGAAATGCCTCCACCCAAGAACATTAAGTAGTTGCATAGCTTACAAGGGAAAATATAGGACATTCACCACTTCATCTCGTAGCTTACTAAAAATTGTCACTCCTTCATCCATCTTCTCAAAAAGGATGTTGAATTTATTTGGGGACCAGAGAAACAACGAATATTTTCCTTACTAAAGCAATATTTCATGAATCCGCGAGTCTGCATGTCGCCAACCCTAGGTGAGTCACTTCTGTTATACATATCCACAACCCAATTTACTATTTGTGCTTTAATTTCTCAGTATGACCTAAGCCAAAAAGAAAAAGTAGTGTACTGTCTTAGACGTAATCTAATTTCTTATGAACTCAACTATACCCAAATTGAAAAATCTTGTTTGGTTGTTGTTTTTACCTTCCAAAAACTTTTCCATTATCTATTGAACACTAAAACCAAGATTATATATAAGGTTGACCCACTCAAATAGCTGTTGTCAAAAGCTTCTCTTACTGGTAGGATGGCTAATTAGATCATCCTACTCAGTGAATTTTACATTCAGTATGTACATTAGAATTCAGTAAAAGGAAAAATGCTCATAGATCAACTAGCAGAAGCACCCTTACCTGGAATGGAGCCGGGGTGTTTGGATCTTCAAGACACATCATTAATGTACATTGAAGAATATGTCATGTGCCAAGTTCATTTTGATGAATCATTTATTTTCCACGGTTCAGGGACAGGTGTAATGCTAATCACTCTTATAGGGGACCCCATACCTCATGATTTCCCTCTTGGATTTCCATGCACAAGAAACATTACAAAATATGAAGCGTTCATCGCCGGGATGAAGCTAGCTATAAGATGGAATATCCACCATCTTAAGGTTGTTGGTGATTCACAACTGATCATCAAACAAGTCAACGATGAGTATGAAGTCAAGGATGACAAACTCATCCAATAAAAAAATTTGGTGGACACTCTAAAGGAATATTTCGTACACATTACCTTTGAACAAATTCCAAGGACACAAAACTGATCTACAGAGGTAATGGCAATAGTGGGTTCTATGCTACGAATTCCACTAGAGAATAATGATATGCCATTCTTTGTTGAGAATCTATGTCATCCTGCATACGACATGCTCGAATCATGCCTAACATGTAAAGTTGTTGGTCCTTTCACCCCATGGTATGAACCAATCTTTAATTATCTCAATAACAATACCTTTCCTCCCAAAATCACCCATTCTGAAAAAAAAATCCTTATCTGTAGAATAGCTCATTACACCCTCATAGGAGGCACCTTCTATAGTCATGGTTATGATGGGAACTTGTTGCATTGTTTAGATGTAGAAAAGTCAGTCAAAGCAATCAAAGTGGTACATCAAGGAGTATGTGCAACCCACACAAATGGGATGGTCCTAACAAATAAGTTACTATGAGTAGGTTATTACTGGCCTACCATGGAGATAGATTGTTGCAACTATGTAAGAAAATGTGTGTTGTGCTAGAAATATGGAAATTTCATACTTGCACTGTCACAACTGCTATAACCAATCACATCTCCATAGCCATTCTCCAAATGGGGATTAGATCTAATAGGGAAGCTCACCCCTACCTCATCTTATGGTCATAATCACATCATAACGGCCACTGAATACTTCACCAAGTGAGTGGAGGTAGTTCCATTAACGTATGTTATAGGTTCCCTGATATCAAAGTTCATTATGAACCACCTCATCTGTCGTTATAGCATTCTAGCTACCATTGTTACTGAAAATGAAAAGTCTTTCAAGAACAAGATAGTCAAGGTTGTTTTTTAACGCTTTCAAATAAGGTTTAAGTGGTCCATGTCGTATTACCATCAAGGTAACGACTAAGAAGAGGCTACTCATAAAACACTTATTCAGATAATGGATAAGATGGTGAGTAAAACATGTTGTAATTGGCATTTGCAAATTCACCCCACCCTCTAGGATTATAGGACCTCCATTTGCACCCATACTGGGTTGACACCTTATTCCTTAGTATTTGGAACTGATTCCATCATCTCCTTGGAAATAAAACTTCCCTCTCTAAGAATATCTCTTAGGGACTATATGGATAAAGATGAGGATTACAGAGTGGATTGACTGATAGAATTGGAACTCCTAGATGAAAGGTACATCTGCGCACTCAACCATCTTCAAGTGTATCAATAAAGTGTGTCATGTATCTACAAAAATAAATTATACCTCATCACTTTGAGGTGGGAGATTTAGTGATGAAAGAAAATTATTTCAACACAAGGGCAGAAAGAGAAAATAAATGCAAGTTTGAACCTCATTGGTTAGGACCTTATGTCAATGTGGCCAAATATGGCTCAAGAGAATATAAAATTTCCCATCGTGACAGAGATGAATTGTGACAACCCATGAACTTAATGCATGGCAAGTGGTTCTATGCTTGAACATGACGCAAAAATATGTAAAAAAATACAAAAAAGTAAAAAACTATGAAAAATATAAAAAAAGAGAAAAAGAGAAAACAGGTCATCCAAATGTGAAATTGATGCAATTATGGAAATTTGGATAGGTCCCTAGGTGAAAACTAGTTTCTGGCACCTTGGGAGGATTCATTGTTCGCAAGCATCTTACATTTAGGAGGTGCTTTTACTTAGCTTTCGGCTAGTTCCACACCGATATCTGAGATTCTATTTGAGCCTATCCTGTTAAAGCCTTGATCCTATTGGTTCTCCTCTTGTTTTTTTGTGAAGGGATTTCCTTTGTATATTCCCATCTCATGGTGGGGGCATCTTCATAGCTTCACCTTCTTGTTTATATCACATGACATATGCCCTTGTATATTCCCAAGTAATGTTGGGGGAATCCATGTTTCTTGGTTTCCTGTGCATAGCTTCGAACAACTTTGAAAAACATAAAAAACATTCAAATATGTTAGAAAACACAAAAAAAATTGAATAGGATAAAAAAACCCAAAACATTAGAAAACTAGGAAAATACAAAAAAATAATAGAACATTGTTTCGCAGAATGCGTAAAAGTAATACAACGTGCATCAAAAACATCTTACAAAAACATAGTGGTAATTTTCTTACTTTTTTGTTTACTTTATTTCCTAGTTTGTTTCTTTATTTGTATATTGTTTGTATAGTTTTTCTTGCTTGATCATTTGTATAGTGCGTTTTAGATTATTCTTTTCTTACTTAGATTATATTCATTCCTAATTGTACAAATTGGTGTGTTGTCATAGTTGGTTGTGTGCATTTATTATCATGGTTCATTCAATGTCTTAGATTAAGTGTCAATTTAATCTGTTGTTAAAGGCATTGCTTGAGTTAATTATTTCTTGCATGTCATTGGATTGTTAGATTGTTTAGTTTGTTTATTTTGTAGGTTTGTTTACCTTTTGTGCCTCTTTTTTATTACTTGTAGATTTGTTTGTTATCACATCTATCATCCATATCATCTCATCTAACATCATTTATACATCATATATAAACAAAATGCAAAGTTTACATCATACATGTATGCTATGATAATCATCACATATCATATCATATCATCAAATGGGGGCAAGAGGGGTCGTAAATATCAAAATCTATCCCCCCTGCACCAATATCATCATATCATACTATATACGAAAGCTCAAACATCACATATAAAAATACAAATGATATCATCTATAGATCTATCATGGATTCAAACACATGTGATACATCATCAACATCAATCATGATACATACATAAGAAGTAAGTCAAACAACATCATGATACAAGTCATCATCTATAGCCATAATCATCATCAGGAATCATATCAATACATGGCAGGTATAACATCAAATGTCTGTATACATGTATTTAATGTCTGTATCAAAAAGATATACATTATCGATAAAAAATCTACCAATAAGGGCATGAATCAAAATAAGCCTTCATCAAAGGCGTACAATAAAAATGGTACATCAATCAAAATGAGCCTTCATATGAGGCATGCATCCAAAATGTATACAACAGTACATGTATAAAATGATTCAAGTCTGACTTGATCCCTCATGAGGACTGGGAGGCCTGCAATCTCATGGTGGGGGCATCACTTGTGTGTTGAGCTCTCTGATATGTTGCCATGTCTGATGATTTCGTGGCTGATCCATTGATCTACCTGAATCCTCTAGTCTCTGAGATCTCTGCGACCTTCCCATAGACTACTCACTAAAGCTAGGTAGTCTTTATCCCTAGGGAACAACCTCATAGTACAGGGCCTTATAATAGGAGGCCCTTCTATTAGCCATAACTAATTACATGAAAATCCTCAATACCATAGTGGTTCCATCGGTCCACCTAAAGGAGGCCACCTTTCCCTATAATCTAGCCAACTCAGCCCAGCTCGTTGTCCTCTCAACTGCTAGTATGTCCCTCTTAGTTGTAATGGCATGTACCTATGTCTAGGACTATTGTAGAAGGATCATGATCTATGCACTCTGAGTAGCCAACTACTATATCTGTTGGATCCAGATGCCTCCATATCTTTCACATCCTTGGATGGCCTATGCTTTGGCCTAGTCCCACTCTGGAGTAAGAACTTGTATCTGAGCTCGGGTATGGTCCCTCTTGGCCACCACTTGAAGTTGGACGGCTATAACCTCTTGTAACTACTATTGTAGGAGGGATATCTTCCCTCCATCTCCTCTACCTCAACCATCATCTCCATTGTCGTCTCCACCCCCTCCACCTCTCGACATACTATGTGGTGGGATAGGCATGGGCCCCTAATGTAAACTTGGCCATGGAGGATGACATTGTGGTGCTGACACCTGCTGCAAAGGAAAGTGAACACCAGCTGGTATGCCCATTTGGGTCATCTGAATTGGTCTGACAATAGGCACCTTCCTCTATCTCTATTGTGGTAATGGTAAAGGAACCTATCTACCACCACCTTTTCTGTCACTACCATCATGACCAATACCATAAAATCCATCATCATCATCACCGTCCTCATCATCTTCATCCTTAGTGTCCTCTTTAGCAGGTGGCTTGACTCCGACATCGCATAAGCCCTATGGAATAGATAGTCTACGTAGTAAGAATATCAAGTACCAAGGCCCATACTTGGTAGTGACTCTAGGATCTCAGACTTGTCTCATGGGTGCCCATACTAGTGACACCATCCCATCAATAATGACATAGGATCTTTCTGGCTTAATCACTTGCCCCATGTCGAATCTCTTGCTCCCCTGTAATAATACCACATGTCTAGCCTAGGTACACCCTAAATAGATCCAAACTGACTCTAGCACTAATCCACTGTGTAAGTATTCATGATGTAACCACGAATATCGATCAAGAAATGCTCAACCATGGCTATGCTGAGCTCAAAGTCATCCTCGACCCACTGATAATGGTGATATGGCCACCATACCATATTGTGCTACTGAATCTCATCAAATAACCTACGATAATAGTATGTATCACCCTAATGACCACATATGTCATCGATAATAGAGACCCATCCCATCACTGAAGGATCCTCTGGGTCTCACACCCAAAGAGCACCTACGGGGTGACCAATAGCTATGTGTTCCCAGGCCCAAATCTGCAATAATGTGGCGTGACCTATGATCTTCTGACCATGGTAAGTGATGAGCTGAAGATCCCTATACATGTGAGCTAGGATGTACCATCCCCAACCATACCTATTTCCTTGGAAAATTCCTTTTATAACACTAATGATACCAAGTGGAAATATGGCACCTGTCTTATCCTGAGCAGGAAGCCACTGATAAGATCCTTCATGTAGACTGGCATGTAGTGCCATCTAATATTTGTGATGCAACGGTGTAAGTGTACAATCATCCCTTAGTGAGGAATGTTATTACAACCAAATACCTTGATCAGGAATTCCAAAATTTCCTCCTCCCTACTAATATACTCAATGGGCATCCTAGCCTATGTGCCCCTAGACATGTGGTATTCTCGCTCCCCTGTAAGAATACCACATGTGTATGTGCATCCTAGCCTAGGTACAAAGAATGAGTGAAACGTCCTCAAGCATCATGGTCATCTCCCTTGTTGGGAGCCAAAAACACTGGCTCTCACTGTGCCATCACTCCACCAAAGTGGTGAAAATACCATGGTCCAAAGTAATCATATGCATCCTCGCAGCATGGGCCAATCCCGTCACCTCCAGAGGGATACCTATAATTTTCCTGTCTTGAGAATGGAAAGCTGCCTCTATGGCCATGAGACGGCCACATCGCTACCTTTTCTAAAGAGATGGTAGTCATCTCTGTAAAATAACGTGTTAAAAAAAACAATTCTTCTATTTTTTGTCTAATAAATCTAAGTCATCTAATCTTATTTATGCATATTCTTGACAAAATTTCTAATTTTTTCTTCTAAGTAAGAACTTTCTTCTTTTTTGTGCATACGCGCCCTTTTGGGCATATATGCCCTCATTCTCATGTGTACGCACCCTTGACGCATATGCACTCTTTTTCATGTGTACGTGCTCATATAAGTATGTACACACATTGTCCTATTCATTTTACTAACTAACGTGTACGTGAAAATTTCACCGCACACATGCATGTTTATATGTATACGCTAAAGCGTATTCATGTTTTTACCTATGGTGTGTATGTTAGGTATTTCATGCCTACGCGTGTGTATTTTTTTCTATGTACGCATGCATGTACACATATTTGTGATGGATACACACTCACATGAATGCCTATGTGCCCCTAGGATGCACGTACACATTTGTAACAGTCAGTATGACCCTAGTAAACCCTAATTAATGCTAATTAATGTGTAATTTGATGAGAAGGGTTTCGGTACTCACAAACGGTGCGTCACCCTCCTCCCATTTGTACTCTTGGATCATGTCAGCTCACTTCCATATCCTCTAGACCCGTGCCATCTCACTCACCACTTAGTCTCGCAATCACTCGCGGTTAAGAATTTGGCAGCACTCCGTAACAAATAAACTGATCGTGAGGGTTTACCCCTCGGGTGGGGTATATCAAGTCACTTTAACCCACCGCAATGCCCTTGGGGAATGTTTTGACCACTGTAATCACACTAACCCTTATTTTACCCACCTTGATAATTATTATTATTCAATAATTATTTTTAATTAATTGTCGACTATGTTGGAGCATTATTTTCCACTTAGCACTCATTTCTTCTCCCTGGGGAAGTTTTAATTCCTCCAAATTTTATTTCCCATTCTCCTTTCTTCTACTAACCATCATGATAATTATTTGTATTAAATAATTATTTTTGACCCTTTTTTGTTGCATTGGAGCATAGTTTTTCCACCTGGAGCATGTTTCTTCTCACTGGAGCTTTATTCTTGCTTTTAGGAGAGCCTCAACTATTCCATTTCTTCTAACAAACACCAAAAATCCTGAAAATAATTTTTTTTTGAAAATTTCATAAAAATTCAAATACATTGGAAAATACTCACAAAAATCCTAAAAATTGTTAAAAATTCAAAAATAGGTAAAAATTTGACACAACTAAAATATGTGTCACACACATTGTATTTATTCCATATCTTGCTAACATTTCCACATGTTCTTGAACCACGCAACTTGTGGATCACCTAGATCTACTACCATTTACAAAGCTAGCATGCTTGCTTCGTCTGTACTTTAGGGCACAATGAGTTGCCTAGTACCATTTCATAGCACATAAATCTTTATTATTGGATCATGTGTCCTTCATCAACTCCCCTTGCATGTATCATTTCTTGAGGAATAATTTTTAACCCTTGTCGTTAATCGTGATCATTTGGGAGAATCAACCTAATAACAAAACATTTGTGCAATAGTCTTTACCATTGTTGGTTTGAATATGTGTGTTTGTACTTGTTTCCCTATTAGGTTATCTTGTTTATTTTCTCTTATTGAATTGCATTATGTTTGTTATAGGGAGTTAGGCATCTTTTGCTTTCTTTCATTGTATTGTATCTTGTATGTTGCATGGAGTTGGTGTTTTTAGCAATAGACAATTGTTCATATTATGGCTTTTCATGTCATTTTATGATTTTTCCGTATGTTTATATTTTTAATAAGGATTGATGGTGTAGATCTTTGGCTATATGATGACACTAAAAGTTGTTTCAATACACTGGATGAAAGCTTTATCTTTTCTCCCCATCTTCACTCCTCTTCTATATCATTCTCCTATTGACATTATTCCTCTAATTCACCTAGAGCATCTTGCCCCCCTTTCCTTTTCTTCTTTCTATTTTTCAATCATCCATCGACCTCTTTCATCACCCCATCGGCACTCGAGGGGGAATTCCTCTCACCACTATTTTTTCTTCAATCTCTTAAAAAATTGGGTTTTTGTACTTGTCTACTATCTTTTAAGTGGCGTTGTTTATGCCACCCCAAAGACAGGAAAATGTAGACACCTGTAATTTAGATAAAACAATTTAAACACTAAATTTTTCTAATTGTACCCTTTCCCACAAATTGACGAAATATCATCAATAATGCACAATTTATCCTCTATTACCGCTAATTAATTACATTATGACAATTAATTATCCCTTATATCACTCAAAACGACAATTAATGACCTTTCATTAATTAATCCTCCTTTCTATCTAGATTAACTAATTATTCTTAATTAATTAATTCTCTCTTCTATTTAATCAATAAATCGTCATTTATTTGATTAAAGTTCTCTCATAGCATAGATCAAACTAATTTTCTTCTCAAATGCTTCTAAAATATAGATCACCCCATTTAATTAATCACTTGATTTAATTAATGCACCCCTTAAATTCCCATGAGTCACTAAAGGACACATTAAACTCCCCTAAAGTAAACTCAACCACTATTAACCATCTTTATCCATTACTAACCTATATTTGTTATTATCCCACATGTAATAGGAAGAAAATTTTCTTCAAACCATTAGGTTATAAAAGGAACCCTCCTCCTACCTTTCTACTTACACCTTTACATGCTTATAACCTAAACTATATGCAATTTCATCGTTGAGAAATCTTCCATTAGTGTTGAGCTACGTATCATCATCTTGCATTCATCCATCTAAGATTTTGGGTCATATGGAGAAGATCAAGGAGGTCCTATATCCAAGCCTTTGTTGAGATCCATTGTCAATCCCTTGGGATCAAACAAACTATCACATTTTGATAGCTAAGGGTCTACATAGATACATCTCTTGTTTATCTTTCAAAGAGTAGAGGATAAAGTTTTAGCATGTAAGTTTTAGTTTCATTTCAAAGTTATAATGCATAATGTTGATATTTACTCTTGTTTAGCTCTTAGCATGATGATATTTGTGTAGTTAGCGCATTTTTTAAAACTATTGAGGTGTTAGTTTCAATTATCTTTGCATAACTAACTAATACATTGATACAGTTACCACACGCATTAGATAAAGGACCTTTGTCCTTCAATTTCATCAGATAGTTAATTCAAACACACACACTTGAGGGGAAAAATGATTATTTCTCCCCTTGCTCATGTAACTTAGACTATCACATATAAAATTTCACACACATAGCATCGACATTACTCGATGATGCACTCTTATGCTTTGGTTCACACTTGACTGTTGAGGGCATCCTACACACATGAAACTCACACACTACATAGTATGCACTACACATCACACGTATTTATACATATTACACCTTTCTATATACACATCACATTGCATCTTAAATCGTACATTGTACATCATACATCTTACATATTACATCTTGCATCTACTCCGCATCACTCGTCTTTTGACCTCTACACATCACACGACATCTCACATTTATCATTCACAGTTTGTGTTATGTACATCATACATCTTTTATGCTTATATCTTGCATCACAAAATACTCATTCTACACAGTATTGAGTGTGCACTTCACACATCTTGCATAGCATCCTACCCATACTACACTACACATTCTACACGCCACATGGAATTTTCTCATTATTGCATATACTACACACTTTATACATCTCGCTCATCTACTTCGACCCACTGCATTCACTACCCTATGATACACTCGGGTCTCACAGTCCATACTAAACTATTGAGGGTATACATCACAAATGGACCTCATCTCATTCACTAAGTTGTCACTCATGCATCATTTATGGATTAGTGGTATACAATATAACATACATTATCACTTTGTCTAACAATCCTTTGCTGATATATTTTAAAGAATAAATCATCACTTATTCTATCATCTTGAATTGATATACATCGTAGGATACATCATCACTTTTTCTAGCATCCTTTCGTGACATAGGCTATAGGATATATCCTCACTTCTTCTGTCATGTTTTAGTGATATACACTTTAGGCTAGATCATGACTTGTTTTGATCATATTGTCATGATATACGATTTAATATAAAGCATCATGTTTTTTCATACATAATTTCCATGTCACATATCATCACTACACATTCACCACATTGCTCTACAACAAATAGTTTGAACCATTTCTTGATGATGCACTCTCGTTTAAGGTTCATTATTGACTATTGCGGGGGCATAAACAACCTCATTGCATACACTTCCATTCACTTGGGGGACATACGACTCCTATCATACACTCTACATTCCATTCCATCCATGCACAAAATACTGAATATCTTGGTTGCATTTACTCTTTCTTCTACATTTACTCGTACATGTTCATCTTATCACACATATTGTTGACAATTTTTGCACTTATGCATAAATGAGCTACTCAAAACTTCATTACGATGGATGGCATTAGTGAAGTGAACCTATGCTAGGGGAGATTCTTTCAGTTCAATATTATTTCTCTTGTATAAATTAATGATTACATGAAATATGTAGCTATGGGTGCTGTTACAAAACGTAACAGATCACATAGTCTATAATTTCAAGATTATCTTCAGCAAAAGAACAAAAATCCCCAAAGGAAAGATGTGTTATCTTGATGAAGACATGAAGCTCAGAATAGATGAAGTGTTAAGTTTTGGAACAACAATCATAATTTCATATTGCAGCAGTCAAAGTTCATTGCTAAAAGTTACATGTATTTTAAAGTTCTTTCCTTCATGATTAAATACATTCAATTGTGTTATTAAGTTGTTTAATTCATTATACAATCCATATAAAAATCTGAAATGTAGAAAGAAATACACAACTCAGTTTCAGAATTCAATGTTTTATTCATAAGGAATTTCAAATGTTCCCACACAAGCTGTGGGATGTAACTCAAAAGTAAATTACAACTACTAAATTAAGAGGTACATATGCATGAAAAAGAAAGTAAAGGAGTATGAAAGAACCCATCATTTCCTTGGGTTTCTTTCTTTTCAGTTGATGCATTTCCAGCTCCAACTTTGCTCCATCTTCATCCTCGCTGCTTAGCAAATGGCACTGTACCTGAAAACAAGAAAAGGAAAGATTGTCAATATTGAGCTCAGGGTTGATCCATATTCCTATACTATCCAAATTCATGCAAGTGGATCTCTTAACAACAGGAGGTATAAATTACATGAAGATTCAAAGGCACAACTAATAAAAGCACTATTCTGTAGTATCATACATCATACATGACTCATTCACTCAGAGAGAAGAAAGAGAAAAACTATGGAATAAAAGAGAGGCCAAAAATCCTAATGTTTTCTAACCAATTTATCTAAATGTGCAGATACAGGTAAGAAGAGAGAAGTCATACATTCTGTAACTTGAATCAGAAAGGTACATTTATTTCAGTTCAAACTAAAGGCTGAAGTTAACTGGAATGAGACAAGATTACAGCTGAAACATAGAATGGAAAAGGAAATTTGAGAAAATTTTGATAGGGCTTCGCCATGTAAAATGGATATTTTACATCTTTCCATCATGTTATTTCAAACTAATACATGCTTGAAAGCTATATGATAAATAAAATAGTAATGCAGAAAATAGATAATGCATGGTATGGTAAAAGACAATAGTTAACATAATTAAGCTTCCAACAACAAGCCATGATTCGATAGATGAAGGATATAATACCAATCAAAGGAAAGAAGTGTTACAACTTACCCAAATATTGAGAAAGAAAGTATCCAGATTCACATTTCCAAAGTGGCTTATTCCAAATTCACTTAAGCTCATAAGAAAGATTTTACACTAATACTCAATAAGCTAAGCTTCACAACTTGTAAATGGTATGAGAAAAGACAAGTTGTACACATTTTTAGAACATCAGAATATATCTTGGAGATGCTACAGTACTAATGGGGTACAATTATGAAAAGTAAAGTATAAGTCAATTTTTATGAATATAAAGTCAGTCAGTGTAAATTAATCATAAAGGAGCAGAACCTTAAGTAGATTCAAGTCATTTCAACAACCATTAAATCAAAGTGCTCAAGTTTTCAAATCAAAAGGGATGTTATTATCATGATTGGAGAAAAGTAAGCATCTACTAGTGAACGATTTGCAAATCTAGCTTCAAGCCAACAAGGAATCATCAAGCATACATGTTAAGATCATTTCAGTGTAATGAATTCAAACATATGCAATGATTCTTCAAATATCAACATGGAAATGAATGGAGTAAGAAGAAATCATAGTATCATTAAAAGCCTAATATACATCCATGGATTGTTTCAATTTCAAAGGAAATTCAAGTACCAAAAAACATTTCATTACCCTAAGTGCATTTAAAAGAATTTCAATGAAAACTTTCAGCATATGTTATTCAACAATGAAATCTCAAGTGCACAAGCTATAAAACATTATACAAAAATACAAAGGTTTTAATGCTCAGTTGATTATCATGGAACTTAAAACAGATCTTGAAGTATTAAAATTTTGCAAAGAAATATGGCATATATTAATAGCAGTATCAAGTCATCCATTAAAGGTTCCATCTTGTTTCATGCAAATGCAAACAAGTAAAGACATGGAGTCCAAGGAACAAGGCTTCAAGATAATGTAAAACATTGGGAAAATTTCACAAGAATTAATACCTAGTAACTCATATCAAATGCATTCAACTGAGTAAAAGCATGCAGGGAATCATTGAAATGAGAACCCATCTAATCACAAGCTTCAGTTCATCTAATCTTGGAAATTGAATAAATGGGAAATGCAAAAAAAATATGGTAATTAAGCCAAAAAAGCTCAAATGAAACAAGATACCCAATATGCATACCAAGCTATTCAATCTTTTCACACCAATAGCTAATTTTCAATGAATCCAGTTCATAGTATCAAATTGTAGTCATTTTAACAACATGCCATACAATTATAAGAAATGCGTACAAGAAATCTCAGAGGGTTTTCTTAATACAACAAAAAAAATGAACTCTTTTATACCCCAAGAGCCAAGTTCTTAAATGAATCTAAGTGCAAAATGATTCGAAATTAGGGAAAGAGTTCATAATTCATTAATCAAAAAACCCATTGATGGGTATTAGTAAATCAAAGATGGATAAAAGTATCAAAGGATAATACACAATGGAGAGTAGAACTATGCAAAGAAAGACCCAAAGAATCATGCAAACCCAAGGTGATACACATGGGTCAAAATAGAGCTCAAATCAAATTGTTCTCCATAGCAATGTGTTTTAAAATTTTATAAAGGATAAATCTAGCAATAGTAGAACATGAATACCATATCTTAAAATTTGCATATCTATAGTTTTAGAGATAGTATCATAAACATTAGTGAAAATATTCGAAGAAGAAACCAAAGTTTCAAAATTCATGCTTATCAACATTTTTATGCAACATACGACAAGGTAAGATATATAAAACGATTCATTCAAGTAGACAAGATGTGAAATATTTTACCAAATTTTTCAGAAGAGTTTCGAAAATAGAACACAAACTCACCCTTGGAGTCAAGTGAAACAAACCCTCAAATGTAGTGTTTTGAAACCCAGATATGAGACTCAAGCTCAAGAAGTTTCAAAAAATAGAACCCAATCATGACAAGAATCAAGAATTTCTTTTATTATAAAAGATAACATGAAAGGAATGTACTTTCAAAACTTCAGTACAGGATCTTGAGAAAATTTATAATGCAGAAGAGATTTACAAATATTTTTGTAAACAAGAGCAAATGAAAATTAAACTCAAAGAAAACCATGAGAGAAAAGCTCAATACGAGCTCCAAGACTTCACCATTAACTACCAAGAAATTGCAGAGAATTTAAATCAATTCACAAAACTCTCCGTAAAAGTTCAAACAAAAGTGAGGAAATGAGCTCAAGAACATTAAGTAAAATATGGCCATTATAATGATGAGAAAATAAAACTTCAGAAGACCTTTGAGAGCATTTAACATGAAAAATAAGCCATTCATGAAGAGCTCAAATGAGATCAATAATGATGCAGCCCCATAATATCACAAAGCGTCTCAAAACGAAGTGAAATCCATACAATACATAATTATCCACGGCCTGTCTAAAACAAGAGATCTCGATAACAATCAAGAGGTCTGAAATAATTTTTCCATGTGCTTCAAATACCTGCTCAAAATCACAGAAACCAATAAATACCAATTAGGCTCAAAGCATCTCGAAATGAGGATGAAAAAATAAGTCCAAGAAAATCTCCTGGAGCTTCATCCTTAGCAGAAAGATTTCAATCCCATATTGGTGAAGATCTAGAATAATACTACGAGAACCACTTTCATTCTACCTAGCTTCCACAGATGTGAAAAAATCAACGTTCCAAAATCAATCAGTATGAAGATCAAAGTTGATCAAATGATCAAAATAATGCAAACCCTATCCCACTTTCATGAGAAATCAAAGTTACAATCATCAATTATAATTAGATATCAAGGATGTCAATGATAAAGTTACCAATTAGTGAACAAGATCAATGTCAATGATGGGTAGAATCTAAACCGTAGTGCCAAATACAATATTAAATGGTTTCATAATCAACCCGATAAACATATCAGACATTTAAAGGATTATAACGGTCCAATATTCCAAACAATGATCCCAATGTTATCCAATCAAAACCAATGATAGTAATGTCATGTCATGCCTAAGCTAGATCAAAAGTACAATAACCAATTGGTCATTACCTGATTTCAAGCAATAACTCAATGTGAAAAGGGGACTTTCAAAGGATTTGATTCATGAATACATACCAATGTCATCGTAGAAGGTATCCAAGCTTATTATTCACATTTTTAACAAGAATAAAAAAGTAAATAACGTCTTTCATGATTATTCACACACCGAATACTATGCCCAAGGGCCAAGGAGTGGTCATTTCAAAGTCAAGGGATCGACCCAACTTAAGGAAGGAAAGTACCCTTAATCATAGTCATTACTGTGCCAATGATTTTGAAAATCTTATAGGTCCTGCACCATGCAACTAATTATTATTACATAATCAAGTAATAATACTTGATTATTATTATTGATTAAAGTTTATTTGCAATCATATATAAAGCATTATGATAAAACAATGAATGAACAAAGAATGCTCAATCACTACATGTTTCCCCACATATGTGATTCATGGTGAGTTAAGAGATAAAGTATTTAAATCAAATTAATTATGACTTAGCTCTCACATGGCAAAGATGTATACCTTCATTGAAGAGTTATATTTACATGTGTATCCAAGGGGGCAAGTGAATCAACAATTTTAAGTGTCATTGTAATCAAAGCACTAGAAGACCAATTGCATGCACATTGGAGAAGACTTGCTCATCAAGAAAGGTTTATTATTAGCAAAATTATTCACCCATTTTTATTAAAAATAGAACAAGTCAACTGTAGTTTGACTGAGTTGTATTTTTGTAAAAAGGCTATTAATGCCTCATTGTATTAGCATGCTTATTTTTATTCCTTTATTTATTCATGATAAAGGGTAAAAATAGGATGCATGGGAAAGTACAATTTTAGTCTATTTTTAGGATGGGTGGGATGAATAATTTTTCTATATATTGTGTGCATTAGCAAAGCACAAAAGGAGGAATTTTTGGACACAGGAGTGCTGAAGTGGGGTTTTTCTAGTTTTTCCCCTTGAATGAGAAGTATATTTTTCCTTTCCAATTATTTACAAGTCTTGTGTATGTTCTTATTAATCCTTGTGAATGTTCAAATTCCCTGGTTAATCATCCTACCCTATTGTAAATTTAGCAATTTATGCATGATATTAGTGTGCATGTGTAGCTTAACAGTATTGTTGTGAAACTTTCCCTCAATGCATCAAGTGTTTGCCTTAATATTCTATTGAAAACTATTGGTTTGTGCATCCAGAATTCATTTTCATATCAATTGTGCATGTACTCAGTCAAAGACCTCAAACAATTTTGGTGTATCACCCCAATTTTGATTCTATTCTCAGTTATCTTTTACCCTCAAATATCCAAAAATTAGTTTAGGATACATCAAGAAGGAACCGGCCTTGATACCAGAGACTCACCTCAAAATAGGTATACCCACAGACCTGAGGTGTTTCCATTGTATCTACAAAAGAGAGAGATCCATTTTGCAAGCTTAGAACACCTGCAGCCATCTCTCTACAAGGTGCACTTTTAAGAGATAACAATTTTTGGCATGCCTAGTGGGACAATGAATCATATCTGTGAGAAAATTACATGCAATTTACAGCAGATTAATAGCAAGTAAAAGTTACTTTTGGATCTACACGCTGCAACAATTTATTCTAAAGATTAAAAGATTTATTTGGTGACTCCGTAAAGCTGATTTCAGACCAATTTTGCAGCATGTTCCATGCCTAAAGTGACTACAAGATCATCGGTAAGAGGAATTCCTTCTGATTTTATTTCTTTACCTTTGAATTCTGCAAGAAGAAGAAGAGTTGGTAACACCCTACCTTATAATAGGCCTGGTTTTAACAACCCTCCTCCTAATCTTCCTTCACCACAGTGTTAATTTCTCTATTCAAATCCCCGTTTTTCCAATGGCTATTCAACCACCTAGGAATTTTGTGACCTTTACTAATGGCAGCCCATTAGTGATTCATAGTTTATCATGATATCCCTAATGCTGCCATGAAAAGCTTACCTACATTCACTGGTGAAAATCAGGTTACACCAACAGAGCATATCAAAGATGTTGCAGCCCTATGTGCAGTCCATAATATTACTCATGAAGATGTGGCTTTGAGACTTTTAGTTGCATCCTTTAAAGGGAAAGCCTTGCAATGGTATAGAAATTTAGAGATTGGAAGCATAAGAACTTGGGATGAGTTAGGTGGTAAATTGCTGAAACAATTTCAAGATAATTCAGATCATTTATCCCTCATAGAACAACTATCTACAATTAGAAGAGCCCCTCATGAATTTATGGCTAGTTTCAATATTTGTTTTTCCAGAACTTGGGAAAGAATTCCAGCAAGTGTCAAGCCTCAAGCTGACCATGCTTTCCTTTATTATCTTAGAGCATTAAACAGTGATATTTCAACTATGATTCAGTCTATGGGAGGTGATACTCTCACGGAAGCTTATGAAATTGCTATAAAGCTGAAAATAGTCTTATTCAAGCTGGAAAGTTAGCACCAAGGCCTTCAATGCCTTTTTAGTAGATTTGTCACCTATTCCAAAGCCTATCACCATTATAGAACCTTTTATTGCAGCCCCATCAGATGACATGTTTAAATCTTTGTCAGACTATGGGAAACAAGCTCACTTCGATTGAAAATAGACTTACATTACCTAGCAGGTTTTTTCAAGCTCCTCATCAGCAAAACCAGCAAAATAGGACAACCTTATCAGCAGAATCAAAATTATAGGCAACCTTATTTGCAAAGGTAGTTTGACCAAAAGGCTCCTACTCCATCTAATGCTTTAGTCCCAGTTAATATGGCTACAGAAGAATGGTGTCAACCTTGTAATCAACCTCATTTAGCTGCAAGTTGCCCAAATGCTTTCCTGAATATAAGTCTTGTTGCACAACCTCAACCTGAGACATTGTTCATGCCTCAAATGGAGGGTGGGCAGCAAGAAACTTATGTTCAGAAAGCACCTGAACAAAACTTAGTCAATTTTAGTGAGGATGATTTCATTGCAGTTACTACTAGGGCTAAAGAAAAGGCCCAAGAAAGTCAAAAAAAGAAAAATAGGCTTGTTCTTCCCAAAGTCACTGATAAAACTACAACTACAGGCCAAAAATCAGCTAACAGTTCTGTTGTTCCACAAAAAATAGATGGTGTTTCAGCTTGTAAAGATCAGAAAAAATTGCTACAACATGATCCAAGAAGATTATTTATACCTTAGATATCAAAAGAAACTGAAGCAGAATCAGTTTTTGCTAAAGCCTATGCTAAAACAGTAGAGTCTGTTTCCAAAATTATTGCTTCTTTTAACATTGTTGATGTAATTAAAAAGCATAATGTTAATATCTCAATGTGGGATGCTCTAAGTATTCCAAGATAACAAGAGTTGCTTTCTCATGAACTTGCTAAGCTGTAGATTTCTTCAAAAACAACAGAAAAGGAAGTTCAAAAAATAGATGGTCCTTAGAACAATGGAACAGGACCACATTAAAGAAGTTAAATGGATGGTTCAAAAGGTTTTAAATGCTGAAGACATCAAGAAACCACCACCATTTTATTTTTCACTAATTATTAGAGAGCATCTTGTTCATAACTGTATGGTTGACAGCATGGTGCAAGTAACACAGTTATGCCAAAAGCAATTGTAGAAAAGTTGGGTTTGCATTATGAACCTACAGAGAAGAGTGTGCTACAGCTTGATGGGACTACAATGAATACAGTTGGTGTCATCAAAAATCTAGAGGTAACATTACATGCTTGTCCAAATGTTTCCATTTTGCAAGATGTTACTGTTGTGGATTTACCTCCTTACTTTGCTATATGCTTATCTAGAGATTTCACAACAAAAATAGGAGGTTATCTCTCTTCAGATTGGTCTTTTTGTTCTTCACTACACATTATGGGACCAAAGTTACTATCAATTCTAAACCATTGGCTAGATTTCACATCGAACCTCATGCTTCTAATGCATTAGCTAATTATGCAGCCTTAGACCAGTCTGATTTTGATAATACAGCTCATGTTTCAGCACTAGATGGTGTTTCTAATCTGTTTATGGATGAAAAGACACATGAAGAACATGCTCATGATCCTTTCAAAGAAGTTGAAGAACATCTGTTTGGTGTGTATTGCCCGCATGAGGAAAACACACCAATTCCCTTGTTGTCCAAAATAGAAAATGCAGCAGAAGGGATTTGGAAGCTTCATTTTGATGGAGCTAAGAACAAGAAAGGACAAGGAGCAGGTTTGATGCTCACTTCCCCCACAAATGAAAGGTATTTCTCAGCTTTGAGTCTCCAATTTTCTTGCACTTGTAATGTAGCTGAATACGAAGCGTTAATTCATGGCTTACTTTGGGCCAGAAAGAGAGGTATTAGCATGTTACATATTTTTGGTGATTCTGAGTTGGTTATCAATCAAGTAAGAAATTTCAATGTTTGTAAGAATCCATTAATGAAGTCTTATAGACATAGAGTTTCAAACTTAATGGAAGATTTCAATGCTATTAATATCCAGTCCATTCCTAGAACAGAAAACAAGCATGCAGATAGACTTGCAGCAATTGGTGCCAGTTTTGAAGTGCTGGAACAAATTAAAAACAATGAGATTTAGCCTCACATAAAGCTGATTGTCAGGCCTTCTATACCTGATAATGATTTGAATTGGCAGGTTTTTGAAAATGATGAACAAATTTACAGGTTTTTACAGCAAGAAGCTAAATTTTCTACAGTAAATCAAGAGAAATTGCAACACTTATATGGTGACCAAATTGTTCAATTGAAGATGAATAAACTACCTCAAGGCTTGGTCACATTAGAAGACATCTTCAGCACTGATGATCAGTTAAGGAAAGACAAAACAAAGATGTCAACACATGCTGACAATTATGAAGAGATCTTAGTTGATGATGGGAAGAATTTATTTCTCGGAAAGGTATGTTCCTTAGCTGAGAAACTTTCCTTTATCAATATTTGTAAGGAATTTAAGGATGTTTTTGCTTGGAAATACCAAGATCTGAAAGGGTTTGATCCAATTTTGGCACAACATACTATTGAATTACAGCCAAATTCCAAGCCAGTTAGGCAAAAACAGAGGCCTGTAAATCCTAAGATAGAACCTTTAATGAGAAAAGAGTTATCTAAGTTGATCGAATCAGGTATTATCTTTCCAGTTAAGCATTCAAGTTGGGTAGCCAATCTTGTTCCTATTCGGAAAAAGAATGGAGAAATCAGATTATGTGTGGATTTTAGAGATCTTAATAAAGCTTCACTAAAAGATCATTACCCACTGCCCAATATGGATCAGATTTTAAGAATTAACTTTCTGGTTTTGATAGACTATCTCTTCTGGATGGTTATAGTGGATACAATCAGATTCTAGTCTGAGAAGAAGATAGGTACAAAACAACTTTTACCACCAAGTGGGGTACTTATGCTTACAAAAGAATGCCTTTTGGCCTTTCAAATGTTGGTGCAATGTTTCAACATGCAATGGACATGGATTTTTGTAGCTTATTAAATAAATGCATACTGGTTTATTTGGATGATGTTACCGTATTTTCAAAAAATTCAGATGAACATCTAATACATCTAAGGTAGACTTTTCAGTTATGCAGACAGTTTGGAATATCTTTGAATCCCAAAAAGTCTATCTTTTTAGTACATCAAGGTAAATTACTTGGTCATATTGTTTCTAAACAAGGTTTAGCAATTGACCCTTTCAGAATTGAAGCCATATCACAACTATCATTGCCTCATCACAAGAAGGCATTACAGAGTTTCCTGGGAAAAATCAACTTTGTTAGAAGATTTGTTCCAGATTTTGCAGCATTGGTTAAACCATTGACAACTATGTTAAAGAAAGAGAAGACTTTCTCTTGGACCAATGAAGGGAGAGAAGGGTTTGAAGCAATTAAAAAAGCCATTTCTCAAGCTCCTACTCTTACAAATCCAAATTTTGATAAATATTTTACAATGTATGCACTTGCAGGAGCTGAAACAATCTCAACCATATTAACTCAGGTTAATGATGAAAATATTGAGCAGCCAATTGCTTTCTTTGGACAAAGTTTGCATGACTACGAAACAAGGTACACATTTCTTGAAAAATAAGTACTTTCAGTAGTCAGAGGACTAAAGAATTTTAAGTACATGCTTTCAAACAACAAGATACATGTTCTTGTTTCTCATCCAAGTGTAAAATATTTCTTGTTAAATAAAGAATTGAATGAGAAGAGAGCAGGATGGATAATGAAAGTCATGGAATACGATGTTGATATCCATGTTGCGAAGACAGTTTGAGGTAAAGGTTTGTGTGAGCATCTAATTGCTGATATGGAAAAATAGTAGGCTGCAAAATTAGAAGATCCAGAACAACATGCTGAAGTTACGTATCAGCAATCAGATAACATGGTGCAACCAGAAAATCAACAACCTGAGCTTGTTCAAGAAGTTCAGGAATCAAGATGGATGACTGATTTAGTTAACTATCTACAACATGACACTTATCCAGAAGGTATGGACAAGAATAAATGAAGATATTTCAGGTTACAAGTTGTACCTTATGTTTTTATTGATGGTGTGTTATTCAAAAGAGATATAAATGGAATCTTGTTGCGATGTGTTGATTATGATAGAATTCAGTAATTATTATCCGAATTCCATGAAGGACCTACAGGAGGTCATTTTTCAGCACGTACCACAGTCTTAAAAATTATGAAAGCTGGTTACTATTGGCCCAACATATTCAAATACTATTTTGAATGGATCAGAAAGTGTAAGAAATGTGCTTTCTTTGTTGAAAAAGAATGTTTAGCTTTGCTGCCCTTACAACATATTTAGGTTTATCAACCTTTCATGCAGTGGGGTCTTGACTTTATTGGCATGATAAACCCACCTTTGTCACAAGGACACAAGTGGATTTTGACTGCTACAGATTACTTTACACACTAGACTGAAGAAATAGCTTGAAAGATGCTAATAAAACTTTGATATTATCCTTTTATGAAGGTATAGTTTGCAGATTTGGTGTTCCAGCAACTATTATTTTAGATAATACTTTAGCATTTCTTGGTGCAAATGTAACAGACTGGGCTGTCAACCACGGAATTTATTTAAGTACATCATCTAATTATTACCCACAAGGTAATGGGTTAGCTGAAAGTACTAACAAGAATCTTCTTAGAATCATAAAAAGAACACTCAAAGATAGCCAGAGAGCTTGGCATCTAATGTTTGAATTCAACACTTTGGGCTGACAGAGTGACTCCTAAAAGAGTACTTGGCAATTCACCATACAATCTTTTTTACGGAAGAGAAGTAGGAATTCCTATTTTAGTTGAGTTACCTACATTATATTTGCTACATTAGATGGAGCTAGTTGAGAATGAACCATTGCAGATTCATTATGCAGAATTAATGGAATTACAAGAGCTGAGGGATCAAGCTCATGTGAACATGGAAAAGAATCAGAAAAAGATGAAGAAATTTTTTGATAAGAAGGATAAGTTTAGAATCTTCAATGAAGGAGACATTGTGTTGAAATGGGATGCTGATCGTTGCAAAGCCAAGGAAATCACAAAAAAGTTTGATACAATCTGGAGTGGTCCTTACATGATTTCAGCTTGCAAAGAACACAATGAATTTCATCTCTCAAGGCTGAATGGAGAGGAACTTCCCATTCCTATGAATGGTATGTTTCTCAAACATTGTTATTGAAAATCCTACAGTGTCTGTTTAGAGAAGGATTTCCCTTTCAATAAGTGCAATTTCTACACATTGTAATGTTTTTCAATTCAATAAGTGCATTCATGCACATGATCTAGTTTACCAGATCCTTCCAAATTTTAGTTCATTTTGGAAGGGTTGGACCTTCAGAAAGGTATATTTTGATTACATGCTTTGGACTCCATGCCTAATGGACAAGAGCAAGGCACATGTTTACAAGCTAGCAAACAACTTTCCCCACAGGATCGCCAGAAATGTTGACAATTTTTGCACTTGTGCAAAAATGGGAAACTCAAAACTTTGTTACGTTGGATGGCATTGGTGAAGTGAACCTAATCTAGGGGAGATTATTTCAGTTCAATATTTGTTCTGTTGGATTAATTAATGATTACATGAAATCTGCAGCTATGTGTGTTGTTACAAAACATAACAGATCACATAGTCTGCAATTTCATGATTATCTTTAAAAAAAGAACACAAAGCCCCGAAGGATAGATGTGTTATCTTGATGAAGACATGAAGTACATAATAGATGAAGTGTTAAGTTTTGGAACAACAATCATAATTACAGATTGTAGCAGTCAAAGTTCATTGCTAAAAGTTACAGGTATTTTAAATTTATTTCCTTCATGATTAAATACATTCAATTATGTTATTGAGTTGTTTAATTCATTATACAATCCATATACAAAACTGAAATGTAGAAAGAAATACACAACTCATTTTCAGAATTCAATGTTTTATTCATAAGGAATTTCAAATGTTCCCACACAAGCCATGGGATGTAACTCAAAAGTAAATTACAACTACTGAAGTAAGAGGTACATATGCATGAAAAAGAAAATAAAGGAGTATGAAAGAACCCATCATTGCCTTGGGTTTCTTTCATTTTCGGTTGATGCATTTCCAGCTCCATCTTTGCTCTCCATCTTCATCCTTGTTGCTTGGCAAATGACACTGTACCTGAAAACCAAAAAAGGAAAGATTGTCAATATTGAGCTCAGGGTTGATCCATATTCCTATACTATCCAAATTCATGCAAGTGGATCTCTTAACAACATGAGGTATAAATTACATGAGGATCAAAGGCACAACTGATAAAAGCACTATTCTCAATAGCAGCATACATGACTTATTCACTCAGAAATAAGAGAGAGAAAGAAAGAGAAAAACTATGGAATAAAAGAGAGGCCAAAAAGCCTAATGTTTTCTAACCAAGTTTATCTAAATGTGCAGATACAGGTAAGAAGAAAGAAGTGATTTTAGTAGCATCTTGTAACTTGAATCAAAGAAAGTACATTAATTTCAATTCAAACTAAAGGATGAAGTTAACTAGAATGAGACAAGATTACAGCTGAAAACAGAATGGAAAAGGAAATCTGAGAAAATTTTGACAGGGCTTCGTCCATGTAAAATGGACATTTTACATCTTTCCATCATGCTATTTCAAACTAATACATGCTTGAAAGCCGTAGATAAATAAAATAGAAATGTAGAAAACAAATAATGCATGGTATGGTCAAAGATAAAAGTTAGCTAGAATTCAAGCTTCTAATAACAAGACATGATTCGATTAGATGAATTCTATACTAGATTCAAGTGATAACATGCAAATTGTATATTTACAAGATCATGTAAAGAAATCATAAGATTACAGATTTCAGAGCTTGCACTTTATAAGCCACCTTCAAAACTTGTAAGTACAAATCCAAGAGAAGAAAACAAAAAAATGGTACATAAATGCTACAGTACAAATGGAGTACAACTATGATAAGCAAAGTAGAGTCAATTTTTTTAAATATAAATTTATCAGTGTATCAATCAAAAGAGTGTAGAACTTAAGCATGATTCGAGCACATCAATAGGATAAATTACACCTAGTGCTCAAGTCTTTCAAACAGACAAATTTTTATTATCAAGAGCACAATGAAGCATCTAAATGAACTTTTATAGTGCTAGATTAAGTTACAGGCTCATCAATTTATCTTGTTAAGATCACATGGTACAAAATTACACTATGCTCCAAATATACAACTATGAATAGATAAGAAGAAATAATAATGCATTGAGGATCTAAGCAACAGGAATCCATATTTATTTAGTTTCAAAGGAATTCCCAAAAGTATAGTTCTCATCAAAATTTTAAAATGGTGAAAATCATCATGAAAATCTTCAGCTAATCTCAAAATAAAGCTCAAGGTATCAATGGATAAATATTATCAGAAAATATAGAGGTAGTTAACCGTGTATATTTCAAAACAACAGTGAATGGAGCTTATTACTTGTTTACAAAGAATAAAAAAAATTCAGGGATCAAGCTATGTAGGTTTAGGTTGTTTAAAAAATTTAGAACAAAGTAAAGAACAAACCGAACCTAACAAGGCTAAGTTCTATAAAACACAAAAACCACAAGTGCCACACCTTTTAAGTATCAAGCTGCAACAAGTCTGAGATCAACTCATACAGGATCCATTAAAATATAACACCTGGTGAAGCTTTAGAGCCCAAAGATCTAACATGGATATTTTGCATGGATAAGATAAATGGAATTTCTAAAAAAATTACAACAAGCTTACCAATAGAAACATTCAAGTTTAAACACTGAAAGCATTTTTCAAAGATTATAGTATCAAATTGCAGTCATATTTACAACAACCATACAATTATACAAATGTTTACAACATCTCAGAGGATTTGCAAATACAAAAAATAGTGAACTTTTATACCCCAAGAGCCAATAGTAGAATGAATCTAAGTGCAAAACGATTCGAAATCAGGGAAGAGTATAGATTCAGGTCATTAATCAAAAAACCATTGATGGGTATCAGTAAATCAGATATGGATCAAAGTATCGAAGGATAATACAGAGATGAAGAGTAGAACTCAAGCAAATAAAGACCCAAGAATCATGTAAACCCAGGTGATGCCATGGGTCGAAAAAGGCTCGAAGAAATTGTTCTCCATAGGAATGTTGTTTTAAAATGTTTGCAAATGACATATCTAGCAAGGTAGAAACTGAATACCTATATCTTAAAATATGTAGATCTACAATTTTAGAGATTATTATCATAAACAATGGTGAGTATATAAGAGGAAACTAAATCTTCAAGTTGCAGGCTCATTAACCTTTTTATGCATTGGTGAAAGGAAAAATTGAAGGAAGGACTTACTCAAAAAAGAGGGAAATGACGAACTTATCCATGCATGCTTGTTATTGAGCTAAATATCAAGTCCAAATGCACATCTGATATCAAAGGAAACATTCATGGCATTCCTCTCAATAGAACTCAAAAAGCAACAGAATTAGCTCGAATCAGAGCTCAGAGATGGTGGCCGTTGTTTTGAAAGAAACACGAAATGACAAAAACCTACAAAGGATCTCGTATAGTCACAGAAGAACCAAAGTTATGAAAAAACCATGAGCACATAACTTAGAGATTCCTTGTCGACAAAGAAGACGAGCTCCAAGACTTCACCATTAGTGCCAAGACATTGCAGAGAATAAGCAAATTGATTCATATAACCTCATAAGGGTTCACAGAAAGCGAGGAAAGGAGCTCCAGAAATCAATAAATATCAGCCATTACCATGATGATCACAGTCAGAAGATCAAGAGAAAAAACAATGAAAAGATATCTACAACGAGCTCAGAAGATTGATTTACAGGATAAATGAGAGCTTCATAAAGACCAATCCATAGAAGAACTAAGCTCAAATAATAAATAATGGTGGCCACATTCAAGAATCATATACATAGATCTCCATAACAATACAATATCAAGAAATACACTCGATTCAAAGTAAGAAATCCTCGAAGACCAGTAAATTCACAATTTGGAGCTTCTGAGGATCAAAATGGCAGTCCAACAAAATTTTTCAATGGCTTCGCCGCTCAGAAGGAGAAAGAAAAATGACCAAATGACAAATTCAATCAGCCTTTCAAAACCTAACTTCCACAGAGTTAAAGGTAAGTTAGAGAATCAATGGCTTGAGAGTTCTAAGTACAGATTGAACGATTGAGATACAAATCATCATGCTAACCATGGTTCAAATCATCAATGATTCATATGATGAGGGTACACTAGATCAATGGCCGTAAATCATTCACTACATTTGAAATATGTGCAACCCATGCCTGATGCCACCAACCACATTAAATGTCAAATGAAGACCCTAACTGAGGGTCAGAGAGATAAACATTTATAATGGAACAGGTACAACAATTGACGATCAAGAAACAATTATCAAAACCAATGCAAACTCATGGACTAACCACGGTCACAGAAGCATCCAAGTGTCAACCTATGATGAAACCCTAATTAGGGTAAATATAATACGCCACCGAGAAATATTCTAAGGGGTGAGTCATCGTGGGAAGGGAGCTAGCCCATGTCATTTAAAAATCATTGAATATTGACCTTTTAAAGGTCTAAAACCTTAGTCCAACAAATCAAAAACTAACTGTTGGTCGTCAAATAGGACTTTATGAAGAGCAACAGTCAGGGGACAAGAAGTCCCTCCTCTTTAATGGGAGAGGTTCCCTTATTCAGAAACGAACCTATTTACAAATATACAAAACATGATTTTCTGGTTGAACTTGGATATTACGAAAGTGTTTTCTATAAAGATCATCAATTACAAAAGGACTGAGGAATGAGAGTATGAGAATGAGCAGAAAGGCAACACTCAGAATTATAGATAACAGAATAATTCTTTATGTATGCGAAGTTACAGTGAATTGAAACAAGATCATTTGTATCATATAAATAAGATGGAATTTAAAGACACAAAGTTTTGTAAATGACATCTTCCAGAACACAAAGTTTCTTAACATAACACAAACAAATGATCTTCGCAAAATTAAATGAAAATCTGGGGATAGCAGAGATTAGATAGACAAAGAATGAAAAGCCCTTCTGTATTGATTTCTTTATGATCTATTTACACTTTCAGAAAATAAGCCAAGTTCTCCCTCTACTCAAAATGGCATGGAGAGGTCGTTATATAGCTTACAAATCAGTTACTCTTTGTAACTACTTCTTTTAACTAAAGCTTAGTTAAGGATTGCCAATCGCAATACCTCAACTTATTACAATGAATCCGAGAAAAAGAATTAGAAAAGAAGAGAAGAATAAGGAGAAGAAGACATGTGGTTATGAATGGGAGGGACCCACTGACTTCAAAATTCACTGCCTGAATCTCTTCAATGCCTCGGCTATGTCTCTGCCACGAGGGACTGACATCTTGGTTGTAGACTGAGTCCAAAATCTGAGGCACTTCTCCATTTCCTTATCAAACTCGACATGAGTATGATAGTCTTTATTTGCTTCTTCAATGGCAGATTGAAGAGAGAAAATTTCCTTCATTTTCTCTTTGGAGAAGGAGCTTTCCCTGAATAGATTATCTTTGACAAAAGCTCTGAATTGAGCTTTGATTTCTTGCAGGGAAAAAGGCACACCAGAAGTTTCATCCTGAAGATGACAATATATATCTTTGAAAGCAGACACAACCAGTGTCTTGAAAGCCTCACCCTTCTGCCAACAATTCTTCAGTTCTCCCAATGCCTCCTCTAAAACTTTGATTTTCCACTCCACGCTATAAACCCAGGATTCTGACAGATTATCCTTTGCATCACTAAAAACCTTATTCGCCAATAAAATGTTCTCATCTGTCTGTCCCATGAGATGAAGGTCTACTATGCAACTGCTCCAAATTTTGAGCTCTTTATCCATGATCCCGATAGTGGAGGAGATATTTTGTTGCAAGTTATTCACCTTTCCATGGAGTTTGAAAGCTTCATCAATGAAGTTCAATCCTACAACAAGCATATCTTCCACCATGGCCTCCATAGCTCTGCCATAGACAGAATACTTGTGCATGTCTTTGATATTTTATACTTCATCTTGGCTCAAAATTACAGGTGGCGGAAGGGTAGTCAATGGGGTAGGGTTCAAAACTTTTTCCTTAGAACAAAGAGATTTGATAAAACCTGTGAGAATCTGGGCTTGTTGCTCCAACTGTTCAATAGTTTGCTGCCCTTTCTCTACCCTCCCAATGACTCTTGTGACCGTTTCCTAGAGGTTGTGGATCTCACCTTCAGGAGTAGACTCTCCCATTGGAATCCTTCAAAGTTATAGGTCTTATGCCTGCAAGTCCTGCTCTGATTTGTCTACTGTAGGCTTAGCAATCTCCAAGAATTGCTGACCCTGAGCATCAGACACTATCCTGGAGGTGATTCTGGCTTTCTTGGCAAGAGAAGGAGTAGTGCCTAACAAGGCTGCCACAGCATCAAAATTTGGCCCTGAGCTCCGAGAGGAAGATTTTCTCTTTCTACTGTCAACAAAAGGTTGGACCCATGCAAAAGAGGAAGAGGAAGTAGTAGGAGGGGCAAGAGGACCAAGAGACAGAGAGCTCATGATGCTCAAGGTTTGCACAGCTATTGACTCGAGTTGATATGTGAGTGGGGTGCTTGAGACAACTGTTGCAGAGGAATCAATAGCACTTGGAAGTTCAGTGCTCTGGACTTCCTTATCTTTATCCGTTGGATTTTCAGGAGCATTTGTAGGGGCCGACACTTCACTCTCTTCACTTTCACTAAGAACAATGATGTTCTCTGGTCCCAAAGGCACTTCTACCTGCTTTCTCTGAGAATCTTTTTCCACATGCTCCTTCTTAACCTCTTTGAATTTCTTCTGGTACACTTGAGTGGATGAAGAAGGAGTGGAAGCTATAGGTCCTTGCGTTGATGAGGCAGGAGGGGTTTGCACAGGTGTGTCTGATATGGGAGTCAATGCTTCCCTCCTTGGTGTGGAAACATCCTTAGAAGAGGATTCTCCTGAGTTCCTTCTAAGCTCTCAAACTTTCCTATCAAACCAGACCTTAGTCCTGACTAAGACTGGAGCTAGGATCTCAGTCAGATCATCTTTCTCTTTCTTGTTCCAATCCAAATCCTCCAAGGGAGTGTGCTTAACCACATTGTCATACTCATATGAGTATGGATCAGATTTTTCATCCTGGAGTCCTTCAGGAACTTGGTACAAGCCAAGTTCTTGGATCAATTGCAGAGAGAACCTGCCATAGTGCCTCCTTCTAGCTTCAAAATCATCTGCACAGTCAGCCCAATAGTCCTCTGTATCTGCCCTGTGATGATAGATTATCTTGATGTTCTGTTCAATGAACTTCTTCAAGTCGAAGCAAGTTCTTGGCTTGAAGAAATGAAAAGTGAGGGGAACCAGGGCTCTTTCTATATTCTGTGTGTCCAGGGCTGTTTTACAAGTGTAATTTCCCAAAGAGATTGGAAAGTGCAAGCCAGTAATCTTCTTGTCTCTGCAGGTTCTGTACAATTTGTCTAACTACCTGCATACTTCTATTAAAGCCATCTTATCATTGTAGAACATGGGAAGCCTCAGAGGAGTGCTCTCATAGCCAGCAAGCCTGATATAGGAGAATTTTTTGAATTGGATAAAATAGGCACTGTAGTGCGATATCAGGTTCATGGCTTCATTAGAAAACCTTCTAGCAGTGTCACCCTCAAGAAGCCTGACCACGTACATGGTGAAAGCATCATTTACCCTTCTGAAATTGTGATTTCTAGTCTCTAGGGTGAACTGCGGGTAGTAGGCATATACAGGATCATCCTTGTGGGCTTCAATGTAAGAAAAACCAAACCATTGCCTTGATGCCGCCAGAGTATACATTAGGTACGAAGTCATGTAGAACTTCTTCGTTTGCTATACATTGGACAGCTTCTCTGCCAAGTTCATGCTTATGATTTCCGCCCAGTTGATATTTTGAGTTCCCTCACACACCATGCTGATGAACGGGCACATCCAGAAATGGAATTCATTAGTAGAGGGTAAGCCCATAACCCGAGCCAGTAGGATTACAAAATCCGACAATTCTTCATTGAAATCAGCCTGGAAAAGAGTCTTGGATAGACGAGATGCCCCCTTCTTAGGGTTCTTTAGCCAGGACTTCGCCACTCGCGCCTTGTATTTATCGTTGTCTTGATTGAACAGGGCCTGTGCTTGATCCTGGGAAATAACTATGGCATTATCTATTTCTGGAATCCTCAGTGTAGTGCTAATGGCAGTAGCATCCAGTTTGGCGATGAGTTCCCCATGTACGTTGGTTAATTCACTCGAATCAGGGTCAAAGTGAGCTCCGCATGAAAGCACTGTATCAGCATATTGTACCGAGATTGGGAAACCTCCAGCGAAATCCAAACCACTGTCGTGAATCATCTGTGCCATTGGTGTAGGGTTTGCATCTGCCATCCTTGCCCAAAAATCACCAAAGTCGAGATGACGAGCTTCATTGTCTCCAATATTGGGAACGACAGACTCTAGTGGCGAGATTTGTTCCTGTCCCTGAAATTTGATCTTCATATTGATAGTAATCCGGAGGGCAGAGCCACAAACCAGACTCGGGAAGGAATTACAGAGGGAAGGGATACATGCGCAGGAAATTAGATTACAAGGGTTCGAGCAAAGGATAGCATGGAAGCAGTGTGAAAAATGTAAAGGGGGTTCGCTCATTATATAGCCGCTTAGGAGAGAGAAAGATAATGAATGTGCATTTAATACATACCTACCAATTTGAATAAGCATGATATTTGGGTAGAGTGGGAAAAATAAGCACGAATGGCACTTGGTTCATTTGGGA